>CM062297.1:170434163-171034163 GCA_031216915.1 Pictodentalium vernedei
ACTACTGTCCTCTGATTGGAAAGAAGATAGTGTACGTTTCTCACGGTGGTAAATGCCTGAAAATTTGGGTGAACTCAATGGGATTGCTGCACTACGAGGAGCCAGACGAGTTTCAATGCCAGCATGAGGAAGCAGATACCCTCATCAAATATCATGCAGTGAGAGTTCAGGGCAATATCCTGATTCGATCATCAGATACTGATGTATTGGTGTTGCTAATATCTATAGCACCACAGATGAAAAATTCACTTCTGGTCATGGATTATGGCTCTGGTAATTGTAGACGTTACATCAATGTTTCACGAATATCGGAAGCAATTGAAGCAAAGCAACCTGGCATCAGTGAAGCATTAATAGCTTTTCATACCCTGACTGGGTCAGATTTTACGTCATGCTTCTATAGGAAAGGTAAAGCTGTACCACTGTCAAAACTTGAGAATGATGCTGAAGCGGTTGCAGCTTTACGCACATTGTACACGAAATCTGGTGTTGATACAGTTGGCATACGCAAGTTTGTCTGCAAGATTTATGGTTACAAGGGTACATCGGACATAAATGAGGCAAGATATCAAAGCTTCGTAAAGATGACATCGGGTGGAAAGTTGGCCGAAAAAGTAAAGAAGGTGAATTGTGCGACATTGCCACCAACTGCGAAAACACTGAAACAACATCTTCTTCGAGTGAATTATGTTAGCATTTTGTGGCATAATGCCTCTACGAGAAATCCTACAGAAGGACTAGATCCACTTGAGTTTGGATGGGTAAATGAAGAAGGTCACTACAAGCCCCTGTGGTTCGAGGGCAAAGCATTGCCAGTTGATGGGGAAGAATCTGATATCGATGAAACAACATTGTCAGATGAAGCAGAAGTTGGCGATAGTAGTGAGGAAGATGAAAGTGGAGAGTCTGATCTTGATCAGTTGTCAGACTTAGCTTGGAGTGGAGACAGCGAAGATGATACTGACGATGATTCTGATTGAACTATCTGGAGGAATTGACTGATTGGATTGATAGCCTATGTGTCGAGTATATAGGTAGAGGAGTCTACTACCCTATAATTATAGATTTGTGGACATGCTTTCACTAATAATTAAGTTTACCGTTATGTCAAATGTTCAACTTGGATAAGTGAGGAAACAGTAACTGTACCATTGTCTACCAAATAATGTCCTTTGATTTTCCAGCTGTTTTCAGTCTCTTTTCATACGCGATACCCCTAGCCCCTTTCACATGAATAACCAAAACCCTATGCCCTTATAAAACCTCTTCTGTCTGGGAAAACTATCAGGAGGATATTTCTGTCCCTCATGGAAAATTATTCCTTACCATATTGGCTTTGTTTTCCAGTTATTTTCAGCCATGCCTCTTTTCGCTTGAATAACGGATACCCCCTGCCCCCTATAAAACCCCTTCTGTCTGGGGAAACTGTCAGGAGTAAATTTCTGTCTCTCATGGAAAAATGTTCCCTACCATATTGGCTTTGATTTCCAGTTGTTTTCAGCCATGCCCCTTTTCCCTTGAATAAACCCTAAAATACCCTTGCCCCCAATAAACCCCTTCTGTCTGGGGAAACTATCAGGAGAAAATTTCTGTCCCTCATGGAAAAATGTTCTCTACCATATTGGCTTTGATTTTCAGTTGTTTTCAACCATGCCTCTTTTCCCTTGAATAAACTCATTTTGGGGGAGCCCCCAAACCCTTCTGTCTGGGGCAACTATCAGGAGAAAATTTCTGTCACTGACGCAAACATGTTCTATACTATATAGGCTTCGCTGTACAGAGGATTCCAACCATGCCTCCCTAAAACTTGAATAAACCATATTTTTCAGCCCCTTATTCAGGCCCCAGGCCCCAAACTATCAGGTTGTGTTTAGGCAGAAGCCCCATTTCATTATCAATGGCCCCATGGACATGGATTCCGATGGTCAAACCTTATGCCTCTTTCCACTTGAATAAAAGTCCCGTGGCTCCCGGTCTAAAATCGGCTGATTCGCTTCCTTTCGAATCTTTTCACATAAATTTTGCTTAGTATCAGAGATACTGCATTGTCTCACAAAACATATACTTCAGATGGAAATTGTATATAAATAATGTTGAAAATAAGGACTAAGTGTAATTTCCGTTACATAAACATAAATAATATCTGCACCCAAGCCACGATCCATTAGGCATTTGCGAATCACACATTTTTTTCGAATCGAATCTTAATAGACAAGTTAGTTCATATGGCACCAAACGGAAGTTACGGTACACTGTGATGACCCTTACAAGACTGACTGACACCTTAAACACCAATAAATAAATATTCTCTGTTGCACTGTCGCTGAAACAGCTAGGCCTATTATCCATAGTTTTAGGTTTTGAAGGCTTAACTTGTTACTATTAACTTAAGAACGTGAATAGTAACACATTCAGCCTTCAAAATCTAAAACTATGGAAAATATTCCGGACAAATTTCACTACTTACCTAACAATTAACCTTTGTCAAATACTCAATTAAATATGAATTGAGTCTACATGAATTAATTGCCTAATGTCAATTTTATCCAATTTTTGTTGGAAAAGAAACAAATTGAAGTTAGACGAGAGATTCGAAAAAATCCGAATCTTGAGACTGACTCGGGATCGATCTCGAAACAGATGTATGGTATCGATATCGAATCGAATCTCGAATATTCGCAGGACCCTACGATCCATGTCAATTCCAGTCTCACTAGTCACGACCACTGCTAAAGGAAATTTATAGTTTCCAAACAATTTCGACGATGAGCTGTTGCTAGCAGCTAGGCTAGCCACGTGCTGTGCCCAGTTCCGGTAATTCTCGCACCCTTTCCGTTTTTGAACGATACTCCATACTGGGTGATATTTCAACTACATCACTAATTTGATTAGTTTCATATCGGTCGAGATATCAGCCCTCGGTAAATTTACATCAGTCTTGAACCTTCGGTCTGAGGCTGATATGAAGGTACTTCGGGCTGATATAAGTTACCTCTAATGATAACCAAACACTGTAGTGTAACTTGTGGTACTTTCAACATTGTTGTGAGGATCCCATTTCGATAATTGTGTCATGTTGATAACTTTAGTCTTGTTGTGACCTTTATAATGAGATATTGTAGCGCTAAGTTCTGTGTCATTTATTTATTTATTTATTTATTAGGGTTTAACGACACTTTAACAGCCACGGTCATATCGTGTCGGTGACAGTTTTACGGGTGGAGGAAGCCGGAGTACCCGGAGAGAACCACCGAGAAACGACGAGCAGCTGCCAGCTCCCCAACATCGTAACTCCGCACTGCAGCACAGGCAGGGTTAGATTGGTTGAAGACATGCGCACCATCAGCGTGCAGTGCACCTTAGTACACGGCGTCATCGTTCCCCCATGTTGACAATCGGGGTTAAGTGCCTTGCACAAGGACACAACGCGGAAGTCCGAATCGATCGCTCAGGTGGTTACCCATCCAAGGACTAACCGGGCTCGACGTTGCTTAACTTCGGTGATCTGATGCGAACCGGTTACCGCAACGCCACCGCGTCCGGTTCTGTGTTATTAGTTATATTATGACTAGTAACCAACGCCTGGTGTCTACAATGGACAACATAGGGAACAACGATTGGCTACACCCTACGGGATGTTCATGCTCAAAGTATTATGTAATGATTAGAGATGGGTGGTATTGGAATTTTTGAGTTCGTTACCTTTTCGGTATTTAGGGGTGGGGTGGGAGTAAACCTCGGTATCGGTTTGGTATTCGGTATCTGACTTGACCGAGATTGGCTGATAGTACCAAAGCGGAATTCACATCAGGAAAACAGAAAAAGTTTTTGTAGTACAGTGGAAGCCTGTTAACTGAATAGCCACTTTGCCAATGAAAATTATTTAGTTAACAGGAGTATTCAATTAACAGTGATTGTGGCACTTTCCTGTATTCTAGACACAAACTTAGCATTTATTCTATTCTTGTTTGACAGAGCTCCATGAGCTCTGTCAAACAAGATATAATAGATTAAATGCCTGTACTGGATGAACTAAGGCCAAATAAGACTATAAGCAAAGGAAAACTGGGGAGACGCTGGGTAATTTCTCGTCAAGCTAGATGATTTTTTATTCAATTAACAGGAGTTTACTCTATGACCTATATTCAAGTAACAGGTCAAATTTGTACTGGAGGTATGGTGAATGGTTTTGTGTTGGGAAATTATATTCAATTAACAGGGTTATTCAGTTAAGTAGGCTCCAGTGTATCATTCTACTACAACGCTATAAATGAAACTGCCAATGAGTTCAACAATGGCATTCTTTTACGACCACAAATCATATCTACAGTAATTTTGTGACTTGTTCTAAACGCACAGGCAGCCAAGACTTTACTGGAAATCATTGCTAACCGATTGGACATGTACAGGGTGTAGTCTAGTGGGAATTCAGAACAGTTGCCCAGTCTACCAGGGTTAACAAAACTGAAAAGAAAACCAGTCAATTCTTTCATAAAAATAAACCATTCAGCTATTATCAAGCCTCAACAAGGATTTATAAATAGCGAATGTAGGAAAATTTGAAAATTCAGACGATTTCGGTATTCAACGATTGATTCGTTTCGGTTCTTCGGTATCCCCATGATAACGGTATCGGTTCGGTTTTTCGGTATATTGCCCATCTCCAGTAATGATATAGACATAGATGCAGTAAATTAGCTTAAATTCCAATCAATTAATAAACAATAGTATTTAGAGCACAGTGATAACGAATGCATTGTGATTCTCTAATTAACTTTTATACAGCTGTCGGCGTTGAAGCAGCAAAAGAATTTAATTATATAATCGGGGAAACTGAATAATGTCACAGATTCGAACAGTGCTCTGATTTGAAGGGAGCTCTCCGGCAACCAGTCTAATTCTGTTCGGAATTCGACGATGTTGTGGGCTGTCAAAATACCCACCATGATAAAGAGGACCGATTACAGCCATTGTGGGCGGGTCAAAATCCATGGGTGGGCATTTTTCCTCGCATATAATTCAGAGATGATCCGCTATGACACCAAGCGAAATTTCCACCAATGAAGCACCGGGGTAATCCCGGTGCTTCATTGGTGGAAATTTTGCTAGGTGTCATAGCGGATCATCTCTGAATAAAATGTTGGAAAAAATGGCAACCCGTGGATTTTGACCCGTCCATGATGGCCCTACTGTATGACAGTTCACAGATTTCGAAAGCATCTGCGGCAAGCACAGGGGGCGTCAGCTGTCTTAGGGAGTTTGAGCGTTGAAGAGAGGGGTCTTCCCACAGGAACATTTTAAAATAGTGATATCAAATAAGGTGATACGATACTTTCTGACGAAGTGTTTTTACTTCCAGATGAACAATTTTTTGCTTATCTGGGTTTTTTTTCATTTATATAACCACCAGAGGAACGATAAAATCGTTCCTCTCAAATTTTACGGCATGTAGACATTCCAATCAATAAGTATTTAATTCTCCTTGAAAACAATTAATTATTAACACAATTAGTGGGAATACATAGCGTAATCATCAAACATGAACTTTGTGGTGAATCTTCATTCATAAAGATAATCTCATCAAAGATTTGGTCAAATCACCGCTCGATTGAAAAAAATCCTTGCGTTGATCCAAAAAAAATGAATGTTTATTACACGCCTGTTCTATGTAATCCACATCTACTGCGACACTAAACCATGCGGAAAAAGAAAATCTGTTCCGCACATATATGCGGAACGGAAATCGTTGACGGACTTTTTTTTAAACAGAAGCGAAAAGTCACTGGAATTTTCTACGAATTGTGCAACGCATGTATAATTTGAATCGCTAGCAATAGATGGAAATCGTCCCCTGAGTCCCAATGTGTTCTATGTGCCAGTAGGCACATAGAACACATTGGAACTCAGGGGACGAAATAGTAACACGGGTTCCCCTCGCAAATTTGGTTGGCGATAAAATGTGTTGTTTTTGTTTTGTTAAACAACACAGCTTTTAAACTTCACACACCGTATTCCGGTTATTAACAATATTTTTATTTCAAATTTCGATCTCCGGTGCGAGCGATGCGAAATTTACGTCTCTTTCTTAATCTTCTATTTCCAACCTCATTTTTGGGCTCACCTTTTCGAAATTTGTGGAAAATAATGTGCAATATAAAAAATATCTAAAATGTGTTGCCAACCTGGGAAATTCTCAAAGATCAACTCTTTGCATGCTATTGGGGGATATTCATGCCCAGCACAGAGGTTCTCTTGTCACTGAAATAAGTATAAGTTGGGCACATTTAATCGTATTTGCCCCTTGTAAATTGAATGGATTTATTGTGTTATATTTACATTGATTTTTCACGTTAAATCTAGTCATGGCTGCTCTTCAGCAGCCATGACTAGATTTTATAAAAAAAATTATCTAGAAAAAACTCGGCAGGTTAAGAGTTAAGGTCAAACTCGCATATAAGAGGTCAGAATTAAAGTACGCCCCCTTTTCACGAAATATTAGTGCTTTGTTGAGCTAAAAAAAAATAGAAGCCATGTATTCTTTATTTTTCAATTAATCGCCATTTTAATGTTTTCACGTTACGTCAACTGTTCAGCCGTTTTGGATCTTTTACATTAAAAAGATTATTTTGTGACTGACGAAGTTATAAATGACACACCTTTGAAAACATCACACGCCGTTTTCTGATCGATTGAAATTGTTAATGCCGTCTTCACTTTTTAAAATTTTGATCAACGACGTAAGCGATCCGAGTTTTACGGGGGTTTTTTTCTTAATCGTTATCTTCAACTTAATTTGGAGGCTCATCCTCTTGACATTATGGAAATCTAATCTTGGAGGCTCATCCTCTTGACATTATGGAAATCTAATCTTGGAGGCTCATCCTCTTGACATTATGGAAATCTAATCTTGGAGGCTCATCCTCTTGACATTATGGAAATCTAATCTTGGAGGCTCATCCTCTTGACATTATGGAAATCTAATCTTGGAGGCTCATCCTCTTGACATTATGGAAATCTAATCTTGGAGGCTCATCCTCGTGACATTATGGAAATCTAATCTTGGAGGCTCATCCTCTTGACATTATGGAAATCTAATCTTGGAGGCTCATCCTCTTGACATTATGGAAATCTAATCTTGGAGGCTCATCCTCTTGACATTATGGAAATCTAATCTTAACTCTTTTACTGCCACGCCCACTTTAGCCATATATGGAGGACCCCTATGTACGCCTGTTTAATAAAATTTATTACATAATTGAAATTCTATCATCTGATTAATCGTTGGAAAGGGCTCTCTGAGCCCTTCCCAACAATTAATCAGATGGTAGGTTTGATCTGCGCATACCAGAACGTACACACATCATAAAATAGGTGACAATAGTCGCTTTCGGCAGCGTAAGTGTTAAGTAAAAACGATACCTAAAATGTGTAACAGGAGGAGAGATAAGTGCGAGAGCCGGGGTTCGAACCGTCGACCTCTAGCACACAAAGCGACCGATTTACCACGAGACTAAGAGATCCGGACCAACCAGGCTGGTTGGTAAATGGCCTTTATAGCTCGACTGCTGCACTACTATCTCCTTCTTTTGAGATTCACCACATGTGAATCTCACCCAGGTTCCTCCCCAGAGCGGTCGAAACACCCGCAGTGCCACCTATTGCTGAGGATCGGACGAGTCCCCCAAATGTAACAGGAGGAGAGATAAGTGCGGGAGTCGGGGTTCGAACCGTCGACCTCTAGCACACAAAGCGACCGATTTACCACGAGACTAAGAGATCCGGACTAATCAGGCTGGTTGAAAATGGCCTTTATACCTCGACCGCTACAAATGTATTTCCGTCATCAGAAATTCTCAACGGTTAAGAACCGAAGTGACCCAAGTCAAAAAAAATTAAATGAGTAGTATAGGAGGGTCCAGGCGGGCCTTATTACCCTGACATATGCCGGGTATCAATCTTCCAAAAGGAATCAGTCCAGTACGAGAATTCCACTATACAAAATTGAAATTAATATCAGTGACATTTTGTTCCAGACACTTCCCTGTTGGAGTGGGACAAATCGTCGATGAACCTGCTTCATTGAATATCTGTATATTCGCATTCCGAAGTCATATCTATGGGTACGTGACAACCGTTACTTATTCCCAGTTCCTTATTCGATATTCGTTATCTACCTGTTGTATGCATGAAATGATAACGTGTGTGAAGCAAATTTTAAATCCCCAACAGTAATTTTCTTTGGGTGGGTTTATGGGGGGAGGGGTTGACACCCCCAATTACCACCCCACGGCCCTCGACCAACTCAGGGCTAAGAGTGATCCTGTAAATAGGGAGCTTTATATCCATCTGTGTTAGAAAATCCTGATAAAGAGTTTGAAGAAAGACATGCTGAGTCGGTCGTCTCGTAATTTTAGTGTAGTGTATTTTGTTTTTGTTCCTTAAGTTTCCCTGTTATTACACCAATGGCAACATTAAAAGTAATTTGCCTGATGGATAGACAAATTAGCTCCATATAATAGCCACACGGAGAGATCGGAGTGTTTTGACGAATGAAAGTCGTAATTCAGTCAATAAGACGCGTAGAATGGTGATGTTCGTTGTTTTTCCGATATTACTGCTGTGTTATCAGGAATTGACACTTCCACAAAAGGAAATGAACATCTATGAGGGAAATCGACTCCACCTGCTCGCGACCGTCTTTATTGAGAACCCGTCGTGTTGATTTCCATAATTATCTTTTATACTCGTTACATTTCCGAGATAGACAATAGATCATGGCAATACGGTAACATGCATGGGCAATAAAAAATAATTGAAAAAAAAGAAACGGAAATGCTTGCATAAGCCAGACACGAATCCATGTATCCATATTGTGTGTGTGTGTGTGTAGGAGGGATGAATGTTTTGGAGTGGGCGGTGGGGTGGGGGTCCAAGTATTTTGTAGTTTTATTCCGTTGATTTATATCACGAAGACCGAATTCTTGGATTGAGGAAAGTATCAAGGTGGTGTTCCCCTCGCGTTGGTTGGACCGGAGAGGAGTATATTTTCAAGAATGCCCCTCGGGGAAGTCCGTGGGTGGGCCTTCCCGGGGGAAATTTGGAAGCGTCTATTACACAATTACTTACCTGTCTTGTTATTACAACTTACACACTAGAAACTAAAGTGTTAAAACTGACACTTTCAAGGTGTTAAACCCATTCTAACTCTTAGGGTTTGATTTTAACACTCAAAGTGCAATGCTTTAAGCACTTAGACATTACAATCATCAGACATCTGAAACTTGAATGGATGGCACTTCCCATGTGTCTAGCATTGATGGTTCTTCCAGAATCGTCCATAATTTGATTTGCGCTTGGTGGGTACATAATTAAAAGGACACAACGCAGATGACGCGGATCAGGCTCGAGAGTTCGAGCCTGATCCGCGTCATCTGCGTTGTTTCCTTTCAAGTGTCGCGACATTACACTTCTCAAGTGGTATTATTGTAACACCTGTCAAGTTCTGGGATATCTTCACTTGAACAAAGTGCTAGTTCAGCACTGAGTAAGTGTTAAATACAGCACTTCAAGTGTAGTTTTTAACACTGTAGTTTTTAGCGTGTAGCTATCTTGTTATGACAAGTCAGTATAACTTATTCTGTTCCCTAAATACGCTGCCACATAAGTTTAAAGAGTTAATGAATTATATAGAGGATATCTGCGCTATTTTAGTGAATATCGGGAGAGCGCTCGTGAACAATAATACTTTCAGGTCCACACGAATGAGATAATTCTCGATGTTCAAAAAATCAGCGTAGATTTTCTTTTTATTATATGCTACGTGGCATTTTACTGCGCAGCATTCAGCCCAAATCGACTGCAAACAGTTTCAAGGCAATAACAAAAAGCTGCGGATCATTCCTTCAAAGCGACGTTCAAGGCGACGTCATGCTCCGAAGCGTAACGTCATTTAGGAAGCTACTGAAAAAAATGCATTGTGTGGACTTGAAAATAATATTAACTTTGGTAAAACCAAGAAGCGCGCGCAGGCGTGGTTTTGAAAAAAATCAAAACCAGTGGAATCAACGGCTAATTTCAGTTGTGTATAAACGTACCTTTTTGGTGAAACCCGGTCTTGGAAATATTATTCTGGATGAAAGAAAGAAAATTGAATGTGAAAAGAAAACTAGGTTTTTTTTAAAAAATCGTTAGAAAATATTTTTCTCAAACGCCTTGTGTGCGTATCTGTCAAACAGAAATAGCAATAGCAGACGATGCAAAACGTCAAAAGCAGGGGGTGTTCAATTTAAATAATTTCTGTCAAAAGTAGAGTAGTTTTACTCGATACTTTCCGTTAGGTGATTCTGAAAAATACGTGTAGATTAATTAACTTTCTAATTAATCCGAAAAAAAGACATCTGTTTTGTTGCGGTGTTGAAAGTATTTGAATCATTTCTAGGGGCACGAATCGTTTTTGAATTTGTTCTTTGGAAAGGGAATCTCGCCATTTCTCACTGATTGGAGATTGAAAGGCAACGTTCGATTTCTTTTAAGAACAGGGGTTTCCACTTCCGGTTTCGGAATCGGAGGAAAAACTCTATTGGATGGTATGTGATTATGTAGTTTACCACTAATTTTCAATTTCACACACGCTTTACCGAATAGGCTTGCTTCAAAGCAGCCCTGTGGGCTGCTTTTGCGCGCGCGCGCGCGCGCTATTATCTTTTCACTCGCGCAAGTTAGCGCTCGTGAAAAATAAAACTTTCAGGTCCACACTCATGAGATAATTCCCGATACTGACTAAATAGAGTAGATTTTCTTTTTTATTATACGCTACGAGACATTTTATTGCACAATATTCAGCCCAATTCGACCCCCAAAACGTACATTTCCAAACAAAAACAAAGATCAGCTGATCGTTCCTCCAAGGTGACGTGATGCGGCGTAGCGTGGAGTCATTTAGGAAACAACTGGCGGATATTCCTCGATATCCATCGAGTCGATGGATATCTAGAATATCTTTCAGATAACTGGTGATAATTCACAGGCTAGCATATAATAAAAGAGAATATTACTTCAGTTCTACTTCTGAAAGCACTTCATTTACAATGTTACCACGTCGACGTCAACTCTTACGTCACGCCTTTATTAGACGTGCTGCGAACAATATTTCCGTAATCGGCTATTTGATGGCGATGGCGATTATGTGATAAAATGTGTAATTCATTTAAAAATACAATACAACATTCAGAGAAAAAAATTAATCTCACTCTGTTCATCACATCCCCTTAATAATATAGCGGATCTGGTGTGAGTGTGGGGGGGGGGGGGGGGGGCGTTTGGGGCTATGAAGAAAACAAGTGCTTCTATTTTTGTGATTGATTTTGCATAATAACCTATATGTTATATCCTTTCTGTTTTTCAGATAAAGCTGGGGCCTGGCATACCAAAAACATCTGTCAAAAGTATCGGACGTTGTCAATTCCTGAAAATCTTTCGGCTATTACAATACAGTCGCCGTAGACTCACCCTTTGATCCCCCAAAGAAATACGCTCCATCTATTTACTATTAAATTCACAGAATCTATGTTATATTAAACTGTTCGGGTATTTTTAGAGAATATAGGGGCATGACTTGCCAGGAACATCTGGCCCATCATGTACAGTACAGTCGCCATGGACTGGTCGTAACCCACGCGTCGGCAGTGATGTCCACGCGTCGGCAGTGATGTCCACGCATGCGTTTACCAGTTAACGAAAAGCATCATCAGCAAAAGTTTAATTAATGAAGAATCGGGTACAATAATTAAATGTTTGATGATTATTCCTATAATTTGTCTTTGGAATCTACTGTTCTTCATCGCACTGCATTCAATGGGACGGAGGAGGCTTCGAGGCGTTGCGAAACTTGTTTACACAACTGTATACAGCTGAAGTAATACTTCAAAATGTCTTTTTTTCACAGTTAATCCTTTGAACCCTATCTTCCTGGAATGGTATCACCTTTGTATACACTTACAGTGAGATGGGTCAGTCCAATATCAATATACAGGGAGGATAAAATAATAACTGCTGTCTGGAGCCGTTTGGCTGTAGACTGTAGTTATTATTTTATCATCAATGCCCCATGTATAAACTTCTTATAATAAGACAAAAATGGGACGAAATTATGCCATGGACCAAAAAATCAGTCCTACGAGTTCAAAGGGTGAATGCGGAACATTTAATTATTTACTGTGGACGGGTTATAACCCCTTCCTCCCCCGCCCACCCTCGAGCAAGTATCTGGATGTGCCTCTACGATGTTGTTATTGGTCGAATGAACAACGTACTTTCTAAATCAATTATACAGTACGTGGAGAGTGTATTATCACTAAATCACCCGCAGAGTGCAGATTCCACCCAAGCAATAATTGGAAATTTGTTGCAAAGCATAACCGGCACAAGCAAAGTTTCAGCCAATGGACCTCCGGGTTAAACCCGGAGGTCCATTGGCTGAAACATTGCTTGTGTTTTTTTTGTCGATATGTACACAATTTGAAAGTTATAGGTTGGGTGATAACTCCACTCCGCGGGTGATTTAGTTGCAATCCACTCTCCACGTACTGTATACCCTACCAGATATGGTGAAACTGACGAGATTGCAAAGAACATACTACTGTTATTACTACAATTCATGGCTGACAATTTTCGTCAGTGAGAGAGATTTACGGGAAAGTTAGCTTCTCTTAATTTCCTAAGCCGTCTATAAATTCAACACAAACGGTATGGAAATTTCATATAAATTGTAATTTCGAAATGGTTGCGAATTTATAGCATAGATGATCGCATCACTGTATACAAACGTCGCGCATTTTTCTGAAAAGTAGTATAAAACTAGAGGTACTGTGAGCAAGCTCACAAAGTGATACCCCCGCGCCTCAGTTGTTGCGCTTACGAGGACACAACAATATGATGTAGCAATTGAAATGTATAAGTTAGATTATCTCCCCTTGGAAATGTCAGAACGGAATTATATTGCTTCATGCACATCTTCATATGGAGTTCTTCCATTGTGTAGAGTTTCATGGGAATTCTTCAAACGGTTTAGGAGGAGTTGCGTTTATAAGGATGGACAGACGGACAGACAGACGGACGGACGGACGGACAGGGTGATTCCTATATACCCCCCAAACTTTGTTTGCGGGGGGGGGGGGGTATAAATATGGAAGCTGGCTTTGGCGCAATAAGCCTATTTCGAAACTGTCATCTTGGGACTTTAATCTATGCAAGGTCACAGGTCGCGGGGTGTAAACAAAACGATTTCCATGTTCATCGCATTGAGTTATGTGTCAGCCAAGTCAACTAGTTTAGTGAAATATCAAGCTTAAATTCGTAGAACCGTTGTCATCACTCGAATTAACTAAAGGGGCAACCCTCGTCGACTTTAAACGACGTGATATCGTAGATTTAAAGACTTGTTCACGGCGCGAGGACTTGGTTTGAGTGGCAACAAGTAAACACTCTTGCACGGAGGTTCTTGGCATGGGAAATACCCGAAAGTTGTCGAAACAGTGCCCACGGCCACAGAGTCTAGTCCAAACATGGCCTGAAAGAGTGCATTTTAATTTTTTGGTTTGGTACGTCCTTGAAAGGACGTAACAAACCTAAAAAATAAAATACGCTCTTTCAGGCCATGTTTGGACTACCGCAGAGTCATGACACAACGTCTCGTCAGATCACCGAAGTTAAGCAACGTCGAGCCATGTTAATCCTCGGATGGGTGACCATCTAAGCGATCGATTCGGACTCCCGCGTTGTGTCCTTGAGCAAGGCACTTAACCACGATTGTCCACATGGGGACACGATGACGCCGTGTACTAAGGCGTACTGCCCGTCGATGGTACGCATGTCTTCAGCCAATCTAACCCTGCCTGTGTTGCAGTGCGGAGTTACGACGTTGGGGTGCTGGCAGCTGCTCGTTGTTGCTCGGTGGTTCTCTCCGGGTACTCCGGCTTCCTCCACCCGTAAAACTGTCACTGTCATGATTCGCCATTGTGTATAAGTTTGTGACCTTAAACACCAGTACATAAATAAATAACATGACACAACGTGCATTCAAACACCATTTAAGTCGATAGGAACTCAATTCGAAATAATGAAAGTTGTCATATAATATTTCCATCGCCTCAAACAAACGGTAACCTTGGCAAAATGTTTTTGAATTCGCACTAATGAGCGCAACGGGGTCCGAGCACTTCATCCGCTCCGCTCTCTTCTCCCATTGCTAAAAACGTGTTTTCTTGAAAAGTTTACACCTCTCGACCTGTGACCTTGCATAAATTAAAAGCCAAAATGGCAGTTTCGAAAAAAGGCTTATTTTTTCCCAATCAGTTTGGACGTTTGGTTTTTATTCTCTGTTGAACGCCATTCAAAACTTCGAAAACGACGTTTTCACCCTCTTTTTGTAACTTTTTCTGTTCATTATATCAATCGAATGTGCATTATGGCATACAATACAGATACTGTCCTTTCCATTAATATACTACTCAATGTTTGCTAAGCACCAAATATTTGACACATCATTGTGAAATTTGCTTGTGACATATTTGCGATATTTTTGGTGGATATGATTGAGGAATGTGTTGAGATGGTCCCTAGTGATTTCATTAGCTCTCCTGACAGGCAGACTTTTCGTGACAGTCATGGAAAGCATGTATCCCTTGATTTTCATGATGTTTTCGTGTACTGTCTACATGTACACGACATGTGTAGGGTATTCAATCTTCATTTCAACACAAACCCTTGTGATTTAATGATTGAATATGGCAAATGCAAATGTAAGAAGACATTTGTCTAAAGCAGAAATGTGGCAGGGTGTAGGGATGGTGGAGCAAGGGGCTACCCATCGTCAGGTTGGTGAAGCTCTTGGTGTGCACCATACCGTGATCACCAGAGCCTGGGTAAGATTTCAGCAGTATGGCACGCCAGTAAGACGGCATGATAGTGACAGAGATAGGGCAACATCTGCAGCTGAAGACCGGTTTTTGATCATTCAGGCCCATAGAAACCGCTTTGCCACAGCAACCCAGCTTCGCAGTGACCTTCAGAATGCATCCGGGGTAAATGTTTCGACGCAGACTATCCGGGCAGGGTTGCACAAATGTGGTCTCCGATCGAGACCATGTATTCGCATTTCGCTGTCCCAGAACCACCGCCAGGCACGATATGAATGGACCAAGGACCACGTTGGATGGACCAGATAAGATTGGCGACCTGTCGTTTTCACAGATGAGGGAAGGTACTGCCTAGACCACACAGATAGGCGTTCTAGGGTATGGAGAAGACCAGGAGAACGATTCCATGCAGCCAACATTGCTGAGCATGGCCGCTATGGTGGAGGGTCAATCATGGTCTGGGAGGCATCAGCAGGGATGGACGTACAAAGCTCTGTGTCCTTGAACGTGGTACATTGACCGCACAGCGGTATATTGATGAGATCCTGTATGTCCACGTCAGATTGTATGCAGGTGCAGTGGGTGATAGATTCATTCTGATGGACAATTAAGCCCGTCCTCATGTTGCCCATGCTGTCGGGGAGTACCGACAGAGGGAGGGGATTGAGCGTATGGACTGGCCAGCAAGATCCCCCGACCTCCAATCGAACATGTTTGGAATGAGTTGCAGCTTGCAATTTCAGCCCGTCCATTCCAGCCAAGAAGTGTTCATGAGCTTGGTGCCATGCTGGTCCAAGAATGGAGCAACATCTCACAAAGGACCACCAGGAACCTGATTGGGAGCATGAGAAGGCGTTGCCAAGCTTTAATTAACAGTACAGGAACATCTGGCCCATCATGTACAGTACAGTCCCCATGAACTGGTCGTAACCCACGCGTCGGCAGTGATGTCCACGCATGCGTTTACCAGTTAACGAAAAGCATCATCAGCAAAAGTTTAATTAATGAAGAATCGGGTACAACAATTAAATTTTTGATGATTATTCCTATAATTAGTCTTTGGAATCTACTGTTCTTCATCGCACTGCATTCAATGGGACGGAGGAGGCTTCGAGGCGTTGCGAAACTTGTTTACACAACTGTATTCAGCTGAAGTAATACTTCAAAATGTCTTTTTCACAGTTAACCCTTTGATCCCTATCTTCCTGGAATGGTATCACCTTACTTACAGTGAGATGGGTCAGTCCAATATCAATATACAGGGAGGATAAAATAATAACTGCTGTCTGGAGCCGTTTGGCTGCAGACTGTAGTTATTATTTTATCATCAATGCCCCATGTATAAACTTCTTATAATAAGACAAAAATGGGACGAAGTTATGCCATGGACCAAAAAATCGGTCCTACGAGTTCAAAGGATCAATGCGAAACATTTAATTATTTACTGTGGATGGGTTATAACCCCTTCCTCCCCCGCCCACCCTCGAGCAAGGATCTGGGTGTGCCTGTAAGATGTTGTTATTGGTCGAATGAACAACGTACTTTCTAAATCAATTATACATGTATACCCTACCAGATACGGTGAAACTGACGAGATTTCAAAAAACATACTACTGTTATTACTACAATTCATGGCTGACAATTTTCATCAGTGGAAGAGATTTACGGGAAAGTTAGCTTCTCTTAATTACGGGAAAGCTGTCTATACATTTAACACAAACGGTATGGAAATTTCATATAAATTGAAATTTCGAAATGGTTGCGAATTTATAGCACAGATGATCGCACCACTGTATACAAACGTCGCGCAATTTTCTGAAAAGTAGTATAAAACTAGAGGTACTGTGAGCAAGCTCACAAAGTGATACCCCCGCGCCTCGGTTGCGCTTACGAGGCACAACAATATCATGTAGCAATTGAAATGTATAAATTAGTTATCTCCCCCTGGAAATGTCAGAACGGAATTATATTGCTTCATGCACATCTTCATATGGAGTTCTTCCATTGTGTAAAGTTTCATGAAAATTCTTCAAACGGTTTAGGAGAAGTTGCGTTTATAAGGATGGACAGACGGACGGACGGACGGACGGACGGACGGACGGACAGGGTGATTCCTATATACCCCCCAAACTTTGTTTGCGGGGGGTATAAATATGGAAGCTGGCTTTGGCACAATAAGCCTATTTCGAAACTGTCATCTTGGGACTTTAATCTATGCAAGGTCACAGGTCGCGGGGTGTAAACAAAACGATTTCCATATTCATCGCATTGAGTTATGTGTCAGCCAAGTCAACTAGTTTAGTGAAATATCAAGCTTAAATTCGTAGAACCGTTGTCATCACTCGAATTAACTAAAGGGGCAACCCTCGTCGACTTTAAATGACGTGATATCGTAGATTTAAAGACTTGTTCACGGCGCGAGGACTTGGTTTGAGTGGCAACAAGTAAACACTCTTGCACGGAGGTTCTTGGCATGGGAAATACCCGAAAGTTGCCGAAACAGTGCCCACGGCCACAGAGTCTAGTCCAAACATGGCCTGAAAGAGTGCATTTTAATTTTTTGGTTTGGTACGTCCTTGAAAGGACGTACCAAACCTAAAAAATAAAATACGCTCTTTCAGGCCATGTTTGGACTACCGCAGAGTCATGACACAACGTCTCGTCAGATCACCGAAGTTAAGCAACGTCGAGCCATGTTAATCCTCGGATGGGTGACCATCTAAGCGATCGATTCGGACTCCCGCGTTGTGTCCTTGAGCAAGGCACTTAACCACGATTGTCCACATGGGGACACGATGACGCCGTGTACTAAGGCGTACTGCCCGTCGATGGTACGCATGTCTTCTAACCCTGCCTCCTGTGTTGCAGTGCGGAGTTACGATGTTGGGGAGCTGGCAGCTGCTCGTTGTTGCTCGGTGGTTCTCTCCGGGTACTCCGGCTTCCTCCACCCGTAAAACTGTCACGGTCATGATTCGCCATTGTGTATAAGTTTGTGACCTTAAACACCAGTACATAAATAAATAACATGACACAACGTGCATTCAAACACCATTTAAGTCGATAGGAACTCAATTCGAAATAATGAAAGTTGTCATATAATATTTCCATTGCCTCAAACAAACGGTAACCTTGGCAAAATGTTTTTTGAATTCGCACTAATGAGCGCAATGGGGTCCGAGCACTTCATCCGCTCCGCTCTCTTCTCCCATTGCTAAAAACGTGTTTTCTTGAAAAGTTTACACCTCTCGACCTGTGACCTTGCATAAATTAAAAGCCAAAATGGCAGTTTCGAAAAAAGGCTTATTTTTTCCCAATCAGTTTGGACGTTTGGTTTTTATTCTCTGTTGAACGCCATTCAAAACTTCGAAAACGACGTTTTCACCCTCTTTTTGTAACTTTTTCTGTTCATTATATCAACCGAATGTGCATTATGGCATACAATACAGATACTGTCCTTTCCATTAATATACTACTCAATGTTTGCTAAGCACCAAATATTTGACACATCATTGTGAAATTTGCTTGTGACATATTTGCGATATTTTTGGTGGATATGATTGAGGAATGTGTTGAGATGGTCCCTAGTGATTTCATTAGCTCTCCTGACAGGCAGACTTTTCGTGACAGTCATGGAAAGCATGTATCCCTTGATTTTCATGATGTTTTCGTGTACTGTCTACATGTACACGACATGTGTAGGGTATTCAATCTTCATTTCAACGCAAACCCTTGTGATTTAATGATTGAATATGGCAAATGCAAATGTAAGAAGACATTTGTCTAAAGCAGGAATGTGGCAGGGTGTAGGGATGGTGGAGCAAGGGGCTACCCATCGTCAGGTTGGCGAAGCTCTTGGTGTGCACCATACCGTGATCACCAGAGCCTGGGTAAGATTTCAGCAGTATGGCACGCCAGTAAGACGGCATGATAGTGACAGAGACAGGGCAACATCTGCAGCTGAAGACCGGTTTTTGATCATTCAGGCCCATAGAAACCGCTTTGCCACAGCAACCCAGCTTCGCAGTGACCTTCAGAATGCATCCGGGGTAAATGTTTCGACGCAGACTATCCGGGCAGGGTTGCACAAATGTGGTCTCCGATCGAGACCATGTATTCGCATTTCGCTGTCCCAGAACCACCGCCAGGCACGATATGAATGGACCAAGGACCACGTTGGATGGACCAGATAAGTTTGGCGACCTGTCGTTTTCACAGATGAGGGAAGGTACTGCCTAGACCACACAGATAGGCGTTCTAGGATATGGAGAAGACCAGGAGAGCGATTCCATGCAGCCAATATTGCTGAGCATGGCCGCTATGGTGGAGGGTCAATCATGGTCTGGGAGGCATCAGCAGGGATGGACGTACAAAGCTCTGTGTTCTTGAACGTGGTACATTGACTGCACAGCGGTATATTGATGAGATCCTGGATGTCCACGTCAGATTGTATGCAGGTGCAGTGGGTGATAGATTCATTCTGATGGACAATTAAGCCCGTCCTCATGTTGCCCATGCTGTCGGGGAGTACCGACAGAGGGAGGGGATTGAGCGTATGGACTGGCCAGCAAGATCCCCCGACCTCCAATCGAACATGTTTGGAGTGAGTTGCAGCTTGCAATTTCAGCCCGTCCATTCCAGCCAAGAAGTGTTCAGGAGCTTGGTGCCATGCTGGTCCAAGAATGGAGCAACATCCCACAAAGGACCACCAGGAACCTGATTGGGAGCATGAGAAGGCGTTGCCAAGCTTTAATTAACAGTAATGGGTCTCATACTCGATAATGAACCCATACCAGTTCGCTCTGTCAACTTTTTGGCAAATTGAAAAATTTCCTCTTTTACCAATAATATCCATTTTTCATGGTTATCGTATTCAAAAGCTAAAAAATAATGTCAAACACAAATAAAATCTTAATTTCTGTAAAGATATAATTAATTAAAAAATATATACACTTTTCTTTACAATACTTCAACTAAAATGTAAAACAGGTAGTTGGATATACTTGGTGCTTAGCAAACTTTGAGTAGTATACACAAATCCAAAAATGTCGTTTACTTTTCGGGTTGGAGAAACGTTTGATGAATAAAACGTTCCTTAACCCTTTACCTAACATGAAAAGCAGACGACACTTGCAAACAAATTCTTGAATAACTAATTTTTTTCATTTTTTGTCTCAAAAACATAGGTTATGACCCCTCGTTGGAACGAGCTCGACGAGCTCGTTCCAACGAGGGGTCATAACCTATGTTTTTGAGAGAAAAAATGAAAAAATAATGAAAATTAATTGGCGATTTTTGAGAATCGCGCTGGCCGGTTTTGGCCGTTACGTTGGGTAAAGGGTTAATGTTTTTCTTTCTTTGAAGAAACTTTTTCCGGTAGAATCTTTTTAGCAGGATCTTTTGTTTGCTGCAGAAAATATAACTATAATTAAACGATCATTATCTCACTAAAAAGGGACAGTATTTTCCAGATTGTAAGGACATGGCGAGTTGTGTTTATTTCCACCATCTCAGGTAACACACCATAAAGGGCGTACCTAAAAATGATCTTGAATAAAGTATTTTTTATGTGAAATAGAAACTTTCATAACAATATAAAAGGCTGGAATATTTAATATTAAATTACACTTTTACCACCGTAATATCCATTAATGTCGTTGGCCTTTAAACCCGGTCAACACATGTCCACAAAGAAAGTCAAATAATTGCGCCACTCCATTGTAATCACTTGATAGGGGGTACACGCCTACCAAATACAATTTTTAAGCAGGTCGCGGATGTTTACAGATGTTTTTTTCACTGAGGAAATTAGGTTAAAAATTAAGTAACTAATAGCTGATAATTAAATGCGTTTTGGAAAGCCAATAATTACCCTGTACACTCATCTTAACTCATTAAAGTCCGTGATCCTTAGGGGCGCTGTAATCGCTTCTGGGCAGGGCAGGGCAGAGCTGGGAGTCAGAGTCCGTCAGACCCCGTGAAAAGGGCATCTACTCGCACTGGCATGTTTCGAAGGCCGATTTTGAAAGCTCCCACAACGGATTTGGGTTGTATTTGAGCTTTTCTTCGAGAATAAATCATTGAAATAAATTGAGTGGCGAACCTGGGAAGGGCATTGTCTGCCCCCTCTCGCCCCCGTGGTCCGAAGGCAGGGATGGCAGCTGCCCTGTCTGCCCCATGCATCTGCGTCCCTGGTGATCCCAAGAAGGTGGTAGATTAGAGGATGGGTGAGGGCATGTCTGTCAATAAAACATTTATAAGAAACTTTTAGGTTCATTGTTGGAAAACGTTTGTAAACATTCAGGAAGAACTAGACTTAACTGGTTGATTGCTAGATTATTTTTGGAAGTTGGAATTTGTTCATATAGATGTGCATTATTAAAAATTATTGGAGAGTGCCTTAAGGCACTCTCCAATAATTTTTAATAATGCAAATCTATATGAACACAATTGTATTTGCTTATGACTGAATAGGGAATTTGTGTAAAGAATATGAAGACTTTAGTATGGTACCCTCATGTTTCTTGAAAGCCATGATAGTGGCTTCCAGCACTCAACCAATTAATAATTCTTGAGAATCATAGGCTTTTCTAGACGAGATTCCATGATTTTGTATGTCCCAGTTTGTGTAAATATTTTTTTTTAAACTGTATCGCTAAAGCGCGTTTATTGATGCCCTGAGAAACGTGGATATAGAAGTCCCAAATGACTCAGTTTGTTAAAAAACAGTTTAGATTAAAATCATCACTAATGATGGAGAGGGTTAAGATTAATATCGTCATCCGACACGTCTAAGTCCGACAAAAGGAGTTATGTTTGTTTGCCACATGCCCATGGAGTGCTGTGGCTATTTGAAAAATGACCCATTTATATCAAATTTACCTAAAATTTTGATGTTCGGTAGTTTGTGGAGGGTTAATGAAACGCTTGCCGGAATAATTTTTCTCAAGAGTCTATTTTTCTTGAAATCTGTAAGAACCACTTGAAGAAATCCACAGAAAATGTGAGTTTTAAGTTCTTAAGGGCTGCCTATCTTTAATCTGTCAAAACAGGGTTGAGGCTTGGTTTTTGAATACCCTTACTACTAATTACCCCACATAAATTCTGGGTCCGACAAAAGAGGTTATGTTTATTTGTGACATACCAATTGGATGTTGTTGGTGTCCAAAAACAGCCCATTTTAGCAAAATGTAGACGTTTAGCAACCTATGAAGGGTTAACAAACGCTTACCGGTATATTTTGTCCATGCAGCTTGTAATGTCACACCAAGAACTGGGAATGACCAATGTTTCTTGAAAATCTACTAGAGGTGTCTAGAGAAATCTGCAGAAAACATTGAATTTTTAAGCTTTTGTGGGGTATCGCTGTTTAATCAGCCCAAAACGGCTTAACACTTGTTTTGTTAATGCCCTTATTACTAACAAAAATGATCCTCAGTGAATTCCACTCGCAATAAAGGAAGTTATGTTCAATTCTCAGGTACCCGTTGGGTGTTGTGGGTGCCCCCAAAACAGCTCATTTTATCAAAATTTCGATGTTTGGCAGACTGTGGGGGGTTAACCAACACTCCTCCCAATGTGTATGTCAATTGTAGTGTCGTAGAGAGGCCTAACATTTATGATTGTTTAAAAAATCTGCCCTAAGTGGAATCTGGTCGTAAAGTAGAACAAATTAGTCATGTATCGTCCATGGAATGCAACAAGTTGCCATTTGGGGGAAAAATAAAGGAAAAGGAAAAAAGGGAAAGAGAGGAAAAGGGGAAAAGGAGGAAAAAGAAAGGAAAGGAAGGAAAGGAAAAGAAAGAAAAAAAAGAATTTTTATTTTTGTTTTTCTTTAATGGTATTTTCTCTCCCTTCTAGGTCAATTCAGTTGCCAATTCGGTTATGAACCACCCAAAATAATTCACTCTCACTGGAACCTCATCCCATTTTGTGCGCAGCCCACCGACTTGATCTAATATCCTGGAGAGTCCTGCAATCTTTATTTCTCCTGTTTTGGTGTTATATTCTGCTCCATGATGTATTCAGACAGCAAGCTAAGAGCAGCCGTATAAGTAACCTAACGCACTGAGCATGAGGCCCCATTTAAAGGAGATCTCGGGTGCCGGCACTGGGTACATTGTTATAAGATGAAGACATTATTTTAATTTCCTTGTCACTTTACGACTCAGTACATCATGGAACTTTGTACTGCCTAATAACTATCAAGTCGTTTTTTTTTGTCGTGTATCCTGGTCAATACAACTATTAATCCCTCAACAGCTGTGATCCTTATTTGCTCGTCCATGTCGTCAATGAGACACTATCAAACGCCTTAAAAATCGTTTTAAATACACTGTCTGCTGTCGAGAATTTTTGCTTCGTCTGAGGAGCGACAGAAAGACAGCATTTTCTGCTATGTCGCATCCTTGCAGTGTATCAAAATTGAGTTTGATTGATTTGTAAATTTTAACAATTGTACTTTATATGTAATTGATATACTGTGAATAAAAGTTTCATTTCATTTCTGCAATGCTAAAGCATTGCAGATGGCTCTTTGTTTCACTCAAAGAACGGTATTTTAATTTAGTGTTACATGGTTCTTTTAAGTATTTAAAAAAAATAATAAATAATAAAAAATATCGAGAAAGAAGAAATAGACAAATATTAAGGGTTCCAAAATAATTTCATGATTATTCTTTACTCACTGTTTATTCACTTTAAATGAATTATCGTCAAGAAGGATTATAAAAAATAATTAAGCAAGATAAAAAAGATTAAGTAACAAAGAAATACTTTGATAAGAATCCAATTTAATGGATAAACTGATAACAAAAGAACAGTGATTGTACCTCGCTGTTACCTACAGATTACTTGATAAGCATGAACCCTGTGTCGTCACAGCGATTTTATCAAAAACGATGCACGGAAGAAATAAACCACAGCGCCTTTGAGATCAAAAAAAGTATATTTTGGGCTGTAAATTTTGATGCCAAAAAGGGTATTTTTGGTGCCAAACGAAATATTTTAGTGCAATTGGCACCATTGACACTCGTCTGTGTGAACACTGTCCCTGGGTGTTTGTAGGATGGTCCACCTTCAACGCACTTCAATATTTACCTCTACAATAAGACCTGAGAACAATTTACACAGTTTTCTTTAACTGATATGAAAAAGCAGATGTGCTTTCACCAGGGGCCAGTACTATAAAACTTTTACAATTGAATTTTATAGGTACGACTTTAAATAGGTTGAACTGAACCATTATATCATTTTCAAACGGATGCGGCAATTTGCCAGTGGGCAAATTGCTATATCTTTTAAAATGCTAATGATTCATTTTAGTAAGTTATATTAATAGGTAGAAAATATAATTCCAGAAAATACAATTGTATAACTTTTATAGTATTGGCTCCAGACATTCTGTTTACGTTTACACTGTATATGAAAACAGGCCTGCTTGCCGGATGTGACCTTGATTTTGAATAATCTCAAGCCATAAAGTCGAATGTTTGTAGCATGAACGATATTGAAGTTTTGTGCTGATTGGTCAGTTGTGTATGCTGAAGCAGGCGAAATAGAACATGTCCCAATTGCTCTGTTTTACATGTTTGCTAGCAAATACCCCAATTTAGATGGTATGTTTCAGCAGATGCGCGGAGACAGAAGTGAAAAATATATCGCGTTAATTGGCTTTAACTCTACACTGCCGGTGAAGACTTTTAGAAAGGGTCAGAAAAAAAGTTACACATTGATCTGAGTAATCAAGTATTTGCTGACTTTCCCTGAACCTTCAGGACAAATTTGCTCATTTGCATCAGTTGATTCAACGAGGTGGTGCACAAACCAGATACTCCATCTCGTTCAGATTGTATAGATTATTTTTTTCCTTTAACCCTTTACCCAGCGTAACTGCCAAATTCTCAAAAATCGCCAATTAATTTTCATTATTTTTTCATTTTTTGTCACAAAAACATAGGTTATGACCCCTCGTTGGAACGAGCTCGTCGAGCTGGTTCCAACGAGGGGTCATAACCTATGTTTTTGAGACAAAAAGAAAAGAAAATAGTTATTCAAGAATTTTTTTTGAAAGTGTCGTCTGCGTTTCATGTTAGGTAAAGGGTTAAAACAAGCTCCCGAAAATAATGTTGGAGCTGGTTCTTGTAAAACGATATTTGAAAACTGACAAGCTCTATCTGACCCTTCCACAACAAATATGAGGGCCAAAAGCAGAGAGCTCAAGCTTTGCATATAATGTGTCAGGCGAGCAGGATGCAGCTCTCCTTGAATATGACTGACCGTGCGTTACAGATAATCAATCTATTAGCAATGAACGGCCAATTTTATCGACAAAATTGTTGAGCTGGCTTTAGAAAGATAAGGTATAAAAATGTACCCCAAAGAATTACTGCTAAAAAGTACTAGCAACCACACAGGAGTACTTGTACCGTTCATTTTACGTAAATGGCTGTAACTGCTTCAAGTTTTATAGTATGAATACCATGCGCGCAGTCAGGAATCTATAAGAGGGGTTCCCTAGCCATTTGGGGGGGGGGGGGGGCAGTGAGAGGGTAAACATGAAATTTTGAAGGTCATTGCAGGGGGTTCCTGACCTCCCACGTCCTCACAGGGACCCCCAGGTTCGTTATCCACCCTGTGGGTGGAGGGGTAACGACCTGGTGGTGCTAGTTAGGACCTGGACAACCCCACCCCACCCCGGAGAAAATTTTGTTTAGGGCTCAATGTTATGTGAAAGTTACATTGGGTCAATATTTTGGCTGTCAGTGAGCATTTTAGGGAGCCTTGCTGATACCCCCTCCCCAGCCATAATCCCCCAACGAACCCCCACCCCCACCCCATCATAGACTACGTCACTGAAGACTACTAACAGAGGAGTACTCTAATACAATGAAGCATACTATTTCAGAATGAACGCATTCAACGCTTTTGTTGCAGCTTCTTCTTCGAAGGTCGTCCTCCTCGAAAGATGCAGTACCAGTATTTCCATTTTGTGTTTTCGTCATTACAATCTTACTGGGATTTAGCTGTTGGGGGAGGGGGGGGGGGGTGGTGTGCATAGACTCTTCAGTATTAAAATACGGCCGAGGGTTTCCTTATGTGAATTTGTTTTTCTTATTCAGCTCCAATGTATAGAAAATACATTTGTTGACTATTCAACAAATTTGTTAACAGGTAGAGTGATCAATTATTTTTCACAGGGTGATTTGTAACACGAGTATTTGTTTTTCATAGATACCATGTCTCCAGCAAAGGCAGCTTTGATTAGGCAAGATTTTGTTCATAAAAATTATTTTGTTACAATTTATTGGAGAGTGCTTTTTTGGCACCCTCCAATAAATTGTAACAAATCATTTTTATACAAACACTATTTTTCTACCGCCAAACAAACATCAAGCTAACACACACAGTGAAAAGCCACTATAGTGGCTTTCAGCACTTTTCAATAGATAGTGATTGTAACTTCCAGCACTCAGTCGGTTAAATATGGCTGAAAATCGAGTAAAATAGGTGAAAATGTCTCAACCCTAGAGGTGCGTTAGTCCCACCGCAGCTTTGTGTATTGCATTCCTACCGTCCTACGAAGACATCTGGGCCTCTACTGACATTAATATGTGTATCGGTGCCTTCTATGACCACCATCCGCCCCTTCCTCAGTTTGAATGCTTCGTACGTCTCTGTGTCTTCTAATACAGTTTATACTTCCCGCCTGTAAGAGATCGCACATTGGCAAAATTACGGGTTTGTTAAACGTGACTGTTTATGGTCGAAGTACAGGCAACTGGTTTTGTGTCTTTTCAGCGTATTATAATGGTAATTGTTGGAGCTCGGTAGCCCAGTGGTTACGGCATTGGACTTCGAACCGAAAGGTATAGGGTTCAATCCCCATCAAGGGTAACTGCGTTGTATCCTTGGGCAAAGCACTTAACCCTTTACCCAACGAATCGCCCGCATCCGCCCGCGTAATATGCAAATTCAGCAGCTGAACAAATATTATTTTTCAAAAAATTTCAACAAAACCACATCATGCGACCCCTCTTTGGAACGAGCTCGTCGAGCTCGTTCCAAAGAGGGGTCACATGATATGGTTTTGTTGATATTTTTTGAAAAAATTTAAAAATGATATTTAAAATAATAAATTTTGAAATCGTCTGCGTTGGATAAAGGGTTAATCCCGATTGCTCACGCGAGGACACGGTGTCGCTGTGTACTAAGGCGTACTGAACGTTGATGGTGCACTTGTCTTCAACCAATGCTAACCCTGCTTCTGCGGAGGTAGAATGTTGGGACAGTTGCTCGTCGTTGAACGGTCGTTCTCTGCGAGATCTCTGGCTTCCTCCACCCGTAAAACTGCCCGACACGAGGTGGCCACGGCCGTCGAAACTATCGTTAAACCCCAGTAAAAAATAAATAAATGGTAATAGTTTTACAATGCATAATATAGGTCAATGTATCCTTCTATTTGGAGTTCCATAGAACAGAATGTGGAGAGAATGGCCTGCAAATCTAACATTTCGAATCGAATCAAATGAGGCAGGGGAGGTCGAATCAAATCTCGAACAGATTCTCACCACTCTTCAAATTACAGATATTTACCCTTGTCACAAATCAAATAAATTTACCAAGATTATCATTCAATTTTAACAGAATAATACATGAACTGAAGTAGATTTAGCAGTAACTTTGGAGCTTATTCGACACATTCGCCAAACATTTTGAAACAAAGCGAATATAAATACCTGGTATATTGGTTCTATACAGAACCAAAACTATGGTTCGATATGCCAACTGTTCATATCTCCTTTGCTTAATAATGATTTGAGACAACCTCGTATAAGCTTTAAACTTACTGCTGAAACCCCCTCAATTTATGTTTAATTTTGTTAATATTTAATGTTAATCTTTATAAATTTAATTGATTTGAAATAAATACTGTTTAAACAGACCTGGTTCCATTTCAGGGACAAGATTAGAACCAGTTTTGGTTCTAAAGAGAACCTATATTTTTTGCAGTGCACGGCGACTCAAATTTTTTCAGGCAAGTAAATTAAAAAGGCGGAATATTCCAGAACAGAATCAAAGTAGGTTCGAAAACCGACCCTCCTTGAATTCTTCTTCTTTCATCAGGTCTCCTGCAAACAGGAGACCTGCTGATAGAAGAAGAGCTCAAGAACCGAGACTTGGCGGGATTTTGGCAACGTCTCTACGATTCGAAAATTTCCGAACGGTACCACTCCTATCAAGTCGAATTGAACCATCGGGACAACACCGAATCGAATTGAAGTTCGAAGCTTTATAACCCACCAGGAGAGTGGATTATCACAGATGAATCCACAGAGTCAAGTTTCTACTTAGATAACAACTGCGAAGTTCACAAGGCAAAATTGATTCTTTATCTAGAGGAACTCAATGTTGAACCCAGAGGTTAATTAGTTGAAACTCTGTTTCGATCTATTCTTTTTCGCAAGATATATTAATTATCGCCTTGATGGAAACTGCGCACCACGCTTCAAGAGCTAATTCACAATTTCTTAACCCTTTACCTAACGTAACGGCCAAAACCGGTCAGCGCTATTCTCAAAAATCGTCAGTGAATTTTCCTTATTTTTTCATTTTTTGTCTCAAAAACATAGGTTATGACCCCTCATTGGAACGAGCTCGTCGAGCTCGTTCCAATGAGGGGTCATAACCTATGTTTTTGAGACAAAAAATGAAAAAAATTAGTTGTTCAAGATTTGTTTTTGCAAGTGTCGTCTGCTTTTCACGTTAGGTAAGGGGTTAATATATTGATTTCAATGTTTGTGGTGATAATGTTGTGATTTATAAGAGACTTTCAAGCAATCCACTGGAAGACTTTCTACAAAGAAACTTTCTTGGGTGAAAACGAAGCGAAAGTGAGAAAGCAAATATTAACAGAACCCACATCCCTGACTTTGTCGTCATGAAAATGGACTTTCGCTGAAGTTATCTCCCTTGAAAGTATTCACCGAACGTGGAAGGTTCTATAAAGATGCCAAAAAATGTTGAGAAAGCTCATATGCCATTTGTCATCAGCAAAAATACATTCAAGTTTTCCTTTTGTTACTTTTAATAAACGAAAATTACAGGCAGCTCCTGGAGCTGTCTGTTTAACAAAAGGAAAATTTGGCTTTTTATGGCAAGATAATTAGAAGCCTAGTTGCTTCTAATTAGCTTGCCATAAAAAGCCAAGTTAATCTGTAATTAAGAATATCTATCAGTATCACACCTCCCAGACATCCCAGCACTGAACGTCCTCTTTCGCTCTTTGTTTAGCGAATGTGTTTTTACAGTAATTTGCAAGTTTTTATTCTTCCCAGAAAAAAATAGCAAATCTCACCTCCAAGACTTTTATATTAACGGAAAGGACAGTGTCTTTATTATATGACTACCACACCTAGCCCCTCAATACCACTGTAGTTTGCCCATCAAATCCAGCTCTTCGGAAAATAAGAGTGTCATGTTTTCCAGATCGTTATCATGCCTGTCTCCAACGGACTATTTCTACCAGTGACCAATAAATAATTATAGAACATAAGCACAGAACATAAACACGAATGTCTCTTTATTGAACACCGTTGACAAACATTCCAGTCGACGTCTATTTGAAAATGCCGTGCTGAACATTGGCAAAATAACAATTAACAATTATTTTCAAGATGCGAATCCAACAAAGCGATGGAGAATCTGTGTTATCGAAAAGCGATTCCGATTGAAATTCAAGTCTTGCCTCCATTGTTTTGACTTTCAAGTTTCATATTGGTCAGGAACGTTCGATATTGCTACGCGTTTGCGATCCCCCAATTCCATAAATTGTTAATGGTTATTTGGTCCATATAATTCTTGTTGTATTTGATTTTCCAGGTGTTGTGCCCAATTTAAAGTACTAATTGTTATATAATAAACAAATTTCTACAACAGTCATATGATACATACAGATTACAGTGCGCGCTTCGCGACATATGATACATACAGATTACTACAATAGCCAATTGATCTGAGTTGTTGTATTCCGTCGAGTTGACGAGATGAGATCGGCCAGTTCAAACGAGACGCCTGCGGCGTCTCGTTTGATCTGGTATATCTCATCTCCTCGACTCGACGGAATACAACAACCCAGATCAATTGGCTATTGTAGTAATCTGTATGTATCATATGTCGCGAAGCGCGCACTGTTGATATTATGAACAGACAAAATTACAGAACATCAAAAGATGGTGAAAACGACGTTTTCTCATTTTTAAAATGGATTTCAACAGAGAGGAATTGTCAAACGTTCAAATTCATCGAGAAAGAATTATTAACAAGCAGTTTCTGTATTTTTATGCTACTCTAGAGGAAAATACCTTAAGTTTGTGACATGATCTGCATGTCGGTGATACAAATTTGCTAACATTTCGATATTTCAATCTTTCCCATAGTCTTAACGTAAAATTTACTGGCAGCTTTAAGAAATTAAGAGGAGCTAATTTTCACGTAAATCTCTTCCCATGACGACAATTGTTAGCCATGTGGACACTCTATCAGACGACAGCGATGAGATATAGGTATCACAGCACTAAATATTTCCCCATACGCGACCATTATAACGTTCAGGCGAAAACAGATATGATCACATCACTTTAATTTTAGCATTCAAATATCTTTGTCAAGTTTAGCCCTTCGGACAACTTTTTCTGACTCAAAAACAGGGGGGGGGGGGGGGGCGGGGTCATTCAACAAATAAGAGAGAAAACTGACAGGAAGGGAAGTACTGGTCACGTGCACATATTTTTCTGGGAATTCCCAACAAAAACACACCAAAAGTTAATTGTATTTTTTAGATCCTAAAGTCATCAAATCGCCCTCTTTATTTATCTGGAGTATTGAACAATAATGCAAGATGTCAACAGAATGTTTCAAACGTTTATTGAAACAATATATTTTCCCAAAGCTGCTTATTTTAAGAGATCGCATCATTTCCGTGCAACATTTCAAGCTGGGTAACTCTAATTCATATATTTAGTCCAGTGTAATCAGTGATACCTATAGATAAATGGACTGGCCATGACTCTTGAGGGTGGGGGGGGGGGGGGGCGGGAGAAAACTTAAAACTTAGTTCCTCGGCCATACTCATTGATGGACCGTCCAAAACTGCAGTGCACTCTGTATATTCTTCCAACGACTACCATGAATCTCATTTTTTTTACTTTGACAGTTATCAAAGCAAACATTTCTTGACAGGCAACGTGAGACCACTCATCCCTCACTTATCTCGTCCTGAAAATTGATTTTCGATAAAATTATCTCCCCTTAAATTAATAGACTGGCGACGAAAGTTATGTTAAGAAGCATGTAATTGTTGAGAAAACACCCATGACATCAGTAAAACATAAAGTCAAGTTGCCTTTTGTTATTTTTAATAAACGAAAACAACAGACAGCTCTCGGGGCTGTCTTTTGTTTTCGTTTATTAAAAGTTACAAAAGGAAACTTGACTTTTTATGGAAAACTAATTAGCAGCATCTAAGCAACAGTCCATTTTTACAGAAAGTTTTTATTCTTCCCAGGAAAACAAATTAGCAAATCTTACTTTCTTCACCTTTATATTAATGGAAAGTATAGAGTCAGTATAAAATACTACTCAAAAAGTAGGGGATATCCAAACTGATGTTGAAATTTTCGGAAAATGGTATTGGATACACGTGATTGGACACATCAATATGTTACCAAGTTTAGTGTAGATCATGAATGTCACCGGCCCACGAAAACTCCGTGCAGGTTTTTCGCACTAGCGCCGCGTTAATGTCTGTGGGGTACGTTTTGAAATTTTCATTTGTACTGGACGGGCTTTTTCAGAGGTCTCATCGCTCTCTTCTCGTTCATCAATAGTTTCTGGGCGAAACGTAACTTTTGACGTATGCGAAGACTGACACGTGACGAACGTTTACGTGCCGTTGGCATGTTGGCATGTTGGAAGCTGGCAACAGACAGACTGCAGTGGCTCAAATTCTCAACGTTACTCAATCGGTGATTAGCAGGTTGTGGTCACGCTACCGTCAGACAGGCAATGTTGATGATAGACGTTGGTCAGGTCGTCCAAGGGCGACAACTACTAACCGGGATCGTTTTATCCGAACCACAGCATTACGTTACCGCCATCAAAGTGCCTCAGAAATTGGACAGCAGCTGCACCGAGCGACAGATGTGCGAGTCATTGGTCAGACTATCCGAAATCGCCTACACAGCTGGAATTTGTACGCTCGACGACCTCGAATAATTCCACGTTTGACTGAACGTCACGTCGCAGCAATGCGTAATTGGTGTGGTGCGCGACAGTGCTGGGACAATCGTTGGTGGAGCAACGTCATGTTGTCCGATGAATCGAGGTTCATTCTCGACTTCCACGAGAGTGTGGCGGCGGCAGAACGAACGACACCATGACGTAACCGTTAAGAAGCACGATCGTTTTGGTGGTGGGTCGGTTATCGTGTGGGGAGGCATAACCATGACAAGCAGAACAGCATTACATGTCATCCAAGGGCGTGTCACAGGGCAGTACTACCGTGACAGCATGTTAGCAGTCATGTGGTGCCATATGCGTGACGCCACGGCCGTCGATTCATTTTCCAAGATGACAATGCAAGAGCACACAGGGCCCGTGGCGCTACAGAGTTCCTCTAGGAGCAGAACATTACTACACTGCCTTGGCAGTCCAGACCTTTCACAAATCGAACACGTCTGGGATATACTTTGCAGGCGCCTGCCACAACGCCAACAACACCCTACCGGTGTCCAGGAACTCACCGCTGCACGAAGAATGGAATAAGATCAGTCATGCTGATGTTGGACATTTGGTGAGGAGTATGCCACGTCTGATCCGCGCTTGTCTCGCGAACCAAAGAGGATTTACAAGGTATTGAGGTGTTGGACTGAATGTGGTAAATTCTCTGACTGACTGTCCATGCCTTTTATAGCTCAGTGCGTGGAATGTGTGCTTGTCAGACACCCAACTATCGCTGAAATCATTCACCAGATATCACAGTGCAATGCCTCAACTGTCTTTTTGATGAAAATATAAATATATTTCTTCATATATCTCACTTTTATCAAATATACCCTACTTTTTTTAATATACTCTCCCAAAAAAGAAAGTGTGCATGCTAAAAAATAACACTAAAAAAAGATATATATCATTTTCATTCATGGAAATTTTATTCAATCACAGATGAATCAATTTGTGATCAACACGAGAAATTTCATTACGCTACGACGAATACTCTTGGTGCCATGGAGAGTCAAAGACACTAAGGGTCAAACACAAAAGTCACACGCTCAATATCTGGTATGACCTCCGTCTGCATCGACTACTGCTGTGCAAGTACGCCTCATGGAAGCGAACAAGTTAGCATGGAAGTGTTGAGGGATGTTGTTCCATATTCTGATAAGCTATCTTTGGAGTTCCACAAGCGTTGACGGTGCATGGGGAAGCCGGCGTAGCTGAAGTTTCATTTCGTCCCATACGTGCTCAATGGGTGAGATATCGGGCGAATTTGCGGGCCAGGGAAGAACATCCACTTGCTGTTGCTGCTGATACTGTTGAACAACACGAGCTGCGTGGGGTCGGGCGTTGTCCTGCTGTAGAATGACGCCGGGCCGTGACGTTGCAGAAATGGGACAACAACAGGTGTAGGCACTTCATCACGATATCTGGCTGCATTGAGATTGCCATCAATAATGACCAGCTCAGTTCTGTTACGGGCAGTGATGCCACCCCACACCATGAGAGACCCTCCCCCATAACGGTTTCGCTCCACGACACATGGATCTGCGTAGCGTTCGTTTCGACGTCTGAACACTCTCTGGCGGCCATCTGATGATGAAAGATGGAAACGTCATTCATCTGTGAATAAAACACGTCGCCACCAGTGTAAGGGATGCCTGAGATGTTGTCTACACCACTGCAGTCGAGCACGACGATGACGTAACGTCAAAATCGGACGAATTGCAGGTCTTCGAGGACGTAAGCCGTATTCTCTCAGCCGGTTGATTACTGTTTGAGGATGTATCCGTCTCAGGTTAGGAATGTTCCTGGCTGTCGTCGTTGCCATTTGTTGCCGGTTCCGGAGATGGACGACACGGATATACCGATCTTGTTCAGGGGTGGTAACTCGGGGTTTCGGGGAGCGGGGTCGGTCTCGAACGTCATCATGTTGTGCATGTGGATGGACTAGCCTGTCTATAGTGTTACGGTGGCAGTTCAAATGCTGGGCAACCTCTCTGTGTGTTCTGCCAGCTCTAATCATACCCAGGGCAAAGAGACGTTGATTCATTGTCAATTTTGGCATGCTAATGTGGAGTCGTTTTAACAGCAGCGCAAGTTTGAATGTGAACGATAGGAAGGCCTTACTTTAGTGTTTAAATACCCAAGGATTCACACTGCTGCATGAATTTTCAGACTCTCCACGAGCAAAACATGCCTTTTCACAAACGTGTAGCACGTCATTTAACGTTAATACAATTTTAACGGGGAAAGCTGTTTTTGTGTTCAATATAACTTATTCATGAACATGTTAACACTCTTTACACCCACAGGTACTCGGCACAAGCTGAGAACTCGAAAAAATGACATTTAATAAGGATTTTTGGATCGACTCTCTTCACCCCCCTTAATAGACTAATATATAGAACAAGGTAAACAACATTGAAATCTTCGGCAAACCAACCGACCTTCGTTTCATTCGTCTCAAATCTTAACTACGTGGTGTTTTACCAAATACCCGGTGTCATTTGAAAGGTGAGACAATAAGCTTTACGCTGATGTATAACTTGGCCGTTGGGTGTTCTGGGCTTATTCATAATTACTTGGAATTTCGGGATAAAACACGAAAATCATCAGGTCGACATCGATTGCGTTCAAGTGAATAAGTAGGACATCACCTGAACTGCCTGATTTACGATCAAACCTGAAGGTTTCATGTTCCGATTGAAGCATACTCTTAAATGGCATGTTTCGTGGTGCTCAGTTTTTACTATTTTAGGCAACACAAAAGCGTTGAAAAACTAAGTATAAATACAAGTTAATTTTTACCCTGGGCGAATAGTAGCCAATGGGAGAGCGTTGATGTATGAGTGCGTTCTAGGCTTTATTCATGGCTGGCCTGGAAAAATCTCTGTCAATGTTATTCGGAGAATAATGTAAATCTGAGACTTGCGACCATGGTGTGTGAATTAAATTCAATTCACGATCAAAACTGAGCACCACGAAACATGCCATTTAAGAGTATGCTTCAATCGGAACATGAAACCTTCGATTGAACCTGATGATTTTCGTGTTTTATCCCGAAATTCCAAGTAATTATGAATAAGCCCAGAACACCCAACGGCCAAGTTATACATCAGCGTAAAGCTTATTGTCTCACCTTTCAAATGACACCGGGTATTTGGTAAAACACCACGTAGTTAAGATTTGAGACGAATGAAACGAAGGTCGGTTGGTTTGTCGAGGATTTCAATGTTGTTTACCTTGTTCTATATATTAGTCTATTAAGGGGGGTGAAGAGAGTCGATCCAAAAATCCTTATTAAATGTCATTTTTTCGAGTTCTCAGCTTGTGCCGAGTACCTGTGTTTACACCTACGAAATTATTTTTTGGGAGTTTGATCAATTTCTGCAATGCACACTTTCTTTTTTGGGCGAGTATATGTCACGATGTTACACTTTTGATATAATGAGCAGGAAAGAAATTACAGAGCTGCAAAAGTTCGAGAAAGCGCGGTTGTTGTTGTTGTTTGGTTTTTTTTAAATTGGTTTGAACAAAGCATAATTGGCGAACCTTAACCCTTTACCCAACGAATCGCCCACATACGCCCGCGTAATATGCAAATGCAGCATTTGAAAAAATATTATTTTTCACAAAATTTCAACAAAACCATATCATGTGACCCCTCGTTGGTACGAACTCGTCGAGCTCGTTCCAAAGAGGGGTCACATGATATGGTTTTGATGAAATTTTTGGAAAATTTTAAAAAAATGATATTTAAAATAATACATTTTGATATCGTCTGCGTTGGGTAAAGGGTTAAAAAAACAGCTTCTGTATTTTTATACTACTCTACAGGAAAAAGACATAAATTTGTGCAACTTAGCTAACATAACGACTTTCCAATTTTTATGTGAAGTTCCCATACCCTTAGTGTTAAATTTACTGTCAACGTTAGAAAATTGAGGGGAGCTAACTTTCCAAAAAATCTCTTCCAGTGACGAACATTGTCTGCCATGTAACACACTCTATCAGATGAGAGCGATGAGATAAAGATAAATCAACTATCTTTTCAGCTAACATTGTGGAAAAATGTTAAATCGGTAGTACGCGAATTGATGTAAAACAAAGACATACTTCGATCACACTGCAACTGATGTCAAAGTTGATATATGGAAACCATTGATTATAATTTCAAACCAATCAGTTTCTGTGTCAAAACTATACTTTATGATTCCAGTGGCGTGGCCATGGGGGAAGAGGAGAATTGCCCCCACCTAAAATTGTCGCTGCTCTCCCAAAACATTGGCCCAATACATCATTCACATAATTCTGAGTCCAAAAATGACCTCTAGTATAGAACTATCACTCTACAAATGCCTCACATTCGTTCTTGGAGCATTCGTGTTTGCTAAATTTTCTCGGGAGGTGGGGGGGGGGGGAGGGAGGTGCGGGCTAGACCTAACTAGGATCCTCCGGCCGTTACACCCTCCTCCCACTTCCCTTAAGGGAAGTGGGAGGAGGGTGTAACGACCGAAGAGTCCTATTGGGACTGGGGAGGCCCACAACTCCCATAACGGCCTTCCAAATATAAGAGCATCCCCTATTATAAAATCCTTGTAACGCACAGGGCTGTATTATTCAGAAGGCTGACTAGGCTGAAGCCTGGGGGCCCACAGGGACGGGGGCCCGCCCATTTTTTTATTTTATATTTTTTTTGCTGAGGCACTGTTACCAGCGCCTTGGGGCCCCAATGGTTAAAGGCACTTTGCACTCTGTACTGTAGCGATACATGTACATATGTATTTATCAATATATATACTCTCATAAGTATACTATATATATATTTATATACAGTACATTATTTTAATGCTTATTTAAATAATATGTCAAGTTGTGAGTAGAATTCTTCAGGAGAGCCGCAAAATGGATAAAGGGCTGTGTACTGTGGCATAGTGCCTTCCGTACCAGGGTCGGGCTGTCTGCTGTAGTGCGGTGAAAGATTGAAGTGCCAGAGGGGCCCCGAGGCTGAAGTACCTAAAAGCCTATGGGTCCTGCCATGGGTTAATACAGCACTGGCTACGCGCCTGTATGATTCACCTTGGCCTTTGTAGACACGGACGTGACTAAGGAGGGTTTGGAGTGACACACCCTCAGTAAGTATGTCAGTCCGGATTGAAGTCTTAATTATCAATTCACTCTTACCAGTAATCATACACTTCCCTTACGAGACTTGATTTGACACTTGAACTTATCACAAACACATTCGGTCAAACAAATGGAGGTATTCAGTTCCAGGTTTGGGTTGTTGGTGTTATCAAGGCCATTTGGTGCGCCGGTATGGTACGTGTTAACTGAATGAGAATCCGTGTCTGGACTACTACATAATTATATGTACCCACTCAGAACGAACTAGACGATCTTATTCCAATAAGGGGGCCTAGGATATAATTTAGAAACAAAAAATAAAACAAGTCACTTGTTTGGAAAAAACATTGCTTTTATCGCCTCCAAATCAGTGGCTTAGCCACGGGAGGGGGCTAAACTTATTTTTACTGCCCCGCCGCACCCACCCCCCCCACCCCCGAAAAACACATGGCCCAATGCAACTTTCACATAACATAAAGTTCTTATGTGGTCTCCAATATAGGGATACACCTTCTAATGTCTCAGATGCGATTTTAGAGCATTGAATTTTTTTAACTAAGAGCCTCCGATCGTTATCCCTCCTCCCATTTACCTCCACCCTTCAGGGAAATAGGAGGAGGGGTAACGACCGTGGGGTACTAGTTACGACCTGGGGAGGCCTCCTACTCCCACAGTGGCTTTCCAAATATCATATTTTCCTCCCTCCCCCTCCAAAAAAACGGACTTGGGCTTGGGCACCAACTATTATGGAATCCTGGCTACGCGTCAGCTCCAAATCGGTTACGTATGATATATTTGTTGTAACAAATGTCGGTGTTCATTGCCGCATATTAATGATACTGGTCCGGATCCGGTACTTTTCAACCAATGGTACAGCGACAGTTTTATTGTAGTTGTAAATGTGGGGACGTAGAAATGAAATGTCGGTAAAAAATAGATCTTGATTGTAGGTGTCCCGGCTACAAATATTTTGCGAATCGGACATTGTGTCAGCTGCCTGGATTTCATAAACGCTGGGCCGCAGCTCATGGACTCGTAGCTGCTGACAATGGGTCACGGCAATCACTTTTGCTCTGACCTTTTGCATCTCACGCGCAGCGTTGTGTGCAACGATCTCTACCGTCGTCCCCTGGCACGTGCCTGATAACCATTTCAAACCATTCAAGCAACTAGGGGAGGCTGCCCTTTTCCTATTTACCTTTTACCTTCGATCTAAAAATTCGTCTCTGGCTTGTTTCTTTTGTCGCAGTCTTACAATATCATAACTGATTGCTAATTGACTTGAGGTTTCTGTTTTGTGGTTTACGCACGAATGACGTTACTCCATCGTACGTTGAAGTGTTCAGTGAATCAGGTTTTCTTCTTTTGAGTGTTTTCATTCGTGTATTTACCATCTGGTCGCACTTGTTTCGGGCCACTACACACACGGCATGTGCAAACCACAACTTAAAAACACAAGAAGGTAGAAAAGAGTTCAACCTTTAGTTCAAACCCACTATAATAACAAAATATAGGATATTTCCGTAGTTTTTATGCGTTGCACGTAATGGAAATTATAGGACTACTTAATAGTCAATCAGCTGGCCATTATCAAAAAATCTTTCAGCAATCACAGATGTTGTTTACAAATTATATTTCTCCAACTGATGGTGTAACCCGGTGGCAAACACGAAAAGAGAAACGTAGATAGAAAGAAAATTGAAAAAGTCGTCGCTATTTTCAATATTTATCTGTTCAGTCCTTTTTCCTTACTCGAAGGGCAGACGACACCTGGAAAAAATTCTTAAATAACTGACCAGAACTTAACTTACGACATCTCATTGGAACGAGCTCAATGAGCTCGTTCCAATGAGGAGTCATAAGGTACACTGCAAAAAATATAGGTTCTCTTTAGAACCAAAACTGGTTCTAATCTTGTCCCTGAGATGGAACCAGTTCTGTTTAAACAGTATTTATTTCAAATCAAATAAATTTATAAAGATTAACATTAAATATTAACAGAATTAAACATAAATTGAAGGAGTTTCAGCCATAAGTTTAGAGCTTATACGAGGTTGTCTCAAAGCATTATTAAGCAAAGGCGATATGAACAGTTGGCATATCGAACCAGTTTTGGTTCTCTTCAGAACCAAAACTGGTTCGATATGCCAACTGTTCATATCTCCTTTGTTTCAAAATGTTTGGCGACTGCGTTGAATAAGCTCCAAGTTTACTGCTGAATCCACTTCAGTTCATGTAATATTCTGTTAAAATTGAATGCTAATCTTGGTAAATTTATTTGATTTGAAATAAATACTGTTTAAACAGAACTCGTTCCATCTCAGGGACAAGATTAGAACCAGTTTTGGTTCTAAAGAGAACCTATATTTTTTGCAGTGTACCGTAACTTTGTTCGGCAATAATTGAAAAAATACTCCAATTTGGATGGTGATTTTTGTGGACAGCACAGACCGGATATTCCAGTTACTTCTCGAACTCAAGCACGGAAATATTATGCAATGAGCTTCCAGCCAATACATCGACTCTGAAGAAGGATATCTTATTTTGTTCAAATCGAATAAAATTACAATAGAGAGTTTAATAACTATAACCTTACGGAATGGTAGGAGCCTACGAAGCTTCGAGATCCGATTCGATTCCCACTATCAAGTTACTATTCGATTCGAAATCGGCTTCCCGATTCGTTTCTCGTCGAATCCTTTCACTGGAATGTAGCTTGGTATCAGTCATACTCGTCGTCTCATAGTTCAGATGGAAACTGTACATAAATAATACTGAAAGTGAAGACTGAGTGTAATTTCCGCTATATTAACATAAATAACATCTGCACCCATGCCGCCACATATGCTAATTACAGTCTTACCAGTCACTGCCACTGTTGGAAGCAATTTAAAGTTTCCACGCTATCTCTAGGATGAGTTGTTGCCAAAGGCTAGTCCCGTGCAGTGCATTGTACGGGCAATTCACGCATTCGTTTCTGTTTTTGAACTTTAACCTTTACTGGGTAATATTCCAGCTACATAATCAAGGCATGCCTTCGACGAAGCCATGCCTTGATGATGTAGTTGGAATATTTTATCAGACGGGACTAGAGCCGTCACAGTCACAACAAATCAGTTTTACAGCACCCCCCCCCCCCCCCGATCCCCTCAATCGTTTATCTTTTAGACACCCCTGATTCGATTCGAGGTTCGATTCGAGTTCGAATAATAGACCTGATTCGATTCGAATCGAAAATGTGTCATTCGCAGGACCCTACCATACGGAGTGGTCAATAACGAGAACTGATGTGCGAAAAGATAAGTATTCATTCTCGGTAACTTCACGGATCATCAAACAGGTGCAGAAACAACAAACGAAGTCATTCTACTTCATATGAAAAGTAAATGGAACAGGACGTTTTCGGCTAGGTAAGTTTCCGTTCTAGTATATTTCGGTCGGAATGTCTCGGTAATCTAATAATGCAGAAAGGAAAATACAACAGAACACGCAAAGTGAATGTCGAAAAACGGAAATCCTGATGTTATTCGGCAGTCACAAGATTTTCATTCGAAATAGCACTTTCTAACATCGGCTTATGAAGTCTGGGCCGACGGTCTTCTGTTGACTGGAAATATTACTTAAAATAAATAAAATGAGGCGTCGAACTTAGTCTTGGAGGGCGGGAGGGGATTCCGATTCTTGCATTAAGAAAGAAAATGAAATTCCGTCAACCTACTCATATATGTAAATCGGTTCACTAAATATCAGTACACATACATATTTGCGTTTGTCTTACCAACTTGACGAGGTAACTAGACAAAAGAGTTTGCGTGTTTCGCCTTACCGAGGTACAAAAGACAAAAGAAACCCTTTACCTCGGTTGTTTTCCCAGAACTGTACCGGCAAAACGAGGTTGAAACCGTTAGTCCACACAAAGGACAGACAATGGGGTACCTCGGTATGTAGGGAAAACAAGACTGTGTGTGTGTGTGTGTGTGTGTTATTAGTTATACAGTTTGTTGGTGACCTAATATGGTATATATGGTGTCAGTTAATTTCATATTGGACGAGAGCGAAGCTCGAGTCCAATATGGAATTAACTGACACCATATATTCCATATTAGGCCACCAACAAACTGTGTAACGAATATATCTTACCGACTGCTGCATCGATGCACAGAACTGATAACAACGGCGATCAACATTAAATGAGAGAATTCTCACAATGTGTTCACGTGTCTTTGCCTTGTTACAACTTATGGGAGAGTGTCTACAGGCACTCTCCCATAAATTGTAACAAGGGAAATTCATACATACCAAACAGTTTCATTTCGAAGGTAACACGACACACATCCACAGAATATGAAGCCTTTTTAGTTGCCTAACCTGCACTTCAGACCAAATATGGGCTTCCAACACTCAATCTTTCAACTTGAAGCGTTTATTGGCTGCCGCCATTTTGAATAATCAATGAACAAAGGGGGGATTACCCATAGCTGTCAGCGTATATCGATGTTGACAGGCAGTATATGGTTTTATATGCAGTCTGCATGTGACATCTTTGAACCAATGAAATTCCCAGATACTTGTAGGGGGTAAGATATATATAAATATGTGAGAATCTCGGGTACGCGCATATTTCCAAAATTTTAATCTGCGATGATTTTACCCGGATTATCTCGCCTTTGACTTAGAATATTTAATAAAAATTTGTTTTGGAGATTCTTGTGTGTGCTACTGCTCCTACATTTATGAAACGAATCGGAACTTATGTACTGAGTCAAAAAAGAAAGTATAATAAACTTTGAGGAGCAATGTTTTTAGTATTATCGACTTTAATCCCAAACAAATTATTGTTAATTCATGTTTCGAGTCTAGCTGCATGAATTTGGATAATTTTACGTTCTTGCTGTTGCTAGTGTCACGTCAGGGCGTCGCAATTCAGACATGAAATGAAAAGTTTACACATGCAGTCAATAGCGTGTATGTCCACCGTTTGCCTCTTGGATGGCAAAACATCGACGGCGCATGGACCTGATAAGTCTCTGGATGTCACCCTGTGGTATTCCGTTCCACTCATGCCAAGATTGAAATATGGCGCCCTTCCAAACCCAGAATCCTGAAGCCGTCACTGGAATTGAATGTTTAAAAGCATACTATCCGTGTTTTATATCTCGGATTCCAGCATATTTCTGCACAATGGCTAATCGTAACCGTAACATGGAGTTAAAGACAACCTTAGTCAATCGTTTATACACATGTTACCCATTTTAGAGGACTTCCACCCCAAGCATTGGTGACAGGGTGCTATTTTATAATTAAAACAGGGCTTTTTTTACCACAGTAAACAAGTACAGCTTAACTTCCCGGGGTGGCGCCCTCGTAGAGAATTACGGTGAACAAAAACATCATTCAGGAATTATCAATTTATTTTCGTATGTTGGACCTGGGGCCAATACTATAAAAACACCTTTAACAACTGTATTTTCTAAAATTGTTTTTTCTAGTTACAACTTTAAATGGGTTGAAATGAACCATTAGTATTTTCAAAGACGTGTCAATTTGCCAGTTGGCAAACTGCCATATTTTCAAAAATGCTAATGAGACATTTTAGTTAGTTATATTAATAGGCAGAAAATATTTTTTCTAGAGAATACAATTGTAAAAGTTTTATATATTGACTCCTGGTCTGGGTTCTGAATGTGCACCATTGGATTGAGGAGTAAACTCCAACCTCTTTTGGGGGGTGTACTTTGGCTTAGTCAGTATGGTGGCAGATCTTGCAAGTCCAGGTGGGTGGTGACGTGCAGACCCAGATTCGAACCCCGTCGATGCGAGCTTCAGAAAACTACCGAATTTTCAAGCCAGATTATAATCCACTCGACTCAAGTCATTCTGTAAGAAAATACACGAGGGCCAAGTCCGATACCATTATCTGACCGAATATCCAAGGTCCGGTGTATTATCTGACTTAAAACCCAATTTACATTCAATTCTTGTTTAATGCGAAAAAAATGATATAATTTTATCACATTGCGGTGAATAAAAGTTAAAAATGTGAACGGTCAACAGTTTTTGATGGATGAGTTCTTGTTCGGAACAACTCATTGAAGACAATAGCGCACTGTTCACGGATGCTTCGTAGTGAAAACTGGGTTAAGCCAGGGGCCAATACTATAAAAATTTTACAATTGTATTTTCTAGAATTGTATTTTCTAGTTATGACTTAAAATGGGTTAAAATGAATCATTAGGATTTTCAAAGATCTGGCAATTTGCCAGTTGGCAAATTGCCATATCTTTTAAAATGCTAATGATTCATTTTAGTCAGTTATATTAACGGGTAGAAAATACGATTCTCAAGAATATAATTGTAAAAGCTTTATAATGTTGGCTCCAGCAGGTTGAATGTTTGTACGAAAACAACAACTGCGATTTACTAAAATGAATGCCCGGTAATTCGTTAAAGAATATTCTATCATTCTTAAAAATAATGCACACTTATTGTTCTTGGTGAACGTGACAACCATTACTTCTTCCCAGTTCCTAATTCGACATTCGTTATCAACCGATTTTATAGGTTTATGGCGAATGTCGAATAAGGAACTGGGAATAAGTAACGGGGTTCAGGTACGTTAGCACTTGGCAGGTATTCTTTCTTATAACGACTGAGGTGAATGAATGGGAGATTTGGGCAGTGGGTTTTTAGTAAGAGAACACGTCTTATGGGATAATTGCTTGACATAGAAGACGGCTATTGTGACTTATTACCCCAGCTCGATAGACGAAACAATGAACGTTGATACCACGTAACCGGGGACTGAGGAATACAACGATAATAATGGTCAACAGTGACCATGTATTAATTCAATATACCAACACTGGCGGTATATTGATTGTCATTGTCCGCCATTTTGTTTTTATCGCAAAAATCGCAAGCTTAATTCGGCTAGTTGGCACTTCAGAAAGTGGGGCCATGCGAAGCTTCGCGATTCGATTCGAATTCGAATATGAAGTTGGTATTCGGTTCGATTCGAAATCGGTTGTCCAATTCGTTTTCCTTCGAATCTCTTCACTGGCATTTCGCTTGGTATCAGTCATCTTAGTCGACTTACAAAACGTATAGCCGAGATAAAAATTGTACATAAATAACGTTGAAAATAAAGTGTAATTCCCCCTGTATTAACATAAAAGGCATCTGTACCCGTGACATCATCCATGTTAATTCCAGCTTTACTAAACGCCACCACTGCTGAAAGCAAATATAAAGTTCTCAAGCAATATCGACGACGAGCTCCCGATTGCTAAATAAATATGTGTTAAATGCGCACACCAATGCCTGAGGTATCAATAATTTTCTGGACGATCAGTGAGATATTGGATCCCCCACCCCTAGTTTGCATCACTACTCGTCTGCCTTTGTAAACAAATGAATGCCCATATGGAAATTTAACGAAAACATGAAGCGGTTTGGAAACACAACTGATGATGAAATTCTAGAAAAAATGCTGGCATAATGAATACGTTACGAGACTTCTATTAGGCAGATAGTATGTCACTTGACGCTCAGTGAGAACAATATTAGGCTAGGCTAAAATCTCACCAAATATTGTTCTCATTCGCCTCACATGACACCTCATCCGCCAACTAAACGCCCCGTAAACTTTTAATAGCGCGTTTTTTTTTTGTTTGTTATATAATAAAACTCATGTATCCTTATCATATCTTCACTTTTAGTTGCAGCCATCTGCTAAAAATCCCCGAATTCCACGACCGGCCCGTCCCACCTACACTTCTTGGTATTATTATTTTTGGTGAGTAAAAGGTTATTTTTTCTCAATGTTATCAACTCGAACTACAAGGACAAAGACTCGTGTTGGACCGTTCCGCATTACACTGTTCGTCGCATGGGTTCTTAACAAACAAATTATCGAACACATCCAGCGTCTCACACCTCACGTGACCTCACGAGAAACTAGACAAAATTGTCCCCAGTTTATTAAATAAACTTAAGTGTTAATAGGCCATAACTCGAGGAAGGTGCGAAGTGATTTTGTCGATGAGCTCTGGTGTAAATCGAATTACTATTGCTCTGTTTAATTGAATTGATTCGAGGTACAAGACGGACCATATGTCAATATTCAGACACAACAAAGGGCGCATGTTGGTCGCGTGTGGCTATCGACAAGAATGACAGTGAATAATTGTCGGCCAGTTAATATCTAACTAGAAATTAATCAAAATTATAATCGGAATGCAAACAAATTAATTTTAACCCTTTACCTAAGACGAAAGGCAGACGACACATGCAAATAAAATTATTGAATAACTAATTTGTTTTTCATTTTTGCGTTAAAAACATGGCTTATGACCCCTCATTGGAACGAGCTCAACGTGGTTTTGGTCGTTACTTCTGTTCTTCCTCTTGAATTTCTCATTAAAAGTCTTGTTCTGTTCTTTCTCTTGAATGTCTCATTACATCTCTTGTTCTGTTCTTCCTCTTGAATTTCTCATTAACCCTTTACCCAACGTAACGGCCAAAACCGGCCAGCGCTATTCTCAAAAATCGCCAATTAATTTTCAAAATATTTTCATTTTTTGTCTCAAAAACATAGGTTATGACCCCTCGTTGGAACGAGCTCGTCGAGCTCGTTCCAACGAGGGGTCATAACCTATGTTTTTGAGACAAAAAATGAAAAAATTTAGTTATTCAAGAATTTTTTTTGCAAGTGTCGTCTGCTTTTCATGTTAGGTAAAGGGTTAAATCTGAGCATGGCTGCTTACAAATAGCTACGTTTTAATTCGATAGAAACACGGGAAGGACTTGCTTCCAGATATCACCGAGGACTAGATTACAGGGATACATTATGTTCATGGGGGAGAAGGCAACACCGTCCCAAGCTGAATATTATATTTCTGGATTAATTTGGTGGTCATTATTTAATTATTTGTTTATTGGGGTTTAACGACACTTTCGACAGCCAGGGTCACCCCGTGTCAGACAGTTTTATGGGAGGAGGAAGCCGTAGTACCCGGAGAGAACCACCGAGCGACGGCGATCAACTGTCGGACTCCCAAACGTACTAACTCCACACAAGTAGGGTTAGCATTGGTTGAAGATAAATGCACCATCGCCGTGCAGTACGCCTTAGTACATAACGCCACCGTGCCCCCACGTGGACAATTGGGATGAAGTGCCTTGCCCAAAAACACAACGCGGATGCCGCAGATGGGATTCGAATCGATGACCTTTCGGCTGCAGCCTGTATCACTACCTACTGAGCCACCGCTCTACCATTTGGTCGTCATAATGTGGTCATCAATAACTGTTTTGTTGAAATTTACCAGAGCGTGCCCGTACCCACTCACCAATAACTTGTAACAACACAAGCTATGTGAAAACAATGTTTGTCCCAATGAAAATAAACGCATCTAACAAATACCACATGCGCAGGGTCAAAAACTAAAAGGACGTCAAGGATTAAAAATCACTACCGGTTTGCCCGCTCTGCAGACTTAGAAGCATGGGCGTCTATTTTACATACAATGAGAGATACATTTCTATTTTCGTCCTAAGATTCGAGTTTGTCCAGTCGATCGCCCCTTCATCATGGCGAACCTTCTCTTCTCGATCGCCTGGAAATTGGAACGCAATAAGCATACCGGCATTCCTTCTTTTAATAATAAAAAAATATATTGCTCACAGATATCCTCTGCAACTCCGGACAATTTCAACATCGGAGTGCAAACCGTCTCGGGGGAGTTGCATCCCGCTCTATATATAGATTACGCAATCTGTTTACACCAATTGCAGTTCAATTACAGACACAATTTTGTTGAATAAGAACTACGGCAAAAAAACCTGTCTTTCTTCTTCACTCACAAAGCAAGCTTCTGGCACCGGTTCTTGGAAGACTCTTACAGAGTCCGTGTCAGGGATTGGTATTGTTAACACGAATATAGAGAGAAATGTTTTTACCCTTCGCTTAATGTTGAGTTATAAGGCAAGTGCAATTCACAAAAATCGCCATTTATTTTATTTATTTATTGGTGTTTAACCCTTTACCCAAAGAATCGCCCGCATCCGCCCGCGTAATATGCAAATTCAGCAGCTAAAAAAAATATTATTTTTCAAAAACATTCAACAAAATCATATCATGTGACCCCTCTTTGGAACGAGCTCGTCGAGCTCGTTCCAAAGAGGGGTCACATGATATGGTTTTGTTGAAAGTTTTGAAAAAAATTTTAAAAATGATATTTAAAATAAAAAAATTTGAAATCGTCTGCGTTTGGTAAAGGGTTAAGGTCACATATTTCTGCACAATGGCGAACCATGACCACGAAAGTTTTACGGGTGGAGGAAGCCAGAGTACCCGGAGAGAACCACCGAGAAACGGCGAGCAACTGTCAGCTCCCCAACATACTAATTCCACACAAGAAGGGTTAGCATTGGTTGAAGAGAAGTGCACGATCGAGTCACCGCTAACCCTTTACCTAACCTGAAAAGCAGACGACACTTGCAAAAATAACTCTTGAATAACTACTTTTTTTCATTTTTTGTCTCAAAAACATAGGTTAAGACCCCTCGTTGGAACGAGCTCGACGAGGGGTCATAACCTATGTTTTTGAGACAAAAAATGAAAAAAATAATGAAAATTAATTGGCGATTTTTGAGAATAGCGCTGGCCGATTTTGGCCGTTACGTTAGGTAAAGGGTTAAAGTTTGTATTATTTTTTTTTCAATTGTTGTCTCTATAGCGTAGCCTATGAACCCTCACTGGAAAGAGCTCGTTCCAAAGAGTGGTCATAAGCTATTTTAGGAATAACAAAAAACAAATGGAAATGTTTACCTATTCAAGAAATTTTATTCGTTTTAGATATAAGGGGTTAACAGTAACTTAACATGCTCATCTTCAAACATGTTCTGTTACTATGTGGATACATAGATTTTTAAAGAGTAATACCACAAAGACCCGTGTAGGTTTGACCCCCAACCTGTAACCTTTCCCCCACCTCAAACTAGATCTGATGGAATATTGGCATTTCACTTGACATAAGAATTGTAAACTTCACGATAAAGCCTTTTTGTTGTACAGGCATTTTCCAGTAGAAAATCGCTTCTGGCTTCAAGTTTTAGAGATGAGTGGTTCACACTGCCGGGTTTTGTTGCACGGCTGTTTTATACAACACGGGCTTGATATGAAGGGTTTTGGCAATAAAGAATTTGTCTGGAGGTAAAGCGGGAATTGGGGGCGCGGTAGCGTTGCGGTAACCGGTTCTCGCCAGATCACCGAAGTTAAGTAACGTCGAGCCCGGTTAGTCCTCGGATGGGTGAACGTCTGAGCGATCGATTCGGACTCCCGCGTTGTGTCCTTGGGCACGCCACTTAACCCCGATTGTCCACAGGTGGCACGATGACGCAGTGTACTGAGGCGTACTGCACGTCGATGACGCGCATGTCTTCAACCAATCTAACCCTTCCTGTGCTGCAGTGCGGAGTTACGATGTTGGGGAGCTGGCAGCTGCTCGTCGTTGTTCGGTGGTTCTCTCCGGGTACTCCGGCTTCCTCCACCCGTAAAACTGTCAAGGTCATGATTAGCTATTGTGCATAAGTATGTGACCTTAAACATCAATAACTAAATAAATCTAAATAAAGTAGGAATTTATCCAACACCAGTATAAACGTCGATAATTTAGATGCATACTTCCGAACTTATAAGGTACAATGATTGCATGTCATGCGGTCAGAGGCGTGCCCCTCCACTTTTTTTTTCACAGACCTCGTGCGCGGTTACACAATGGGTTAAATGGGCACAGACAAACATGTCAATATACAAGCATTCCTGTAATATATTATTTGTAAATCCAAACAATATTTGGCCAACGAATTCCACCTTGGGTCGCTTCGTTCCTTCTACTTCAACCATCTTCCAACCCGAAGGCTGGCCTTCGGGTTGGAAGATGGTTGAAGTAGAAGAAATGGACAGGACAGTGACCATACCGCGGCATGCCAGTCTAAATGAGAATCTATAGTGTGCCATGGTACATTTACCGATATACGATTGTAACCTTTCTCCCATTGGGTCGTACATGCTTTCCTGACTAATATCGTCACGGACATCGACTTTCGATAAAGTTATCTCCCTTGAATTCATTAGAAGATCTGAGGAGGTCCAATTAAGAAGCATGTAATTGTTGAGAAAACACCTATGACATCAGTAGAAAATAAAGCCACGCTTACTTTTATTACTTTTATTAAACGAAAACAACAGGCGGCTGTCTGTTGTTTTCGTTTATTAAAAGTAACAAAAGGAAACTTGATATTTTATGGCGAATACTTAGAAGCAACAAGTTCACAGATGTCAACATTGGATTTTTGTTGAGAGAATGTATTTTTACAGTAATTTGCAAGTTTTTAATATTAAAAAACAGAAGATTAATATATTAATGGAAGGCACAGTGTGTATTATATGTCACGATGCCCACACTGTTGATATAATTAACAGAAAAAAAGCTGCAGAACATCATAAGTGGTGAAAACACCATTTTTTTATTTTTAAATGGGTTTTTACAGAGTATAACAGCCAAACTTCAGACTGATTGGGGCAAAATGTGAAAAGCCAGCTTCTGTATGGTTATACCTCTCCACAGGAAAACGTCTGAAGTTTGTGAAATGATGCACATATCGGTGCTACAAAGTCGCTAACATTTGGAAAGTTCTATTTTTATATGAAATTTCCATACCATTTGTGTTAATTTTACTGACAGCTTTATGAAATTAAGGGGAGATAACTTTCATTTAAATCTCTTCCAATGACCAAAATTGTCCGCCATGGAAATATAAAATCACAGATTACAATTTTGACGCAACAAAACGTTGATCTGGATTATATTCAGCATGTTTGATTCAGATTAGTTTGGATACTGAAGTGCATTTGCCCCCTTGATGAATTCAGGGGCGTAAGTCAGGGCTGCCGAGAGCGAGGACGGGCCCCGAGTCAATGTGTAGAACGGGCGTTAAGGGCCATGCGAGAGACGAAGGTGGGAAGCGATAAACGGGGAGTCTGGGAGTCCTTCCCCAGAATTTTTTTTAATTAGCGCCAGGAGAAGCATTCTCTTGACAATATCAATTCAATTAATTTGGGTAATTTATTACATGTATATCTGTATGCATGGTACATTTTTGTCCAAAGATAATCGTGACCACCATGACTCAGGGAAGACAGGTGGAAAACCAACAAACTGGAACAAGTGGGTTTTTTATATGAAAAGAACCTGGGGCCAATACTATAAAATATTGACAATTGTATTTTTGAGAATTATATTTTCTACTTATTAATATAACTGACTAAAATGAATCATTAGTATTTTAAAAGATATGGCAATTTGCCAACTGGCAAATTGCCAGATCTTTGAAAATCTAGAAAATATTATTCTAAAAAATACAATTGTAAAAGTTTTATAGTATTGGCCCCTATGGTCAGTAATGTAACTACGAACTCATGCACTTCCACCAACGTCGGAGGCCCATACCAAACTCCATCCCACGACTTTTAAAAAGAGCAAAAATCACGGACTGTTGCCCCCTTATCGCCCCTCTCTCCCTCGGCGCTAGTGGCGTGAATGTGGGAGAAGTTGTAAGGGGTGTGGCTCGTCTCCAAATAATATTTGTAGACAGGTTATTTACAGCTGGATTGCAGCCTTGGATATCGATTTACCCTTGCTAGTATTATTTATTTATTTATTTATTTATTTATTTATTTATTTATTTATTTATTTATTTATTTATTGGTGTTTAAGGTCACATACTTATGCCATTGGCTAACCAAGACCGTGACAGTTTTACGGGTGGAGGAAGCCGCAGTACCCGGAGAGAACCACCGAGCAACGACGAGCAGCTGCCAGCTCCCCAGCATCGTAACTCCGCACTGCAGCACAGGCAGTGTTAGATTGGTTGAAGACATGCGCACCATCGACGTACAGTACGCCTTAGTACACGGCGTCATCATGCCCCCATGTGGACAATCGGGGTTAAGTACCTTGCCCAAGGACACAACGAGGGAGTCCGAATCGATCGCTCAGACGGTCACCCAGCTGAGGATCAACCGGGCTCGACGTTGCTTAACTTCGGTGATCTGACAAGAACCAGTTACCCTAGTAATCATGTACTTTGTTACTTACTTATTTACTTATTGGGGTTTAAGGTCACATACTTATGCACAATGGTAATCGTGACCGTGGCAGTTTTACGGGTGGAGGAAACCGGAGTACCCGGAGAGAACCACCGAGCAGCGACGAGCAACTGTCAGCTCCTCAACATTCTAACTCTGTTCAAGCACCGCTCAAGCAGGGTTACAGCTGTTGAAGACATGTACACCATCGACGTGCAGTACGCCTCAGTACACGGCGTCATCGTGCCCCCATGTAGGCAACTGGGATAAAGTGCCTTGCACAAGGACATAACGCGGGTCGTCCCGGACGGGGATCGAACTCGGGACCTCTAGCACAGAAGTCCAACAGTCTACCACTGAGCCACCGCGCTCCCATGTACTTTGTTACAATATTAGCTGCGACACTTCATCATACTTGGACTGATGTCACAAATACAATCGATCAAAAATGTGGATTTGTAGTACCCCGTTGGGACTATTGGGGTCCCAGCATGATCAATTTCGAAAATAGTATAAGGACTAGAAAAGTTAAAAATCTGTTTCTCAGGCCCTCCCGCATGGTTCTTTTGGCTGCCACATGCTCTCTTTTTATAACCAATGCAAACTTAAAAAAGTAAAAATTATATGTCAGATAGTTTGCCCAATTTAATAAAATAGATAAATTTTTCCCTTGAGTGCAACAAGGCTTTGCAATGCTTTAGCATTTTGAAGCCTTCTTACATTCAAGACATCAAATACACCACCACCCATGCTATTCTGTAGTTTTTGAGGCCTAAAACATAATACAAACCAAGAATACGAACTTTTGATGGCAAAAAAATAATTACAAAAATAAAATAAAAAAACGCCCGCCCACATGCAGTTTTACAAAAAAAAATACCGAGAAACAGAAGATCTACTTTGTGTGGCCTTAGTGCAAATTAAATAAGAGGTTGGGAAGTCCATGTGTTACGACTATTACACGTATTTGGCCGCAAACAAATATCGAAGAACGCTTGAGCTTTTTAATCATTTACCCAACGAATCGGCCGCATCCACCAACATAATATGCAAATTCAGCAGTTGAAAAAATATTATTTTTCAAAAACTTTCAACAAAACCATATCATGTGGCCGCTCGATGGAACGAGCTCATCGAGCTCGTTCCAACGAGGAGTCACATGATATAGTTTTGTTGAAATTTTTTGAAAATTAAAAAAAAAATGATATTTAAAATAATAAATTTTGATATCGTCTCGGTTGGGTAAAGGGTTAAAGATAATCCCCACTTACTAATACTCCAACTACATCATCAAAGCATATTGGTGACGTAGTTGGAATATTTTACACCAGTCTGAACTTGAGCCATCACAGTCGGGATAAATTTGGTTTACATTCTCCAATCGATCATCTTGGCGACGCCCCTGGATGAATTTATTTGACACCTAGGCTAAGACAAGAGATATTGCTAGTTGAAATTTAACCCTTTACCCAACGAATCGGCCGCGTCCGCCCGAGTAATATGCAAATTCAGTTGTAGAAAAAATATTATTTTTTAAAAACTTTAACAAAACCATATCATGTGGCCTCTCGGTGGAACGAGCTCGTCGAGCTCGTTGCAACGAGGGGTCACATGATATGGTTTTGTAGAAATTTTTTGAAAAATTAAAAAAAAATGATATTTAAAATAATAAATTTTGATATCGTCTGCGTTGGGTAAAGGGTTAAAAGTGAGTTGGAATATCATTTGTGATGCTATCATTTTAACGCACCGCGCACAGCGACCATATCACTTTTGGTGTGTAACCGTCCTCGCTGTCAAAGAAACCTACACACATTTACAGTTTTAGGGTATGGTGGATGCAGTGGGTGGAAAAGTGGGTTGAGACACGTTAAGGATATCAGCGAACTTCAAAAGTTCTAACGGACTGAGAAACAGTTTTCTGTTTAAGATCTCGTTGTAACTTTTACTGACAACTTCTGATACGCAGACTGTATTAGTAGATATAATGTTAACCCTTTGCTTAAAGCATCCTTAACTTATCTCGTCATGAAAATCAATCTTCGATAAAGATAAAATGATTATTACCATTATGTGGATGTACAAAATATGTGGAGAGACTCGCTCCGAGTTCTAAGGGTAGATCACGACTCGTCTTTGAGTCGTGATCTACCCTTAGAACCCGTAGCTCGACTCGGATACATGTTTTGTACAGCCACATAATGGTAATAATCTCTATGTATAACTGTAACGGGAACGATTGTATTGGTGGAAAGAATGTCAACGCTTTATCTTATGCATCGGGAACGTGACATCCGACCGCGTAACTTATAAAGTGAGCAGTTGAAAAACTCCATGTATTATCTGATCACGTGCATGTCCTGTAATCTGTATCAGATTCTCGGTCGTGTTTACAATTGGATCGCAACGAACCAGTCAGGGCGAGTTGCGATCCGATTGTATACACGATCGAGAATCTGATACAAATTACAAGACATGTACATTGTCGGGATAATACATTTATCTAACAATCCCATTACATAAAGCTCGTTTCCCCCATTTTTTCAGTTTAAATTGGGTTGAAATTGGTCAGAATTTTGAATTTCAGGAACTATATTTTAATGCGTAATAACAATGCATATATGTGATAGTGCGGGGTTTACCGGAAATTAATCTGTCGGATACGGAATCGGAACGGGGTGGGGGGGGGGGGGTGCTGATACAAACGTTTCTAACGAGTTTGGGGTGCGAATTAAGTTGATTGTTAGATAAAACCTTATCCCGTCACTCCGTTTTTGAAACGAGCTCGTAGAACTCAATCCAAAAGTTTTGATATCGCGTGCTTTGACCAAAGGGTTAAAACACAGAATGTGGCAAGATATCCGCAAATATGAGATCGGTCGAAGTGACATCATACAAAACGTTGAGCACATATGCGTGAACGAGCACACGCGCTGAAGAATGTGCATCACTCAAAGATCGATGTCGAGGTGTTGTTAATAGCAGTACATTTCTCCAATTAAAACACATGTTAATTCATCAAAATCCACTTCGATTCTCCATCTAATATCGTAAGAGCTCAATTAATCTTGAGAGCCCGTCTCTGGAGACCAGCGCGTCCGCATTGTAACTGTCGGTAGTGTGAAAAGGTGGAAGGTTGAAATATTACCGATGGAACGAAGTGTCATTTGGCGGAAGTCGACTAACACGCAGCTAACACACAGGTTAGAGAACATCGATATGCGTTTAAATTGTTTTGAAGGCGATATGTTGTTTTACTTCTCAATGAAGTTTGACAGTTGAATGCCATGGAGGTGAGGGATTATGGAGGCTCAGTGCATTAACCCTTTTGGATAAATCGTCCAACACTCCGCTCAAAAATATTTGTACACGTTTTTGTGGAGCTTTTATTGTTTTTATCTTGGTGACATAGGGGCCCCCGGGTGTGTGTTTGTTCGTTTATTGGGGTTAACCCTTTACCCAACGAATCGCCCGCATCCGCCCGCGCAATATGCAAATTCAGCAGCAGAAAAATATTATTTTTCTAAAAATTTCAACAAAACCATATCATGTGACCTCTCTTTGGAACGAGCTCGTCGAGCTCGTTCCAAAGAGGGGTCACATGATATGGTTTTGTTGAAAATTTTTGAAAAAAATTAAAAAGTGATATTTAAAATAATAACAAAAAGTTCAGAAGCCTGGATACCATCTTGTCGGACAATTTTACGGATGGAGAAAGCCAGAGGGGTCGGAGAGAACCAACGAGCAAACGCGAGCAACTGTCAGACTTGTCAACTTACTAACTGTGCACGGTTATTGAAGGTATGGGCACCATGCACCAACGTAGAATACAGTACACCCTCCGTGGATTTGTCACTTTCCACGAATGGGCAACATTTCCACGGACGTAATAATATTAAATTCCAGACACTAAGCCTAGGAGTGATCATCAAAAATTCAATTAATGAAGCACCGGGTACAACCCGGTGCTTCATTAATTAAAATTTTGCTGCTGCTGATTTTTATTACCTGGTAAACGCATGCGTGGACATCACAACCCAGGCGTGGATTAGTACCAGTCTACGGCGACTGTAGTGTACACCTTAGTACTAGCACCACCACGCCCCACTTGAGTAATCAGGATTTTAAAGTGTCTTAAAGGACATAACGAAGTTACTGCTGTTCCGGATCAAACCATTGACCTTTCAGTTTGAAGTCCAAAGCTCTCACCACTCAACCACCGCACCCCCTGCCCCGTAGTGTGTGTGGACCCTATTTGGGACGAGCTCCTTCCAGAAGAGGACTATAGCCATTCTTTTCAAGGCAATTAATAAAAAATTTAGATATTTTGTAATACAGTGCTGGGATTACAAAGGAGAACAGAAAACAATTTTATAAACGCGAAATAATTTTTTTTTTTTTTTTTTTTTTTAATTTTTTATTTAATCTTATTTGTTTTACAAGGATTGGCGAACAAGTTATGCAACTTATATTAACGCCTCTCCTTGGCCCAATGGCGTAGGTGTGTGGGATGACCTTCATAGCGGCAACTTCGTGGCCTAGCTCTTCTCGAATACTACGAAGGGATCTTTAGCCTGCACGGAGTGTGTCTCTCTCCACACAGAGGACAGCCATTTTACGTCCCCACCCGATAGGACGATACGCTGTGACAGCATCAACCCCACAATTGATGCTGACAGAGAGTGTTCGGACACCTCGAGAAATTTCCCCGACCGGGGATCGATCCCGGGACCTATGGCATGAGAGACCAGCGCACTTATCCACTCGGCCACCACGCGAAATAATAAGACAGCACACAGCGAGGGTGGAAATGGGGTGGGGATGGGGGGGGGGGGGGGAGCAGGAATGAATAACGCGATTTGGAGTTTTTCAAGTGTTTCACGAGTGCAAGCCGTTGAATGGTGCGTAGCCAGTATTCTATAAGAGGGGTGACCTACCCATTTTTTAGGGGGGGGGGATTTGAAAGGTCGTTGTGTAAGGTTTCGGGGGCGTCCCTTAGCCCTAACTAGGATCCTCCGGTCGTTGCTCCTTCTCCCACTTCCCCCAGGGAAGTGGAGGAGGATCAGAGGGTCCTAGTTAGGACTAGCCCACGCACTATCCCCGATAAAAGTTTACAAAATTTATTGCTCTAGAAGCGAATCTGAGGAATTTGTAGTGTGTACCCCCTACATTGGAGACCATTTTGAGGCTCTAAGTTCAGTGAAAGTTGCATTAAGCCAATGTTTTTTATTTGGGGGGGGGGAGGGCAGTGAAAATTTTAGGGGGCGTCCCCTCCCCGTAGCTAAGACACTAGCCGGTGAAATGCAGGGAAAAAAAAAAGACTCTATTAATGGTCGTTAATTCCTCCGTACTGTACCTGAGTTGTATTTATACCACGATTAGAGTTGAATTAAGTCATATGACTTTGATATTTTTAAAGAAAAATATCACATTCGCCGGTCTGTTTACTTTCTTGAGTGACATTATTTTGTCGAAGCATTTAATTTACGACAAAACGTCAATCATATGAGACGCTAACAATTAGATGGGTCCTTACGAGACTTCCTTACCCGTAGGCCGGATTCTACGTGTGGTGTATCTAGCAGATTTCTCAATGAATATATTGTATCGGGTAAGAGCCAGTAAACGTAGCAATCGTGGTATAAAAACTCGAATGCCTTGGCGCTCTACACTCCGTGAAACTCTTATACTGATGTGTATTTTTAAATCATTTTGAAATAAACTTTGAAAGTGGAAATAAATTTCATTTTAAAGACTAACACCGGATATATGTAATGTTGACATAAATAATAGAAGCCACTATCAGGGCTTTAAAAAAAATGAAGGTGCCAGAGCAAAGGACAACATTTTTCTTAACTCCTTGAAGCCGGGGAATCAGAATGAGTTTATTGAACATGACATACCGCCAAAAACTTACAGGAAGCAGGTCCTTCTAGTCAAGTTTCGTCAGGCAGACGACACTAGACTAGAAGCACCTGCTCAGTGTTTAATTCTCCCCCAGCCCAAAGATAGCCGAACCGTCACAGCCAGATAACCTGCCGTATTACATCACAGGCAAGAAAACTCGACTCCTGGCTTCTAAGAGTTAATCATGTTTCGTCTGTTAGTCAAATGCAAATAATATTTTGTTCATATATGGAGTGCAGGAATGAATGCGTGTCTTCGTTATGGCGTGCAGTGAATATGCATCTCTCTGAGAACGTGCATTTTACAATTTGAACGTGAATACCAAGAGTTTGTTGAGGTGGACACATCCCAGAGATTCATATTCCTGATGAGAAACAAAGTGCCACAGCTGGGGAACATCTCAATACGTTCCTCAAGCATATCCACCAAAAATATCGCAAATATGTCACAAGCAAATTTCACAATGATGTGTCAAATATTTGGTGCTTAGCAAAGTTTGGGTAGTATAGTTTTAGTGTTTCGAATCACATAGGCTGGAAGCCTCTTCTTTTTAAATGGCCTGACAAAATACAAAAGTGGCCTATGTGCACGGTCAAGTGGCACATAGAAAATCTGAAACCTTCGTGCACATCTATAGACCTTATTCCAATAGCTGAGCATGGTTTCCGTGTTTCAAATTACAAATCCTTGAAGACTTTCTCCTGAAATTCGTCGCCTGAGTGCTAGAATGTTCTATGTCCCCTATGGGATATAGAACATTCTAGCACCCAGGCGACGAATTGTCTGAGAAGACACTGAAGTGCCATAGGTGACACAATCAAGTGACACATGCAAACAGGGCCGAGGAGAGGAAATTCGGACACCAGGGTTAATTCTGTTACGGGTCGCCATTCGAAAGTGTCGGGATGCTGATGCAGATGCTCTTCTGCAGAAGTTCTTGAAGTGAAAAATTCTTGAAGTGATAAAGATAACAGTTTCTTAACCCTTTACCCAACGTAACCTGCTAAACCGACCAGCGCTATTCACAAAATTGCCATTCGATTCTTATTATTTTTTCATTTTTTGCCTCAAAAACATAGCATGGGCCCCTCCTTTGGACGGGCTCGTTGATCTCGTTCGAATGAGGGGTCATAAGCTGTGTTTGAACCAAAAAAATAAAAAAAATAGATTCTCAATAATTTTCAGTTTCCATGGGGCACTCCCATTCCTTTTTTACATCAGTGGCAACTAGTATTCCAATACGGCAGACAACTTATCTTGCTGATTCTCGCTCGGGGATCGGGAGTGGGGGGGGGGGGGGGGGGCTAGACTTGGCGCTGGAGTCAGAAATTTGGGGAAGCCAGCCCTGACCCAAGAATCCTGGGCTCTGGTCAAACTACGGGCACCCAGAGTTCCGAACCCGGGGTTAATATCACCGCTCCCCTCATCTCCCCGGCCCTGCATGCAAAATATTAAATCTTCGTGCACGTCTACACCAACTGCAACAACTGAACATAGTTTCACCGTTTCGAATTACAAATCCCAAAAGCCTTTCACCTGAAATGGTCTAATATAACGGCTATGCCGGTGGCACAGCTGTAGACCCCCCCCCCCCCCCCCCCCGCCGCCCATCCGAGGCGCCACCCCTGGAGCACATATCTAAGATAAGGCTACCATGACCCTCAAAATGTGTCAAAAAATACGGATTTGTCCTTTTTCTGGTATACTTTTTTATTATAACAGCGTCCCACATTTTCAGCTTTCGACTACTTTCGGCTCGATGGGTTCGTGGCCCCACTCCTTTATAACTCCAGAAGCTCCCAAGACACATGCGCCCCAACTGATTGGCTTTCAACTTGGGCAACTGTTTCATCGTAGGTCTGTATAACATGTTGATTCCACAAACGTACAGAAAAAGAGGCAAATCCCACACACAACTGGAAAAGCGGGAATTTAATGGACATCAAAATTCAGTGCCTAGAGTTACGGCCGTCTTCGTCCTTTTCTTTGGATACACTGCAACGACTTAATTCCATGACGTCAAGTCATACAGTACAGTCGCCGTAGACTGGTCGTAATGAACGCGTGGGCAGTAATGTCCTTGCATACGTTTACCAGGTTATAAAAAGCATCATCAGCAAAATTTTAATTAATGGAGCACCGGTTTGTACCCGGTGCTTCATTAATTACATTTTTGATGACAATTCCTATAATTGGTGTTTGAAATCTAATATTATTGCGTCCGTGCAATTATTACCCTCTCGTGGAAAGTTACCAGTCCACGCAGGCCGTACGGTAATCATAAATATATAAAATTGTCTATATAACATTGGATACTTGGGCTTCCTAGATTATGATGCCCGTCATATGCACTATCCTACCCCCCCCCCCCCCCGTCGTTATACTCCTACAGAGGGGAGAGGGTATAACAGGGGGGAGTACTATTTAGGATTAGTGTCCAGTCCCACTGGATCTCTTTAGTGTCATGAGCTGTAATGGAACAAGTTTAAATGTTTGATACCAAAAGTTACACATCTTCACTGTTTTATTTAATAATTACAATAAAATGTTTAATTACCTTTGAACCCGAAGGTCATGTTCTAACTAAAACCTGAGATTTAGAGGAGGCGTTTTCACTCCTATGAAATTAGAGGAAGGCAAATTTGGCTTCCCCCACGTTCTAGAATGCCAGTCCCGGACGTATCTGCGATTTCAGAGACGAGGAGGGTTATTTCTTTTTGCCGATGGTCAAATGTGTAACAAACAGGCCAAGAACGGACGGACAGGCACAGTGAGAGAGAGAGAAGCCATTATTATTTTTACTTAATAATTTATATAAGCTGTTTAACCCTTTACCTAATAAGAAAAGCAGACGACACTTGCAAACAAAATTCTTGAATAACTAATATATTTTCCATTATAATACCACCACTAGAGAATCAAGATGGATGGGGTCCCTCTCAACTCAAATGTAGTCACCAAACCGAGAAATAACCAATCTGTCATTTGCAGAATGAGGTTCCCAGAGGGTGAATTTACTTATGTTATTCCACACAGTGGGCTAGAATTCCCAAATTTATCCTCTGGGTACCTGTTTCTGTTTAAGCCTCAGGCCGTGATTCAGATTGCGTTTCACAGAGGATAAATTTGGTAATGCTACCCTGCTGTAGGGTTGCACGACATATCGATAAACCGATACATATCGGTACTTAAGCCAGTATCGATTGAATACCGGTGTAAATACAAAAATATCGGTTTATCGTCATTATTTATTTAACCACAATTTAATTTTCAAGATGTCTTGAGTCTTATAACTGGAGTCCCAAACGAATAATATTATCCCTCTACCTATCGAATCGGCCGCATCCGCCCGGATAATACACAAATTGTGCAGTTGAAAAAATATTATTTGTCCAAAACAAAAATCAACAAAACCATATCATGTAACCCCTCATTGGAACGAGCTCGACGAGCTCGTTCCAAGGAGGGGTCACTTGATATGATTTTGTTGATTTTTTTTTTTTAAATTCGATAAAACTCTGCAGATGACAGTCTGCTTATTTTCAGGCTTGATCATGAGGAATGAAGGTCCCACACAGCCATAGTTTTATGATTACGCCGCGTAGTTCCACCTATTATGTTAAACTCGTGATGTTTTCAAGGCGAATCCAATATTTATTGACTGAAATATCTTTTCCTAGGGTACGAAATAATATATGTATACCGGGGGCACCGGAAGCACTTCATGGGAAAAAGGGAGGGGGCAGACCCCGCGAAAAGGGCATTTACTAGCACTAGCAGCCCTGTCATGACAATCCGAAGCATGCATGTCACGAAGACCGAAGACACGAGATGGGGAGTTTGAGAGGTGCTCCACCCACCAGGAGGGGGGGGGGGGCACCTCTTTCCAAACTTCCAACTCCCCCATTGAATTTTGAAAGCTGCCAGAACGGATTTGGGGTGTATTTCAGCTTTACTTCGAGAATAAATTATTGAAAAAAATGAGTGGCGAACCTGGGAAGAGCATTTTCTGCCCAAGTGGTCCGAAGGCGGATAGGGCAGATTCCCCCAGTGCCCCCAGTGCCCCCAGTGCCCCCGTGCTTCCGGCGTCCCTGTGTAAACATCTGTGCGTAAAGGGGCATTACTCTTCATCAACGGTAGTCTGTGCGTAAATTCCTCTATTAGTGCAGGGGGGGGGGGGGCACCAAAAATTTGCAGGACGTGACGTGGGGGTGGGTGGGTCTCTTGAGAGCGCCAATAATGTGCATTTCCAACTTGTGCAATATTTTGAATTTTTTAAAAATATATCAATATATCAGCTAATATATACCATCATTTGTGTTTCAAACCTTGAAGATGATATTGTACATCACACTCTTAACATAAATACAGCATCAGGAGGCTTTATATGTGAGAATATTGGGCTTAATCTGGGAAAATATCACACGTTAGTAGGGGGTTGATGTCTTGTTCGAAATATAGAAAATGTGCAGGCAATATTTTGGGAAAATTCTCTCTGATGCACTAAATTCAACCCAAGTTATTTATTTATTAATGGATTGATTGATTGATTTATGTATTGGTGTTTAACGACACTTTAACAACCAGGGTCATATCGTGTCGGTGACAGGTTTACGGGTGGAGGAAGCCAGAGTACCCGGAGAGAACCACCGAGCAACGACGAGCAGCTGTCAGCTCTTCAACATTACAACCCACGACTGTACTACACACTGCACAGCGGTACTGCGTACTACACAGCACAGACAGGGTTAGACTGACTGAAGACATGTGCACCTCGGCGTGCAGTACATCTCAGCACACAGCGTCATCGTGCCCCCACGTGAGTTTATTTTGGATTTTAATGGGAGAGTGGGGGTGGGTGTCTGAGAACGGTAGTAGAAAATTTGCACGTAGTGGGTGGGTGGGTGGGTGTAAAAAGGAGCCGAATAAAAAATAGGACGTCACGTCTTGCAAATTTTTAGTGCCCCCCCCCACCCCCCCCCCCCCCCCACCCCCCCGATTAGTGGGTAAATAAACAGTCCATAACAGCACCGGGTTTCTAGCAGAATTATACTGGCGACCTGTGTGCTTGCCCAATAGGATCAGCACACAACTTGTAAAGCCACCCGAAAGCCTGCAACACCTTTTTAACAAGGTATTATATTAGGTTGTACCAACAGAATTAACGCGGAGAGTGTGTTCTCATTAAATCTCCCATGGAGTGGAGATTCCGCCTTTGCTAATTTGTTGGAAAGCATAACAAGCACAAGCAAAGTTCCAACCAATGGACCTCCTGGTTAAACCTGAAACATTGCTTGTGTTTTTTGTCCATATGTACAGAATTTGATAGTGATATTTTGGGTGATAACTCCACTTCATGTGAGAACATGGCTAACCCACAATTCATGGCTAGTTTGATTTATCTTTATCTCACAGCTCCCATCTGATTGGGTGAGCACATGCTGACAATTATCATCACTGGAAGAGATTTACGGGAAAGTTAGCTCCCCTTAATTTCCTAAACCTGTCAGTAAATTTAACATTGGGAGTATGGGAATTTCATATATTAACATTGACATTTCGAAATGTTAACGAATTTGTATTATCGAAGTGCACGTCATTTCACAAACTTCAGACATTTTCCTGTAGAGCAATATAAAAATACAGAATCTGGCTTCTTTCTATTTTTTCCCAATCAATTTGAACGCTGGACTGTTATTCTCTGTTGAAACCCCTTTACCCAACGAATCGCCCGCATCCGCCCGCGTAATATGCAAATTCAGCAGTTGAAAAATAGTATTTTTCAAAAAAATTCAACAAAACCATATCATGTGACCCCTCCTTGGAACGAGCTCGTCGAGCTCGTTCCAACGAGGGGTCACATGATATGGTTTTGTTGAATTTTTGTGAAAAATTTGAAAAAATGATATTTAAAATAATAAATTTTGATATCGTCTACGTTGGGTAAAGAGTGAAACCCCTTTTCAAAATAGGAAAACGGCGTTTTCATTATCTTTTGATGTTCTATAACATTTTTATGTTTTGTATATCAACAATCTGCGCGCTGTGACATACATAGAATAAACGTATAGTGTTTTAAAGTAACAAATTTATTCTACGAGTAGGATTAAGAATGAAACCGACGAGGCTCTGGCGAGTCGGTTTCATTCTTAATTCTACGAGTAGAATAATTTTTTTTTTACTTAAAAACACTATACGTTTATTTTGTCTATCCCATAAATCTTTTACAGAGCAGTCGCGGCGAAACCGTGCTGTTACTCGCCACAAAACACAGCGAGAAGTGAGGGGCACATTGGTCCAATTCGATCGACCAGCATAATTGGCAAAAATAAACAAGGCGCAGTAATACATTTCTGTCTTAAAATAATTCCCTTACAAACTTGAGCTAAACTTGCGAAAATACTTTATTAAATGAACAGTGTGTGGTGTTTGCTACTGGCGTTGTGTAATACTTTCAAAAAGGTTTAAAGAAATCAACAATTGAACTATTAATTATGATACACGAATGCGGTGGAGGTCAGAGGTCAACAAATCCATCTCTACGACAGGAATAAATTCTTCAGTGTTAAACCTGCTGGGAAAATTTATCACCCTACTAGGTGAATAAAGCGAAAATTTATCCAAGGCTTTTATTGTTCAAATAAACGGCCATTTATTGGATAAAATATGGACACTATCTTTTCCATTAATATAAAAGTCGAGGAGGTGTTAATTTTTTTTCCTGGGAAGAATAAAAACTTTCAATTTACTGTAAAACACATTCACTAAACATAGAACCAAAATGATCAGTTACTTACTTAATTGCTACTAATTATCTTGCCTCAAGAAGCCTAGTTTCGTTTTGTTACTTTTAATAGACGAAAAAAAACTATCTGTTGTTTTCGTTTGTCAAAAATAACAAAAGGAAACTTGGCTTTATTTTCTACTGATGTCATAGGACATAGGTGTTTTCTCGACAATTACTGGCTTCTTAATGTATCTTCCACGCACGTCTAATAGTTTCAAGGGAGATGACTTTATCAAAAATCGATTTCCATGACGATATAAGTCAGGAGTGACGTGTGCTCCCGGTCCTCTCCACCTGGGAAGGTCCGTTATAGCCTATAGGGCTACATTATTTTTGGTGGTCTGAAATTGTTCATAAAAATTTATTTTATTACAAATTATTGAAGAGTGCCCGCAGGCACTCTTCAATAATTTATGATAAAACAAATTTATAAGATAAGATAAGATTTATTAAGCAAATACACCAGAACAAAGGCAGATTGCTTTGTATATACAAAATCAACATAAATAGAAACATAAAACAATACTAATTCCAAATGATAATATCAAGGCTTATAGTGGTTGTAATATAATATTGTCACCTCTTGGTGTCGGATTGACAAAACTTGTTCTCGTTGTTTCAAGAATTGGTGGATCATATTATTAGCTCTCTTGACAGGCAGACTTTTCGTGACAGTCATGGAAAGCATGTACCCCCTGATTTTCATGATGTTTTTGTGTACTGTCTACATGTACATGACATGTGTGGGGTATTCAATCTTCATTTCAACACAAACCCTTGTGATTCAATGATTGAATATGGCAAATGCAAATGTAAGAAGACATTTGCCTGAAGCAGAAATGTGGCGGGCTGTAGGGATGGTGGAGCAAGGGGCTACCCATCGTCAGGTTGGTGAAGCCCTTGGTGTGTACCATACGGTGATCACCAGAGTCTGGGCAAGATTTCAGCAGTATGACACACCAGTAAGACGACATGGTGGTGGCAGAGACAGGGCAACATCTGCAGCTGAAGACCGGTTTTTGATCATTCAGGCCCGTAGGAACCGCTTTGCCACAGCAACCCAGCTTCGCAGTGACCCTCAGAATGCATCCGGGGTAAATGTTTCGACGCAAACCATCCAGGCAATTTTGCACGAAGGTGGTCTCCGATCGAGAAGACAATGTATTCGCATTCCGCAGCCTCAGACCCACCGCCAGGAACGATATGAATGGGCCATGGACCACGTTGGATGGACCAGAGAAGATTGGCGATTTGTCCTTTTTACAGATGAGTCAAGGTACTGCCTAGACCACACAGATAGGCGTTCTAGGGTATGGAGAAGACCAGGAGAGCGATTCCATGCAGCCAACATTGCTGAGCATGACCGTTATGGTGGAGGGTCAACCATGGTCTGGAGCGGCATCAGCAGGGGTGTACGTACAGAGCTTTGTGTCCTTGAACGTGGTACATTGACTACACAGTGGTATATTGATGAGATCCTGGGTGTCCACGTCAGATTGTATGCAGGTGCAGTGGGTGATACATTCATTCTGATGGACGATAATGCCAGTCGTCCTCATGTTGCCCATGCTGTCGGGGAGTACCGACAGAGGGAGAGGATTACGCTATGGACTGGCCAGCAAGATCAACTGACCTCAATCCAATCGAACATGTCTAGAATGAGTTGCAGCATGCAATTTCATCCCGTCCAGTCCAGCCAAGAAGTGTCCAGGAGCTTGGTGCCATGCTGGTCCAAGAATGGAACAACATCACACAAAGGACCATCAGGAACCTGACTGGGAGCATGAGAAGAAGTTGTCAAGCTGTAATTAACAGTAATGGGTCTCATCCTGGATATTGAATCCATATCAGTTCGCTCCGTCATTTTTTGGCAAATTAAAAAATTCCTCTTTTACCAATAATATCCATTTTCCATGGTTATCGTAATCAAAAGCTAAAAAATAATGTCAAACACAAATAAAAACTTAATTTCTGTACTTAAATCATTAAAGATATAATTAAATATAAAATATATACACTTTTCATCACAATATTTCAACTAAAACGTAAAACAGGTAGTTGTATATACTTGGTGCTTAGCAAACTTTGAGTAGTATATAACCCGTGCAAATGCCTTTACACATCAGATGCAATGCGCAATGCTGGATGCATGATTCTGACTAAACATTTTCATTTTTGGCCCCAAAAACATCGCTAAAGACTCCTCATTGTAACGAGCTGGCCGAAGTCGTCCTAATGAGGCGCCATAAGCTTATTTTTTAAGCAAAAATTTAAACAAAACACCAAAATTTGGATGGCGATTCTGTGAACAGCGCTGGCAAGCTTTAGTCGTTAACCCTTTACCTAACAGGAAAAGCAGACGACTCTTGCTAAAAAAATCTTGAATAACAATTTTTTTTTCATTTTTTGTCTCAAAAACATAGGTGTTTTTTTATATTTTTATCCCACACAATTGTCCCATTGGAGTTAGTATTTTTTATTTGTTGCACAGCCAGGCTAAAATAAGAGGCATTACATTGTGTAGCAGGAATTGCATAATGGGATTAAAATGTGAAATTTGTCACTTTCTCACACCGCACTGAACGATCACATACCATCTAATTAATGCCCGAGCAACACCGGAATTTTGGCCAGAAGTTTATCGAGCTGTTGTTATTGCGACAATGTGTCACTCAATCATACTCCTATTCATATACCAATTAGCTCTCAAGAAGTCATTAATTCCGGTCGAATATTTAAAGGATTTGACATCCATACCTTCCGACATCACAAAAGATACCTCTTCCAAATGAGCAAAAATACGCGAGTTGTGACAAAGTCACCGCGTGTGAAAATCAATAACGGTGTAAGGGAGACAATTCATTTTTATTTCGTTTCTATTCAGCAGTTGACGCCAACACTCAGTTATTTATTTATTGGAGAACCCGGAGAGAACCACCAAGCAACGGCGACCAACTGTCAGACTCCCCAACATCGTAACTCCACATAAGCAGGGTTCGCATTGGTTGAATACAGGTGCACCATCGACGTGCAGTGTGCCTTAGTACACAGCGCCACAGTGCCCCACGTGGGCAATCGGGATTAAGAACCTTGCCCATGGACATCACGCAGTTACCCCTAGCGGGGGTCGAACCATGGACCTCTCGGTTTGAAGAAAAACTCAGAGTTGAGTGGTTTTGATTTTTCCGCTTCGGTTTCGGGAAAAAAACTCGGTTTCGATTCAGTTTTTCTATGTGTTAAGAACATATGGTAAATGACACTTCAAGTTCCTTAACTCTTTACCCAACGTAACGGACAAAACCGCCCTGCGCTATTTACAAAAATCACCATTCAATTTCCATTACTTTTTTATATTTTGTCTCAAAAAAATACAATACAATACAATACAATATTTTATTCACAATATACATGTACATATAGTGTAGTTTACAAATATAAATGTATTTAGATGTATTAAAAAAAAAAAAATTTGTGTAACTAGAACAGTGACAAGTTGTAAAAAAAAACATGCATATTGTAAGGAGACGGCATAGCCCAATGGCTGTCTTCCTGCCATCTCCTAACGTTGTTCATGGATAGGACATAAATGGTGCATGAAGCATATAGAAATACGTATGTTTGTTCAACTCTTTACCCAACGAATCATCCACATCCCCCCGCGTAATTTGCCACTTCAGCAGTTGAAAAAATATTATTTTTCAAAAAATGTCAACAAAACCATATCATGTGACCCCTCGTTGGAACGAGCTCGTTCCAACGAGGGGTCACATGATACGGTTTTGTTGAAATTTTCTGAAAAAATGATATTTAAAATCAATAAATTTTGATATCGTCTGCGTTGGGTAAAGGGTTAAAAGCACTTGGAAATGGACACACACAGTTGGCTAAAATGACTACTGCAGTACCTTTCCGCGCTCTGCAGTGAGTCGACTTTAGTTGCCTGTCGCGCCAAAAGAGTTAAGGGATAAAAATGAAAAAAAAAAAATTCACCAGCATTGTTAAAAAAAACCCACCGCCATTCAAATTTTATCATTTTTGGCAATTTCTGTCTCAAAACGTAGCTCATGACCCAAAAGTGGAATGTGCTCGTTAAAAGTTGACTGTCCGCCATATCAGATCTTTAGGAATGATCTTCTCTCTTCACAAAGTATTTAAAATTATCACTTTAGCTTGGCAAAGTCCATTAGAGCTTGGCCAGGAACCCAAAATGTTCAAAGCTCCATAAGATACAGTGTTAAAGTGGGGAGCCCTTAAAGAACCTCGTGGTCAACCAACTGTATTTTTTGCCCGAGGATGCTTCACATCAAACAGATATTTGTTCCAAGTGGTTTCGGAAATATAGGCTCCTAAACTTTTTTCCATTGTGGGGTTCCCACAGGAGCACGGAGTAATTTTTTTTCAGGAGTCAAGTACATGGCGTTCAATAACACTGCATTTCAAATTGGGTTCAAGCACTTGTAAAAATAGAAAATTGAGGCGGAGCTACGAAATAATGCCTCCCCCCCCCCCCTCCAAAAAAAAAAAGCTCACAGTGAAGACAAAAAAACCCAAAGTGAATGGTGATTTTCGTAAATCACGCTTGCCGGTTTTTGCCGTTACGTTGGGTGAGGGTTAAGATTCGGTCAAATCAGTTTTCGATTGAGCAACATTTCTTGCCTTGATTTAACCCTTTGCTAACATGAAAAGCAGACGACACTTCCAAAAAAATTTCTTGAATAACCAATTTTTATCATTTTTTGTTTCAAAGCATAGGTTATGCCCCCTCATTGGAAAGGGCTCGACGAGCTTAATTCAACGAGGGGTCATATGACGTATATTTTTGAGACAAAAAATAAAAAATAATGAAAATTAATTGGCAATTTTTGTGAATAGCGCTTGTCGGTTTTGGCCGTTACGTTGGGTAAAGGGTTTGAAAAAAACGAATGTTTAACGTACGTTTTTGAATCACTCGTCTGAAATGTAGCAGTTTGTCGGAAAAACGAGCCCCAATTTCGCTTTTTCGACCAACTGAAATATTCCAGACGAGTGAATATAAATATTGTCGATGGACTATTTAAGGGCTAGACTGGTTCCAGGTCATAATAGCTGCGAATTTCTTCTTGGTGGCTTGAGAGCTTGCTTCAATACCTGACGTCTGCGTCTGTGACACCCTGATTGCCGATGTTGTTTTTCAAGTAAGAACTCTATACTGTCTCAAGTGAGCCTTTCCACTGCCACTGGGTCTGTGTTGGTTGCTTTTGGTCTCGAACTTTTGGTCTTTTCCTTGTGGCCATTTAGACCAAACCTTCTCGCCAAGTGGGCTTACCCTGCATTTCTTATAGTTTCGAAATGGTTGTGTCCATATAATAAATGCACTAAACTTGAGAGAATCCAGAATATGACAGCGCGAGGTGTCAAGAAGCTACCTAAATACTGTCGTATCTCACCAGTTTCACACTCTCTTCGTTGGCTGCAATTTAGGTCAAGGATACAGTTTAAAATCTTGTTACTAACTTTCAAATGCATTCATAATATAGCTCCTTCCTATCTTACAAGCGTGGCCCTAATTCGCACAATCACTAAAACTTTTATGTCTTCTAGAGAAATTCTAAAGGTTCAAAGTATGATGGACGATGGCTTCCATAGGTAGCTCAGAAACTTGAATGAGAAAATTAGAAATGCTCAAAAACATAGCTTATGACCCCTCTTTGGAACGGGCTCAGCGAGCTCGTTCCAAGAAAGTGTCATACGCTATGCCTTTGACGAAAAAATGGAAAAAATCAGTTATTCGAGAATTTTGTTTGCAAGTGTCGTCTGCCTTTCGTGGTAGGTAGAGGGTTAAATAAGACAGTGGTATCAAGGATTTAGACTTATGCAATTACAGATTCTGACACTAAAGATATTCACGGAGACTCTATATTAATACTAAATAGTACGCCCCCACCCCCACCCCTGCCGTTGTACCCCCCCCCCCCCCCCTCTGTCTCTGTAGGAGTATAACGACTGGGAGGGGGTGGGTCTTTTTAGGATAATGCATATGACAGGCATTGTAATCTGGGAAGCCCACGTGTCTGACGTTGGATAGACAATTCTGTATTTATGATTATGACATGACGCCATGGAATTAACTTGCAGTATATCCAGCAGGTGTATCCAAAAAAATGATGACGACTGACGAGAAGTGTACATGTAATTCTAAAAAGACACTGCATTTTGACGTTCAATAAATTTCCTCTTTTTCAGGTTTTGTAAGGCGTTGCCTGTCTTCATCTACGTTTGTGGAAGCAGCATGCTATACAGACCTACGATGAAACAGTTTGCATAACCCGAAAGCCAATCATTTGCTGCACATGTGTCTTGGGGGACCCTGGAATTATAAAGGGGTGGGGCCCACGAACCCATCAAGTCGAACGTAGTTTAAAATGTTACGGCGGGCACCCGAAAGTGCTGTAAAAATATATAGGTAGACAAGAGAATGGACAGATCCGTATCATGTGACATATTTTGAGGATCCTGGTAGCACAGTCTTAGATATGTGCTCCAGGGTGGTGCCAAGGAGAAATGTGTGTGTGGGGGGGGGGGGGGGGATACAGCTGTGCAACATGCGCAAACTGTTTTATTAGACCGTTTCAGGTGAAAGGTTTTTAGGTGTCGTAATTCGAAACCCTCAAACCTTGTACACTTGATGCAGATGTGCACAGGTTTTTGAGATTTTGCATGTGTCACCTGCGTCATTTTAGTGTCTTCTTGGAGAATTTCAGGCAAATGGCTTCTAGGATTTTTAATTTGAAACGCCGAAACCGTGCTCAGCTATTAGAATGGGGTCTATATATATGTGCACGAAGGTTTCGGATTTTCCATGTGCCACTTTGCCGTGCCACTTTTGTGTTTTGTTAGATCATTTCCTGTAAAAGGCTTCTGGGATACGTAATTCGAAGCGTTAAATGTATGCTCAGATGTTGCATTATGGTCTATAGATGTGCACAGTGATTTCGGATTTTCCATACAGATGCTACTTGACAGTACAATCTGAGTCTCATAAGTGTTTTTTATTAGATGATTTTCGACTTCTAGGTTATGTAATTCGAAATGCTAAAACTATGCTTAGATGTTGCAAAAGACTGTGTAGAATGAAGATGTAGAGGCGGCGGATCCAGGGGAGGGGAGGGGGGGGCAGAGGACACGTTCCCCTCCACTTTTTTTCACATACCTGTTGCCTGGTTACACAGTTTAGCAGTTGCGTTGCATTTCCAGGTAAGCGGTGCTCTGGGTAAGCTATTCAATAGAGTTATCAACGAGAGGATTAATATCTAGAAGATAATTCCTTGATTAGTGATAATCAATTCGGGTTCAGAAAACACCGTAGTACTAATGGCAGCGCCTTCATTCTTAAAACAGCTATAAACAAATATAAAAAACTTAAAGAACCATTATATGCTGTTTTTGTTGATTTTAGAGAAGAATTTGATACAGTTGATAGAAATATTCTTTTTGATAAACTACACCGCCTCGGGATACAGCATAATGTATTTAAAATTTTAGAATCACTATATAGCTCAAGTTACTATCAAATAAAAATCTCGCAAGGATTATTTATTTATTTATTTATTTTTTTTTATTTATTTATTTATTTATTGGGGTTTAAGGTCATATATTTCTGCACTGTGGCTAATCATAACCATGACAGTTTTACGGGTGGATGAAGCCGGAGTACCCGGAGAGAACCACCGAGCAACGGCGGGAAACTGTCAGCTCCCCAATATACTAACTCCACAACAGCAGGGTTAGCATTGATTGAAGACAACTGCACCATCGACGGGCAGTACGCCTTAGTCCACGACGTCACCGTGTCCCCAGATGGGCAATGTGGTGAAGTGTCTTGCCCAAGGACGCAACGCGGTTGCCGCAGGTGGGATTCGAACCGAGGACCTCTCGGCTTGCAGCCTACACCTCTACCTACTGAGCCACCGCCCCCCCCCCCCCCTTTCGCAAGGATTAAGCCCACCCTAAATGTCGACGGTTGGTGTCAGACAAGATTGTGTGATCTCACCGACGCTCTTCAAAATCTTTATCGACGACATTGGCTTAATCTTTGATGAAAAATGTGATCCCGTCCGTTTACATACCACGAATCTAAGTCACTTGCTATTTGCCGACGATTTAGCGATCATCTAAACTTGTCTCGGGGTCTACAGAGAGCATTTGGTAACGTGGATGCCCTCTGCACTAAAAACACACTTAGCGTAAATGTTGACAAAACTAAAGTTATGATTTTTCAATCGCGAAAGAATAATGGTTTGCATATTGGGAACAATGAGCGTATGCACGCCCATCAGTACACATATCTGGGACTTTCGTTTACATCCAACGATAAACTACAGAATGTGCAACAAGATCTCAAACTGAAAGGCTCAAAAGCCCTCTTCAGCTTGAACAACAACTTTAAAAGAAAGTGCCTTCCGCCTGTTTCGGTTGACCTAAAACTATTTAACATCCTAAGGTTCCAGATGGCGCTTGTACTGAAGGAAGACACAATGCAGATCTCTGCTCCTAAAAGCCAGTTTTTTGAGTTGGAGCGGTGATGTTATGGTATAACTGAAATGTGTATGTTATAGGTGATATAGTAGAATATCGGAATGAAATGGAAATGTTGTTATTGCTTTGTGGAAGTTGACTTTTAAGTGCGTTTTTGTGAACGAAGTCCTAAACTTCCCCATCTTCGACGTACCGTTGCCTTGGCGACAGATAAACACTCACACAAACATCCACTTCCAGCCTTGTTTACATGATCAATGGTGGTGTGATTTTGTCAGTCTATAATCAGTCTATAATCAGAATTTATTTAACTCTATTTGAGTCTGAGGTATCGTCTAATTCTATGAAGTAATGCCCAAAGCTGTCACGAAAGGGAAAAGAAAACGATCTAGCCCACACAAGTACATTCGTGCCAAAGCTGTCCGTAAGTTGACCGACGTGATTGAAGAATTGGAGTGGGCCACCGACAACGAGAGGGATAGTCTGGAGGATAAAATGGCAACAGGTGCAAATCCACATGGTTCTGCAATATCGGGCAGCTCTGTTGATGTAGTGGCTCTGGCAGATCAACTCAAGAAGATACTCTACGCTGATTTCAAGTCTCTTATTGGCACGGCCGTGAAGGGAGCGACGAAAGATTTAAGAGAGGATATAGTAATGTTAAAAGCCGAAAATTCAAAACTTAATGCGCGGAATAACGATCTCGAAATGAGGGTGGATGAGTTGGAACAATTGTAACAGGAGGAGAGATAAGTGCGGGAGCCGGGGTTCGAACCGTCGACCTCTAGCACACAAAGCGACCGATTTACCACGAGACTAAGAGATCCGGACCAACCAGGCTGGTTGGTAAATGGCCTTTATACCTCGACCGCTACACTACTCTCCCCTTCTTTTGAGATTCACCACCTGTGAATCTCACCCAGGTTTCTCCCTCAGAGCGGTCGAAACACCCGCAGTGCCACCTACTGCTGAGGATCGGACGAGCCCCCAAATGTAACAGGAGGAGAGATAAGTGCGGGAGCCGGGGTTCGAACCGTCGACCTCTAGCACACAAAGCGACCGATTTACCACGAGACTAAGAGATCCGGACCAACCAGGCTGGTTGGTAAATGGCCTTTATACCTCGACCGCTACACAATATACTCGAAGGTATAGTTTAAGAGTCAGTGGAGTGAAAGAAACAGAACATGAAAAACACAGACGAAATAATCTTAACACTTGCTGATAAACTACAGACAGAGTTAAGTATAAGTGACATTGACAGATCACACCGGGTCGGGCCAAAACGGGAAGGTATCACACGACAAATTATTGTCCGTTTTACTAACTATAGAGCTAGGAGGAAGTTATTTAGAGACAAAAGCAAGTTAAAAAACAAAATTTCCGGATTCGAGAGGTGTTTCATCAACGAAGATCTGACTAAGTTTAAGTTGGGCCTCTTTAAGGAGGCACTGTCATTGAAAAAATCTAAAACGGTAGACAGTTGTTGGACAACTGACGGAAAACTGTTTATAAAATTAAATGGAGGCCAGATTGTACCTATTAGGTCAAGGTTGGACATGGAGAAAATCTGATGAATACGTGAACTCGATCTAGTTTGATCTAGTTTGCTCACTGACATCCTAATAAGCATGTGCTTGTACAAGGGCATATGCATGTGTGTGCTACTCCCTCCATTAAATACTCCATTAAATACCACGCTTTTATACCACACTATTACTGGTATCACCACATGAATGCCAGTAATAGCAAAACACTGCCAAAATACTGTACCCTTCCCCCAATTTACAATTTACGAAAAGAATGTAATTTAAATGCCAGCCATAGCCTAACTGAAGTAATTTATGTTAAATTCCCTTTTGTGGGATTGTAGATTTCAAATCCCCAAACTGCAAGTTGCTAGTTGTACTAGTTGCACTCCCCCCCCCCCCCACCCCCATCATTAACAAAGAAAATGATATCAAATGCGAAAATCCACTCCTCCCCCATCGCAGAATAAATGAGATGATATTTTAAATGACAATAATAGCCCAAACTGGGCACTTAATGTGGAACTACTGAATGAAGACCCCTATTTTGTGTCTCTCCCCACCCCACCATTTACAAAAGAAATGCTATTAAATGCGAAAATCCTCTCCGTCCATCGCCGAATAAATGAGATGCTATTTTAAATGACACTAATAGCCCAAACTGGGCACTTAATGTGGAATTACTGAATGAAGACCCCTATTCTGTGTCTCCCCCCCCCCCCCACCATTTACACCAGAAATGCTATTAAATGCGTAACCCCCCCCCCCCCCGTCCCGAATAAATGAGATGCTATGTTAAATGACAATAATAGCCCAAATTGGGCACTTAATGTGGAACTACTGAATGAAGACCAACGCCCCCCCTCCACCATTTACAAAAGAAATGCTATTAAATGCGTACCCCCCCCTCCCCCCCCCCCCCCATCGCCGAATAAATGAGATGCTATTTTAAATGACAATAATGGCCCAAATTGGGCACTTAATGTGGAATTACTGAATGAAGACCCATATTTTGTGTACTCTCCCCCCCCCCCCCCCCCCCCCCCACCATTTACAAAATAAATGCTATTAAATGCGAAAATCACCATTGTATAGGTACGTGTGTGTGTGGGTGGGGTGGGGGGGGGCATGTATGTCTATATATATATAGCCATGCATGTTGATGCTCGGAAAGTAAAGGTAATATATGTATAGATGATTATGTGTACACCCATGCATACTGGTCTTGCTGAAATTCCATATTGACCGAGCTGCTATGTATGAATATTATTCCTAATTATATTATAACGGAGTGTGGTAATGGAAATGTTGATATGCCCCCACCCCGTGTGGGATTCCCGGAAATCTAAGATAATATGGATTATTAGGTGATAACAGATATGTTGACATACCCCCCCCCCCCCACCCCCACCCCTTGCCTATCTGGTGCAATGAATATATAATGGATCAATACTCCTTTTGTCAATTCATGACAAATGTACCGGAAAGTAAACGTAATATATGTATATATGATCATGTGTACACTCATGCATATTGGTCTTGCTGAAATTCCATATTGACAGAGCTGCTATGTATGAATATTATACCTAATTATATTATACCGGAGTGTGGTAATGGAAATGTTGATACCCCCCCCCCCCCCCCCCTCTGTGGAATTCCCGAAAATCTAAGATAAAATGGATTATTAGGTGATAACAGATATGTTGACATACCCCCCCCCCCCCCCCCCCCTCTGCCTATCTGGTGCATGAATATATCATGGATCAATACTTCCTTTGTCAATTCATGACAAATGTACCAGAAAATTTAATGTGTATTTGGGCTAATATGCATGAATGTCATAAATACTCAATGTCGTTGCTAGCACGTCGTAATGTGAATCAAATCATGATTAATATATGTTTATACATATATATATGGTAATGGAAATGTTGATATGCCCCCACCTTCTGTGGAATTCCCGGAAATCTAAGATAATATGGATTATTAGGTGATAACAGATATGTTGACAAACCCCTCCCCCACCCCTGCCTATCTGGTGCATGAATATATAATGGATCAATACTTGTTTTGTCAATTCATGACAAATGTACCAGTAAATTCAATGTGTATTTGGGCTAATATGCATGAATGTCATAAATTCTCAAGTCGTTGCTAGCACGTGGTAATGTGAATCAAATCATGATTAATATATGTTTATACATATATATATATATATCGAAGTGTATATATATATGATAAGAACTAGTGAGTAAAAAACTAATAGCTAGCAGGAGAGATATAGATATCCCCCCCCCCCCCCCCACCCTATCCTTTCATGAAATGTAAAGAAAGCTAATAGCTGGCAGGAGAGATATAGACATGCCCCCCCCCCCCCCCCCCCTCCCATTCTTTCGTGAAATGTTTTTACTGCCACTTATGGTTTAACATACCTGTGGTCAACTTATTGGTTGACCACGGCTATGTTAAGCTATTAGTGGTAGTGAGAGTAAGTTTCTCCAGCCAAAGCAAGTAATGGATCCCACGAAGAACAACAGTTTGTCATACAAAGTCTGTCAATCTTATGATTGAGAAATGAATGTTTGCCCCTGTTGAATGTAATTCGTGACCTACAATTTGTTCCTCAGAAAATAACAATTAATACAGTATTACCAAACATAATATCTTAACAGGTTTGTACCCTGGAAACGCATTTCGCTTGGAATTTTCTGTACTTTTCCCCCAGGTATCATGCTATACGTGGTGTGTGATACATGTATGTGTACTGACGTCCATATATACTAGAATGTAACACGGTCACCCTTATCAGTTCTCCACCTGGACCCCAATTCTAAGGGTCGAGTAACTCAACGTTTTAGGCTTGTTTACTAAGGTAAACAAGTTATTGGTAAACTGGGACCTGGTGACCAACACCGCCATTCTGCCGGGGGTGCCGGTTGGAATGAGGTGGCATTGCAGCTGGCAGCTTTCTCGTCCTAGGGCACGAATTACTAATTATTGAAGGAATAATATAATTCAGCCATTGCAAACTGAATCTCGGTCTTGAATAACCCTTGCGAAACTCTTGAATTTTTCCCTAAGGTTCTGTATGAACCATGGATAAGAACCATCTCAATAACACATCATTCCACCTCTCCCTCTCAAAATCCTTCCTTCTCCAATCATGAAACTTGTATATATGTTCTTGTTGATGTTTGTGTTTATTTTTCAGTGCATTGCGCATACAAATGTTCCTGCATTGTACACGACTGATTATTTAAGTACAGGTAAAACACACCATATGCACAATATATATATGGCTGTTAGAGTTCTCAGATCATCCGAAAATATTAACAGGCAACGGTCAAATTATGCTTCTGTGTTTATGAATTGGCACGAAATTGCTCGACTTGGCAGTGTTTTTGTGAATAATGGCGGGTAACATTAGTCTCGACGAGATACAGACGAACCCGGAATTTGACTTTATTAAGGTCTATAATGACAGAACATGTGAACTTTCCAATGATGAAGATTCCTTATTTAAAGATAATACAGGCGACTGTAGTTATTACTCACTCAAAGAATTTCAATCAATGAACAGCAAGCAAAGTGATCAATTCTCAATGTTTCATTTAAACTGCCAAAGTTTAAATGCACACTGGGACTCCTTGAATGAACTGTTGAGTGACTTACATGGTTCGAAAAATGCCTTTAGTGTTATAGGGTTAACCGAAATATTTCGAATACCTTCGAATATGTCGTACCACTTGGACGGCTATTATCCACTCATTAATAAGACGCGACCTGAGGGGGATGACGGGAGGGGTGGGGTGGGTCTTTACGTTAAGGAGGGTCTGGCGCCCATAATACGAAACGATTTGTCTGCTTTTATTCCCCATGTAATTGAGTCCCTGTTTGTCGAAATCAAGGTAAATAACACTAAGAAACTAACTGGGGTCATGTATAGACCAAATACACAACCAAAAGCGGATATAGATCTCTTTCTTACAAAACTAAATGAAATAACTGACCTAATTAATTTGGAACGCACTGAGGCATATATTATGGGAGACTTCAACATCGACCTACTGAAAACAAATTATCATCCTAAAACCCAAATCTTTCTAGACCTCATGGTCAGTCAGGGTTTTCTACCGTGTATCACCCGACCCACTCGCATAACCACTCACTCAGCAACGTTAATAGATCACCTCTTCTCAAATAATATAACAGCAACCTGTTTGTCTGGAATAATCATCACAGATGTTACCGATCATTTCGGCATATATTATATAGAAAATATTATTACTGCAAAGGGTAGTCCTAAAATTATACGCAAACGTAAATTCACTGAAGCTAACATGGCCATATTTAGGGCACTTCTCCACCAAAGTGATTTTTCGTCAATTCTTGAATCAAGCTGTCCTAATGCAGCATACGAGAACTTCATGGATGTCCATTCAACAGCTTTTGAACAAGCGTTTCCCGTAGTAAATGTACAACTGCAAGCTAAATTTGTCAGAAAACAACCGTGGATGTCCAAGGGACTCATGACTTCATCTCTTAATAAGACGAAGTTTTATAATAAAAAAATAAAATCCCCAACAGAACAAAACATACAAAACTACAAAAACTACTGTAAAATCTTTAATAAAATAAAAAAACAAAGTAAAGCAATGTATTATAACAAGATATTAAATGATAACATAAACAATTTAAGAGAAACTTGGAAAGTATTAAATGAAACAATAAACAAAGCAAAACGTACAATTAGCTTGCCTTCTACTTTTTTCAAAGACAATAATTGCGAAACAAATGACCCAAAGGAAATAGCATGTGCATTTAATAACTTTTTTGTAAACACGGGAAGACGTGCTAGTGCTAGTGCAGAATTGATGCAAACAGATAAATCCTTCCGAAACTTCATGGGTCCGTCTTCCACAAATAACTTCTACATTACACCCACTACCCCTTGTGAAGTGATGGATGTGGCCAAACGAATGAAAGCCAAACGGTCAGAAGACTGTGATGGCATCTCAACATATCTTCTAAAGAATTCTATAGATATATTAGCCCACCCGTTTGCCCATATCGCTAACCAGTCCTTTATCAGTGGTGTTGTACCAAACCGAATGAAGATCGCTAAAGTTATCCCAATTTATAAAGCAGGGGATGAAAATAGATTTAATAACTATAGACCTATAAGTATTCTTCCAGCCTCCTCTAAAATCTTAGAAAAATTAATGGCTAATAGAATGGTTAATTACCTGGATACATTTGATATTCTTTATCAGCATCAATATGGCTTCAGAAAAAATCACAGCACCACACATCCTGTGATGCAACTTCTTAGACATATTGCTATAGAAAACAACAAACCAACAAAAGATTTAACACTAGCGATATTTATAGACTTTTCGAAAGCTTTTGACACTATAAATCATAGTATTCTAATAAGTAAATTAGAAAGATATGGGTTCAGGGATATTAGCATTGACTGGTTCGCAAGTTATCTATCCAACAGAACCCAATGTGTAAAATGTGGTGAAAATAATTCGAATAAAGCCCAAATAACATGTGGAGTACCACAGGGTTCCATACTCGGGCCAATCTTGTTCCTGCTTTATATTAACGATATTCGTCACTCGCCTTTATTAAACCTCCTATCGTTCGCGGATGATACGACAGCCTATGCTTCAGGTCCAAATGCAAGTAGATTGGCTGAATATATAAACCTGGAATTAACCAAATTAAATGAATGGTGTTCAGCCAACCAGCTTGTCTTGAACACAAATAAAACTAAATATGTTCTTATAAATCCAACCCGCAGTACACTAGTCCCAGAAAATTTAGCTATCAAAATACAAAACCAAACGATAAAAAGAATAGGAAGCCATGAACAAGATAAATCATTAAAATTTCTTGGTATCAGTATTGACGACAATCTATCATACAGTGCCCATATCTCACATGTTTGTTCCAAAATTGGAAGAGTAAACTATGCATTGAATAAAGTAAAAAAATATTGCCACATAAGGCTTTGAAGACATTATACTTTGCCCTTATTTTTAGCCACCTGTTATATGGCATCCATGTATGGGGTAATGCTCGGGCAATTAGTAAAATTCTTATTATGCAAAAACGCTCACTTCGTATCATTAATAATTCAAATTACATCGCCCACACTGATCCCTTATTTGTAAAAGACAAACTACTTAAAGTTAATGACTTGTTCAAACTCCAAGCATGTCTCTTCATATTTGATTGGAAAATAGGACAACTTCCGTCGTCGTTTAATGACTCTTTTAACCCAACACAAAATACTTCACAAAGAGTCAGGTGTGAATACTACTCACGAAGAAGAAGAAGAAAAATTTCTGCTCGGAACTGTTTATAAGTATCGTTTTAATATTAGTTTTTATTTCAGGGAAGTGTTTTGGGGAGGATCGTAGGGTGTAGTAAGAAGGTTCAGTTGAGAGGTTTTGCCAATTTTGCCGTTTGTTTACCTTAGTTACCTTTTTTTGTGTGTTTTTGTCGTTTTCGGTCATTGGATTCTGTATATTATTTGTAATCATGAATTGTAAGTGTACGACGGGTGTTCAGACGGAGGTAAGTATGGGTGTTAAGGGAGGTCTGAGGGAGGTGAGTCGAGGGGTGCAGGTGGGGGAGAGTGAGGATCCGGAGGCATGCAGACAGTGTAATATGAGGTATGGTGGTGGTCGGTCAATGGAGAGTAGTGGGGTATGTGCGAATTGCAGGGATATTTTACAGTTGTTAGAAAAGTGTGTTGGATTCGAGCGGGAGATCGCAGAGCTGAGAGGGAGGTTGGGGAGGGCCGGTGTATCTGGAGTTACCTCGTTGAAGGTTACCTACGATGGTGAGGTGGAAGGTGGGTGGAAGGTCGTTGTGGACTCAAGGAGGAAACTGGGAAGCAGGAAACGTGGGGGAATAATGCTTGATGTGGGGGTGTAACTGAGGAGGGGGGTTCTAGAAGGAAAATTCGGAAGGTGGCGTCAGGTCAGGGCTGCGTCGAGTCCGGAAGCCAGAGTCGGCGTAAGGCTGCCAAGGTTGCTAGGCGGTGTTTAGAAAACAGGTTTAGTGTTTTAGACTCTGATACCCCTGGGGACGAGAGTGAGGGGGGGAAGTGTGGGGGGTGAGATGGTTGTTGATGATGATAGGCCAGTCGGGGTAAGGAGGGCGGTCAAGAGAAAGAGGGGGCCAGGAGCTTGCAAACCGAGAGGAGGTGCAGATGATATAGGAACTGGGGCCAGAAGAAGAAAATTAGTTGTAGCGGGGAGCAGCATTGTACGTGGGATTGACAATGTAGTTTGTGGTCCTGATAGTTCCAATCGAACAGTCTTGTGCTTTCCGGGGGCGAAGGTGGAGGATCTCAGGAACCGGGTAGATGGCATTGTGGCAGGGTCAGGACCGGAACCGGTAGTGGTGGTCCATGTGGGGACCAACAATATCAGGGAGAGAAGGTCAGTAAGTTTGGTGGAGTCGTATAGAGGCTTAGTCGGCAAACTGCTAAGTAGGAATGCAAGGGTAGTCGTATCTGGGGTCCTTCCTGTCCTTGGGGGTGGGGACGAACGGAACTCAAGGATTTTGGCGCTAAATGAAGAGTTAGAGGACTACTGTGTTGATCTGGGAATTCCCTTTATCGACCATTGGGACACGTTTTGGGGCAATGGGAGCATGTACGGACGTGACGGGCTGCATCTTAGCAGGGCGGGGAAACGGGTATTAGGGGATAAAATTCTACGGGTAGCAGAGCCTTTTTTGGAGAGGAGCGGGGTGGGAGGTCAGAGACAAGTATAACTAGAGTGGACATAGGTGGGTGAACAAGAGTGAGGGGGACAGAATAAGTTTACCAAGACTAGCACCAGAAAACAATGGGCCCAGTAGGCGGAAGCCAATGAACCTCGGTACCCTGAAAGTAGGTTATAGCAACATCCAGGGTCTCCACCGGAAAGTAAGTGAAATTGCAACAATGATCGAGGCAGAGGAGTTTGATGTCATGGGCTTAAGCGAGACGTGGGTAAGACACGAGGAACGGGTAGACCAAGTAAGCGGGTGTCTGTGGATAGGTGTAGGGCGAACGGAAGGCCAGAAAAAGGGGGAGGGGTAGGCATGTACATTAAAGAGGATTTAAAACCGTCGCTGATTACAGATCTGGAAGATATCATCACCCCGGCTGATGTGTCAAAAGAAATTGGATGGGTAAAGATCAGTCTGAGAAACAAAAGTATTGCCCTTGGGATTGTGTACTGTGCGGTGGAGGGAAGTAAACCCGAGTGGAATGACTCGATATACTCAACACTAAGGTCCAATATCACTAAACTAGAAAACAGGGGGCTCGGTATAATTCTGATGGGCGACTTTAATGGACACATAGGTGACAAGGAAGAAGGCATAGAGGGTGGGGACAAGAAAGTCAACAGGAATGGAAGGAAGCTGTTGAACTTCACAAATGAGCTCGGTCTGAAGATTCTGAACAGGGACGCTAGACGTAAGGGGAAATGGACCTGGGAGAGAAACGACAGAAAATCAATAATTGACTACATTCTCACAGATATGAATTTAGGGAGGGAGGTGATAAGGGTAGAAGTGGATGATGAGGGCAAAATGGAGTTGGATAGTGATCACAACTTGATTACAGTGACGATGAGGGCCAAAAACCTAGAGAAAAGGAAAGGAAGCTTCAAGGAGATTTGGGAACTCAAAAAGGATGCCGACTGGGCGAAGTTCGAAGAAAAACTGAAACCAAAGCTTGTAGCCGTACACAAGAGGGGTAGTGTCCAGAAGATGGCCGACGCCATAGTTGCGAGCCTAGTGGAGGCAGGGAAGGAAAGTGTAGGAAAGATTAGGGTGCCAACACGGGAACTTGGGTACAGAGTGAACGAAGAACTGAAAAGGGCCATAAAGGTTAGAAAAGCTAAATGTGCTGCATACAGGAGAAGTAGAAAACTTAAGGGGGTGGAAAGCAATGAGGCCATGGTAGCAAAGGAAGAATACCAACAAGCACGAAATAAAGTAAACAAGATTAAAGACGACAACCGGAGAGTGCGAAATAGCAGTCTTATTAGGACGATAAGAACGACAGGGGGGTCGAGTTCGAGCGTATTTTGGAAATGGGTGAACAAACGTAACAAAGGGAATAACCAACAGAGCATTAAAGTAGAGGGCAGAGTTACAGAAGAGCGAGATCAAATCGCATTAGAACTAGTCAAGCACTGGGAAAAGGTAAACGATAAGCTATGGGGCATGGGGAACCCACCGGAGTGTCCGAACCAGGTCGAGGAAAATCTCTCGGACTTCATGTGCAGCGAAATCAAAACTGAGGAGGTGCGAAGGGTGATCTCAAAATTGAGGAATGGAAAAGCGGGAGGGGTGGACGAAATTCCTAACGAGTTTATCAAAAAAAGGGGAGAGGAACTCTTGGAAAGCCTAACTGCCCTATTCAATTTAGCCATAGAAAAACAAGAGGTCCCAAAGGAGTGGAGGGAAAGTAAAGTGACATTTATTCACAAAAAGGGGGAAAAGGACGTCTTGGATAACTACCGAGGGATCTCTGTCAGCAGCAACATTGGAAAAGTCTTTTGTAAAGTCCTGTATGGGAGATTAGAGGAGATGATTGAGGAGAAGGGTTTCTTGGGAGAAATCCAGAATGGCTTCAGGAAGGGAAGGAGAGTCACTGACCATCTTTTCACGCTATCCCAAATGATAGAATCCGCGAAAGCAAAAAAGAAAAAGATGTTCATGGCCTTTTTAGATGTTAAAAAGGCATACGATAGAGTATGGAGGAAGGGTATGTGGCGCAAGCTGGAGGCTCTGGGCTTGGGGGCGAGTTTGTTGGGATTATGAAAGCATTATATAAAGATGTACAGAGTGAACTTAGCCTGGGTAACATTACAACAAAACGTGTGCCTATGGAGATAGGCCTAAAACAGGGGTGTATCCTTTCGCCAATTCTTTTTGCATTGTACATCAAAGGTTTAGGAGATGAACTCCTGCATATCGACGAGGGGGTTGCAGTTGGTGACTTGAAGATCCCAGGGTTATTTTTTGCAGACGATATGGTGCTAGTGTCAGAAAGCGAAGAGGGGTTAGAGAAGATGCTGGGAATTGTTGGGAAATATGGGAGCAAATGGAGACTCGAACTTAATGAAAGCAAGAGCAAAGTTATACCCGTGGGCCGCAAAGTGGACCCCACTCGAAGGTGGAGAGTGGGGGAGTTCTGCATTCCGGAAGGTAGCAGTAGACTTCTTAGTGTAGGAGAGACTAGTGACTATGAATACCTGGGGGTAAATATAAACATCACAGGAAGAGGCATCTACCGAAACCACACAAATAAATTGATTCTGAAGGGGAAGCGAATTCTTAACCAAATGAAACTTATCGGGAGAAACAGTTTCAATAAGGTTTTCGTGGGGAAAACCATTTGGGAAATGGTGGGTCTGCCAAGTATAACATACGGTACGGAAGTTGTACCCCTAAACCAGACAGCTGTTAAGAGCTTGGAAATCCTGCAGAACGATGCAGGCCGATGGATAACAGGCTCGAGTAATGCCGCAGCACTAGAAGCAATCAGAGGTGAGCTTGGGTGGATGAGGATCAAGGACAGGATAGACCTATTGAAACTCGGTTATCTTAATTATTTGGTAAATCTCCCCGATAGCCGATGGTGTAAAGTAATGTTCCTGAGAACTTTCAACTCAAATATCAAGACGGGGTGGATGGTCCAAGTGAGGGAGCTAGTGGAAAACTACTCATTGGAGATCTCGGACCTTGACGTTGGGGCAATCCAGGGCAAAAAGATCGTCAGAGAAAGGGTCATGGAGGGTTGTACCCGTAATTGGCGAGAGGGGGTCAAATCAAAGAGATCTTTGGGTGGCCTGCGTGATAAAGAGAAGCCTGGTTTTGAAGAGTACCTTGATGGCACCTTTGAGGGGTCTCTGTTGTTCAAGCTGAGGTCGCGGTCCCTGGAGCTGAGGGGAAAAATTGGGAAAAACAGTGAAAAGGAGTTCCAGATGTGTAACGTGGGCGTGGTGGAGACCCTGGAACACTTTCTCATAGAATGCCCAAAATATCAATCTAAAAGAACAAGATTCACGGGGAGTATAATGGAGAAGTGGGATGGGAGAATGAAGGACATGTGGTTAGGGGGCGACTCAAAGGAGAGGGTTAATATACTAATCGGAGAGATTGGGAAGAATGGGGCAAGGGGTGTCATCAAGCAGTTCGTCTCCGAGTGTTGGGAGGAGAGAAGACGCGCGGGAATAGGGAGGTAGTTGGTAGAACATGGGTAACCAAGGCCTTCTCATACGAGAACCGCGACAAATCAGCGGCCGGCCTAAGTGTTATTATTATTATTACGAGACAATCAGACTTATTACATATGAGTAGAACGCGTACTAAAGCCCTCGATAGGTTACAGATCCATGCATTCCAAAGGGTGTGGAATGATTTGGATCAAGACTTAAGGTCTATCACTAATAGAAATCTATTCAAAAAATTATTAACACAAAAATTCATCTCTCAGTACTCAAGTAGTGTGGAATGTGACAATCCCTATTGTCGAGATTGTAATTTTAATGCCAGCAGATAATTATGGATTCAAACCCCTGAAAAAATAACTAAATGTCTGCACAGCCATTAATTTCGCACTTCACTATACTTTGGTCATTTTCCGATTTGTGTGCTCTTTGTATGTGATAACATCAAGTAATATACTCCGTCTGTTAATCTCGCCCAACAGAAAAGTATGATTTAACTGCCAAGTCCGACACTTTCAACACCAGAAAATAAGTCTGAATGCGATTGAACAATATGCCTACAATCCACATCCGTAATCAGTGTACAATGCTCACCCTAGAACAAATATTAGTGGGAGATGACAGGTAGACAGCCAATCTGGTTATGCCATCTCCTTACGGTATAGATATTTATTCATATTCTCATATTGTACTAATGTTTTTTGTGCCTTCTAAATCTTGTATTACTATACATGCATTGCTGTTATTCCTAGCTATACCGTTAAATAAATAATCTAATCTAATCTAATCCTGATAAAACCCACCACCAAGAAGTGACATTAACAATATTATATTACAACCACTATAAGCCTTAATATTTAGGTTTGTCATTCGGAATTAGTACTGTTTTATGTTTCTATTTATGTTGATTTTGTATATACAAAGCAATCTGCCTTTGTTCAGGTGTATTTGCTTAATAAATCTTATCTTATCTTATCAATGATTTAAAATGGGCGCACGCAAACGTGACAATATACGGGCATACCAGTATTATATTATTTGCAAATACAAGCAACATTTGGCAAAAGAATCCCACCTTCGGTCGCTTCGGTCCGCTTCTTTCACTTCACCTATCTTTCAACCCGAAGGCTAGCCTTCAGGTTGGAAGATCATTGAAGTAGAAGAATTGGATAGGACAGTGACCACACCGTGGCATTCTCATCTAAACGAGAGACTAAAGTATGTCATTGTACATTTACTGATATACGATTGCAACTTTTCTCCCAATGCGCCAAAATATGGTAGCCTTGAAAAATTGTGCCCCTCCACTTTTATAGAGCTTCCACTACCTCTGTGTAGATGTGCGGGAATATTTGGATGTACCACCTGATCGTGCTGCCTTTGCCACTGTACTGTTTTCTTAGATTATTTCGCTAAAAGACTGTTGATGTGTATGAAGGTTTCGGTTTTTCCAAGTGTATCTTGTCTGTACCACATGGGGCACTTATGTGTTGTGTTAAACCAATTTCGGAAAAAAGGCTTCTGGGATATGCAATTTAAAGCACTAAAACTATACTCAGATGTTTCAGTATAGAGTATATTTGAGCGAGGTTTCAGATTGTTCCATGTTCCACCTGAGTATGTCGATGCTTTTCTCTGAAAATTAGACATGCAAATACGGGGATACACCGTGACGTGCTTTGCACGCTGATTACGCAAACTTTTGCTCGTTTTCTAATTTGTTTGGTCCAAAGGCGGACTGGCCATATGGTCCACCGGGAAACTTCCCGACGGGCTCCCCTATTGGGAGTCCCCCCTGGGGCCCCAAAATTTATGCAGCCCAACACCTGTGGTGCATGAAATTTCGCGAAAATGACCAACAGGCAAAATGGATCTGATTGCATAGACTGCCAGTATACCGAAATACTCTCTATGTGGACTGCCAATGGCAGTCCACATAGAGACATTTCGGTATACCAGCAGCCTAGTCTGCATTTGAAAAATAAAAATTTTCTTCCATTGGGTCAAACTATGGTCAGCTCGATGGTACAACCATTCAAGTTTCAGAATGAGCGACAAAGATGATACAAATATGCCATCGAAATGTCATCTATGTGGACTGCAATTCATCGCTCAGATGCTGGTTATCAGTACGAAACATCAAAATTTTCTCTGGACCCGCGGCCTCTTTGCTGCATTTCCCGGTAAATTCTGTTGGCCCAGTCCGCCCATGGTTTGGTCCGTATAGAAAGTTAATATTTTGTAGTTTTGTCAGGTGTGCTGAATGACCAGCGTTCGGCGATTGAAAAAAATACAGTTTAACAGTTGCGTGCATTTCTGTAGAGCTGGGCGGTTTTTCGGTTTTCCAGCACGGTTCCGGTTTTTCTGCAAATCCCAGCAAAAACCGACCGGACGGTTTTATTGTGTTTGTGCATAAACTGATCAAACTAACTTTCTAGTGGCCACTATGGACTCTCGTTCCTTAGTCCATTCAACAACGGGGCGAATACGTCATGTCCTCGTTGTCACATTGTCTCTCTTATTAACTCGTCCATCGAACGAGTTAATAGGGGATAAATGTAACAATGAGAACACAGCAAAGATTAGATGAACTTTATTTATTACTTTCCAAAGTGTGATTTACTGGGATTTCCGGGTTTGATTGTAAACGATAACTTCACAAGTGAATTATGCAATCAACAATTGGGTCATGTATCCGTGCGCGCAAACGAAGACACTTTGCCGTGGGTGTAATGGGGACTCCATTGTTTTGTTTAACCCTTTACCTAACATGAAAAGCAGACGACATTTGCAAAAAAAATATTGAATAACTATTATTTTCAATTTTTGTCTCAAAAACATAGGTTATGACCCTCATTGGAACGAGCTCGTTCCAATGAGGGTCATAACCAATGTTTTAGAGACAAAAAATGAAAAAATAATGAAAATTAATTGGCGATTTTTGAGAATAGCGCTGGCCGTTACGTTAGGTAAAGGGTTAAATAAAATAATTATCGTTAATAATGAAAAGTAATAAACAGAGTAATCGCTTGACTGGACTGGTTACGTGAAATAATTCATTTGAGGCGAGGGACTATATTGTAAAACACTCGTGCGCATTCGCGCACTCGTGTTTGTACAACGTCCCCCACCTCTCATGAATTATTTCACGTGACCTGTCCAGTCATGTGATTACTCTCTATTCATTTGTTACCCTAATTTACGCTTTTCTCTGACTCAATGGACCTAGCAAATAACCACATGGAACCCATGAGAGTGATCAAATGGAAGTTGAACCTGATGAAGATACTTACAGACAGGACTTTTTGTGCTGTGTGTTGTCGTACAAATTATTGGGGATTTCTTTCCAAGTTAGGGAGCTTGAAGTGTTATTTACTATCTGTTCTTAACACACAGAGAAACTAAACCGAAACCGAGTTTTTTTTCTTGAAACCGAACCGAAACCGAACTTAAAAATCAACCCTCCAGCTCTGCAGCTCCGTTTGTCTAAACATTTCTCGTGTCAATCATGAGCAGTTGACCAGTGTTCGTGTCCACGTTAACCTGTACTACTGGAATTGGGCACAATAGTCAACAAATGTAATGAAAGTCGTTTTGTATAAACAGAACATAAGGTATAAAATGTATGTATAAAGGTTTGTGTAAACCATTTCAGCTAATTCCCAATAAGACTGTAAAGACGGGAGCCCAAACACACACAACCACACAACTATTTTTGGCAAAAGTTGGCCGTGGCGTGACCCCGGTTTGTTCGTCTCTGAGTTTAGAAAAAATGCCCTTAGGCGCTTCTCGATAAACTATAGCAAGTCACTTGATATAAATCCAATACAAGTTTCTATACTCTGTTGTAGGCATTTTGCACGCCAGGTATACCCGTCAAAATGACGGGTCACTGCATTCCAAGAGGGTGCCCAAAATAAACCAGTGGACGCAACTCCATTTTCTTGTGAATTAAAGCACACAAGAAACGGGTGTATGAAGAATGGTATGGTTGCATGAAAATTCATGATAATGTAGACTGCTGTTCCTGTGTACGTGGCAATACATCGAGGTAATGGGTGGCGTAGACTATAGGCAATGAAAGTATCAATGAAATTTGGGATGGAGATTGGGTGGGGCCTGGGGGCAAGTTTTAAGACACACTGGGCTTACCATCGTTCGTTGAGAAATGAACCCACAAGAATGTCATTTCCTTCATTCTCATATCTTGTAGAGTGTGGAGTTGTTAACAAATATGCATATGTGTGTGTGTGTGTGTGTGTGTGTGTGTGTGTGTGTGTGTGTGTGCGTGCGTGCGTGCGTGCGTGCGTGCGTGCGTGCGTGCGTGCGTGCGTGCGTGCGTGCGTGCGTGCGTGCGTGTTTGAGGTTAAAAAATCGCACTGGCACAGACATTTCCTACTGAAACGTTTTTTTCTTTTAATATGCCGCCGAAAAATTGTTTTCATTTACTGAACCCTGATGGGTTTCAAACATGACAAAAAATTACACAAAATTGATTTAAACTAAGTGATGAGATTAGGAACTGGTTAAACTGACTGGCAATAATTGATGTTATTCATTGATGGGCTCTAATTTAGTCCTTACAAGGATGTTACGCAAGCTTTTGTTTTTCTTATAGGCGATGACAGGTCGAAGATTCAAAGGTTCATTTAATTTAGCATTGGTAAAATTGAATTCATCTTTTAACATTTTTGCTATTTCGATATTCATTCTGTTATACGTTAAAGTGAAAGGAATGATGGACCTCCTTTCGCATTCGCCCTCTGATATGTTCATACCAGATGGCCAGAGGGTTTGAAGCGTATTGATCCAAAAAGCTTCACGTTTTTTTTCTAAATTCATCCGTTTCTTCTAATGTGTCTTTAATTGGTGGTTGTTCAATAGGATGGATTTCGAAATCGTCCAAAGAATGGCCAGGAAGGTTAAAATGTTGTGCTACTGGGGCATCAGCATTATGTTTTATATCCTGTTTGTGTCTAGTAGCACGTTCTCGAAAAGGATTTTGACTTTGACCAACATACTGTTTCCGACATCGCTTACAAGTGATAAGGTAAATAATGTTTGGTGAATCACAATGGAGGGGGTAACGGATCTGATAATGATTTTTCGTTTGTTCGGAGGAAAATTCCTCTTTCTGATCAGGCATAAAAGTATGCAGTCTACAACGAGGCTTTTTGCAATTAAATACCGCGCCACTACCATTTTGCAACGGTCTGTTGTGTTCAATCTTCAGTGGTTCGAAATCGGTAGTTTCAGCTGGACTTTCGAGCTTTTTCAGGGTTTGGGATTTCAGGCTACGCAAAAGGCGCAGCGAGTACCCTCTCGATCTGAGGGCGCCAAATAGAGTAGAACAAGCCTCATTGAAATTTACCTTATCACTTGAATTGCGGTGGAAACGAATGAGTTGTGATTTGATGATACCTTTAAATGTATGTTGAGGATGAAATGATTTTGTGTGCAACAATTGATGTGAATCAGTTGGTTTAAAATACACTTTATAATCTAAATGACCGGACGCTTGAAATTGCTTGCCTTTATACACGGTCACATCGAGAAAATCAACAGAATTTTCACTGATAGTAGCTTTCAATTTAATATTTGGATCGTGATTGTTCAAAATTTCTAAAAATTCATCAAAATCTTCTTTTGAATGTTCCCAAATAATAAAAATGTCATCTAAGTACCTGAGATATACGAGAGGATGCTTTGCACATTTGCTTAAGGCATTTTTCTCCCATTCCGCTACATAAATGCTTGCAAAATTAGGACTGAATCTTTTGCCCATAGGACAACCCATTATTTGTAGAAAATATTCTCCATTGAATTGAAAGTCATTACCTTTTAAGCTCAGCTCTAAAAGATCCAAAATTTGTTCATCCGGGCGTTTCGCATCCGGATATTTTTCAAATGCATTTTTAACTGATTTAACACCTTTATCAATATCAATGTTGGTATACATACTGTCGATATCCAAAATAGCCAGAATTGCATTTTTCGATATTTTCAATTTCGAAATTTGTGACAGGAAATCCTGTGTATTTTTTAGATAGCTCGGATGTCTATTTGCTATAGGTTTCAGATGATAATCAATTAATTCCGAGATCGCATAAGATTCCGAATTACAATCTGATACAATTGGCCTCCCGGGTGGAGTTAAGTCATCCGTCCATGAAGAACGGTCCTTGTGGATCTTTGGTAGGATATAAAATTGTCTTGTTTGAGCACTGAGCTTAGCTGTTAAATATTTCAATTGTTTTTTGGTAATGTGACCTTCGTCGAGGAGAAATTTTAAGATCTTATTGAATTTTTCGATATTACTAGGCCAAATAAGTGAATCTATTTTCTTATAATGTTTAGTATTGCTGAGTTGTCTCATGGCTTCCTTTATATAATTATCCCGAGATAGAACAACTACCGACCCACCTTTGTCGGCTGGTTTAATTACTAATTTCTTATTTTTTCGAAGTTTCGTGAGGGCTCTCCGTTCACCAGCTGTTAAATTGTCTTTATCGGAGAGTATGTTCATGCTGAACACCTTTTGGATGATTCGTTTGCTAGCCTCAATAATTTCGGGATCTACTTCACTATCTGGAGGTGACCAACCAGATGATTCTGTAAAAGATTCTGTTCTGTGTGTGTGTGTGTGTGTGTGTGTGTGTTTGAGGTTAAAAAATCGCACTGGCACAGACATTTCATACTGAAACGTTTTTTTCTTTTTAATATGCCGCCGAAAAATTGTTTTCATTTACTGAACCCTGATGGGTTTCAAACATGACACAAAATTGATTTAAACTAAGTGATGAGCTTAGGAACTGGTTAAACTGACTGGCAATAATTGATGTTATTCATTGATGGGCTCTAATTTAGTCCTTACAAGGATGTTACGCAAGCTTTTGTTTTTCTTATAGGCGATGACAGGTCGAAGATTCAAAGGTTCATTTAATTTAGCATTGGTAAAATTGAATTCATCTTTTAACATTTTTGCTATTTCGATATTCATTCTGTTGTACGTTAAAGTGAAAGGAATGATGGACCTCCTTTCGCATTCGCCCTCTGATATGTTCATACCAAATGGCCAGAGGGTTTGAAGCGTATTGATCCAAAAAGCTTCACGTTTTTTTCTAAATTCATCCGTTTCTTCTAATGTGTCTTTAATTGGTGGTTGTTCAATAGGATGGATTTCGAAATCGTCCAAAGAATGGCCAGGAAGGTTAAAATGTTGTGCTACTGGGGCATCAGCATTATGTTTTATATCCTGTTTGTGTCTAGTAGCACGCTCTCGAAAAGGATTTTGACTTTGACCAACATACTGTTTCCGACATCGCTTACAAGTGATAAGGTAAATAATGTTTGGTGAATCACAATGGAGGGGGTTACGGATTTGATAATGATTTTTCGTTTGTTCGGAGGAAAATTCCTCTTTCTGGTCAGGCATAAAAGTATGCAGTCTACAACGAGGCTTTTTGCAATTAAATACCGCGCCACTACCATTCTGCAACGGTCTGTTGTGTTCAATCTTCAGTGGTTCGAAATCGGTAGTTTCAGCTGGACTTTCGAGCTTTTTCAGGGTTTGGGATTTCAGGCTACGCAAGAGGCGCAGCGAGTACCCTCTCGATCTGAGGGCGCCAAATAGAGTAGAACAAGCCTCATTGAAATTTACCTTATCACTTGAATTGCGGTGGAAACGAATGAGTTGTGATTTGATGATACCTTTAAATGTATGTTGAGGATGAAATGATTTTGTGTGCAACAATTGATGTGAATCAGTTGGTTTAAAATACACTTTATAATCTAAATGACCGGACGCCTGAAATTGCTTGCCTTTATACACGGTCACATCGAGAAAATCAACAGAAGTTTCACTGATAGTAGCTTTCAATTTAATATTTGGATCGTGATTGTTCAAAATTTCTAAAAATTCATCAAAAGCTTCTTTTGAATGTTCCCAAATAATAAAAATGTCATCTAAATACCTGAGATATACGAGAGGATGCTTTGCACATTTGCTTAAGGCATTTTCCTCCCATTCCGCTACATAAATGCTTGCAAAATTAGGACTGAATCTTTTGCCCATAGGACAACCCATTATTTGTAGAAAATATTCTCCATTGAATTGAAAGTCATTACCTTTTAAGCTCAGCTCTAAAAGATCCAAAATTTGTTCATCCGGGCGTTTCGCATCCGGATATTTTTCAAATGCATTTTTAACTGATTTAACACCTTTATCAATATCAATGTTCGTATACATACTGTCGATATCCAAAGTAGCCAGAATTGCATTTTTCGATATTTTCAATTTCGAAATTTTTGACAGGAAATCCTGTGTATTTTTTAGATAGCTCGGATGTCTATTTGCTATAGGTTTCAGATGATAATCAATTAATTCCGAGATCGCATAAGATTCCGAATTACAATCTGATACAATTGGCCTCCCGTGTGGAGTTAAGTCATCCGTCCATGAAGAACGGTCCTTGTGGATCTTTGGTAGGATATAAAATTGTCTTGTTTGAGCACTGAGCTTAGCCGTTAAATATTTCAATTGTTTTTTGGTAATGTGACCTTCGTCGAGGAGAAATTTTAAGATCTTATTGAATTTTTCGATATTACTAGGCCAAATAAGTGAATCTATTTTCTTATAATGTTTAGTATTGCTGAGTTGTCTCATGGCTTCCTTTATATAATTATCCCGAGATAGAACAACTACCGACCCACCTTTGTCGGCTGGTTTAATTACTAATTTCTTATTTTTTCGAAGTTTCGTGAGGGCTCTCCGTTCACCAGCTGTTAAATTGTCTTTATCGGAGAGTATGTTCATGCTGAACACCTTTTGGATGATTCGTTTGCTAGCCTCAATAATTTCGGGATCTACTTCACTATCTGGAGGTGACCAACCAGATGATTCTGTAAAAGGAAGTTTCCGACCGCTGGAGTTTCTAAAGCGGTCTGCTAATTTCATTTGCCTAAGAAAATTACAGTTGTATGATGGTAAATTTGTTTGGTTATCAGTTTTAGGCTTTGGTGCTGGTACAAAAGTTAAACCGCGATCTAAAAGAGATTTCTCTTGGGTTGTTAGGTCATTGGTGCCAGACAGGTTAACCACATTAGTTCCTAATCCCACATCTGTTAGGCGGCTGTTACCTTTTGTCTTACCAACTTGACGAGGTAACTAGACAAAAGAGTTTGCGTGTTTCGACTTACCGAGGTACAAAAGACAAAAGAAACCCTTTACCTCGGTTGTTTTCCCAGAACTGTACCGGCAAAACGAGGTTGAAACCGTTAGTACACACAAAGGACAAACAATGGGGTACCTCGGTGGGTAGACAAGACTGGATGTGTGTGTGTGTGTGTGTGTGTGTGTGTGTGTGTGTGTGTGTGTGTGTGTGTGTGTGTGTGTGTGTGTGTGTGTGTGTGTGTGTGTGTGTGTGTGTGTGTGTGTGTGTGTGTGTGTGTGTGTGTGTGTGTGTGTGTGTGTGTGTGTGTGGAAATGCTGGCTCGTTTTCTTATGTGCATAAATAATGGAGGCTGTGACTGAAATTAGTTTTTGGGGAGCGATTCCGCTGGCTGTGCCATGCAGGCGGTTGATGTCCTGGTGTCATTTGGAACATATTTTAAAAAAGAATTAACAGAAGGACGTTACCACCCCCAGCCGCAAGTCGGGAGGAGGGTGTTGGGGCCACCCCTTTTGCGATCGCCTAGAACGATGGAAGGCAGGCCTGATCCTGGTCATGGTTCGGTTCGATGTGAGAGGATTTAAACCCCGAAAGACCCGCGATGGGCGCTTGGAAATGCTGGCTTGTTTCCTTATATGCATTAATAATGGAGGCTGTGACTGAAATTAGTTTTTGGGGAGCGATTCCGGTGGCTGCGCCATGCAGGCGGTTGATTCATTTGGAACACATCTTAAAAAAGAATTAACAGAATGACGTCACATGCAGACCCCCCTCCCCCCCCCCCCTCCCCACCACAAAACAAGTCGGGGAACACGTCTCTTTCGTACTTTTTCCGGCCATCATGATATACTTGCGATATATCGTACTGGGAGCATAAAAAAACACCTGTCCCTCCCCTTAAAATTTGATTCCTGACTATGCTCCAGAGCAGTGTCACTGCTGTTCACAATTGAAAATACAATAAGAGAAAACCACTGTCTCATTTATAGTTCGGTCCGAGTTAGTCAACCTTTGTTATATTATAAGTTCTGAACGTGATTGTAAGGCATTAACCCATACCAAGACCGTTACGCATTAGATACGATGCGCAACAGTGGGTGCAAGATTCTAACTAAACATTTTAATTTTTTGCCTCAAAAACATAGCTCATGCATGACCCCTCATTTAAACGAGTCCACCGAAGTCGTTCCAATGAGGGCTATGTTTTTTAGACAAACATTTTTTTAAAGTACTAAAATTTGGATGGCTATTTTTGTGAACAGCACTGACCAGCTTCAGTCGTTAAATTAGCTAAAAGTTTAAATCACACATTATATGTGATACAATATCCCTCAAATTCGTCACGATTTGACTTGAAATTTCTAAACCTTGTTCACTATATCGATCTGAGCCGAAGTAAACCGATTTTAGTGAATTCGGTACAGACATTTCATATGGAATCGTGACTCATTAGAAATTCTCTGTTTCTGGTGTGGAAGTTTATATTGTGGATTATGACGGGAAGCATAATCAGACGCGCGCGGCGGCGATTTGAGGCGAGCACGACAATCGGTATTCCATTATCAATGACATAGTCCGGAGGTCTCCCGAGGAAAAAAATGGAAAATGGAAAGTTAGTGTGCCCCCCCCCCCCCCCGATATCTTCATTGCACATGACTACAATGTTTATATTTATTATTATTTATTGATGGTTAAGGTCACATATTTATGCACAATGGCTAATCATGACCGTGACAGTTTTACGGGTGGAGGAAGCCGGAGTACCCGGAGAGAACCACCGAGCAACGACTGCCAGCTCCCCAACATCGTAACTCCGCACTGCAGCACAGGCAGGGTTAGATTGGTTGAAGACATGCGTACCATCGACGTGCAGTACGCCTTAGCACACGGCGTCATCGTGCCCCCACATGGGCAATGGGGGTGAAGTGTCTTGCCCAAGGACACAACGCGGTTGCCGCAGGTGGGATTCGAACCGAGGACCTCTCGGCTTGCAGCCTGCACTTCTACCTACTGAGCCACCGCGCCCCCACTACAATGTTTTGAGCAAAGCATATTCCAGCAATGTTATACAGTACGTGGAGAGTGGAATGTAACTAAATCACCGGCGGAGTGGAGTTATCACCCAAACTAAAACTTTCAAAATTTATACATATGGACAAAAAAACACAAGCAATGTTTCAGCCAATGGACCTCCGGGTTTAACCCGGAGGTCCATTGGTTGAAACCTTGCCTGTGTGTGTTATGCTTTGCAACAAATTTGCAATTATTGCATGGGTGGAATCTCCACTCGTCGAGCTCGTTCCATCGAGGGGTCATAACCTATGTTTTTGAGACAAAAAATGAAAAAAAATAGTTATTCAAGAATTTGTTTTTTGCAAGTGTCGTCTGCTTTTCATGTTAGGTAAGGGGATAATGGTTTTAAAGGGGAAGTCTAAGGCCACTTGATAACGGTCCAGTTGATAATGGCTCAGAGGAGCTTCACTCTGGAGTTTCAGCATATTGTACGTCCACAACACCTGGAAGTAGATGTCCACTTGTTAGCCCGGATAATACCTTACCTTCTGGTCTCGTTGCTTATAAAAAAGGTTTCAGTTACAAAATAGGGGGAGGGGGCAAGGTGCATGCACTCACGTTTGGATCCGTTTATGATGCGGGCGATAAAATTTTAAAAAGCGATTTTGCAGTTTTGGCACAATGTTTTCACTCCTATGTTTTATCTGCTGTAGATCAAAGATAATAACTTCCTGAAATTAATCCAATATCCGATATGAAATATTTAATTACTGAAATTAAATTTGGATGGATCGATTTTTTGCGTCAAAATTGTATTTGGTGTTTTTTTTTATATTTTTATTCTACACAATGGTCCCGTTGGAGTTAGTATTTTTTTATTTGTTGCACAGCGAGGCTCATACTAGAGGGATTACACTTTGGCAGAAGTTGCAAAATGGGATTAACCCTTTACCCAACGCAGACGATGTCAAAATTTATTATTTTAAATATCATCTTTTTAATTTTTTCTAAAAATGTCAACAAAAGCATATCATGTGACCCTTCAATGAGCTCGTTCCAATGAGGGGTCACATGGTATGGTTTTGTTGAAATATTTTGAAAAATTTAATTTATTCAACTGCTCAATTTGCATAGTACGCGGGCAATTCGTTAGGTAAAGGGTTAAAATGTGAAATTTGTTATTTTATCACACCGCACGGAACGATCGCATCCTATCAAATGTGGAAATAAAAGCCTTGACATTTTTGCCCGAGCAACACAGGAAGTATGGCCAGGGTCTATCGAGCTGTTGTTATTATGACGATATATAACTCAGTTATACCCCTATTCATATTCAAATTAGCGTTCAAGAAATCATTATTTCCGGTCGAATATTTTATGAATTTGACATCCATACCCTCCGATATCACATACGTCATCCAAATGAGCAAAAAATACCAGAGAATGGCATGTAAAAATCAATAACGGTGTAAGGGAGACAATTCATTTTTATTTTGTTTCTGTGCAGAAATGAAGCCAACACATGGTACGCCTCGCGTCGGACAGTTTTACCGGTGGAGCAACCCGGAGCACCCAGAGAGCAGCGGCGAGCAACTGTCAGACCCCTGAAACGCAGTAACTCCAAAGAGGCAGGATTAGAATTGGTTGCAGACAGGTACACCATCAACGTGTGCCTTAGTGCACAGTGCCTCCGCGTGGTCAATCGGGATTAAGTGCTCTGCACATGGATGCAACGCAGTTACACATTGCGGGGATCGAACCGTGGACCTCTCGGTTTGAACAGAGTTGAGTGATTTTGATTTTTCAGCTTCGGTTTCGGGAAAAAAGACTAGGTTTCGGTTAAAAAAATTATAAATAACACTCCAAGGTCCCAACTTGGAAAAAAGAGTCCCCAATAGTTTGAAAGACACCACACAGAACAAAAAACCCTACCTGTAAGTATGTCCATTGGGTTCAGCCAAGAGCGCAGTGGCTCAGTGGTAGACTGTTGGACATCTAAGCTAGAGGTCCCGAGTTCGATCCCCTTCCGGGACGACCCGAATTGTGTGTGTCATTGGGCAAGGTATTTTATCCCAGGGGGCACGATGACACCGTGTACTAAGGCGCACTGACGTCGATGGTACACATGTCTTCAACCGCTGTAACCCTGCTTCAGCGGAGCTTGAACAGAGTTAGAATGTTGAGGAGCTGACAGTTGCATCGTCGATGCTCGGTGGTTCTCTCCGGGTACTCCAGCTTCCTCCACCCGTAAAACTGTCATGGTCACGATTAGCCATTGTGCAGAAGTATGTGACCTTGAACACTAATAAATAAATAAATTGGGTTCAACCCAACTTCCATTTTATCCTGTTTTCCGGTTTGACACAAAAAACGGAACGGAACTGGAAAACTGAAAACTTGCCCAGCACTACCAACAGTCATATAAACATTCAGACGTTAGATAATAATACATTTTTCTCGCGTTTCGTAGAATTGCGAGAAAACGTGGTCTTGTTGCGAGAAGGGTTAAGATTTTCTATTGAGACTTGAATTTGTTTATCAGTGGAAATGTTGTTCACTGCGTTACGCTTGTTAGGAATGTTGGGATGTGGATTGGATTTGTTATTTCTGGACACGCATGCTTCGGAAGCTGATGTTTAGTTTCTCTCTGTATGAGTTTAATGTCCCGGTCAGTAGAGCAGCTTTCTCAAGCGAAGGTCCGCACGCTTCCTCGTTGTGGCCTTGCCTTTGACATCGGATACTGGCTTACATGTTTTTTTTTCCTTCTGGTTGTGCGGGAGATTGTTTATCCTTGGTTGTTTCTGGTCGGCGTAGGTTCTAATATCGAGGTTTGTGTTGTAAAACCAATTTGTCTGTGTCATTCATTTGTACTACTGATGCATACGTCTACATACATTTTTACATGACTTCATTAACCCTTTACCTAAAGCGGGCCATCCACACTCAATATGATTGTCAATATAATTGTCAATAATTTATATTGACAATCTTATTGATCATGAAGGGCGATATTGAAGACTTGATCAATGTATTGAAGAATATCAGAGAGCTCAAATATTTATTGACGTATTGTCAATAATATTGATGTGCATTTTTGTCACATCAATTGTATTGATCAATATTTCATTCTTGTCAAAAACACAGAGCCATCAACATGGCAAAATCAATCAAAGATTGATCAATCAATCCTATGATTGTCGAATCAGAAATGAAAGAAATATTGATCAAAATGATAGTGCAGTTGAGGGCAAACATTAAATTGTCAATAATATTGAGTCAATAATATTGACAATTATATTGACTGTGGATGGGCCGCTTAACATGAAAAGCAGACGACACTTGCAAAAAAAATTCTTGAATAACTAATTTGTTTCATTTTTTGTCTCCAAAACATAGGTTATGACTCCTCATTGGAACGAGCTCGACGAGCTCGTTCCAATGAGGGGTCATAACCTATGTTTTGGAGACAAAAAATGAAAAAATCATGAAAATTAATTGGCGATTTGTTAGAATAGTGCTGGCCGGTTTTGGCCGTTACGTTGGGTAAAGGATTAAACGGTCCTAAATTTGCTGTCTAGAGGCAAATGAGATTTGGAAGTTGTTTCTTTTTAGAGTGTAGCAAAGATCAGACGAAGTACAAATATTAATATTTTAATTAAGTATAGGGCTCTCGTGTAATCTCAGCCCAACACTACCGGTAGACCCCACCAACTCCAATCCCACGTTACCGATTTTGATTTGAGTAAAGAGTGTCACTGTTCTGAAGTCACAATACGTTAATGGAACATATAGATCTACCTTTGATTGAAGTGCTACGAGTTCGAATCACGCTGTGTCCTTGGTTATCTGTTCAAAAGTTTGATGGAAAGAGAAGACTGGTCAGAAAAACATCTTTTATTTTGTGATCACAGAGGCTTTAAGGGGTAGATTTTTTTTAAAACTCTACTCACACCGGACCGACCGACAGTTGACAAGGTGGGTCATGGGTAGGCCCTACCACCCGGATCGATTATGATTCCACCTCATGTAACAAAATTTGGAATTTCAACCCGAACGTCGGAGGCTCTTTACCCAACATAACGGTAAAACTCACCACCGTTGTTAAAAAAACGCCTTACAAATTTTATCATTTTTGTTCAATTTCTGTCTCAAATCGTAGCTTATGACCCAAAAGTGGAGTGTGCTCGTTAAGAGTTGACTGTCCGCCATATCAAATCTTTAGGAAATGATATTCTCTCTTCACAAAGTATTTAAAATTATCTCTTTAGCTTGGCAAAGTCTGTTAGAGTTTGGCCAGTAACCCAAAATGTTAACAGTTTCATAGGATACAGTGTTAAAGTGGGGAGCCCTTAGAGAACCTCATGGTCAAACAACTGTATTTTTTGCCCGAGGATGCTTCACATCAAATAGATATTTGTTCTGAGCGATTTCGGAAATATAGGCTCCTAAACGCCTTTCCATTGTGGGGTTCCCACGGGGGCCGGAGTAATTTTTTTTCAGGAGTCAAGTACATGACGTTCAATAACACTGCATTTCAAACTGGGTCCAAGAACTTGTAATAGTAGAAAAATGGGGCGAAGCTACGAAATAATGCCCCCCCCCCCCCCCCCCACAAAGAAATCTCACAGGGAAGACCAAAAAATGAAAGTGAATGGTGATTTTCGTAAATGCGCTGTCCTTTTTTGGCCGTTGCGTTGGGGAAGGGTTAAAGATTCGCTGAAATCAATTTTCGATTGAGCAACATTTCTTGCCTTGATTTAACCCTTTACCTAACATGACGACAGACGACATTTGCAAAAAAAATTCTCGAATAACTATTTATTTTCATTGTTAGTAGTATGTCTTGTATGTTTCATCCCATATTTGGATGACCCCGGTGGATGACCCCAGAAGTGACGTCATGCCACGCGATCCAGTGGCGCTATGTTGTGTTGTCATGGTAACACGCGTGAGCGGCCATGTTTTGACGTCATCCCCATAGTGATACGTGGTGTTAGTGCGCATGCGCAGCGCGTGTTATTAGAGTGATACGTGTTTCGTCGTCCATTTTGTATACCGGAGGCCGCCATCTTGGTTTCTATGGTAGCACATGGTTGCTATGACCCTAAAGGCTTCTTATAAGATAAGGGTGTGTTCGATTGAACAGGAGTAAATCTAATTGCGACAAACAACCCGATAATTCCTCTAAATCCCCAAAATTCACCCCAAACTACCGAAATTGACTTTATTTACTACGGATTTCCTCAAGAATCCTTTTTAGGACCGCCATACCGTAGATTTTAATAGTAGTACGTAGTGTTATAGTACCGAGGGTTCCCCTTTCGATTATAGCCCACTGATAGACAACCTCCGTGATAGTCTATTTCATTCCTAAAGCCAAGAATCTATCGAATAGTTGCCGATAAGCCATTGCTCGAACGACTCGAATCCCATCGAGCAAATAAACCATATAGTATTTATTCGAACGAGTGACTCGCACATACGACTCTTAGCCTCATTTCGGTATTTGAGGATACCAATGACCTGGTATTGTATTATTTAAGAAAACCTATCGAGGATACCTTCTGGAGAATCCCTTTTTTGCGTATGAGGCCACGAGGACCACGAGAACCCCCCCCCCCCCCCCAATACTTCAATACCCGACGTCTACGTCTGTGACACCCTGATTGTCGATGTGGTTTTTCAAGTAAGAACTCTATACTGTCTCAAGTGCGCCTTTCACTGGATCTGTGTTGTTGGTTGGTTTTGGTCTCGAACTTTTGGTCTTTTCCTTGTGGACATTTAGACCAAACCTTCTCGCCCAGTGGGCTTGCCCTGCATTTCTTATAGTTTCGAAATGGCCCTGCCCATATAATAAATGCACTAAACTTGGTTTCCATAGGTAGCTTAGCAACTTGGATGAGAAAATTAGAAAACTTATGGATCTTCAAGCCACCAAAACTCACCTCAAACTCACCTTTTAACTACTTAATATTAAAATAACCCGCGTAATTTAATATTAAAATAACCCCCGCTATGCTACTGTAAACAAAATCAGCGTCCTTGATTCTATGGAACGCGGAAATTTGATAGAGAAGTTCTCACTGATTTCCTTGCAGTGCAGTATGTAGAATTGATAAAATTGATGCAATCACTTGATGGATTACCCTTTAACCCTTTACGCAACGTAACGACCAAAACCGGCCAGCGCCATTCACAAAAATCACCATTCAATTTTCATTATTTTTTTCATTTTTGCCTCAAATATATAGCTCATGATCTCTCATTGGAACGAGCTCGTTCCAATGAGGGGTCATAAGCTAGGCTTTGATGCAAAAAATGAAAAAGAATTGGTAATTCAAAAAGTTTGTTTGCAAGTGTCGTCTGCCTTTCGTGTTCGGAAAAGGGTTGTTATTATTATTATTATTATTATTATTATTATTATTATTATTATTATTATTATTATTAAATGCAACGATTTTGTTTGCCATTTCTTATTTTTATTTTTATTTGTGTTTCACAAATACCCTTTTTCGAAGTTTCAAACCTGTTCGTGTACATTTGTGAACCGATTATGGATCTTCACGCATATGACCAACTGACAAATGAACATGTCGATATTTCCAAATTTTCAGTCTGCAACAATTTTAAACTAATTATCTCCCTTTGAACTTAGAGGATTTAATATGAAGGGATCGCTGCAGTGAATATCTGAATTAGAGTTACCCATCTTGAAATGTTGCAATCTCTAAAAATAAGCAGCATTGTGAAAATATATTGGCGGTCGTAATTTTTGTCGCTTAAACGTTATAATGGTCGCCTATGGGAAAATATTTACTGCTGTGATACCATAAATTCTGAGTGATATTCTTTCAGCGCCACACCTATTACATTGAAAAAAAATGTTACGGGCTGTTTGTTTTAAGAAGTGGACACATTTTCAATCTGTGACGAATTTTTACCACGCATGAAACACTCTTAAACTTAGATTTATTATACATTTCTAAATGGCATTCTTGTGTATTGGTGGGGAGTGGATGTGTGGGTGGGGTTGTGGTGGGAGAGGGGGATCCGGGGGGGGGGGGGGGGCGCAACTCCTCTAACATTCGGGAACCGATTGTTTTGAAACTTCTTGCTTCTTGAACAGAACCAATAACAGTAGGACTTATGCATATTCGGATATTCACAAATATTGAGTCCGCGATGATTTCAAGCAGGTTATCTCCCCTTGAACTTAGAAGATTTATTGTTAACACTAACGCTGCCGAAAAGGATTATTGTCAGTTTTTTTTACCTATTTTATGATGATTATCTGTACGTTCTGGTATGACGCAGATCAAACCAACCATCTGATGAATTGTTATAAAGGATTCAGAGAGCTCTTTCCAACAATCAATCAGATGATACAGTTTCAAGTATGTCATAAACTCGATTAAACTTTCTCGCATACAGGCGTTCATAGAGGTCCTCCATATATGTCTAAAGTGGGCGTGACAGTAAAAGGGGTACATCATCCATAACGACTTATTGGGATCGTTAGCCTTGCTTTCTTCATTTTTTTTTCGTCAGACAATAATTTAGGATACTTCCCCTTAACTCTTTACCCGCTGAGTATTTTCAATTTCATTAAATCTAGTCATGGCTGCTATGAAGCAGCCATGACTAGATTTGATGAAAACTACATTCACTTTCAACACAAGGAATCATTGGTGAACAAAATCCTTTTTAATTTAAAGGGAGATAATACTTGGTCAGTGACAAGGGAAATCCTGTTCTGGGCAGGAATATCCGCCAGCAGCAGGTAAGGAGTTAATCTACAGTCACGAAATTTGATAAACTGGTCAGGAAAAACGAACATCTCGCCCGGATAACCATCCGTTTCCCGAAGCTCCATCCACGATGAGAGTGATGCGGATTTCCATTTTTTCATATTTTTCAGTATTTTTTAATAGAAACGCGTGTATCAAACCCTCGCTTTTAAATTTCGGATATAACATCTCCTGTAAAAACGATATCCAAAATGTCTTTACGCATGAAAAATTCTTAATTTCTCAAGTGACGTCATATGGGTCATAAATCGGAAATAAATTAAGTTTGTTCGATTTTCATGAAATTTTAATATGTTGTAGAACTCGAAAAAAAGAGACAGCTGGGTTTTTTGAGAATCCGCCATCAAATTTTAGCATTTTCTTATTTAAAACGCTGATTTTGTGACACGTGCAACTCCATAGTTCTACAAAATATTGCTTAATTTCGTACATCTATTTCCGGTTATCTAAAATTGATCCATCCGGTTATCCTTTCCGGGAATTTCGACACTTTCTTTGAAGAAGCCGGACTATAGGAGTTTTCTTTTGAAGATTTCAAATTCTAGCTGGCTTTTAACTCTATCTCTCTGAAATTTTGGGAATATAATTCCTGTAAAAAGCCGTATCTAAAAATGCGAACTCTCAAGTATTATACCCTAATGCTGGGGTGACGTCATACGGGGGTCCTGTGATCAAAAATTAAAATACGTCGGATTTTACTGAAATTTTAGTATGTTATAGAGCTAAAAATAGGAGATGGCTGAGGTTTTTTCTTTTTTCTTTTTTTAATTTTAGCCTATTTTCTCAATTCTTAATTAAACCTTTACCTAACGAAACGGCCACATGCGCCCGCGTAATTTTAAAAATTAAGCCGTTGAAAAAAACATACTTTTCAAAAAATTTCAACAAAACCATATCACGTGACATTCCTGATCATATTAAGTTGTTAACCCTCATTTTTCCATTTCTATTTGACACACTCGATGCCAGCGTTTCTATTCCTTTCATTTTCAATCTGATTTTCAGCTTAGCCTTTCGAATTTTCGGAAATATAATCTCAAAAAACCATATCGAGGGAATTATCAACCCTCATACCAGAATGCTGAGGTAACGTTGGGGAGATCATACAGGGAAAATTTAAAATGCGGCGATTTTTGTGACATTTTAGTGTGGTGTTGAGCTAAAAAAATAGGAGATAGCTGATTGTTTTGTTTTTTGATTTGCACCACTTTGACGTTTTTACGCCATTTTGAAGTTTAATCTATTTTCTCTATTCATAATTAACCCTTTACCTAACGAATCGTAATATGCAAATTCAGCAGTTGAAAAAATATATCACATGATATGGTTTTGTTGATATTTTTTGAAAAACTTGAAAAAAATATATTTAAAAAAATAAATTTTGATATCGTTTGCATTGGGTAAAGGGTTAACAGCCCTACGTTCATGAGTCCAAATGCGCCCTATTAATACATAATAAACTTATGAAACAAAGAACAGGAGTACCCGAATAGGGTTAGAACTAGCCTGGGCAGACCAGAAAAGCTAAATATAATCACAATGATACTCCAGACCAAATGAAAAGGGTTGATAGACAGAAAAACAAAAACATGGATACATAAAAAGAAGCAGAGCAAACGATTCTTAAAGAATCCGAAATAGTAAATCTTGTCGGGTCTATTTTGGTAATTCTACGAAGTAAATACAAACACACCCCGATTCTATTAAAGGGTCTTGGGTCACATAGCCACCACGTGATACCATAGAAACCAAGATGGCAGCCTCCAACATACAAAATGGTCGACGGAAACACATGACATACTGACACCAGGTTTCAATATGCTGAGGAGGCCACAACATGGCCGCTCAAACGGGCTACATTGACAACTCAACATGGCGCCACTGGATCACGTGACATGACGTCACATGAGATCCACCAGATGAGATCCAAAAGATGGGGAATAGAAACCTCATTAATACTAGTCACGATAGATGAAGTTTCTTGTAATCAAATGACCATTCGATTAGCATTGTAGCACTATATCAACACTTTCAACAGAAGAGTAACACTGCAGTAAAAAAGTTACTGTTAAAATTAGAGTAGAGGTGTGTAATCTAACAGAGGGGCGCGCGGTGGCTCAGTGATACACCGTTAGACGTCTATCCTAGAGGTCCCGAGTTCAATCCCCGTCCGGGACGTCCCACGTTGTGTCCTTGTGCGAGGCGCTTTATCTCGGTTTCCAACATGGGGGCACGATGAGGCCGTGTACTAAGGCGTACTGCACGTCGATGGTGCACATGTCTTCAACCGCGGTAACTCTGCTTGAGCGAAGCTTGAACAGAGTTAGAATGTTGAGGAGCTGATAGTTGCTCGTCGATGCTCGGTGGTTCCCTCTGGGTTCTCCAACTTCTTTCACACGTAAAGCTGTCACGCTCACGATTAGCCATTGTGCATAAGTTTGTGAACTTAAACACAAATAAATAAATAAATATGTGCACAGATTAACAACGTCTTGAAATCAGGTCCGTGAAGTTAGCTCCGTGTTCAGCGTTCAACATTCGTGTGAAGTTAGCTCAGTGTTCAGCGTTCAACATTCGTTCAACATTCGTGTGAAGATAGCTCAGTGTTCAGCGTTCAACATTCGTTCAACATTCGTGTGAAGTTAGCTCAGTGTTCAGCGTTCAACATTCGACCAACATTCGTGCGAAGTTAGCTCAGCGTTCAGCGTTCAACATTCCCCAAAATTCAGTGTGCCATATGTAGAATCTGGGCTTTCCCCCGAGGTTTATACTTTATGAGACCGACTGCCTATCGTTTACACATACAACACTCATATCTGGGCGACCATTCTCACCTGAAGTGATATTAGTGACTTTTACTACTCCAGTTCAGCGTTCTACGTTCGACCTATATTCGTGGGAAGTCAGCTCAGCGTTCAGCGTTCAACTTTCGTCAGAATTCAGTGTGCCAGCTCCGAATCTGTGCTTTCACCCGAGATATAGCCTTCATGGGACAGACTGCCCATCGTCTGCTTCTAAGAACAATCATATCTGGGGGACCCCCTCTCGCCTGAAGCGCTATTGGTGACTTTTAGTATTCCAGTTCAGCGTTCAAGATTCGATTATCCTTCGTGTGGAGTGTGCGCAGCATTCAGCGTTTGGCATTCGGCAATATCTGGAGTTTGAAGAGAACACAACCATAGATAATAAGTGGGATCGGTGCAATCATCGCCGGGAGGGACAACCCTCATGCAAACGACAGTCCGAGTATCCAACATAATTATAACAACACTCAAACCTAGGCGCCCTACTTGATGCTTGGATTTCTCTAATTAGAAGGCAGTCCCCATCGTAGAGACAAACTTTTGATTTAACGCTGTCAGGCACTGCAGGTCGGTAATGTGGCATTACTGAGAACAAGCTCGGTCATAGGGCTACATATCCCGTGGGACTCCTGATTCAACCGGGACATGTACTGAATAGCTTCCGTCAACCATTATCCTCATCTTACGTTGGGGCAGGAACTTTTTCAGCCAGTGGTGGGTGTATTAATGCAATCAATGCACTTATGCAATCGATGTAATAATAAATAGGCGAACCTCGCCCCCCCCCCCCCCCCCCCCCGCCTATAGCAGCATTAATTGGTGGCGTCGTGCATCCGAGCTCATCGTTCAACATTCGAATAACCTTCGTATAGTGTGAGCGCAGCAATCAGTGTTCAAAATTCGGCAGTATCTGAAGTTTGAAGAGAACACATCCCTAGATCATAAGTGAGATCGGTGTAATCATCGCTGGGAGGAGGTAGCCCTCGTGCAAACGACTGCTCGAGTGTCCGCAGTCTACATAAATATAGCAACACTCAAACCAAGGAGCCCCCCCCCCCCCCCCTGATGCTTTGATCTCTCTATATAGGAGGCAGTCGTCAGCAAAGATGCGAACCTTTGATTTAAAGATGTCAGGCGGTACGTTGTTGTGACATAAGTATACAGTAGAGGTCCTAGGACAGAACCCTGTGGGACTCCTGATTCAACCGGGACATTTTCTGAAATGTTTCCGCCAAAGACTATTCTTATCTGACGTTGGGTCAGTAGGGTCATGGTAGGGTGGATGCACTAATGCCATCGATGCACTTATGCAATCGAGCGCACTAATAAAGACATGTACCCCCCCCCCCCTCCTCCCCGCATATAGCGGCATTAATTGGTGTTTTTGAGTATCCCAGCATTCAACATTCTGCAATATTCATAGTTGGAAGAGACCACAACCGCAGGTTGTGAGTGGAATCGATGCATTCATTGGAGGGATAGCTTTCATTCAATCGACTGTTCGAGTGTCCATAGTATACAAAATAATACATGTAACAACACTCAAACCCAGGCGGCGCCCTTTCGCCTACATTGGTATTGATGAATATGGGTATTCCAGCTCAGCGCTCAACATTCGCCCAACATTCGCGTGAAGTAAGTTCAGCGTTCAGCGTTCAACATTCGGCAAAAATCTGTGTTTGGGCGAAAGAGAAAACATATATGTCGAATCTGTGCTTTCACCCGAGGTGTAGTCTTCAGGCGACGAACTGCCCATCGTCCACATGTAACAACACTCACATCTGGACGACTCCGTGTCGCATAAAGCGATATTGATGATATTTACTACTCCAGTTCGGCGTTCAACATTCGACCAACATTCGTATGAAGTTAGCTCAACGTTCAGCGTTCAACATTCGTCAACATTCGACCAGTGTGCCACATGCCGAATCTGTGCTTTCACCCGAGGTGTACCCTTCATGCGACCGACTGCCAATCGTTTACATCTAACAGCACTCATATCTGGGCGACCCTTCTCACCCGAGGTGATATTGATGACTTTTACTTCTCCAGTTCTGCATTCAACATTCGACCAATATTCGTGTGAAGTTAGCTCAGCGTTCGCGTTCAGCGTTCAACATTCGCCAAAAGTCAGTGTGCCATATTCCGAATCTGTGCTTTCATCCAAGGTCGAGGTATACCTTTCATGGGACCGGCTGGCCATCGTCTACATCCAAGGACGTTCATATCTGGGCGACCCCCTCTCGCCTGAAGCAATTATGATGACTTTTAGTATTCCAGTTCAGAGTTCAACATTCGCATAACCTTCGTGTGGAGTGAGCGCAGCACTCAGCGTTTGGCATACGGCAGTATCTGGAGTTTGAAGAGAACACAACCGTAGATCATAAGTGGGATCGGTGCAATCATCGTCGAGAGGGGTAGCCCTCATGCAAAAAACAGTCCGGGTATCCATTTTTACTTGTAACAACACTCAAACCTAGGCGCCCCCCCCCCCCCCTTAAATGCCTTGACCTCTCTAATTAGTAGGCAATCGTCAGCGAAGAGGCAAACCTTTGATTTATCGCTGTCATGGAGGTCGTTAATGTAGCATAAGAATAAGCTCAGCCCAAGGACAGTATCCTGTGGCACTCCTGATTCAATCGATGCACTTATGCAATCGATGTAATAATAAATAGGCGGCCCTCCCGCCTATAGCAGCATTAATTGGGGGCGTTGTGCATCCGAGTTCAGCGTTCAACATTCGAATAACCTCCATATAGTATGAGCGCTGCATTCAGCGTTCAAAATTCGCCAGTATCTGGAGTTTGAAGAGAACACACCCCTAGATCATAAGTGGGATCGGTGCAATCATCGCTGGGAGGAGGTAGCCCTCGTGCAAACGACGGCTCGAGTGTCCGCAGTCTATATAATTATTACAACACTCAAACCCAGGAGCCCCACCCCCACCCACCCCCCCCCCCCCCTCCCGGTTGCTTTGATCTCTCTATATAGGAGGCAGTCGTCAGCAAATATGCGAACCTTTGATTTAAAGATGTCAGGCGGGCCGTTGTTGTGACATAAGTATAAAGTAGAGGTCCTAGGACAGTACCCTGTGGGACTCCTGATTCAACCGGGACATTTTCTGAAAAGTTTCCGCCAACGACTACTCTCGTCTGACGTTGGGTCATGGAAGGGTGGATGCACTAATGCAATCGATGCATTTATGCAATCGAGCGCACTAATAAAGACATGTACCCCCCCCCCCCCCCCGCCCCGCATATATAGCGGCATTAATTGGTGTTTTTGAGTATCCCAGCACTCAACATTCCACAATATCCATAGTTGGAAGAGAACACAACCGTAGGTCGTAAGTGGAATCGGTGCATTCATCGGAGGGGTAGCTTTCATGCAATCGACTGTCCGAGTGTCCGTAGTATACAAAATAATACATGTAAAAACACTCAAAGCCCTTTCGCCGACATTGGTATTGATGAATATATGCATTTCAGCTCAGCGCTCAGCATTCGCCCAACATTCGCGTGAAGTAAGTTCAGCGTTCAGCGTTCAGCGTTCAACATTCGGCAAAAGTCTGTGTTTGGACGAAAGAGAAAAGACATATTTTGTGGAATATCTGCTTTCACCCGAGGTGTAGTCTTCAGGCTACGAACTGCCCATCGTCCACATGTAACAACACTCACATCTGGTCGACTCCGTGTCGCATGAAGCGATATTGATGATTTTTACTACTCCAGTTCAGCATTCAACATTCGACCAACATTCGTATGAAGTTAGTTCAGCGTTCAGCGTTCAACATTCGTCAACATTCTGTGTGCCACGTGCCGAATCTGTGCTTTCCCTCGGGGTGTATTCTTCATGCGACCGACTGCCAATCGTTTACATCTAACAACACTCACAACACTCATATCTGGGAGACCCTTCTCACCCCGAGGTGATATTGATGATTTTTACTACTCCAGTTCAGCGTTCAACATTCGGCCAATATTCGTGTGAAGTTAGCTCAGCGTTCAGCGTTCAACATTCGTCAAAATTCAGTGTGCCATAATCCGAATCTGTGCTTTCATCGGCGTTCAGCGTTCAGCGTTCGCGTTTAGCCCAGATATGAGCGTTCTTAGAAGTAGACGATGGCCAACCGGTCCCATGAAAGGTATACCTCAACCTCGGATGAAAGCACTGATTCGAATATGGGCACTGACTTTTGTCGAATGTTGACCGCTGAACGCTGAGCTAACTTCAGACGAATATTGGTCGAATGTTGAACGCTGAACTGGAGTAGTAAAATCATTAATATCACCTCGGGTGAGAAATGGTTGATAGAAACTATTGAGACATTTCCCGGTTGAATCAGGAGTGCCACAGGATACTGTCCTAGGACCAAGCTTATCTTATGCCACATTAACGGCCTGCATTACAGCGTTAAATCAAAGGTTTACCTCCACGCTGTCGATTGCCTACTAATTAGAGAGATCAAAGCATTTAAGGGGGGGGGGGGGGGGGCGGGGGGGGGGGGGCGCCTAGGTTTGAGTGTTGTTACAAGTAGAGATGGATACTCGGACTGTCTTTTGCATGAGGGCTACCCCTCTCGGCGATGATTGCACCGATCCCACTTATGATCTATGGATGTGTTCTATTCAAACTCCAGATACCGCCGTATGCCAAACGCTGAGTGCTGCGCTCACTCTACACGAGGGTTATGCGAATGTTGAAGTCTGAACTGGAATACTAAAAGTCACCAATATCGCTTCAGGCGAGAGGGGGTCGCCCAGATATGAGCGTTCTTAGAAGTAGACGATGGCCAGCCGGTCCCATGAAAGGTATACCTCGACCTTGGATGAAAGCACAGATTCGGAATATGGCACACTGACTTTTGGCGAATGTTGAACGCTGAACGCGTAGGCTGAACGCTGAACGCTAAGCTAACTTCATACGAATATTGGTCGAATGTTGAACGCTGAACTGAAGTAGTAAAAGTCATCAATATCACCTCGGGTGAGAAGGGTCACCCAGATATGAGTGCTGTTAGATGTAAAACGATTGGCAGTCCGTCGCATGAAGGGTACACCTCGGGTGAAAGCACAGATTCGGCATGTGGCACACTGATCGAATGTTGACGATTGCTGAACGCTGAACGCTGAGCTAACTTTATATGAATGCTCGTCGGATGTTGAACGCCCGAACTGGAATAGTAAATATCATCAATATCGCTTCATGCGACACGGGGTCGTCCAGATGTGAGTGTTATTACATGTGAACGATGGGCAGTTCGTCGCCCTGAAGAGTCCACTTCGGGTGAAAGCACAGATTCGACATATATCTTTTCTCTTTCGCCCAAACACAGATGTTTGCCGAATGTTGAATGCTGAACGCTGAACTTACTTCACGCGAATGTTGGGCGAATGTTGAGCGCTGAGCTGGAATACACATATTCATCAAAACCAATGTAGGCGAAAGGGCGCCGCCTGGGTTTGAGTGTTGTTACATGTATTATTTTGTATACTACGGACACTCGGACAGTCGATTGAATGAAAGCTACCCCTCCAATGAATGCACCGATTCCACTTACGACCTGCGGTTGTGTTCTCTTCCAACTATGGATATTGCAGAATGTGAATGCTGGGATACTCAAAAACACCAATTAATGCCGCTATATGCGGGGAGGAGGGGGGGGGGGGGGTACATGTCTTTATTAGTGCGCTCGATTGCATAAGTACATCGATTGCATTAGTGCATCCACCCTTCCACGACCAAACGTCAGATAAGAGCAGTCTTTGGCGGAAACATTTCAGAAAATGTCCCGGTTGAATCAGGAGTCCCACAGGGTACTGTCCTAGGCCCTCTACTTTATACTCATGTCACAACAACGGCCCGCCTGACATCTTTAAATCAAAGGTTCGCATCTTCGCTGACTACTGTCGCCCTCCTATATAGAGAGATCAAAGCATCCGGGGGGGGGGGGGGGGGGGGCTTCTTGGTTTGAGTGTTGTTATAATTATGTAGACTGCGGACACTCGAGCAGTCGCTGGCACGAGGGCTACCTCCACCCAGCGATGATTGTACCGATCACCGATCCCACTCATGATCTAGGGATGCGTTCTCTTCACACTTCAGATGCTGACGAATTTTGAACGCTGATTGCTGTGCTCACACTATACGAAGGTTATTCGAATGTTGAACGATGAGCTCGGATGCACGACGCCCCCAATTAATGCTGCTATAGGCGGGAGGGGTCGCCTATTTATTATTACATCGATTGCATAAGTGCATCGATTGCATTAATACACCCACCACTGGCTGAAAAAGTTCCTGCCCCAACGTAAGATGAGGATAATGGTTGACGGAAGCTATTCAGTACATGTCCCGGTTGAATCAGGAGTCCCACAGGATATGTAGCCCTATGACCGAGCTTTTTCTCAGTAATGCCACATTACCGACCTGCAGTGCCTGACAGCGTTAAATCAAAAGTTTGTCTCTACGATGGGGACTGTCTTCTAATTAGAGAGACCAAAGCATTAAGTGGGGCGCCTATGTTTGAGTGTTGTTATAATTACGTTGGATACTCGGACTGTCGTTTGCATGAGGGTTGTCCCTCCCGGCGATGATTGCACCGATCCCACTTATTACCTATGGTTGTGTTCTCTTCAAACTCCAGATATTGCCGAATGCCAAACGCCGAATGCTGCGCACACTCCACACGAAGGATAATCGAATGCTGAACGCTGAACTGGAATACTAAAAGTCACCACTATCGCTTCAGGCGAGAGGGGGTCCCCAGATATGATTGTTCTTAGAAGTAGACGATGGGCAGTCGGTCCCATGAAGGCTATATCTCGGGTGAAAGCACAGATTCGGAGCTGGCACACTGAATTTTGACGAATGTTGAACGCTGAACGCTGAGCTAACTTCACACGAATATAGGTCGAATGTTGAACGCTGAACTCGAGTAGTAAAAGTCACTAATATCACTTCAGGTGAGAATGGTCGCCCAGATATGAGTGTTGTAGATGTAAACGATGGGCAGTCGGTCGCATAAAGGATAAACCTCGAGTGAAAGCCCAGATTCGACATATGGCACACTGAATTTTGGGGAATGTTGAACGCTGAGCTAACTTCACACGAATGTTGGTCGAATGTTGAACGCTGAACACTGAGCTAACTTCACACGAATGTTGGTCGAATGCTGAACGCTGAACACTGAGCTATCTTCACACGAATGTTGAACGAATGTTGAACGAATGTTGAACGCTGAACACTGAGCTATCTTCACACGAATGTTGAACGAATGTTGAACGCTGAACACTGAGCTAACTTCACGGACCTCTTGAAATCAGATGCATTAGGGGGTGGGTGCCTGAAGTTGTAAAAATTTAGTGTGATCCTGAAAGCGGGATTCCGACGGTAGGATTATTATTATTTGTGCACTATCACCTTGCCTATCGTTGACGTGACATCCGTTATTCAATCGCAGTTTCTTACTCGACATTCGTTATCAACCGATTTTATCGGTTGATAACGAATGTCGAATAAGGGACTGGGAATAAGTAACGCTAGTCACGTCCGTTCGCACATCTCGGTACGAACAGCAATATCTCATACGCAAAGTACCCCACCATATACCTGGTCAAGGATTATTTATTTATTTATTGGTGTTTAAGGTCACATACTTACGCACAATGGCAATCGCGACCGTGACAGTTTTATGGGTGGAGGAAGCCGGAGTACCCGGAGAGAACATGGGGGCATGATGATCAACTCTGTTCAAGCTTAGCTCAAGCAGGGTTACAGCGGTTGAAGACATGTGCACCATCGACGTACAGTACGCCTTTGTGCACGACGTCATCGTGCCCCAGTGTAGGCAACCGGAATAATGTGTCTTGCCCAAAGACACAGCGCAGGTCGTCCCGGATGGGGATCGAACTCGGACCTCTAGCATAGAAGTCCAACAGTCTACCACTGAGCCACCGCGCGGGTCAAGGATATGCAGAGACTGATTCGAGCTTAAATGACTGGAACAATCGATTTTGAAAATGGGAGGCGCGCTTTGTACTGCTCGCTACCATTTGAAGTGAAGCGCGCTCTTGTTGAGTCCCGGCTTCGGGAAAATGTTTTCATGGAAAACATCAACGAACATCTGCACACAGTTCATTCCGCGGATACACAGGAAGTAGAGATTCCAAAAATATTACCCGATTTTTCGAATAAGCATTCCCAACAATGATCGAATTTATTTGAGTTCGGTTTAATACATGAACTGCAACTTCAGTGGAGCATTCGTCAATCAGATGATACTCAGCGGAATGCATGAGCAGCATTGATGTTTGTAGAATTATGTTGTTTGTGTACCAATAAACCTTTTTCGAAACTGCCATCTTGGCTTTTAATCTATGCAAGGTCACAGGTCGCGGGGTGTAAACAAAGCAATTTCCATGTTCGTCGCGATGAGTGTTGTGTCAGCCAAACCAACTAGTTTTGTGAAATATCAAGTTCAAATTCGTAGAACCGATGTCATCATTCGAATTAACTGAAGGGGCAGCCCAAGACGACTTTAAACGATGAGATACTGCAGGTTTAAAAGACTTTTTACGGAAGCGAGGACTTGTTTTGAGGGGCAACAAGGAAACATTCGTTGCACGCAGTTTGTCGACTTGGGGAATCCCCAAAAGTTGTCGAAACAGTGCTGACGGCCACAGAGTCATGACACAGGGTGCATTCAAACAACATTTAAGTCGATAGGAACTCAATTTTAAATAATGAAAGTTCTCACACAATATTGCCACTGTTTTAAACTAATGGTAACCTTGGCTCGGTGTTTTTTGAACTCGAATCAATGAACGTAATGAGGTCCGAAGCACTGCACCTGCACTTTTCTCCCATTGCTTACAACGTGTTTTCTAGAAATGTTTACACCTCGCGACCTGTGACCTTGCAGAGATTACAAGCCAAAATGGCTGTTTCGGAAAAGGCTTGTTCTTGGAACGTGAACTTTGATTAGTTTGAAATCTTGGAATGCTATAGCGGATAATTAATTTTGTATTGTTTACATTTTCTTGAGCGCATTGTATTATTGAGACTATTTCCTATATTTTCCGAATAGATTTGAACTTTTAACAGAAAACACGTGATATCAAAATATTTGTCATTTTTTTGTCTCTCAACCAGTCTCAACTCTTAAAAAAATCAACAAATCCATTTCATGTGATCCATCGTTGGAACGATTTCGTCGAGCTCGATCCAATGAGGATTCATGACATGGTTTTATTCATATTTTGAAAAAAACTATTGCATAACTTGTATATCACTTGATGGAGGTTGGATAGTTGAAACGGTTAATCGATTAATCGATTAATCTATTAACCAATGATCAACGTCTTGATCGATCAAAAATGTAATTGATCGATCAATCGTTACGTTTGAATTATTGTATTTTCTGGGTTAACAAAGGAACAAACTTGCGCCAAAACAGGCAAACATTGTCACACTGACTCACATCAATTATGTGAGACAGAGTAAAGAATGCAAGTTACGTGCTGGCATATTTGTTCACTTTCATGATCATTATACTGCATCGGTAGCTGGAACTGGTCATTCTTAAGTTAACCTTTATCCAAAGCGAGTAGCAGACGTCACTTTCAAAACAGATTCTTGAATTACTAAAATTTTTCAATTTTTGTCTCAAAAACATAACTTATGATCCCTCATGGGAACGAGCTAATAAGCTATGTTTTTTAGACAAAAATTGAAAATATAATAAAATCTGAATGGAGATTTTTGTATGTAGAGCTGGCCGATTTTGTCCTTTACATTTGGTAAAGGGTTAATGCTATAAATCACCAACAGTACGGCAGTTATTCATCTACATATAAGGGCAAGTGATTAATCGGTTAACCAAGGTTTATCCATGTGATTAATTGATCCAGAAAACCCTTTAACCGATTCAGCTCTAGGAGGTAAACGATTCATTAGGTAAGAGTTAATCGCTCGCACGGTGGAATCGACGCGCGCTGTTGTCTACCCGCAAAAAGTAAAAATTGCAAGTGCGCGAGCTCGCAAGTGCAAAAGCCCGCCTTAAAATCGAAAGGCTGGACAATCTGATTGAGCACACTAGGGCTTGATCGAGACCATAGATACATGTAGCTAACCAGCTGACAGTAGTGCTAGAAGTCAGTAGCAATGATCGAAAACTCTAGGACCCACAAGGGCCATGGGATGGTCTAGGAGCTGGAAACCGAGTAGGAGCTAATAACCATATAAGAGCCACGCACGAAAGCAATGGTCTAGGAGCTGTTTTGGGGCTGTACATGGGATAAGGTCCCTATTAGATCCATATGTGAGTTAGAGACCACATAGGAGCTATAAAGCAGCTAGGAGCCATGAGAGTCGTGATTTAGCAGCAAATACCCGTATGTGCCTATGTGCTACATGTGTGGTGCACACACACAGTGCACTAGCACGCAAGTACATACTGGCACATCCGGCGTGTACACATCTGCTTATATGTTGTGCGTACATTGTGCACTAGAACACAGGCACAGATTATAAGTTATGGGGATTTCAGTGGGCGGATATGGTGTGATATAAGGCGAAGTGAGATCAATATTAGGCGAGGCCGAAGGCCGAGCCTGATATTGATCTTGCTGAGCCTTATATCACACCATATCCGCCCACTGAAAGCCCCATAACGTATTTATTATGCCAGGCCTGTGAAAGAGACACAACCATAAGTGTACCCAGATTCCTAGAGCAAATATTCTGTTATCATTATCAGGGAATTTCCCAGTTTTACGTCATGTGAAGGTCAGGCTAGTAGAAGGCGCTGAAACAACGGAGTTTTCTTCTCAATAAACAGGAATTTATATTAATAATTCACAACTTTAATTCGGTGTTAAGTACTGAAAAAATAAAACAACTGGAGCAAATGGATTAACAATTCTTTCAAGAAGGTAAGTGGAAACAGTTTCATTCATTATTTGTTGTTAATGGTGATATTAATGTTTCTATACATGTCGTTTTAGTGGTTTATTTATTGTATTTATTTACATTTGTTTATTGAAATTTCTCAAAGACTGGAAGAAACATATTATAGTTGTACGTTGCTCAACACACACACACGCAAAATTATTCGCTGTTCGTTGAACACGCGAAATTAGGAAAAACATCAAAGCAATCGTTGAATGTCAAAAACAAAATATCGGAACTGATCGTATATAAGCTCTATAAACGGTCAGCTCGATGATACACAGTCTCATATACGGTCACTAGATACTGAATCTGACTGATTGGTCAATAGTAGGTAATAATTGAGAGTTTACGACCACTTGTACATGTACGTGTACAAACATACGCACATGATGCGTTCACCAACGTGGAATTCAGTGTTAAATCACACGCTTGTTCACAAAAACTGTACATGGTCTTGAATCCCTCCCATGTACAGTTGTGACTCCTAGATCGCACTTTTAACGTTCAAATACTCGTGGTGAACGCGCGTTTTTAAAAAAAGGGTGAAATTGTACATCTTCGCTTGTATCTTGTACGTAATTTTTTGTCGACATTCCCATCGGAGATCAGACCATCGATCCATCGTTGGCGAACGCGAGCAAAAGCAAACAATTCTGGGTCATCATCAAAAAACAGTTTTGGGGACTCTAGACCAGCGGTCCAAAACCCGCAATTGTGTTGAGACAGATGGTCCAGAACTCTCCCTTGTTTTTTGTAGGCGACACAGAAGTGGAAATGGATGATGATGAATTGATCGTAGGTTCAAATAAATATAAAGTAACTGATGGTCTGCGCAGATTGCTCCTTTACGACAAGCCCGGTGATTACACGGAACAGGATTTCGACAATTACGGAGACATTCTGGTCCAGACCCACGCCATGAAGAGAAATAACGATGCCAGAGAGACGAGACCCAAAGCCAACAGAGGTTACAAGTGGACGAAAGTGGTGAAACCCATATGGGATATGAACAAGAAGTTCGTCGAATCAGTGACCGGCAAAGGGGTGAAAACCACTTTTCTTCCGAGCGATTCCGACGCTCTGTCTCAGAGATTGAGTTTGTTGATGGCGAGCAGACGGGCTGGTAACACGGGATTAGATAATCAGATAGTTGCTATATCTGACGAATTGTTAAGACAGAAGGTTTTGAATAAAAACCAGTATAAAAGGCTGATGAACGAATTGAAGGATTGATGTGTATATAATAAGTAGAGAGAAACAAAACAAACAAACAAACAAAAATAAAACAGTAAATTCTTACACTAGAATAATAAAAAGTATTTAAACGGCAAAAACGATTTACCAGTGAAAAAAACAAAAATATATCATAAAAATAAAATATGTTGGTGATAAAGAACAGGGGATACATCAGAACTTACGTTCAAGGCGGTTCTGGCATCGTCGATTCTATAATGCGAGCATTCACGAGCAATGCGGGTAGAAAACTCGCATCGACCGTGTTTGAGGTCGGTAAGAAGACGGCTTTGGATGCTGGTAAGAAAGCCGCTTCCGAAGGCAGTGGTAAGATAGCTTCTGTGGCTGGCAAGAGGGCAGCCGACGCGTTGATCGACAAGTTGATCAGTCCGCCGGCGAAGCGAGCTGCGTTAGAGCGAATGCCGAAAAGTTGGAAAGATTTTAAGGATGCCGTGGTGCCCATACAAGATTTAGCCAAAATGACGAGTGGATCCGGATTGAAGAGAACTCGCGACGGTGCAATATAAATAAATAATAATAACATTAACAAAAACAGAGTTTGAAAATCATTAAAAAAAATTGTGTTTGAAAAGAATCTAAAATAACAAACAAAATAAAAACAAAGATGAACATGAAAGATATGTCTTGGAACGACGCCGCGACCAAGAGGTCGAATAACGAGTTCTTTCCCAAGAGCATAAGAGGTTTGATAGTGGGAAAATCGAATTGTGGAAAGACCAATGTGTTGATGAATCTGTTGTCCCGACCCGACTGGTTGGATTACGACAGATTGTTCGTGTTTGGCAAGAGCTTGTTTCAACCCGAATACAGGTTGCTTCGAGAGTGCATGGATCGCAGATTGCCCAAGGACGTCATAGCCAGAATCTTTGACAGTAGGGAGGAATTCGACAAGAGTGGAGCTCCACTCTCGACCATTTTGGACGGCGCAGCGACGGAGCTGATGAAGAGAAATGCATCTTTGAATGTCGAGTGTCGATTTTATGAGAACGCTAGCGACGTTCCGGATCCTAGAGAACTGAAATCGGAAGATAAGAATCTCATGATTTTCGACGATCTGCTTTTGGAGAGACAGAACCGATGCGAATCGTATTACGTTAGGGGTCGACACAGCAACGTGGACTGTTTCTACATGTTGCAGAATTATTTTCGATTGCCCAGACAGACGATAAGGGAGAACGCTAATTTTCTATGTCTCTTTCGCCAAGATCTCAAGAATCTCAATCACATCTACGGCGATCACGTCGCAAATGACATGAGCGCTGCGGAATTCAGGAGATTCTGCAAGAGGGTTTGGGATGGTGGACTTTACAATTTCATCGTGATCGATTTGACAAGCGAATTTAATCGCAGAAAATATCGGTGCGGATTTGACAAGTTTTATGTTTCTGATGATAATAATAAGATAGAGCGTGAAAATAAAAAAAAATTAGAAAAATAATAAATCTTCAAATAATTAGTTTTGAATAAAAAAAATAAAATCAAATATAATGTTCGAACGTGGAGAATTGTTAGGACGGATAGCCGAGAATACGGCTGCGAAACAATCCATTCAAATCGTGGTGAGTGGCGATTCGACTCGATTCGCTACGAAATTCGAACCTTCCATCGAATTGAATAGAGAGAAAAGATACGGGATGGCGTTGAATCTGGAGACTTATTATTCCTTTCCCAACGTCACCGAAAAGAATAACTCGTTCAAGTATTCCGACGGAGTGGATTGGTTGGAGATTCAAATTCCCAAAGGGAGTTACGACATAGACGATTTGAACGATTACATTCAGACATGAAGAGGGTTGGAAAGGGAAGCAACAAGATCAGACTCGCTCCCAATCCTAATACCTTACAGACGATGTTGGATTTGGAAGATAATTTTCGAGTGTATTTCAACACGGACGATTCTATAGGCAAGATGTTGGGATTCGATCGAAAGATGTATCGAGGTCACGCGGCATCTGAAAATACGGTCAACATTCTCACAGTCAATAGCATTCTGGTGAACGTGGACATGACTGCTGGAAGCTACGTGAATGGTAGCGCTCAACCGACGATCTATTCCTTCTTTCCAAACGTGTCGCCGGGTTATAAGATCGTGGAGCGACCTCGAAATTTAGTTTATCTACCAGTGATTTTAGACACGTTGTATAGTCTCAAAACCACGTTGATGGATCAAAATGGTGAACTGTTAGATCTTCGCGGAGAGAGAGTGACGATACGATTTCACATAAGAGAAATATAAAAGCAGAAAAAAAAAAAATATTATATATATAGATAACAAAAATAAAATAAACGGCATTATTAATTTTTACAAAATTATTTTAATATAATTATTAAACAAGAAACAATTGAAGTAAATATATTTAAAAAAAAAACAACAGAATTATGACAGAATACGTGGTCAAAAACGTGAACATATCCGCAGGACAGAGGAAGAAACTTAAGAGAGCGTTAACAACTCGAGACGAGGCGGTGAGATTCAAATTCACTCACGAAGATCTGACGAGAGGCGGTCAGGATTTGATCGCCTGGACCAGAAGTCAAATCAAAAGGATGGAGAAAGCGATTCGTGATGGAAGAGGGTTGACAGTGAGAATGAGTCCCGCTCAGTTGAGATACAATTTGAGAATGAAAGGTGGTTTCCTACTGCTATTGGCAGGAAGAGCCGCAAAAGCATTACCCTTCACTGCAAAGGCGCTACCCTTTCTTGGAAAGACTCTCGGCGTGGGAGCTCTCACGGGACTCGCTAGTTCGGCAGTGGAGAAATTAATGGGTGGCAGCGGACTGTTTTTGAAGAAGGGAGGAGCCGTGTGTCGCGTCCACGTAGACGACAGCATTAAAGGATTGTATGTAGAACCTGTTAGAGGTGGCAACTCTCTGAGAGGAAACGGTCTCTATCTGAAGAGTGGACGAAATGTCGAGCGACTCGGCAAGGGTTTGTTGCTCGGTGAGAATTCGCCATTTAAGAACATACCGATTTTGAATATGTTATTATAATATAAAATTATATAAAATATAAAATCATAGAAAGTATAAAATAATATATTTAAAATGGATAAAAAGGTGGAGAAACAAATTTATCACCTGGATGAAAAGGTGGAGAAACAATTTGACGATAATGACGAACATTGCGAGCCAGAGAGCGAAAAAATAAAAAAATGGTTAGACGCTAATGATGGATATCTAAGGAAAGAACTAATGAAAGAGATAGATGAAGCGCAGGATAGACGGTTGAGAATGAGACGATGCTTTCCACGGTCACCACTACCTTCTGAAGAGAATGGTAATGATGCAAGTGTTACCAAGAGATGCACAACATTCGTTCATAATTATGATTCGGATAAACAAAAATGTTACCATAAACGTATCACATCACAAAGAAAAAGAAAAAAAGAAAAAGAAGAATCAACGCTGAAATTTGAGAGAAAAGGAAACGTTATTATAATATATTATGATGATAGTGAAGAAGAAGGAAAACAAAAAAAACAAAAAAAAGTAATGAGATCTAAAGATGATCTTATTACTTTTTTTTTTTCATTTTTCTTCGCTAAAAATCAATCACTCTGTTGTTTATATTTCCAAGTCCGTTATTAGCATGTTGACACTCGTGTCTTCTCCTTTTTCGAAAACGTGTTGAATGTTTATCTTTACTCTTTTGAGTTTTTTTACATCGGTCAACTCGCTCTCACCACCCAATTTCTTCACGAGTTCGAATGAGATGTTTGGAAATATGTAATTTCCATAGGGCAATGACAAATCGTCCTTGTCAAATTCTCTATCTTCGGCGATGACGATGTTCTGCAGATCGCTTTGGTACTCGTAAATCAAATCGAGCGCGGCTTCGTCCAATTTCAAAGGCATCTTATATTTCTCGTATTTGTGCTCTAAGCCCTTCGTCTCGACCTCGTTCAATTCGATGGGATCGTGTTGTTGTAATCTATAGATTTTATGACCGAATTTCTTATACATTTCGACTCGTTTCAATTTCAATTTGCATCTTTTAGGTGTTGTTGTCTTCATGATCGATTATTTAGTATTTAAATAATAATTTGTTTAAAAAGTTTTTTTTTACTCTTTATATATATAAAAAAGTTGTTTTTTTAATTTTTAATTTTCTTTAATGTAAAATTTTTTTAGTAAAAGTCTTTTTTCTCTTTATATATATATAAAAAGTTAAATTTTAATTTCAATCTCTCTATTGTTTATATTTCCATGTCCGTTATTAGCAAGTTGACATTCGTCATTTTTCCACATACGAAAATGGTGTGAATGTTTATCTTTACTCTTCTGAGTTTTTTTTCATAGGCGAATGCGCTCTCACCACCCGATTTCTTCACGAGTTCGGGTGAGATTATTGGATATATGTAACCTCCATAGGACAACAATAAATCACCCCTGTCGAATTCTCTGTCTTCGGCGACGATGATATTAATCAGCAGTTCGCTTTGGTACTCGTAAAACAAATCGAGCGTGGCTTCATCCACTTTCAAACACATTCGATATTTGTGGTAGTAGCGCTCTAAGTCCACCATCTCAACCTCATTCAATTTGATGGGATCGTGTGGTTGTAATGTATAGATATTAAAACTGGATTTCTCATACTTTTCATCTCGTTTCAATTTCAATTTGCATCTTTTAGGTGTTGTTGTCATGATCGATTATTTGGTTTTTATGAATTCTTGCAAATAATGTATATTTTAAATTTTGTATTTAAATAATAATTTGTTAAAAAAAAAGTTTCTCTTTATTTCTCTTTATATATAAATAAAAGTTAAAAAAAAAAATTCTTACAAACTCAATTTTGAGGTAAAAACAATGATCAAGTCCAAACATCCGAATTATAGTCTAGAACGTGCAAGACTTCAAACGTTTAAAAATTGGCCTTCGCATCTCGCTCAAAAACCTGAAGACTTAGCCGCTGCGGGTTTCGTTTACGTGGGTAGAGACGACAAAGTCAAATGTTTTTGTTGTGACATACATTTGATGAATTGGGAACCTCACAACGTACCTTTACTAGAACACATAAGTAATATTGAAAAAGGCGAATGCGATTATTTGAACAAGATCCTAACGTTGGGATTGATCAAAATCCAAGATGAAGAGAGAGATAGAGATAAAAACCAAAAATTATTAATGGATATGTTACAACTCGGATACACCAGAGAACAATTGTACGATGCATTAAACAAAGCGAACAAGACCCTGTCTCAATTCATAACTTTAGAACATCTCATCAAATTCATGGCAGAAGCGGACGAGTTATCGTCACTCGTCGAAAACAAACCAAGCAAAACGTCCACCACCAAGTGTCTGGTCTGCGAAGGTGTCGCAAATGTCTTGTTTCTACCGTGTGCACACCTGCGTTACTGTAGAGAATGTCATTCCGAAGACGAGAAAACGTGTTCGGTTTGCGAGCGAGAAATAAAAGCGGTCTTAAATTGTTTTTGAATAAAAACACATTAAAGAAAAAAAAAATTGAATTTAAAATTTAACTTTTTTTTTTTTCTATTATATATATATAAAAAGAGTAAAAAAGCAAAACTTTTTTAACAAATTATTTAATACAAAATTCAAAAAAAAAAAAAAAAAATTCTTACAAATGAAGCAAACAGATAAAACAATGGTAAATTTAAATGAGAAAACCATACCTCAGTTAAACGAGATTTGTAAACTATTACAAATTTCAGATTTCAGAAAGCATAGAACTAAATCAAAAAAAATTGAAGTCATACAAGAATATTTGCGAAATGCTAGAAAGGCAAACGAAATGTCGATAGCAACGACGTCAAAAGATGCATTGGTTGTGAAAAATAAGAAGACGACTAAACGAAAAGCCGTTGAAGAACATCAAGTTTCCAAAGAAAAGAAAAGAAAAACTAAAACGAAAACGAGTGATGCACTTCAGATTCAAGACAAACGAGATATATCGTGCGAAATTCAATGAGCAATCGACGAAGAGAAAGGAGAAGAATATGTAACACGACTCATTGCAGAACTATTCCAATCGAAACCCGTAGAACGGGAGAGTGCGATCAAAGGCATTTTTAAAACTTTCGACGTGATTCCCTCCTTGAAGAAAGTCGATCTGAAATTGTTCATGGAACGGGTGAAGAAAGAAGTATTGGATTTGTTTTCCGCGAATACATGAACATGGGATTAAAAATTAAGATGATACTCCATTGCGTAATGAATAAAATTGACGTGAAGTCCGGTGAGAGCATCGTGAAAAATGCATATTTCAGATCTAACGTCGAACCCGTATTTCGAGGTTCAGATCTATCGGACGTTTTCGAAAAGATGAAAGACAAGATGTTAACGTCTCTCGCGAATTATCAACATGAAGGTAGTAATTGGACGTTCGGTGAGGTGTTGAAACTCGAAATTCACATGAATAAAAACGAACCGTTGAAAGGATCTTCCTACTTGGAATTACCGTATTTCTTGACTAAGAAACACGCCGTGGTCAACGTGAGAAATAAAGATGATCAGTGTTTTAAATGGACAGTCACCTCCGCTTTATACCCTGTCGAAATACACACTGATAGAGTTTCTCGTTATGAAGAAACTTCTAAAAATCTCGATTGGACCGGAATGACTTTTCCAACAGAGATAAATCACATCGAACGTTTCGAGGTTCAAAATCCCACCGTAGCGGTGAACGTCTTAGGATACGGCGACGAAAATCGAACGATCTATCCTCTCAGACAGACTTCGTATCGCGGAAGAGAAAAGACGATTATTTTATTATTGACTTCGAATGGTGACAATCGTCATTATTGTTGGGTTAAACATCCGACCCAATTACTGTCGAAACAAAATAATAATCATAACGGAAAGATATCTTTATGTTACAATTGCATGAACGTGTTTCACAGCGAAGACTCGTTGGCAAAACATCAGGAATATTGCAACGAAAATCAAGGTGTCGCCGTCGAAATGCCCAAACCCAACACCATCATGAAGTTTGAAAATCACAATAGAAGGTTAAAAGTACCATTCGTAGTGTACGCCGATTTCGAATGTTTCACCACGAAAATGAGTTCCTGTCAACCCAATGCTCTTCAAAGTTACGTCGAAAAATATCAAAAACACATACCTTCGGACTATTGCATTTATGCGAAATGCGCTTTCGACTCGCAACACGACATAGGTCCCTTCCCCTACATGAAACAGCGTGAAGACGACGACGTGGCTCAAAGGTTCGTGGAAGAGTTAGAATCGAAAATTCAAATGTTATACGACAAATTCAAAACTCCAGCGAAAATGATCATCACGCGAGAGCAGCAGGACGAAAATAACAGAGCCACCGAATGTCACATATGCAGACAATCGTTCGACGAGAATTCGGAGGAAAATAAGAAGGTCAGAGACCACGATCATTACACGGGTCTGTATCGCGGTCCGGCTCACAGCAAGTGTAATTTAAAATATCGAGACGCCACTTTCTATCCGGTGATGTTTCACAATCTCTCAGGTTACGACAGTCATCTGTTCGTGAAAAATCTTGACACCTCACACGAAGAATTAAATTGCATCGCGAACAGCGAAGAAAGATACATTTCCTTCACGAAATGGAAGCTCATGGAGAGGAAAAGAGTAATCGACGGAAATACGTTGAAAGAAAAAACGAAATCCATTCATAGATGCATACGTTGCATTGACAGTTTTAAATTCATGTCGACCGCTCTGGAAAAATTAGTTGATAACATGAGCAAGGATAAATTTAAAATCACGAGCGAACATTTCAGAGAACGAGTAGACGTCATGTTGAGGAAAGGAGTCTATCCTTACGATTACATGAACGATCTAAAGAGATTCGAAGACACCGCACTACCTTCGAAAGATGATTTTTATTCAAAATTATACGAATCCAACATTTCCGACGAGAATTACGAACACGCCAAAAACGTGTGGAAATCATTCGATATGAAAACCATGAGAGATTATCACGATCTCTATCTGAAGACCGACGTTCTGCTCTTGGCAGACATGTTCGAAAATTTTCGAGACGTCTGTCGTCGAAATTACGATCTGGATCCCGCTTGGTATTTCACCGCACCCGGTCTGGCGTGGGATGCTCTGTTGAAGACCACCAAAGTCCAATTGGAATTATTATCCGACGTAGACATGTTGCTCATGTTCGAAAGGGCTGCGAGAGGTGGCATCTCGATGATCTCTCACAGATATTCTGAAGCTAACAGTCCTTACATGAAAGAAGGTTTCGATTCGAAACAGTCGACTAAATACATACAGTATTGGGACGCCAATAATCTGTACGGTTGGGCTATGAGTCATCCTTTACCAATTAGAAATTTCGAATGGGTGAAGGAATCAGAAGAGATGCAAAAATGGAGAGACTTCCTTGCATTTTAGAAGTCGATTTGAACTATCCGGAAGAATTACACGGTCCACACAACGATTATCCGCTGGCTCCCGAACGAATGGAACCGAACGAAGGAGATGAGGAAAAACTCATTCCCAATTTATTTAACAAATGTAACTACGTCGTCTACAGCGAGAATTTGAAACAGTACGTCGATTACGGGATGAAATTAGTCAACATACATCGCATCATTCGATTCGACGAAGAGCCTTAGATGAAAAAATACATCGATCTCAACACGAATCTCAGAACTCGAGCCGAGAACGATTTCGAAAAAGATTTCTTCAAACTCATGAACAACTGCGTGTATGGCAAATCGATGGAAAACATCAGGAAGAGAACCGACGTTTGACTCATCACGTCTGAGAAAAGAGCTAAAAAATTAGTGGCGAAACCCAATTACAAACACCGAACCATATTCGACGAAAATCTAGTGGCCGTTCACATGCAAAAGACACATCTGAAGTTCGACAAACCATATTATCTCGGACCGATCATCTTAGATGTCAGCAAGCGATTGATGTACGAGTTTCACTACGATTACGTCAAACGAAAATTTGGTGACAAAGCCAAACTACTGTTCACCAACATGGACAGTTTAGTTTACGAGATAGAGACGAAAGACATCTACCGAGATATATCTCCGGACGTGGCCGATTGGTTCGACATGAGCAATTATCCCATCGATCACCCGTCCAACATTCAATCGAACGACAACAAGAAGGTGTTGGGTAAATTTAAGGACGAGAGCGGCGGTAAACAGATCGTCGAATTCGTGGGCTTGAGACCCAAACTCTATGCTTATCGTCTAGAAGATGATGAAGAGATCAAGAAGTGCAAAGGAGTTAAAGCGTGTGTGGTGAAGAAAAACATCTCTTTCCAAGAGTATAAAGATTGTCTGTTAGGAAGTGGTCCGGTGTATAAGACTATGAAATCGATTCGAAGCGAAAATCACGACTTGTATACCAAAATAGTCAACAAGATTTCGCTGACGGCCGACGACGACAAGAGATTCGTGTTAGACGATAAAATAAGCACTTTGGCACTCGGACATTGGACTTTGGATCTAATTTTAGACGATATGAATGGAGATGATTGGATTCTAAATGCGATTGTGGATGATAAGATTCCAGATACGATTGTGGATGATAGGATTCCAGAAAATCAAGAAGAATTAGATGAACGCGAAATTATGGAAATCGATAGTGACATCGAGAAAGTTAGTTTAAAAAGAAAGAAAAAAATAGAAAAAAAAAATAACGTCATTTTTAGTAAATTATAATAAAATAAATAAAAAAAATATATACTTATTTATGAATAAGAAAATAAAGATATCCGTAGAAGGTGTCGTCTTACCCAACGAACCCCTATCCAACATCGATCTGTTGAATGCGGCAAAAGATTTGAAAATCGAAGATTTTCTAGGAGTGTTTTCCAGAGATGCCTTGCGGAAGAGAAGACCTCGACAATCAGAATGCGGAATTTTAAATCTAGACGATTCATCGGGTGAAGGCACTCACTGGGTGGCGTGGATGAAGAACGGGAAGAAGAAAAATTATTATTTCGACAGCTACGGAATCTCGCCGCCAAAAGAAATAAAGAACTATTTCAACAAATCGATGGTTCGTTACAACACGGAACAAGTGCAATCACCACATCAAGTGTTTTGTGGTCACCTGTGTCTCTACGTTCTCAAGAGATGGTCTGAAGGAGATCGATTTCAAGACATTCTCAATGATTTACATTAGAGAGAGATTTTTTTTTTTTTTTTATAGTATATATAAAGATAAAAAATTATTTTAAAAAAATTTTAATCGAATAAAAACGAAAAATAAAATAACATAGTTCATTTTTAATAAACTGCATTTTGAACATATTTTTCTAAAAACAAAAAATCCTCACAACAACATGCCAGTCGATAAATTTGGTAGAAGTGACGATGAAAAAGTCAACCCGAGAAAGAAGAGGAAGACGTTCGAAGTCGACGATGGTTACAACGTTGCCAACTTGGATGAACGTTACGTTCGGAGACACGAACCTCGAGAAGAACCTTTGAACATGAATGATAAGAAGCTCTACAATCTTCCCAAGCCGATAGATCTCACAGATGCTGCGACTAAAAAATACGTCGACAGGAGGAACACCGATTTCGAATGAATCCTGCTGGATAATTACGTGGATAAAACCATGACCGACGATCTCGATCTGAAATCCAAACATTTGGTGAACGTCGCGAATCCCATAGATCCCACCAATGCCGCGACCAAGAAATACGCGGACGACTCTCACGCGAGATTCAGCGAACACCTGAGAAATAGATACGTTCTGAAAATGATGCACTCAGAATTGAACGCCAATTCTAACAAGATAACGAACGTGGCCACTCCCACAAATCCCAAGGACGTGGCGACCAAACACTACGTAGATCTGGAACAGAGAAAGTCTGACAGACGAGAAATGAAATCGGATCTGAATGCGGGATTCCACAAGATATTGAATCTGTCGAAGATCGACGACATGGATGTGAACTCAACCGTGGTCAACAAGGGCTACGTAGATTCTGCCCTGATACAGTCGCAAGAATACCTAGAATCGCAAGTGGACGATCTCTACCTGAACAAAGAAGCTGGCGGAACCATGGAGGGTGGCATCAACATGAACGGTCACAATTTATTCGGTCTCGATCACGATCCCGAATTCGATTCCAGCGTGGTAAGCAGGAAGTACGTGGACGACAACTCGGTCTGGAGAAAGGGTGACATCATGGAAGGTAAACTAGACATGGGTGGACACGCGCTCACGAATCTACTGGACGGATGCCTGCACCCTGATTTCGGTGGTGGAGAAAGTCAAATATGCTAGACAATTGATCACCGTGTGGGCCGAAGAGGCCGGCGCCTTAGAGGAGGGAAAAGCCAAGTGGTCTTTCGGAAATGGAGGTAGCGGATCGAAACATGGTCAGGTTGGATATCCCATGCCGTTGGGAGGTGAAATCCTTCGAATGAGTCTGGCTTCCTCGGATTTGAATAACAGAGTGGTCGTCAATCTCATGGTGAATGGTGTGGAGAGCAATAAGAGATACAGCATTGAAAAGACTGAGAATCAACACGCGAATGTTAGCATGTTCGGCACGCTTCTCAAAGTGAACGCCGGAGACAGGATTAATTTCATCACGAAAACCAATAATCCCGAAGCCGCCACTTCCGTGGTGAGTCTACTGATCGAACTAGATCCTTTGAACAAACAGTGAACGCATGGAAAATAATGAATTAAAAAAAAATAATGTGTGATTATTAAAAACAAAAAAAAACAAAAAAAAAAAGTAATGAGATATAGAGAGATGTTCAATCTCTCTAGATCACATTACTTTATTTATTTTTTGTTTGTTTTGTTTTTAATAATCACACATTGCTTTTTATTTTTTTTTTTGTTTTTTATTTTTTTTTTCACACACTCGTCTCTCATCGAATGATCGACATCTTATTTCTGTCTGATTCGAATTGTAATTCTCTGTCCGACAGGACCAAGGCAAAGGCTTCGGTTTTTCTCGGCACGTTCCTATCGAATTGCATCTTGATCTGAATGTCTAACACGCTACTCTTGAGTCGTTCACTCTGTTTACTGACGTCGAATACGAACATGGGATACATCGACTTGTATTCACCGGGAGATATGTTGGGATTGCTCATCAATTCGTCTAGACCGTGATACTTCTTTCTAAAATCAGCGGCGTCGCCGTACTGTCTGGAGAAATCGTTCTTGTCGAACGACGCGTTGTAATCGATTGCTGGATATCTCGTGGCGTTCAGAAACACTTGCATGTTTCTCAAATGGCAGTGATCGAACAGCGATGCATTCTTTTCCTGAGACCCGTCCCTATCGGTCTGAAACTCAACCACAATGAAACGCGGTCTCTCGGAAGCGGATTTCACCGTCAATCTCCAATCGAAGTGATTCGTGGAGAGAGGAATGCTAGCCGTGTCGCACTGTCTCATTCTAAATCCCACGGGTAATTTACTCTTGGATTCTATGATCTTGTAGAGATGCGCTTTCTCCACGTTCGAAGGCTCCACGTGCAGAACGAACCACGATATCTTGTGTAGAGTTATCTTACCCGCATCGGTCACGGTGAGTCTCACTATTGTGTCGTCGTTTCCTTTTCGAATCAACGTCAGATTGTGTTTGAATCCTTACATGATCTTGTTGTAATCGTCCGCGAATCCGAAGATGTGTTTCAAAGGTATCCTGAACGAAAACGTTCCTTTAGGTCTGGACGTCTTGACGACGTAGTCGAATATCGCGGCGGCGCCTGCGCTAGCAGGGCCTACGGTGTCTTTCACCCACAACTGATTAAGTCCTCTGGATTTCAAAAAATCATCAGGATACGTCAAGAGTCCGAACATCGTGGTGGCCTGACCGGGATGAAACACAGATTCTATCTCTTGTCCGGATAGCATGTATTTTATGTTACTGAATAGATGCATGATGCCATTATTGGCTAGAGTAACCGTGTCGTCGTCGGCGTAGTCGCTCCCATCTTCCTTGGTGAGACGTCCCTGCACCACTATGTAACTCTCGCTAGGATGTACGAATAGATCTTGAGTTTCGACGTTGATTCTTATCTCTCCCGCATTGTTCAAACTCGTTCCGGTTACCGGTTCATATTCGTGAACCTCATATTCTTGAATACTTTCATCTTTCACTATGCTTTGTGCTATATCTAGTATATTTGTCATTTTAAAAGATTTTTAGTTTTTTTTTTTTTGTTTATTAATTAACTTGCTTTCTTTATCTAAAAAAATAGTTTTTAATTATTTTTTATTATTATTTTTTTTCTCTCTTATATATATATGTGTGTAAACAAGAAAATGTTAAAGAGAGTAAATAAAAAAAAAATTTTTGTGTTCTTCATCAAAACTTCGTCTTCTGTAATTGTTGTTCGTAAAATTTTCCGATGATCTCTTCTCCATCCAAAGCTTCGATTTCGTAAGTCACCGGATTGGTGTGAAATATTTTGATGATCACAAAAATTTCCGATGTCCATCGAGGAGTATAACCCTTTTCAAAGTGCTTCTTATAAGCGTAGATTCTCACTCGATCGCCGACCGCAAATTTCGGCGTTCTAGACTTCTTCCTGATCTTAGATCTCTCGGGATATAGATTTGCGTAGACCCGTTTTTCGTTTCGAGGATCGCTAGCTTCCGCGGGAGTCATCTTGATCGATCTGTGTCACGTGTTGTTGTAATCTTTGACCAGACCATTCAGAGCGTATATGTATTTCTTGGTCGAATTCGCCGTGAAGTACCTGTATATCTTCTCCTTCATCGTTCGATTCCAACGTTCCACCACGCTGGCTTTCTCTTCATTTTCGATCGAGTAGAGGTCTACCAATCGACGAACGTGCTTGTTGTAGAATTCCTTTCCCTTGTCCACCCACAATTTACTCGGTTTTCGAGAAAACGAGTCGAACACGCTCTTTAGAGCCTTGGCGATGCAAGGTCCTGATTTATCCTTCAAAGCTCTGATCCAACCGTATTTGGAAAACACGTCGATGACCGTCAATAGATATTTGATGCCCTCGTTCCACCTCAAAAACGATCTCATGTCGACCAAGTCGGCAGACCAAATGTCATCCAGACCCTTCACGAACTCCCTTCTCTTTCGAAATTTACGCACTATGGGTTTGTGTAACTCCTCGGTCAATTCGCTCGTCAATAATCATTTCTTCTTCTTTTCAGATGCACTTTTTTTTTTGAACGCCCCATCCGAATCAACGTTTTGCACCAATCAGATTGCTGACCAGCGAACGTTCCATCTTCTCTCTCCTGGTCGGATTCGATATGCCTCTCAATCTCCCCAACATGTTTTTGTCACAGACGTTGTTGCGAGTCTTGGTGTCAGGATGTCCGGCGTAGCACAGATCGTGATCATATGCGGCCACGTCCACCCTATTCTCGGGTTTGCTCCAAGATTTGGGAGTCAGATCGGCGTTGAGTCTCTTGTTCAATTTCGTTCCGGTCCCGTGAAACTGTGACCGGGCAGATGCATTTCGAAAGGTAGATTGTTGATCATTTTATTCACGATGCCTTTATCTTTGCTCGTGTTCTTTTGTTTGACGAATCGAGTCTTGACAGAACCACACATGTCACAAATTCCGCGAAGCATCCGTCTGTCATTTTTAGTTCGCACTTCTCTAGAATTACTCATCTCGGTAACTCTCTTACACTTTACGCAATACATTTTTTTAAGAGTTATTTAAATTAATTTCGTTTTTTTTTATTTTATATATAAATTTATTATTTTTTTTTAAAATTTAAAATTCTGTTCTTATTATATATATATATTTTTTTTTTTCAATCGCTGCTCTTGAGTTCTATCATCTTACTGAATTCCTCCCTGGTCTCTTTCTTCCCCTTTTCCACGAGAGAATCCTTCATCTCTTCCTTGATGATCTGATGAATCTTGATTCTCACGGCTTCTTTCATGGCATCGTATTTCGTTTTCTCGCTCAATATCGCGAAGTATTCACCGTCCGATATCCTACCGTCTTTCAATGCCATAGAGATCATTTCGGATATCGTGTCGATCTTGGAGTCGGCCAAGACGCGAATCTTGTTGTGTTTCCTCGCCTTCAGATATAATTTCCTACTCAAAAAGTTTCCGAGCATGCAAAACAATCCAGCGGCGAGGGCCACTCCTTCTATGGTCAACACGATCGGAATGCCGACCGCGGTTGACAACAAACCGATGCCGGCCGCGTGTAAACCCATGGAAATCGTGATGAGTGTCGTGTCGATCACGTTGACGAATTTCACGAAACGCGAATACTTCTTCTTGAGGGAACGACGAGAATCTCTCTCTCGAGTCAGATACAATTGGATTCTACTGATTTGATCGATGCGATACCTCTCTCCTCTTTCTCTTTCTTCTAGCGATGGCGCCGTCGGCAAAACGCCGTTCGGCTTCTCCTCCTCGTCGTCCACTAACGTCGGACACAATTTATTTCTGGTTCTCATTTTTTTTGTTTTTTTTTCTTTCTTTCTAATATTAGATAAAAAAAAATTTATGTGTGTATTTATTTTTTTTTTTTATTTTCTACTCTCCCTTATTTTATATCAACAAAAAAAAACTTAGACGTATGCTTCGTTCAGCAATAATTTGTTGATGCATCCCTTGTCTTCTAAAGTCAAACTTCTACGCGCCAATTTCAGTTCTTCCGAATCTGTGGGCCTGTCTCGATTCTTACAGAAGACTAATCTCTTCCAAAACGTGATCACATCGTTGAATTTAACGCGTTCGAACGCTGGTTCGAAATACATGACGACCATATCTTCCCTTTCCATCGTTTGACACGAATGATTCTCGTGATCGAAGTCTAGATGATCCCGACATCCGACATATCGTTCTAACAAGATGGGACGTAGTTGTTCGTTCACACAGCTTGCGTATGCTCTCATCAGCATGTTTAAAAGAAACCTCGCTCTAATAGTCTGAGAATCGCTCATGATTTACGTATTTTTTTTTTTTATTATCTATTCGATTTGATATATTTAATTTTCTAAATAACTATTTATTTATATATTTTTTTCTCCCCTATATATATATCAATCAAAAACGTGACAGCGGATTCGCGAATTTCCAACACACCAACGACAACAACACTCTTCGTTCAGATCAAGTTTTTACGAGAATCGAGCGATCCGATCGCTCGATCAGCTGAGTTTTTGAGAATTTCTCATAGTGGAGGAATTCCCCTAATAATGTCATAAATGGGAGAAAAAAACCCACCGCCTCAAAACAATTGCGGGTTCTGGACCATCTGTCTCAACACAATTGCGGGTTCTGGACCGCTGGTCTAGAGTCCCCAAAACTGTTTTTTGATGATGACCCAGAATTTTTTGCTTTTGCTCGCGTTCGCCAACGATGGATCGATGGTCTGATCTGCGATGGGAATGTCGACGAAAAATTACGTACAAGATACAAGTGAAGAGGTACAATTTCACCCTTTTTTTAAAAACGCGCGTTCACCACGCGTTCACCACGAGTATTTGAACGTTAAAAGTGTGATCTAGGAGTCACAACTGTACATGGGCGGGATTCAAGACCATGTACAGTTTTTGTGAACAAGCGTGTGATTTAACACTGAATTCCACGTTGGTGAATGCATCGTGTGCGTATGTTTGTACACGTACATGTACAAGTGGTCGTAAACTCTCAATTATTACCTACTGTCAATAACAATTACTGGCATAATAAAGTTAAATCCAGTAGGTGCCCACAGGGCCCCCTGAAGCTTCGAGATTCGGTTCGATTCTAATCTTCAGTTGGTATTCGGTTCGATTGAAATTGGCTGCCCGATTCGTTTTCCTTCGAATCGTTTCACTGGAATTTCGCTTGGTATCAGTCATCTAAGTCGTCTCACAAAACATATTGCTGAGATAGAAATTGTACATAAATAATGTTGAAAATACCGACTGAGTGTAATTTCTGCTATATTAACACAAAAAGCATCTGTACCCATGCCACCATCCACGCTAATTCCAGTTTCACTAGTCACTACCACTGATGAAAGCAAATTTAAAGTTCCCAAACAATATCGACGATGAGCTCACGGTTGCTAGCCCCGTTGCAGTGCTCAGTGTAGAATTATTGCACCCGTTTCTGTTTTTGAACAGAAATCATCACTGGGTAATATTCCAACTACATCATCAAGGCATGCCTTCGACGAAGGCATGCCTTGTTGATGTGTAGTTGGAATATTTTATAAGTCGGGACTGCAAGACGCCTGTATTCGATTCGATTTCGAAAAATAGACTCGATTCGATTCGGATCGAAAATATGTGATTCGCAGAGCCCTATGTGCCCATCTACCTCATGTATTGTGTACACAATTTTTAAAAAGCACATATGCACGTCTCGTAGATGTCTGACCTCCACCTAGGCAAGGGTTCGCATAGGTGGGTACGATTTGAGGTGAACGGAGCAGTCTAATTAAGCCTACTAAGGGTTGGTCAAAGGCAGGGGTTGACATGGAGTCAGGAACAGCTAGTAAGCCTGTACTTGTGCTATACAAGTTAGTGGTAATGAGCAAAAACTCGAGTACAGGAAGATAGACAATGGTGTAAATAGTACAAGCCAACAAGAGTGGTAGAGAGACTATAGTTCCGGTCGGATGAAGACAGTGGAAGTTGATCAAAAGACATATAGCAGTTATGGACTGGTCAGTGGTAGCGGGTTAGGTGCTGTGGAGACCATGGCCAAGGACATGTAAAATAGCCTTGTTGTCGCAATCGAACAAATTACATTATAGTCCAGGAGCCAAGTCTCAAGAGAGGCATAGAAAAAGGATTCGTAGCCTACCCAGTACTTAAAATGTTTGACACTCTGAATAGCTAGGGAGAACCCCAAGAGACATTCCTAGGCCCGTTGTACTAACAAATTGTGATATAACTAATTCGCTACACACGTTTTTATGAAATCATCACATACTAAAAAAACACCAAAGTAATGGGGTGGGTGAATATAATTTCCCATACTTTGCAAAGTTTTAGATCCAGATCTATAAATGACCACTTATTCTGTTGGTGATGGTATTCCCGTGATGAAAACATGTGATTGATTCTGATTGGATAAATATGTAGGTCAGCAGAGGTGCATTACAAATGCCAGTCATGTTGAAAAATCTGAGAAAATGGCACGTTTGTAGAAAATGCTACATTTGATGCTTCGGCGGATACCCGTGACCTTTTGACCTCTGCTGACCTACATATTTATCCAATAAGAATCAATCACATATCATGATTAAGAGAATATCATCATCTCTGTCTCTGCATATCTGGATTGTCTGGATACCCGTGACCTTTTGACATCTGCGGACCTACATATTTATCCATTCTGAATCAATCACATATCATAATTAACCCCTAGCACTCTGTAGTGCAACAAAATTTTTTCCCATCGCTCTTTTTTCTCTTGTTTAAATACGAATTTAACCAATTATATCTTGTTTGTCAGAGCTCAGTGAGCTCTGTCAAACAAGGTATATTTGGTTAAATATCAGACTGCATTATGGGAAATATTTGCTGCTGAAAACTTTGCCATTTTGACATCAGAGTGCAGAGAGTTAAGAGAATATCATCACATCTGCTCTGCACATCTGGATTGTCTGGCTGAAAGTTTTTTGCTCATCTTCATCTTCATCGATATTGTCTGGGTGGTCTTGCCTGTCTTATAACCATCGTAAGAACGACTGCCACTGAAGATTTTGAAAATCTGAAGAATTTGACTTGACATCACATCGAAATCGTCAGAGTAATATCCATCCAAACTTGACACTACTTTTCCAAAAACACCCCAGGTATATAAAGACAAGTTAAAAACCACGATTGGATATTTTTTTTCACGAAAAATCTGAGAAAATGACACATGCTTGTGGAAAGTGCTATATTTGATGCATCGCCGGATACTCATGACCTTTTGACTTCTGCTGACCTACATATTTATCCAATCAGAATCACTCACATATCTGCATTAAGGGAATACCATCACCAACAGAATGAGTGGTCATTTATAGAGCTGGGCCAAAAGCTTTGGAATTTATGGCAAATTATATTTCCTCTACCCCATTATTTTGGTATTTTTCTTAGTTTGTGATGTTTTCATAAAAATGTGTGTAGCGAATTAGCTATACCACAATTTATTAGTACAATAGGCTTAGGAATGTGCCTCAGGTGCTCCCCTCCCCCGGCTATTCCAAGTGTCAAACGTTTTAAGTACTGGGTAGGCTACGTTGGCATTTTGTCTTGGCTTTGGCTCCTGAATTATGATGTTATGTCGTCCTACTTCTGTTTCATGACTGGATCCGATCCTCGGCGCTGGTGTTTGGGCGCTCTCTTTAAGGAGTTGCCTCGACCTTAAACTATTTTGAAATTTTGGCCACAAACCGTTATAGGCCTACTTTATCCGAAATTACATTTGTTGCTGCTCCATTCAAAAAGTATTGGTACGAAGCATACAGGGATTATAGCGGGAAGACTTCTTCCCCTCCCGTGATTACGCCACTGAGAGGAACTGGACACGGAGAAGAAAACTTTTTCTTGTCACCTTAAAGCGATGCTCGTATCGCCTCCGTCCAGTTGCGTTAACCCTTTACCTAACATGAATAGCAGACGACACTTGCAAAAGAAATTCTAGAATAACTCATTTTTTATCATTGTTTGTCTCAAAAGCATAGGTTATGACCTCTCATTGGATCGAGTGCGACGAGCTCGTTCCAATGAGGGGTCATAACTTATGTTTTTGAGACAAAAATGAAAAATAATGAAAATTAATTGGCGGTTTTTGAGAATAGCACTGGCCAGTTTTTGTTATTACGTTGGATAAAGGGTTACTCCGAATCCCAAATTTCGGGTCCAACCGAACTCCGAATCGACTCATGCCGAATATTCCGAATCGAATCGAATCTCGCTTTGAATCTCGATTTGAAATAGTTTTCAAGTTATCGAGCAACCTGTCCGTTTGGCAAATCAATAAAAAAGCGGAATATTCCGGAATGGAATCAAAGTAGTTCCGGAAGCAGAACTTACTTGAACTCTTCTGTCAACAGGTCTCATGTGGCCCACAGGATATCCGATGCTATAAGAAGACTTCAAGAGACACCCTGTGTAGAATTTTGAGAACACCTCGACGATTCGAAAATTTCCGAATCGATACAACCGAATCGAATCGAATCATCGGGACGGTTTCGAATCAAATGTCAAAGGTAAGCAAGTCCGTACCCTACGCGAATGACATTTTATTTATTTATTGTTGTTTACCTAACAGCATGTTTTAAAATAAATTAAATTTAACATTTTTCAAAAACAAATTCCACAATTTATCAAAGACACCATACAAATATGGATATAATTAGAACCAGCTCGACGAGCTGGTTCTAATGATATCAATATTTGTATGGTTTTATTGAGAAAGGCTCTGGTAGGTTTATTCTGTTTAATTTCTGTCCGTTTTTTGGCCGCTTTCTTAGTTAAAGGGTTAATGTCACATCATTATGCACATTGACAAATCGTGACCGCAGCATGAAAATAAAGTCAAGTGGAATCAATCGCTTGAGCCCATGGTGCCCATTTGAGAGGACTTCCACCCCAGGCATTGTCTACCAGATCCTATTTTATCAGTAAAACCGGGTTCGTTTTCAACAGCAAACATGCACCGCTCCACTCCTCGCGTCCCAGGTGGAATGAATGACAAGAACGCGATCGAGTGATTACAGATGTGTATTTAGAGTTTGACCCAGTTTTTACGAGCTGTGACACAATGCGTAAAAATGATTGTTGTGACTGAAATATCGGCCAACAGCGCATGTGGAAATAACAATTTACTGTCGCATGTAACATCACTTCCTTTTTATTCACTGTCTCGTGAATTAAAAACAGAAAATGTGAACAATATCTTCGCAGTAATATCACTCGTGTTATAATACATGCGTCATTTCCGAAGAGATTATCCTCTAAATTCCCATCACACCAGATCACACAAGGTAGGTTAAGATACGATTTAACAGGTTCAACACCGAGTTTCTGAATTAGTAAGGTGATATATAAGTAATAGAAGTTTGTTTCGACAAGTTGAAATTCCCATCTCTGATATTCCTCAGTTCAAACTAAATATACACAAAGTATACATTAAAATGAAGGTTGAGATGTATAGAGCACGAAACATGTATGTAATCAACCCTTAGAGTTGACAGCAGACACCAATGGTTCCTGAAAATCTGTTACCGTATTCGTCCCAGGACTGATAAATTCATAACATTTACTGAGAACAACTTGTGGCCAAATGTGCTTCACACATCCAAGAACAAAGCTTGGGCATCAAAACCCTCCAAAACACAGCGACACAGCTGCTTTGTTTACATATATTCTTACTTTCGATTTCCACTCAAGGTCATCGGACGGAAAAAAGATCGAAAAACAACGCCGTCTAAAATCAAATCATGAGAAAGTTCGCCTGAATACAGCATGCTATTATTGTACAGAGAATGCAGAATTGCTATATTCTATGCAAGGTATCACGACACCCGGTGAAATTTCTTAGAATTACGATTTTGTTTTTTATGGAAATTCGTAATATCAAGTAATTTGCACATGTCCGTTGAACATGGAATTCATCTTCAATAAAAAAAAATGCAGACTGTGTTGTCCTTTTCCCAAATGCAGTTATATCGCTGCATCCTCAAGTATTTTGAATGTGAAGCCTGCCTTGTTCTTGGATATGTGGAGTTTATTTGGCCACAGGTTGTTTCCACCCCTGATATTCCTTAAGGTGCTATATAAATAATAGAATTTTGTTTATTTTAAAATTTCCACCTCTTATATTCCTTAAATCAAATTAAATATACACAAATTATGCATCAAAACGACGGTTGAGATGTAATGAACACGAAACACACATGTAATCAACTCAGAGAGTAGACAACATGCACCACTGGTTCCTGAAAGTCTGCAACCGTATTCGTACCAGAACTGATAATTAAATATTATTTCCAAATGACACAAAATACTGCATTTTGATTGGCTGAGAGGTACGGTGTAACTTGCAATCCACAGTGGGTTTTTTTTTTACACCGTGGTTAACCACGGTATAAAAACAAGAATATACAATAGCAGGCTGTATGGCTAAAAAAGTACCAATTTTTAATTATTAATTCATACCTTCTGCTCTGTTATGTTAGAACAAACATAAAAATACAGGAAATTTATGTGCAATAAAATTGTACAGATATGGATGCATTAGAACTGGCTCATTGAGCCAGTTCCAATGACATCCATATTTGTCTGGTTATATTTATTAAGAAACTTACAAAGTACAAATTTTCTGTCAGTTTTTGCCCACAAAATACATGTAGGTTAAAGTATTAAGTACACCAAAATTCTTGGAAATAAATCCGTTATCCTTGTGTTTTCCAGGGTGTATGGGAATTTACACCGGTTTGGGAGCTATAAATTTTCTTTCATGTCCGTCAAGAAATGTTGCCGCTGGCAACAACCATTGAACTTGGTTTAGTCAGGCCTCGATATATTCATTTGGCACGCCCTACAGGGCACATTTATGATCAAGATCGGTTTGAAGCTTGGTATGCTTGTTTCTTGGTGGGATCTATCCATTGTCTTCGATTTCCATCCAAAAATGTTGCTGCTGGCAACGACCTTCGATGAACTTAGAGCAGTTATGCATCAATATTTCCCTTTGGCGCACCCTGCAGTGCACATTTTTGACTGGATCGCTTTGTAACTTGGTATGCTTGTTTGGGGCGACCTCTAATGGAAGCTATCGATTTTCTTCTATTCCCGTTAAAAAATATTGCAGTTGGCAACGACCTTTGAACTTAGTTAAGTCATATCTCAATATTTCCCTTTGGCACACCCTACAGGGTACATTTATGATCAGATTGCTTTGAAACCTGGCCTGTTTGTTTGGGATGACCTCTAGAAGGGCGCTATCGATTTTCTTCCATTTCCGTGAAAACATCTCCCCGCTGTCAACGACCCTTGAACTTAGTTTATTCAGGCATCAGTATATTACTATGGCATGCCCTACAGGGCACATTTATGATCCGTTCGGTTTGAAACTTGGTATGCTTGTTTGGGGGTACCTCTAAATTGTTGCCGCTGGTAATGACCGTTGATGCACGTAGTGCAGTTGTGCACCAATGTTTCCCTTTGGCACACCCTGCAGTGCACATTTTTTGACCGGGTCGCTTTGAAACTTGATGTGCTTGTCTGGGTGACCTCTAGATGGGAGCTATCGATTTTCTTCTATTCCCGTCCAAAAATATTGCAGCTGCCGACGACATTTGAACTTAGTTTAGTCAGACCTAAATATTTCCCGTTGACACACCCTACAGGGTACAATTACCATTCGGATTGCATTGAAACCTGGTATGCTTGCTTGTGGTGACCTCCAGAGGGGAGCTATCGATTTTCTTCAATGACCTTTAAACTTTCTTAAGTCAGGCATCAATATATTCCTTTGGCCCGCTATACAGGGCACCTTTATGATCAGATAGGTTTGAAACTTGCTATGCTTGCTTTGGGTTACCTCTAAATGGGTGCTATTGATTTTCTTCGATTACCATCAAAACATGTTGCCGCTGGCAATAGCCTTCGATGAACCTAATGCAGTTATGCATCAATATTTCCCTTTAGCTCTCCCTGCAGTGCAAATTTATGATTGGATCGCTTTGAAACCTGATGTGGCTGTTTGGGGTGACCTATAGATGGGAGCTATCCTCTTTCTTCTGGTTTCGTAAAAAAATGTTGCAGCTGGCAACGACCTTTGATGAATTTAGTAAAACCTCGGTGCAGTTATGCATCAATATTTCCGTTTGACACACCCTGCAGGGCACATTTATGATTGGATCGCTTGGAAACTTGGTGTACTTGTGTGGGGTATGGGAGCTATTGATTTTCTCCCATTTCTGTCGAAAAATGTTGCTGCTGACCTTTGAACAACGTTTCATCAGACCTCAATATTTACCCTGACACACCCTTCAGGGCACATTTATTATCAGATCACTTTGAAACTTGGTATGTGTGTTCGGGGTGACGTCTTGGTGTGAACTGTTGATTTTTTTTTCATTTCCGTAAAAAAGACTGCCGTTATCACCAGTCTTTGAACTTACTGCATTTGTGCAGCAACATATCCCTTTTGCACTCTCTGCTGGGTATATTTATGAATTTCCATAAAAAAGATAAAAAGAACATTGCCACAACCAATGACCTTCAAACTTAGTGCATTTGTGCACTAACATCTTCCTTTGGCATGCCTCAGAGGGCACTTTCATTATCAGGTTGTTTGAAGCTTTGTATGCTTATGCATGGTGACAAAGATAAGAACTACTGATTTTCTTTTCATTTCCGTCAAAAACTGTTGCTGTTAGCAACAATCTTTGAATTTATCGCATTTGTGCATCAACATTCTTCTTTCTCAAAGCCTACAGGGCACATTTATCTTAGGATTGTTTTTGAACTTGGTGTGCTCATTGGGCGGGACCTCTAGATAAGAGCTATTGATTAGAATTCATTTCTGTGAAAAAAGTTGCCGTGTTGCCGTTTACAATAACCTCTGAACTTACTGCATTTGTGTATCAACATTCTTCCTTTAGCCAGCCTTATGGTTTACATTTAAAAATTACTCTGACGGTGTACCACAAAGTGCTGTTATGTTTAAATTTCACCAAATAACAATGGTACCAATTTTGCCATTTCACTTATAACTTACCAAGTTCAAGTTTGTCAAGTTGAGCTACAATGTCATTGGCACATTCATTGAAGATGGATTCCATAGTCGACGAATTTCCATCGAAAAACAAAATCGTAATTCTTACAAATTTTAACAGTTGTCATGATACTTTGCGGAGAATGTGGCAACTGTGCAGTCTCTATATAATAATAGTATGCTGTATTAAGGCGATCTTTCGCATTATTTGATTTTAAACGGCTTTGTGTATCGATGTTTTCTCCATCCGATGACGTTGACATGAAATCGAAAGTAATTTTATTAAAGCCCACAGTTTTGGAATTTACCCCCATGCGTCTCTGTCGCTGTGTTTTGAAGAATTTAGATGACCAAGCTTTGTTCTTGGATATGTGAAGCACATTTTGCCACAAGTAGTTCTCGTGAAATATTATTGAATTATTAGTTCTGGTACGAACGCGGTTGCAGACTTCCAGGAACCATTGATAACTGTTGTCAACTCTTTGAGTTGATTACATATGTATTTCATGTTCTGTACATCTCGACGTTCATTTTGATATATAATTTGTGTATATTTTATTTGAATTTAAGGAATATCAGAGGTGAAAATTTCAAAATAAACAAAATTCCGTTACTTATATAGCACCTTAAATTTCAAAATAAAAAAAAAATCCATTACTTATATAGCACCTCTGTGGCCAAATTTGCTTCACTTATCGAAGAACAAAGCTAGGCATTCAAAACACTTTAGACTGCAGCCATAAGACTGTATTTGGGAAAAGGATAACACTGTCTGCATGTCAAATTGAAGATGGATTCCATGTTCGATGGACATATGCAATTCACTCGATACCACGAATTTCCACCGAAAAACAAAATCGTATTTCTAAGACATTTCAACAGGCGTCATGATACCTTGCATCCCGCACCCCCATGAAGCTCTGTCGCTGTGTTTTCAAGGATTGTGATGCGCAAGGTTTGTTCTTGGATATGTGAAGCACATTTGGGCACAAGTTGTTCTCGTAAAATAATATCGTATCATCAGTTCTGTAACGAATACACTGCAAAAAATAAAGGTCCTCTTTAGAACCAAAACTGGTTCTAATCTTGTCCCTGAGACGGAACCAGTTCTATTTAAACAGTATTTATTTCAAATCAAATAAATTTATAAAGATTAACATTAACTATTAACAGAATTAAACAAAAATTGAGGGGGGTTTCAGCCATAAGTTTAGAGCTTATACGACGTTGTCTCAAATCATTATTAAGCAAAGGAGATATGAACAGTTGGCATATCGAACCAGTTTTGGTTCTATATAGAACCAAAACTGGTTCGATATGCCAACTGTTCATATCTCCTTTGTTTCAAAATGTTTCGCGACTGCGTTGAATAAGCTCCATGTTTACTGCTGAATCTACTTCAGTTCATGTAATATTCTGTTAAAACTGAATGCTAATCATGGTAACTTTATTTGATTTGAAATAAATACTGTTTAAACAGAACTGATTCCATCTCAGGGACAAGATTAGATTATGTGTTTCGTGTTCTATACTCTTTAACTTTCATTTTGATGTATAATTTGTGTGCATTTAATTTGAATTTAAGGAAAATCAGAGGTGGGAATTTCAAAATAAACAAAATCTCTTTCTAAAAGAAGGTGCTATATAAGTAAGAGAAGTTTGTTCGCCTTGACCCCCCCCCCCCCCCCCCCCCCCCCCCCACCGATGCCCTATAAATACAAATTACATATACACGAATTATAAAGCAAAGTGAAGGTTGTGGTATACAGAAAGCGGAAAACATATGCAGTCAGTCAACTCACAGAGTTGATGGCAAGTACTAATGATTCCTGGAAGTCTGCATCGTATTCGTACCTGAACTGATAACAAAATAATACTTCAGAAGGAACAACTCGTATCAGTAGAGTATAAGTGACAATTCTGGCTCACTTGACCCTTTTTCGACCTAGGTAATTTCTCGCGATTTTCGAACTTATTTTCTCGAGAAATGACCATATCGGATACTGGTTCGACTTTTTCGAGTCGGAAATCGGATGGGAAATCGAATCGCCGATAGAGATACTATGAGGGTCTGTCCCGTTTCGTCGATCGAATCCCGGAGATCGAGCAAAAATAAAATCTTGGAAAATCTTCGGGATCGCCCAGTTCTGGCCCAGTCGGAGAATTCATCGCATTTTTTCACGGGATGACCAAGGATATACGGGAAAAGCTTCCGAAGCCGAGATGTGGATGACAGATTTTTGTAAAAATCGACTTTTGAGTTGAAAATTCGCGTGTCGCCTCGCGACATTTTAGCCCACTTTTGGCAAGAAATCTAAAGTGGGTGAGGCGAATGTCATACTCGTCAAAATTTGAATATGTGTACTTTTTAGTCGCTTTTTAAGAGTCTCATCAGCGAATTTCGTCGATTCGGTTCTGTTCTCTCGTATGTGAAGAATGTTAAATCGTCAGAAAATTCAAAAATGTATATTTTTCCGTCGGTGTTCTGCAGTGTCTCTTCGACGGATGCGATCGATTCGGCGCCAGTCTCTCTATTTCAGCCGCCTGACATCTTTCTTCTTTTCCCAATCAGTCTGTGACAGAGGAATACAGGTTTTTGTAGTATCTGTTCGAAAGATGTGGTCGATTCGGCAGAGATATCTTGGATGATGAGAGACTGTCACCCGTGTGGCATGCTGTATGACGAATGTTTTGTAGCGCGTTCAAGAGAGAGAGAGAGAGAGAGAGAGAGAGAGAGAGAGAGAGAGATTCCAAATGGGATGAGTGAAAGTGTTATCATATATTAGGCTGTCTGACGTAACCTCTCGGGAAAAAAACAAAAACAACTAACTCATTTACTTCATGAACACATTGTGAGGAAGCTACACATTCAAAAATAATCACACACAGCGATTTTACTCGTTGTCCAGAAGTTCAATACAACTCATAGAACTCATTAACTTTTGAATATAATATTGGGTTTACGAGTTGATTAACCCTTCATTCCTTTTGTACGTCCTATGACGTAGCGAAATCAAACATCGCGTTGGTACTTTGCGGTCATTTGTTTTATTATTATTTTTCGATATTTTTTAAAGTTTTAACCTCAATTCTATTTTCTCCCGAATAGTGCCCATTGACAACCGTTGAGCCAAATGTTATCGCAGCTTAAAATACTAATATAATTCTGCTGTCAAGACTTCTTAACTGGTTGATTGCTAGAAGCCAATATCAGGGCTTTCAAAATGAAAATGAGGATACCAGAGCAAAAGATAACACTTTCCTTGCTTAAATTTCACATTCAGTCAAACTCAAATAATATTTTGTTTTTAGAAATTTGTTTTATTACAAATTATTGGAGAGTGCCTGTGGGCACTCTCCAATAATTTGTAATAAAACAAGTTTTGAATAACAAATTCAGACCATCAAAAATAATCTAGCCCCAACCAGATAATCACTAGTGTGAAAAATATCTTGTTATTTGTATTTTCCGATGTTTGACGTGCATTTTGAAAAACTTTGAATAAGCTGAATTCCCAGAGACGTTTGATCGTCAGGATAATTAAAGTCTCAAAGGGTTAAAGAGCAATAACTCTCGACAAGAGAGATTCGTGAACATACTTAAATACGGCTGCTACAACCACGACATTGATGGAGAGTGAAACATGACAAATTTTCGACAAGAGATTCGTGAACGTACTGTTGCAGAACAGAGATCTAACCTCTACTACTACCTCATTTTAGGTGAGTGGGACATGACAAACAAGAAATTCGGGAATACGCTGAGACAGAGATCCTACTACTACCACCACGACATTTCGGAAGAGTGAAACGTGACAAAGTTTTGACAAGAGATTTGCGACTGTACTGTGAGAGACCACCAAGATCCGACTTCTTCCACCACGACATTTCGGGAGAGTGGAGCATGACAAACGTTCTGGCAAGAGATTCGTAAACATACTGTGACAGAGCAGGGATCTGTCTAGATTCGTGAATGTACTGCGACAGAGTAGAGATCTGACTACTATTACTACCACATTTCAAGAGAGAGGAACCTGACAAACCTTTGGCAAGAGATTCGTGAACGTACTGTGACAGAGATCTGACAACCACTACTTCCATATTTTAGGAGGTTGTTACCAACCATAATTCGATCTGTCTACCATGGCGTACCGTTACTGACATATGCGGTGTATATGCGACATATATTAGTCATTGGCAGCTACGGGCTTGGTGAATCGTGACCATTTACGAAGGGTGTTGTTGTGGGGTTCCGTCCAGCGAACCAGGATCCAATACCGCATATGTCCGAGATGGTTCGTTTTTGTAGAAAGATCGAATTAAAGTTGGTAACGACCTTTAAGGGAACTTCCATCATTATATTTTAAAACATTTATTCTTGTGTCTCATATAAATGTTGAACATCAAAAGGCACTTCGTATGCAGTATCTCATCTTCGGTGTTAACATTTGCAGGTGTGGCAGGTGAATGACGCTCTGCCCATTAGCAAAAACACTGTAGTTTTTCATAGTGCGCGTGTGTGTTTAAGTTTAATGTGGTGGTACTCGGATCTCTGTCTCAGTATGTTCACGAATCTCTTGCCGAAAGTTTGTCATGTTTCACTCTAAAGAAATGTGGCAGTAGCCGTATCTCTGCCTCAGTATGCTCAGGTAATCCTGAGGTCCATTGGCAGAAACATTCCCTGTGTTTACTATGAGTAACCAGCAGAAACTGTCGTGCTTTAAATGCCATTCGATATGACAATTGCGCGCAATTCCCACGCGCAATTAAGCCTAGATAAGCGCACACACAGTTCGTGACAGGACTTCTAGTTTTAACTGTACATTCACGAATCTCTTGCCGAAAATTTGTCATGCTCCACTCTCCTGAAATGTAGTAGTAATAGTAGCCAGATCTCTACCACAGTACGTTCACGAATCTCTTTTGCCGAAAGTTTGTCATGTTCCACTTTTCTGAAATAGGGTACTAATAGTTGTTAGATGTCTGTCGCAGTACCAGACCCGAAAATAAGCCGTCTGACATTTGCAGAATGAGGTCTCCAGAGGGTTAATTTGATAATGCTATCCTATACAGTGGGCCAATTTATCCTCTGGGTACCTATTTCTGTTTAGTTTTGAGATCCTGATTCAGATTGGGGTTCACAGAGGGTGAATTTAGTGATGCTACCCTGCTGTGCAGGGTAGCATCACTAAATTCACACTCTGGGGACCTCATTTTGCAGATGACAGTTTGCTTATTTTCTGGCTTGCGCAGTACCTCCACGAATCTCTTGTTTTGTCTGAACGTTTGTCATGCTCCACTCTCCTGAAATGGGGTAGTTATGGTAGTCGGATCTCTACTCTGTCACAGGACGTTTACGAATCTCTTACCGAAAGTTTGTCATGTTCCACTCTCAAACGATGTCGAGGTAGTAGTAGTTTCTGTCACAGTACGTTCACGAATCTCTTGATGAAAGTTTGTCGTGTTCCACACTCCCAAAATGTGGTAATAGTAGCAGTCAGATCTCTGCCACAGTACCATCACGAATCTCTTGCCGAAAGTTTATAATGTTCGACTCTTCTAAAGTTTGTAGTAATACCAGTCAGATTTCTGTCACAGTACGTTCACGAAACTCTTGCTCGAATGTTTGTCATGTTCCACTCTCCTATTTTATGGTGGTATTAGTTATCAGATCTCTGTCCCAGAAGATTCACGAATCTCTTGCCCGAAAGTTTGTCATGTTCCACTCTGCTAAAATGTGGAAGTAATAGTAATCAGATCTCAGTCGCAGTAATTTCACAAATTTCTTCCCAAAAGTGAGTCATATTTCACTCTCCTATAATGTGTAGTAATAGTAGTCGGATCTCCACTCTGTGACAGTACGTTCACGAATCTCTTGTTCGAAAGTTTGTCGTGTTCCACTCTCGTGACATGTTGTAGTAATAGTGGTCAGATCCCTGTAACAGTATGTTCACGAATCTCTTGCCAAAAGTTTGTTATGCCCCAGTCTCCTGAAATGTGGTAGTAATAGTAGTCAGATCTCTGTCACAGTACGTTCAAGAATCTCTTCCGGGAAAGTCTGTCGTGTTCCACTCTCCTGAAATGTGGTAGCGATAGTAGTCAATCTCGTATGAAAATACACGATTGAAGTGACGATAAGCCGCAAATTAAAAACAATTATATCGACCGTCATTTTTTTCTTTCATGTGAAAGAAATTACACAAATGTGTGATTATTAGACAGAGCGCGATGTGTGTTTGAATCGGTGGGTCTTTTACATTACGAGTCGGAATGGCATAGTCATATATGACTACGCCATTCTAGCGAGCTATGTAAACCACCCACCAATTCAAACTCACAGCGTTCTGTGTTTATCACACAGCCCCCATGTATGTGACCTTAAGCACCAATAAATAATAATAATAACACACACTCATGCATTAAAATTCATTTAAATAAACAAATTTAATTCCGATGTTTAAACCCAAAGATGAAGAGTTTGTTTGAAGCGGTACAACCTTCTGGTAACCAATCTAAATTACATTCGTTAATATTTTATATTGGGCGTGTTTGTTGAAATTCGTATCGCTGATTCTCTTCAGCTTGTGTCCATTCATGCCTAACTATTTGGTGGCTATTACTGATAGTAAAAATATAGTACAAATTTGAACGGATTGGCAAAAGAGTTGGGAGAAACTTTTTTTAAAGTTCGAAGCATGTCAGGGTGTCCGAAGATTTACCGAAATAAAGTTGACCAATTTAGATATGATGCCAGCGGGATCCACAGACGAGACAGTCACGGGACTGGGTTAATGTTGTGGTTGGAAATGATTGTTTTTTTTTAAATATTATCTCATTTTTGGTTAACTTATTTTTTGTGAACCGACTTTATTTAGCTTTGGACGTTTTCATTTCACTTCGCGACAGACGATCGAAAATTGTATAACGAAATTTGGAAACTTTTCGGAGCGTAACTAATGGCTCGGCGGGACAGGAACTAATATATTAATATAAACGGTGCTGGGAAAAGGTTCCGGCTTATACATCACCAGCTGAATGCAGAAACATTTATTCATAGCGGCGATTTCGTTAAATACAAGTGTTTAAAGTTTAATGGATGTGTAATAAAAAAAACTTTCATGTAGACGAATTTGCAGAAGATACGGCATTGCGAAGATATAAATAAATTTGCCCGATGTGATCGGATGTGAACAGAAATGTGTGTGATTATTGAATACCTCAGCTGCATTCCGAATATTTGATCGCCACGAACAACGACTGTGCATTATTTTAGCACTAACTGGGCATTAACAACGAAAGTCGAGACGGCTCATTCAAATTTCAAACTTCATATTTCAAACTTCAAGCCTCACATTTCGCATCTGGAATTTCAAATTTCAACATTTTAAGTTTCGCACGTTCACAACATACGATTTGTTGTTTAAAATCCAACGACTGACTCCAACATATGTGACAAGCGAATTCATCCAAACTCAAATATCAAATTTCGACATTTGCGTGTTGCACGTTAACAATGAGTAATTTGTTGTTTAAAATACAGAGAATGAAACTCCGAAATGTGTGACATGCACAAATTTAAAACTGGTCCAGTAGAGCTAGCCAGATCAAAAACATTGTATGATTTCAAATGAAGGCCTGTTTTGCTTCCAGTAAAACCAACATAATGAAATTCGACAACGGCAAATCGAGATAGTTTTCATTGACGCATAGGCTATAAATAGAAACATCGTCGGCTGAGAATCATAATGTTCTAACTAACATTTTCATCTTTTCGAGAAAATCAAGTTTAAAGTTTTGCATCCTGGGTTCTACTCTATGTTATGGTTATAAGTATGTGTTTCGTTGTTATAATTATAGTAATTATTAAAATATCACATTTCAAAGAGTAGCATGTGTACCAAATTAACTTATAGTACTCAAAGTTTGCTAAGCATCAAGTATATCTTTAAAAAATTGGGCCCCGCAGAGATTTTAATAATTTACTGTCTCAATGTGCATAAATGGAATTTCTCCGCGTGTTCCGCGTGCTCCGCGCGCTGGAATAGACGCCGTTCTGTAGTCACCGCTTGCAGTAAAGCGAAAGTAATACATGATGGCAGCTAGTAAAAAAAGCAAGCTTAATCAACATCTCCACAGAAAACCCAGACATTCATGTATAGAGCTCGATACTGCAAGTGAAATGTGGGATTCTTCCTTTAACCCTTACCGAACGCAGACGATATCAAAATTTATTATTTTAAATATCATTTTTTCAAAACTTTCAACAAAACCATATTATGTGACCCCTCTTTGGAACGACCTCGACGAGCTCGTTCCAACGAGTAGTCACATGATGTGGTTTTGTTGAAATTTTTTGAAAAATAATATTTTTTTCAACTGCCGAATTTGCATATTACGCGTGCGGATGCGCCGATTCGTTGAGTAAAGGGGTAATAGACAACTGAATTCTCCTTTTTAGAGAGAAGGATTTGGCGTTTTTCATCCATAATTTTAAAAATTTTCTCAAACCGGGCCGAACCAGGGTCGGCCCAGTGGGTCCTGTATCCGAGGGCCCCATCATAATTATGGCCAGGGCCACCAACGGCCTCCGGCCTCCACTGTTCATGAAGTTGTGATTAATTTTATCGCACACATTTTCAGCTTATGACGAGTATTAGGTAGAAACCCAGAATATGGTTTGAGTTATGAAAATTATGTGATAATCAGAAAATTTATTGTCAAGGTTAAGAATGTGCTAACGAAGTATGAGATAGTCGATTTCACATTAGCAACATTTACTGTTGGTGCTGTTTCTACCTACGTGCAACAACATTATTCCTGACAAAGGAATGTCTAGCTGGTGAATGGATAGCTGGGTGGTTGGCTGGCTGGTGGATAGCTGGCTATCAACCAGCCAGCCAACCAGCCAGCTATCCACCAGCCAGCCACCGAGGTGGTTGGCATATCGGTGGGTGTAAGGATATTTGAATGGATGGAAAGAGTAATGATGATGTGGATAGATTAGGTATAAAACTTACAGGCGTGGATAATGAAGGGTAGTTTGGGTTCCATTTCAATTTGATGATCAATAGACAGACTAAAGATAGAAGAGAATGCAAAATAAATAGAATTTATTTTTAAACAATATTAAAATACAAAGGTTAAAAGTGACATCAATGGAAATTCAATATTTTTGTCAGTATGTATCATGTGAATGCACTGGAAGATCAAACAACCAAATATAATGCAATGAATGAACCTTATGAAAGTTTTCGGATAAACAATATTTACTTTCAAATCCAATGCCCCTTTTCTTTCTTAAGTTTTTGGTTTTTGTTATAACACAGCATGGAATACGAATTGTGAGGCGTAAATGCATCACTGGTACTAGAATTTTTAAAAATAACAATTCCGTATGCAAAAATATGTCGGGACAAAGGGTTTGTGATTTTGTAAAATAAAAATGAAGGTAGATCCTTTCTTGCAATAATTATTGTGTGTCTCTGTGGTGATGAATAATAAATACTCTAAAATTATAATTAATCACTCTAATGTGTGTATTTTTTTGTACAAATGCACTTCAAAATAAGCATTAACAAAGCCCTATTGTACAATAAAAAAATAAAGTACATATATAAAACTAGTATGGCAACAACTGTAAATAATATTTTGACTCTATATTTCCGTGATATTTGAAACTTACCATTCGGACATGATAAACACGCATTTTTATTTCTGTGAAGGAAACTGTGTCTCATGACGTAATTTGCGTTATACGATTGGCGCGCATGGCATGAGAACAGTGTGGTCCTTAAAAGACACTGCAATATGGAGATAGAACAAAATAATTCTGTGTTTAAATGGCCGAACATTGTGTTGTGCTTTGTCTTTCAGTTTAAAATGTAGAAAAACATCCAAAGAATACAATGAAACCAAAATCTCGACTTTGACAAAAATGGAGATAGAACATCATGGTTCTCAGCTGACGACATGTATATACAAACTTCACATTTGTTTTTCCGTGAGACCTAATTTCGACGAATATGGAAAATTGCACTGTACCGGAAAATTTCCATGACTGATCAGGTAATCGTTCAAGAGGTATCCAGTCACCTCGGCCCCAAGTTATTTCGGCCTCTGGTCACTGCGGCCTCAAAGTCATGTCGCCCCTAGTCACTTCGGCCCCAGTCACTTCGGCCCCTTGGTCATTTTGGCCCCATTTCGAGGGTAGCGATCTATAAACAACAACGCATAGTTTATGTTTAGAAATAATAGGTGATAACGTTTATTAATTAATTTTCAGTCATTTATATTTACACACTGTACAGAAAAGTTTTACATGACATTAAAAATTACCATGAGTTTAATTTTACATACATTTAAGGTGCTATTTTAGTAAGAGAAATTTGTTTACTTTGAAATTTTCACCTGAATTCAAATTGAATATACACAAATAATACATCAAAATGAAGGCTGTGATGTATAAAACACGCAAAATATATGTATGCAGTCAACTCATTCATTCACGAACAGCAAAATCAAGCCATCAAAGTAATTACCAAAGTGGATGACTCCCAGCCTTCAAAAACACATATTGGTGGGGTTTTTTTTATCTATTTTTAGCTTAACTGGACAGTCAAGATAAGCTATTGCCATCACGCGTGCTGAAATCTGTTAGTCTGTGAGTCTGTTAGTCTGCGAGTCTGTGAGTCTGTTCACATTTTCCTTTAACACGGGCTACACCCCGCAGTTCTTGTCTGATCGTCACGAAATTTCTATGCAGATTTGGGGTCGTGTCCAGATGAGAACGTCCCTTTTGGTCGAGATCGGTCAACCGGTATGGCTGCCCGAGACCAAAACCCGAAAACCATTAGAACAGTCTGCAGGTCGTATTTATGAAGGGATTTCATTGTAACCTGGTAGGATGCCTCTGTATAATACCTAGACGAGAACGTCCCCTTTTGGGCATGATCTGTCTACCGTGATGGCTGCTCAAGCCCGAAACCCGAAAACTTTTAGCACAGGCTGCAGGTCATATTTAATATGGAGGGATTTCATTGCAACTTGCTAGGATGACTCCTTATGATGTCTAGGTGAGAATGTCCCCATTTGGGCGTGATCTGCCAACCTTGACGACTGCCCGAGCCCAAAACCCGAAAACCTTTAGCACAGTATGTAGCTCATATCTATTTAGAAAATTCATTGTAATGTGGTGGGTTGACTTCATATAATGTCTAGATGAGAAAGTCCCCTTTTGGACGTGATTGGGCAGCTGTGACGGCTGCAGGGGCCCGAAGCCCGAAACCGTCTAGCACAGTCTACAGATCATATTTATGAAGGGATTTCATTGTAACTTGGTAGGATGACTCCAAATAATGTCTAGATGAGAACGTCCCATTTTGGTCGCGGTCATTCAGCCTTGATGGCTGCCCGAGCCCAAAAATCTTTAGCATATCTATAGGTCGTATTTATGGAAGTATGTCATTGTAACTTGTTAGGTTGACTCCATATAATGCCTAGACGATGACATCCCCTTTTGGTCGTGATTGGTCAACTCTGATGGCTACAGGTACCCGAAGCCTGAAAATCTTGAGCACAGTGTAAGGTCATATTTATGAAGGGATTTCATTGTAACTTCGTAGGATCACTCCAGATGATGCCCTGATGAGAATGTCCCCTTTTGGTTGCGATCATTCAACCATGATGGCTGCCCGCGCCCAATTCCTAGTCACCTTCCAGTCCGAGATCCGCGGGGGTCTAACCCAGAATCCCACTGCTAATGCGCACACAAACCAAATACATTACCGACCCTCGCTTCCGACTCTCGTGGATTCATAAGCAAATAAAATTATTCCGGCCGCAAGGGATTTAAAACCCCACAACGTTCTCTGTGTGCCTTCGGCGTACTGAAACTGTTCATTCATTCATTCATCATGAAAGAAAATATACTATATGTAGATATGAAGGAATACCATATATCATTTGTATACCTCAATATCTATTTGAGGTATAAATGTTGAAAAACAATTAAATAAAAAAATGTTAAAATTCAAAAGCTATTTAAAAATATTTATAGGGGCCGAAATGACTTGGTATATTGGGGCCGAATTGACTAGAGGCCGAAATGATTGAGGCAGCTCAACACCTGTTGGGGCTTGACATTCTTGTGAAAACGCCCAACAGGCAAATGGATCTGATTGCATGGAATGCCGGTATATTGAAATGTTCTCTCAGTGGACTGTCAGTGGCAGTCCACATAGAGAACATTTCGATATTCCAGAAGTCTACTCTGTTTCTGATCGCTCAGGTGCAAGGAAACAGCCTTCTTTTAATTTGAAAAATCAAAATTTTCTCCCATTGGGCCAAACCCCACCACCTGCTGAGACTATTCTTGCCGAATGAGCGATGAAAATGACACTAAAATGCTATAGAAATTACCTTTGTGTGAAAGGCCATTGTTCACTCAGATGCAAGGAAACAGCGTTCTTTTAATTTGAAAAGTCAAAATTGTTCTCCCACTGGGCCGAACTATGGTCCCCTGAGTTCCAGTGTGTTCTACGTGTCAGTAGGCACATAGAACACATTGGAAATCAGGGGATGAAATGTGAAGTTAGGCACATAGAACACATTGGAAAGCAGGGGACGAAATGTGAAGTTTGTTTTTTCCATCACTCGTGTCAATATCATGTTCTCAAGAACTATCACTAATCAGCACCGACGCATATCTCCGCCACCAATGTAAAATGACGAACAAGCAAAACATTGCTACTACGGAACGTGAAACGAACAACTGAAAATGTGGGGAAAGTGCTTTTTGCTGCAGATGAACTAACCAAACCGATTGCATCAGATATGCTGGTGCCCGTGTTGTTGATGTTTGTAGAAAGGTATCATCTGATTTGGAACGTGCAATACCAATCGAATATGGATGATATGGACTCAAGGGCTACAGTTATAAGAACAGAAGGTTTGAGAAACATGATAGACCGTGTGCTGAAACAATGCAATGAGAGAGGAATCCATGCATGTGCCACCCCCACCCCCAGTTGATACCATTCTTGTCGAATGAGCAATGAAGATGATACAAAAATGACACAGAAATGTCCTCTCTGTTAACTGCCACTGATCACTCAGATGCAAGGAAGCAGCGTTCTTTCAGTTCGAAAATCAAAATTTTCTCCGGGTCCGGGGTCGCCTTAATTCATTTCCCGGTATCCATTTTTGGTCCAGTCCGCCCCTGTTTTTCGACAACCACGGTAAATCTTGAGTTCAAGTTAATTCATTGAATGTATACGACCGAGTTCATATGAATGATGTATGAAACATTAGGGTACTTTGAAAAATGAACATATGGTTTTGTCAAATAACCAATTTATTTTTATTTCAAATTCGTGGTTCATTGTCCCCTTGAAAGCAAGAACGAATCGATACCGAAGACTCAAATCCCCCCCCCCCCCCCCCGACACACACACACACAAATACATCCACACCACTGGAAGTGTATGGACCTATATTGTGACGCGCATGTCGTACATTGTGTGTTTAACTTTCGATATGCATGTACCAGGGCCCGGCGGCGCTGTGTACTACGGCGTACTGCACCTCGTTAGTCCACTTGCCTTCAAACAATGTTAATCCTGCTTGTGCAGAATTACTACATTGGAGAGTCTGACAGTTTTCTCGCCGCTACTCGATGGTCCTCTCTGGGTATTCCGGCTTCCACCTCCAGTAAAATTGTCTGAAACGAGGTGACCCTGGCCATCGAAGGGGTAATAATAATAATAAATGCATTGCTATTCGTGTCCACAGTCCGTGGAACGATGAGACTGGCACATGGATTCCTCTCTCATTGCATTCTTTCAGCACATGGTCTACCATGTTTCTCAAAACTTCTGTTCTTAAAACTGTAGCCCTTGAGTCCATATCATCCATATTCTATTGGTATTGCACGTTCCAAATCAGATGATACCATTCTACAAACAACAACAACATGAGCACCACCATCTCTGATGCAATAGGTTTAGTTAGTTCATCTGCAGCAAAAATCACTTTCCCCACATTTTCAGTTGTTCGTTTCACGTTCCGTAGTAGCAATGTTTTGCTTGTTCGCCATTTTACGCTGGTGACGGAGATATGCGTCGATGCTGGTTAGTGATAGTTCTTGAGAACACGATATTGACACGAGTGATGAAAAAAAAAAAAAACTTCACATTTCGTTCCCTGGTTTCCAATGTGTTCTATGTGCCTAACTTCACATTTCATCCCCTGATTTCCATTGTGTTCTATGTGCCTAACTTCACATTTCGTTCCCTGATTTCCAATGTGTTCTATGTGCCTACTGGCACATAGAACACATTGGAACTCAGGGGACGATTTGTCTCCAACAAATGTCTTATTTGGGTTTCAAGGGTTTTGATGCTTCCAACAGTCTGGTTATCTTCTTTGGAGGTTCTTCGTTGCCATAAATGCGAACAAGTTCATTCCAAATTTCGCTCCACAGGTTCAGAATCAAATTGGACTTCAAATGTTCTTATTGTCTGTTTAGAATATGACATGTAGTGTAATTTATCTGTGTTGAGAGCAGCCATTTCCGCCAATAGTTGAGTGATGTGATATTTTGGTACATGGATGTGAACTATTGTCGTATACTTCTTGTTCGGTAATGGACACTTAATTTCGATTGCCACTAGAGTACCAGAGCTCGACCTACAACCAGGGGGTAAGAAGCTTATAATATGGGTGTGTGTGTGGGGGGGGGGGGGGGGGTTGTAAACGGGGGTTTGTAGGGGACAGCACGGTCACCTTTAGCAGCCCAATCTGCGTAGCCAAACCCGGGGAGAGTGTGGGAAGGCGATACCAGGAAAATTTGTGAAATATGAACTACTGAGAGCTCATTTCCTCGCTTCTCAAGTGAAAAAATCAAGGCATCGTTGCTGTTAATTGTTGGTGTTTATCTCTTTACCTAACATGAAAAGCAGACAACACTAGCAAAAAAAATTCTTGAATAACTCATTTTTTTCAGTTTGTATGATGTAGAATATGCAGATGTATGTGGTTATTTTCGTGCAGATACTAGATATGATTTTAACAGTTTTGGAAATTTTGGGGGTGTAAATACCTCTCCTTACCCCCCCCCCCCCCCCTCCCCTCGGTTCCTACACCACTGCCTACAACTACAATCCGGGCTCACAACCAGGGACGTTTCTCCGTTTTCATTCAGTGTGTAGCATAAAGCTGAAGCGGTTAAGGGGTTTTTCTTGATCGATTAATCACGTGGATTAACCTTGGTTAATCGATTAATCACTTGTCCATACAGATATCTGAATAATTGCCATACCGTTGCTGATTTACAGCATGAACCCTTTACCCATCGTAACAAACAAAACCGACTAGGCCTATATACAAAAATCTCCATTATTATGTTTTTAATTTTTGTTTCAAAAACATAGCTTATGACCCCTCATTGGAAGGAGCTCGGTCCCAATGAGGGGTCATAAGCTTTGTTTTTGAGACAAAAATTTAAATTTTTTTAGTAATTCATGAATTTATTTTGCAAGTATCGTCTGCTACCCGCAATGGGTAAAGGGTTAAGAATGACCATTTCCAGCTACTGACACGGTATGATGATCCAGCAAGTAACTTGCATGCTTTACGCTGTCTCAAATCATTGATGTTGAGTCAGTGTGACAATGTCTGCCTGTTTTGGAGCAAGTTTGTTCTTCGTTAACCCATATAATACAATAATTCAAAATTACGGTTAATCGATCAATTACTTTTGGGTCGATCAAGATGTTGATCATTGATTAATCGATTAATCAGTTACCCGTTTCAGCTCTAATGTAGCAGTATTCTTCGTGGAAAACCATGCCGGGAAAAAAATGGGGAATCACTTTACCGATTAACTGGTAGAGTGCTGGAAGCCCATATTTGGGCTTTAATCTGAAGTGCAGGTACCCCATGTTAAAGGCTTCATATTCAGTGGATGTACTTCATATTATCCTTGAAGTGAAATTATTCAGCCTTAGTAGGTGATAATTGCGGATTCCAGGACACGTTGTACATGTACCGTACACGTACACGTACATGGTGCGCTTACTCTCATAGGATTCAGTGTTAAATCGCGTTCATGTTCACAAAAAATTGCGTTTTTTCATGGTGTCCCAGAATCCGCAATTGTTTTGAGGCTCACAGATCGCACTTTTCACGTTCATATACCCGTTGGCGAACGCGTAGATTCAACACGTCGCTCAAAAAAGTGAAAAATGTACGAAATTGTACATGTACATTTTCTTAAATATTTTTTTTCGACGTTCCCATCGTGGATTAGACCATCGATCCATCGTTGTTGAACGCGAGCAAAAAACGTTTTGTGGCTTCTAGGACAGCATCAAAAAGGTGGTTTGCGGATTCTGGGACAGTGTCCCAGAATCCGCAAACCGTTTTTGAGGCTCACAATAGAGTCGACTATAAGATTGAAAATTCGATAAATTCTATCATAATAGACACTCATGTTTTTGTTTCGGTGTGAATGAAAGGTTTTCGTTCAAAAGAGTCGACTATAAAATTGAATCTGTTATAATAGACATTCATGTTTTTTTTCGGTGTGAATGAAAGGTTTTCGTTTCAAACGGATGACATTGAAAAAAAATTGAGTTTTAGAAAATTAGAAATCGATGGGAAAATCGTTTGTTCACGTTTTGTCACTGCGAATTTTGTGAAATAAATCTTAATAAAACATTTTGTAGAATTTGTTTCATTCAAATAAAAATACGTGGATATAATGGCTAGAGCTATGTATACCAAGAACCAAAAGCATGAAGAGCTTGAAATAAGTAATCACCCAATCATTTCACGTTCCTAATGCTAATTAACCAATCAGATTGCTTGATTCTCATACACTTAATCATACAAAGTTATCTCCCCTCGTCGTGGGGGTGGGGTCACGCCCATCAGAAAAATCGAAAGTTTCGAGAAGATGGTCACGTGACCTATCAAATTGAAGGTCTCTACGAGTGGATTAAGAAGATCGTAATTTTAACCCTCGTCGTGGGGAGGGGGCACGACCAGAGCCGAGAAACGACTTCCTTTTTACATATCCAGGCATGTGAGGTATTAATATGAAGGGCTCGATGAATACATAACAAAAATGACGTTTTTTCATTTTATGTGGGGGTGGGGGTCACGCCCATCAGAAAAATCGAAGTTTCGAGAAGGTGGTCACTTGACCTATCAAATTGAAGGTCTCGACGAGTGGATTAAGAAGATCGTAATTTTAACCCTCGTCGTGGGGTGGGGTCACGACCAGAGCCGAAAAACGTCGTTCTTTATACAAAGCCAGGCATGTGAGGTACTGATATGAAGGCTCGATGAATACATTACGAAAATGACATTTTTTATTCTATGTGGGGGTGGGGTCACGACCAGAGACGAAAACGTCTTCCTTTTTACAAATCCAAGCATGTGAGGTACTGATATGAAGGGCTTGATGAATACACTACAAAAATGACATTTTCCACCCTCGCCGTGAGGATGAAGTTAACACCGATCAGAAAATCAAAAGTTTCGAGAAGATAGTCGTGTGACCTATCAAATTGAAGCTATCGACAAGGATATTATGAAAATCATAATTTTTTCCTTCTTATAACGGTGGAGTTGGGACCATCTTGAAATCGAAAGTATTAAGAAAAGGTAGTTATGGAACATATTAAATTGAAAAAACAACAAGTTGAATCTGATGCATCGTTCATTTTTGATATCTGTGTTAAAACGAGAAGTATGTTTTCAATATATATGATTGTTATGCAAATTAGAGATGCACTCGCTTGTTAACAAGTCACGTCTTAAGATGTTTCCTTCAATAATAACTCTGTTTACTGAACCATAGATTTGTCAATAAAAAAAATTATAAGTTGATCTTCTAACGTTTCTACATATTGAGGATAGCCTATTTCACCATTTCCGAAAAAGGGTCAATCCAAACTATTTATTTTTTAGGAAACAGTGCCCACGTCGGGAAGACATTACAAAACTAAACGAATATAACCTTGATTAAATTCAAATAAAACCATTTGTCACGTGTTAGAAAAGATTTGTAAACAGTCTGAACGCACGTGTGGAAAAGTTGTTTTGTTTTGTTTTTTACAATAGAAGTTAAAATATGTTAAGATAGGTGGCGTTATATAAATACAGCAACAACAAAAAACAGTGTTTACAATGTGTCAGCGTATGACTGAATGAAAATGAGAAAAAAAGCTCTTTTTCTAACCACCTGATAGCGAAGCATTACATAAATAGTCGCGATATTGATGTCATCCAACAGCAGCCAAGACATTAAGTTTTTTACTTGTCCAAAACAATTCTCTTTTAACGCTAAAACGGGTGAAATACATCTCGGTAACGACTCCCTTTTTTCTTGATCAGACATAGTTGTTGGCGGAAAGTTGACTGGAGGGTCGTTCAAAACAATTTATCAAATATATCCAACGAAAACGACTCATTTTTAACTACGATTGTCGCCGTATTCTAAACGTCACCAATGACCATGCGCGCGAGCCTGAAAAACAGACTTTCTTTTTATGGTCTAATTTAATTAATAATACATCAATATTTTTTTTAAAAAATCAGTTTTTAACTGATAGTAGTGTTGTTGTTATGAGAGATAGGTTAGGGTTTTATTACGAGTACATCAAGGTGGACAACTCTATCCCATTCCCTCACTCGAGTCCCTTTGCGTGAAGACTTCTTTTTTAATTCAATTCAAGAGGTGTTAACCTCATCGAGATCTGGAAACGGTTTATAACTTCACGAAATATACATTTCTCTTGCTGTTTGCTTAACTTTTACATAAAAATAATGACTAAGAGTTTGTTGAACCTAGAAACGTCTTTTAGATTTCCTCCTTGATAAGACGCGAAACACGATATCAAACGCAGTTTATCTTTCTTGCTTCTCACGTTTTCGAGTTGTAAGAATCGTTTGCTTTTGACCAGTCTGTCTTGAAAATCGAATATGTGTTTGGTAAACGGATCGAACGATTTTTTCATCTTTTTTTTTATCCTCCAAAGGAACTTCGAATTCTCCTCTTTCGCTCACAAAAACCCATTGATCATTTCCAGGTCCGATCCAGGCGAGCAATATACTGTAACACATCGCGCTATCGTAAGGACAATGCTGCTTTTTGTAAGGATTTTATAACCTACATTAGGTAGGGGTCCTCCTAGAATTTCAAATTCTCGACATTATCCCTATCTTTTTACACAGTAGAGAAATAAGACCTAATCTCTGAGACTCTGACAGATTTTACCAGAGATAAAACGCTCAAGTTGAGATACTGCCACTTCATGTTCTAATGATACTGAAACCGCCCCCCAGGGAGGGGGAAGGGAGGGATTCGGGAGGGGAGGGGGATTAGGGACGGGGATTAGGGAGGGGGTAGGGGGATTGGGAAAGGGGGATTGGAGAAGGGGGATTAGGGGAGGGGGATTAGGGGAGGGGAAAGGGGATTAGGGGAGGGGAGGAGAGTGGAAGGATTAGGGAAGAGGAAGGGAGGGGATTAGGGAAGAGGAAGGGAGGGGATTAGGGAAGGGGGTGGGGATAGGGAATGAGGGGAGGGGTAGGGAAGGAGGGGAGGGGGATTAGGGAAGGGGGTTAGGGGAGGGGACGGGGGTAGGGAAGGGGAGGGAGGGGAGGGGAATTAGGGAAGGGGAGGGGAGGGAGAAGGGGTTAGAGAAGGGAGGGGAGGGGTGGGGCCGGCTAGGGAGGTGTATAGGAAATATATATTTTTTCTTGTGTTGGACAATTTAGTTGGGGGTTATAATCATAGTTTCCCATAGTAGTATCCAGAGAGAGAACTCCCGTTTCAGTATCATTAGAACATGAAGTGGCAGCATCTCAACTTGAGCGTTTTATCTCTGGTAAAATCTGTCAGAGTCTCAGAGATTAGGTCTTATTACTCTACTGTGTAAAAAGATAGGGATAATGTCGCGAATTTGAAATTCTAGGGGGCCCCTACCCCTACCTAATGTAGGTTATAAAATCCTTACAAAAAGCAGCATTGTCCTTACGATAGCGCGATGTGTTACAGTATATTGCTCGCCTGGATCGGACCTGGAAATGATCAATGGGTTTTCGTGAGCGACAGAGGAGAATTCGAAGTTCCTCTGGAGGGTAAAAAAAAAGATGAAAAAATCGTTCGATCCGTTTACCAAACACATATTCGATTTTCAAGACAGACTGGTCAAAAGCAAACGATTTTTACAACTCGAAAACGTGAGAAGCAAGAAAGATAAACTGCGTTTGATATCGTGTTTCGCGTCTTATCAAGGAGAAAATCTAAAAGACGTTTCTAGGTTCAACAAACTCTTAGTCATTATTTTTATGTAAAAATTAAGCAAACAGCAAGAGAAATGTATATTTCGTGAAGTTATAAACCGTTTCCAAATCTCGATGAGGTTAACACCTCTTAAATTGAATTAAAAAAGAAGTCTTCGCGCAAAGGGACTCGAGTGAGGGAATGGAATAGAGCTGTCCACCTTGATGTACTCGTAATAAAACCCTAACCTATCTCTCATAACAACAACACTACTATCAGTTAAAAACTGATTTTTTTTTTTAAAATATTGATGTATTATTAATTAAATTAGACCATAAAAAAGAACGTCTGTTTTTCAGGCTCGCGCGCATGGTCATTGATGACGTTTAGAATAAGGCGACAATCGTAGTTAAAAAATGAGTCGTTTTCGTTCGATATATTTGATAAATTGTTTTGAACGACCCTCCAGTCAACTTTCCGCCAACAACTATGTCTGATCAAGAAAAAAGGGAGTCGTTACCGAGATGTATTTCACCCGTTTTAGCGTTAAAAGAGAATTGTTTTGGACAAGTAAAAAAATTAATGTCTTGGCTGCTGTTGGATGACATCAATATCGCGACTACTGATGTAATGCTTCGCTATCAGGTGGTTAGAAAAAGAGCTTTTTTTCTCATTTTCATTCAGTCATACGCTGACACATTGTAAACACTGTTTTTTGTTGTTGCTGTATTTATATAACGCCACCTATCTTTTCCACACGTGCGTTTAGACTGTTTACAAATCTTTTCTAACACGTGACAAATGGTTTTATTTGAATATAATCAAGGTTATATTCCTTTAGTTTTGTAATGTCTTCTCGACGTGGGCATTGTTTCCTAAAAAATAAATAGTTTGGATTGACCCTTTTTCGGAAATGGTGAAATAGGCTATCCTCAATATGTAGAAACGTTAGAAGATCAACTTATAATTTTTTTTATTGACAAATCTATGGTTCAGTAAACAGAGTTATTATTGAAGGAAACATCTTAAGGCGTGACTTGTTAACAAGCGAGTGCATCTCTAATTTGCATAACAATCATATATATTGAAAACATACTTCTCGTTTTAACACAGATATCAAAAATGAACGATGCATCAGATTCAACTTGTTGCTTTTTCAATTTAATATGTTCCATAACTACCTTTTCTTAATACTTTCGATTTCAAGATGGTCCCAACTCCACCGTTATAAGAAGGGAAAAATTATGATTTTCATAATATCCTTGTCGATAGCTTTAATTTGATAGGTCACACGACTATCTTCTCGAAACTTTTGATTTTCTGATCGGTGTTAACCCCATCCTCACGGCGAGGGTGGAAAATGTCATTTTTGTAATGTATTCATCAAGCCCTTCATATCAGTACCTCACATGCCTGGATTTGTAAAAAGGAAGACGTTTTCGTCTCTGGTCGTGACCCCACCCCCACATAAAATGAAAAATGTCATTTTCGTAATGTATTCATCGAGCCTTCATATCAGTACCTCACATTCCTGGCTTTGTATAAAGAACGACGTTTTCGGCTCTGGTCGTGACCCCACCCCACGACGAGGGTTAAAATTACGATCTTCTTAATCCACTCGTCGAGACCTTCAATTTGATAGGTCACGTGACCACCTTCTCGAAACTTCGATTTCTCTGATGGGCGTGACCCCCACCCCGACATAAAATGAAAAAACGTCATTTTTGTAATGTATTCATCGAGCCCTTCATATTAATACCTCGCATGCTTGGATATGTAAAAAGGAAGTCGTTTTTCGGCTCTGGTCGTGACCCCACTCCAGGACGAGTGTTAAAATTACGATCTTCTTAATCCACTCGTAGAGACCTTCAATTTGATAGGTCACGTGACCATCTTCTCGAAACTTTCGATTTTTCTGATGGGCGTTGTAGCAAGCGTTGTGAGTGGCGCAGAACTAGAAGCGATAAGGGGGTGAGTTTGGGTTGATGAGGATCAAGGACAGGATAGACTTAATGAAACTCTGCTATCCGAACTATTTGGTAAATCTCCCCGACAGCCGATGGTTTAAATTAATGTTCCAGTATATTTGTAATTCAAACATAAAGGCAGGGTGGATAGAGCATGTGAGGCAGTTAGCCCTTTACCTAACACGAAAAGCAGATGATACTTGCAAAAAAAATTCTTGAATAACTAATTCTTTTCATTTTTGTATCGAAAACATTGGTTATGATCCCTCGTTGGAACGGGCTCGTTCCAACGATGAGTCATAACCTATGGTTTTGAGACAAAAATAATGAAAAGTAATTGGATATTTTGGAGAACAGCGCTGGCCGTTACGTTGGGTAAAGGTTTAATAGAGAACTATTCGATGGAGATCCCGGACTAGAAGCGGGCAGGGCACATACCAGGGTAAAATGTACTCAGAGAAAGAGCCATGGTGGATTGCAACCTGATTTGGCCAAATGGGATCAAAGCAAATAGGTCTTTGGGAAGCCTGCGTGGTAAAGAGGAGCTAGATTTTGAAGTGTACCTTGATGGCATCTTTGGAGGGTCACAGTTGTTCAAGCTGAGGTCGCAGTCCCTGGTGCTTAGTGGAAAATTGGGAAAGATAGTGAAAAGGACTACAAAATGTGTAATTTAGGCGTAGTGGAGACCTTGGAACACTTTCTCTTAGAATGTCCAAATAGCAGTCTAACAGAATAAGAATGAGCGGGATTATGATGTGGAAGTGGGATGGGAGAATGAATGACATGTAGTTAGTGGTTGACACAAAGGAGAGGGTTAGTATTCCTATCGGAGAGATTGGGAAGAGTGGGGCATGGGACGTCATCAAGCAGATCATGTTCGAGTGTTGGGAGGAGAGAAGAGGCGTGGTGTTAAGGAGGCATTTGGGAGAGCAGAGCTAATCAAGGCCTTCTCACCTGAGAACCACGACAAATCAGCGGCCGACCAAAAGCGTTATTAGTATTAGATCGCACAGATGGGCTAGAGAGTGCCAGCTAGAAGTCATCTGATTAGATACAATCTTCTGCCTCATGACTTTGTGTCACCCTAACGCCCAACGCCTTCGATATAACCTTCTATTTCGAGGCGATTTTTTGCTGTAGGGGAGTCCTCAAAACCGAACAAATCAGCCCCACCTTAGATGAAGCAGATGGCACACTGAGCTTCTTTCCATCGACGCATATCTTGAACGATTTTATTGAGGAACAAAGTCCAGCATCTCTACTGGGACACCTGGTTTCATGTACGCCTTAAACTTTTGGAATTTGTGTAATATCATGTCGGTTGGGACAACGAAATTAAACAACCTCCTGTCATTTTCGGCATTTTTGGAAGGTTTGTCTCAACCCATGAACCGAATAAACTTTCTTTGAAAAAGTTTTAGCCCAGTTAGCCAGAAGAGTTTCACATTTTTGAGTAACTCATTTGTCTCTGATCTCCGATGTCGACCTTACGCACAACATCCGGGAATATCAGGTGTTCTATGGAATTCATGGGGAAATCTCCACCAGCAATCTGTTTGAACAATGTTTTCCAGTCATTCAAATGGCCACACTGTTTCAGTTCGGCAAAGACACTGGGAAGCAGCGATACAAGATAGTCCAAGTCGTCACCTTCGTCTTCATTCACTCCAGATAAGACTCCGTGTTCCTTGACCCTTTACCTAACATGACAAGCAGACGACACTTGCCAAAAAAATTCTTGAATAACTAATTTTTTGTCTCAAAAACATAGGTTATGACCCCTCGTTGACAAAAATTTTAAAAATAATGAAAATTAATTGGCAATGTTTGAGAATAGCGCTGGCCGTTTTGGCCGTTACGTTGTGTAAAGGGTTAAATCCATATTCTAAGTCACCCATACTGAGATAAGCCATACACTCAGATAAATCTGAGCCGCGCCCTGGCGTGGATTTCGAAAAAAATAATAATAACACTTTGAACGGCCGTTGATTTATCGCGTTTCTCTCTCGAGAAGGCCTTTATTAACCCTGTGCTCCCAATTTACTCCCTATCCCCATGCCTCTTCTCTCTTCCCAACACTCGGAAACAAACTGTTTGGTGATATCCCATACCCCCATTCTCTCAGATAACCATCTCCTTTGTGTAACCCACTAATCACATATTCTTCATTCCCCCACCCCATATACCCATTATACTCCCAGTGAATCTTATTTTGTTACACTGGTATTTTTGACATTCAGATAAAAAGTGCTCCAGGGTCTTCACTACTCCGATATTACACATTTGGCACTCCTTTTCACTGTCATTCCCAACGCCCTCCCAATCTCCAGTGACCGCGATGACCCCCCCCCCCCCCCCCCCCCACACACACACACAACAAGGTGTCATCAAGGTACTCTTCAAACCTTGTGTTTCCTTTACCAAGTAGACCACACAAAGACCTCTTTGCTTTCATCACGCTCGCCAACTTCGGTTACAATCCCCCACGACTCCTTCTCTGACGAGTCTGTTTTCCCTTGATTGTCCCCAATTCTGAGTCCGAGAACTCAATTGAATAGTTCCCTATGGACTTCCCCATTTGGTCAATCCACACTGTCTTTGTATTTTAAAATATTCTGGAACATTATCCATCCGCTTGCATCGTCCACAGAGTTTCCTAGCTCCTTACAGCCGTTTGAGTTGGAGGTGTCACTTCCGTACCATATGTTATACTATGTATACCCACCATTCCCCAAATGGTTTTACTCCACGAAACGGGGGTACGGTGACGTTGCGATAACCGTTCTCGTTAGAACACCGAAGTTAAGCAACGTCGAGCCCGGTTTGTCCTTGGATGGTAGACCGTCTGAGCGATCGATTCGAACTCCCGCGTGTTGTCCTTTGTCAAGGCACTTAACCCCGGTTGTCCACATGGGGGCACGGTGGCGCCGTGGACTAAGGCGTACTGCACGTCGATGGTACGCATGTCTTCAACCAATCTAACCCTGCCTGTGCTGCAGTGTGGAGTTACGATGTTCAGGAGCTAGCAGCTGCTCGTCGTTGCTCGGTGGTTCTCTCCGGGTACTCCGGCTTCCTCCACCCGTAAAACTGTCACGCTCATGATTAGCCATTGTGCATTAGTATATAACCTTAAAACACCAATAAATAAATAAATAATAAATATATAGACAATAAACATATAGTGTGTTTTTATATCTGTGTTGTACAACGAGTTGAAATATGGTTTATTTTTTCGAGGCTTCGCCGAGAAAAAATAAACCATATTTCAACGAGTTGTATAACACAGATATAAAAACACTCTATATGTTTATTGTTTTTATCTGATAACAAACAGACACCCGTCTCGTGCGTCTACCCGACTTATATATGCTTCCCACGGGCCTCCAAAGAAAACCAGTCTACGAGACAAAAGAAATAGGACAAGACGCATAGAGTTGTGTCCCTTACATTACAAAATCGATGACGGCGATTGTAAAGTGCGATTGCACTTCTTGCATCATGTAACTGCACTGGAACAAAATAAATTTCAACTATTTTCTTAACAGTAACAAAACGGTGTTTCAGTAGAGTTATTCTTTTTTTGACATAGTTCCAGTTTTCTTCCGTGTTTTATGCTGTAGTCCCAATATAACAAATAATTTTGCGTTTGTTTACAATTTTTACGAAGTGTTTTTTTTTTCAGGTAGAGCAGACGAACTTTTAATTAGCGCAGTTCCGCGAGTACTTTTGATATCGAGGCCGTGACTATAAATAGTTCGCAGTCGCCGCATACTAATTACTATTAACATTCAAGTAATTTCTACAATGTTTTGAAGCAAAATTTTAGGTTGCCTTTATTGAAGCAAAATAAATAAGAAATGACACCATCAGAGGATTTTGACAAAGTGCAATAAGCGTACAATTAAAACCTGCCCTGTGATATAACGATGTTTCATGAATGAATGAATGAAAATGGAATTGAAAGAGGTCAGAGGTCGTTCGCATAAATTATAATTATATACAACACCCGTTGTATATACTTCAAGTATATACAACGGTTGTTATACTCTATGGTTATCAGATAAATACGTTTATTTGATTAATATATGAAATAAATGAAAACTTTAAAATATAATTAACCCTTTACCGAACGTAACGGCCAAAACCGACCAGCGCTATTCACATAAATGACCATTCAATTTTCATTACTTTTTTCATTTTTTGTCTCATAACCATAGCTTATGACACCTCGTTGAGCTCGTTCCAATGAGGGGTCATAAAAGCTATATGGTTTTGACGCAAAAGTGAAAAAGTTAGTTATTCAAGAATTTTATTCGCAAATGTCGTCTGCTTTTCGTGTTGGGTAAAGAGTTAACCCTTTACCCAACGTAACGGTCAAAACCGGCCAGCGCTATTCTCAAAAATCGCCAATTAATTTTCAAAATATTTTTCATTTTTTGTCTCAAAAACATAGGTTATGACCCCTCGTTGGAACGAGCTCGTCGAGCTCGTTCCAACGAGGGGTCATAACCTATGTTTTTGGGACAAAAAAATGAAAAAAATTAGTTATTCAAGAATTTTTTTTGCAAGTGTCGTCTGCTTTTCATGTTAGGTAAAGGGTTAAGCAATAAATCCATTGATCGACTGAACTTACGAAAGTTTACCCTTCTGCTATCAAAGGAGTTACGTCATACAGTGCAGGAATTATGACTCCCCCAAAACAATAAACGCAGTTTTAGTCGGGCAAGTATTTAAAAAGCTCTTCATCATGCTATACCTGAAATCGCCACACGATACGAACTATTTACTGAAACATTTGTCAACACCATTAAATAACGGCACGGGGAACCCAGGTACGATCGATTAGTTTTTGAAGTGTAACCGCTGTTGGAGAAGGTTCGTCAGGGAAACCGACCAGAAGTACTCACTGGTGTGGAAAATGGAGCTGGCGGCGTGGAGAGTAGCTTTGTATCTGACACTTTGGTTCTTTTCACATTTGCTTCACCTCTGGGATGACTACTAAAAAAAAGTGGCAGTTTCTTTAGATCTGGGAAGGAAGAATGAAGGGTGGGTCAGCTCCGATTGCGTTTTTTAGCTACACTTTCAACATCGGTAACCTTTGAATCTCCAACAAGAACCTCTTGATCCTCCATCAGAAGATTCCCTCTCCCACAGGTCTAGCATGAAATACTTTCGGTGACATGAATCTGGGTGAGATTATTCCAGGTTTACGAAACATGGGGCTAATTTTCAATAATTTCTCTGTTGACATGTAGGAAGAATCAATCATGATGAGTGTCCAAGAGCATGCCGACAGTGTTTTTGGGGGCAATCTCCATGATCAAGCTCACTTTCACCTATCGATAAAGAATGGAGATGTTAATGATGAAAATGGTACTCAAAAGCGCTAAAAAATTATAGGGCTGAAACGGTTGGCTTATTTTCACAAACGACTAACCGAGAGCTATAACCGGTTAATATCCGGTTATCCGTAGCCATTATTTCACCGAATCTCGGATCAAAACTATAGGAATTGGAAAGCAGTATTCTCAGAAACTATTCCGTAGTATGCATACAAACGAACGTTGTCGAGTACTCGACAACGTTCGTTTGTATACATACTACGGAATAGTTTCTGCAGTTACTCAGTACTCACGAAAATTGCCGATCATTAACGATGTCTTGAAGCCAAAGTCGATTATTTCTCAATATATACAACGCGGCTTCGAGGTGCGTCTATCCCAAAAGGAGAAGCGGCAGATTTATTATGTTTTAACCGTGGAATGGCGATCACTATCGATATTTTCGGATAACCGGTTGACGTTTTTTTCAAATCGGTTAGGTAGGTAACCGGTTTCAAACGGTTATCCGGTTAACCATTTCAGTACTAAAAAATTATAAATGAAATATAAGCTAAATGTTTCCCATGAGGGTACGACTACGGTCCGGCGAACATTCGAGATTCGATTCGATGTCGAATCTTACCCCTCTTTCGATTCGATTCGAGACATTCTCAATTATTCGAACGAACGAATCCTGGAGAGATTTGGATTTCATACAATTCTTTATTGTCGACTTTCTGAAGATAACTGTCTGTCTGCCTGTCTTCCGGTCTGCCTGTCTTCCTGTCTGCATGTCTTCTGTCTGCCTGCTGCTCGCTTGCCCTCGTGCCTGTCTGCCTGCCTGCCTGCTCGCCCCGCCGGCACAACCCGGTGCTTCATTAATTAAAATTTTTATGATGATGATTTTTAATTACTCGTTAAAACGCTTGCGTGGTCATCACTGCCCACGCGTGGATTACGACCAGTCCACGCGCTACTGTACTGTGCCCACAAAGTGAAGGTATAGCATGCTGCAACATTACCCAACAAATATCAGAGTGAGAGTACATGAACCTGTTTTAGGGATTTCAGGTCTGAATGTTTATAAGGCTGACATTTTAAAGAGAAATTAGCCAGGGCGCCCCCTCCCCACCCCCACCCTATTGCTACGCCGCTGGGCAGATGTATATGAAATAACCAGATCGCGCCCCCCACAATTTTTTCCAAGAGTTATGGCTATTTACACGTAATCTGAAACACTGCCATTGGATCTTCTAGCTCAGTTGCTATAATTTAACCCTTTACCCAACGTAACGGCAAAAACCGGCCAGCGCTATTCTCAAAAATCGCCAATTAATTTTCATTATTTTTTTCATTTTTTGTCTCAAAAACATAGGTTATGACCCCTCGTTGGCGAGCTCGTTCCAACGAGGGGTCATAACCTATGTTTTTTGAGACAAAAAATGAAAAAAATTAGTTATTCAAGAATTATTTTTTGCAAGTGTCGTCTGCTTTTCATGTTAGGTAAAGGGTTAATATTTAATTTAATTATTGGTGTTTAAGGTCACATATTTCTGCACAAAGGCCACATATTTCTGCACAATGGCTAATCATGACCACGATAGTTTTACGGGTGGAGGAAGCCGGAGTACCCGGAGAGAACCACCGAGCAACGGCGAGCAACTGTCAGCTCCCCAACATACTAACTCCACACAAGCAGGGTTAGCATTGGTTGAAGACAGGTGCACCATCGACGTGCAGTACGCCTTAGAACACAGCGTCACCGTGCCCCCACGTGGGCAATGGGGGTGAAGTGTCTTGCCCAAGGACACAACGCGGTTGCCGCAGGTGGGATTCGAACCGAGGACCTCTCGACTTGCAGCCTGCACCTCTACCTACTGAGCCACCGCGCCCCCCACACTTGGTATACAAAAACAATATGATTAGTAGATGTTCGTGGAGTGATAACGTCTTCAAGACTTGTAACACTAGACGCATAGTCTAACTCATTGTTCTCTCATTTTATGTCGAACTATGATGTGAGAAGGTATGTTTTCTGTTATTTTCAGTCTACTTTTATTTGTCGGAGTGTATCTATCCTGACACGATGCTGCTCTAGCCTTTTCCTTCTGCCACTCCTCCCTATTTGATCAAACTCACCTGCTTGTTTCAATAGGGGTTCATCAATGGCGTTCGTCCTGATAAGGGTTTGGAGGGTATATGAATTTATTACACACCTGTTCCATGAAATCCCCATCTGCAGCAACACTAAACCATGCGGAAGATGAAAATCTGTTCTGCACATATGTGCAGAACGGAAAGTCGTTGACGGGCTATTTTATAAAGAAGCGAAATTTCACTGGAATTTTCTACAAATATATATATATATATATATATATATAATGAATTATACCATGTAATGCAGATGAAATCAGTGAGAATCAATCTCTTTTTTAAATTTCCTGCTTACGGTACAGAATACAGAATTCGGCACTTCTGTTATGCATTTTTTAGGATGAAAGATTCTGACGCCGATGGGGATCGAACCACTGCCTTGGTGAGAGTACACTTCTGCGGCACCAATCGCCTAGCGAAACTGGACCAGCGACATAGACCACTCGACTACCGACAAGCCCGTCCTCCCCCCCCCCCCCCCCCCCCAAAAAAAAGGCATGCTAGCAGATAGAGTGTCCATGGAACTGGCACAGTCCACACGAAATTACTCGGTATCCCACAGAATTAGTTGTTTACAATGAATTATACCATGTAATGCAGATGAAATCAATGATAATCAATCTCTTTTTCAAATTTCCTGCTTACGGTACAGAATACAGAATTCGGCACTTCTGTTGTGCATTTTTTTAGGATGAAAGATTCTGACGCCGATGGGGATCGAACCACTGCCTTGATGAGAATACACTTCTGCGGCACCAATCGCCTAGCGAAACTGGACCAGCGACATAGACCACTCGACTACCGACAAGCCCCCCCCCCCCCCCCCCAAAAAAAAGGCATGCTAGCAGATCGAGCGTCCATGGAACTGGCACAGTCCACACGAAATTACTCGGTATCCCCCAGAATAAGTTGTTTACAATGAATCATGCCTTTTTGGGGGGCTTGTCGGTAGTCGAGTGGTCTATGGCGCTGGTCCAGTTTCGCTAGGCGATTGGTGCCGCAGAAGTGTACTCTCATCAAGGCAGTAGTTCGATCCCCATCAGCGTCAGAATCTTTCATCCTAAAAAATGCATAACAGAAATGCCGAATTCTGTATTCTGCACCGTAAGCAGGAAATTTGAAAAAGAGATTGATTCTCACTGATTTCATCTGCATTACATGGTATAAATCATTGTAAACAACTAATTCTGGGGGATACCGAGTAATTTCGTGTGGACTGTGCCAGTTCCATGGACGCTCGATCTGCTAGCATGCCTTTTTGGGGGGCTTGTCGGTAGTCGAGTGATCTATGGCGCTGGTCCAGTTTTGCTAGGCGATTGATGCCGCAGAAGTGTACTCTCATCAAGGCAGTGGTTCGATCCCCATCGGCGTCAGAATCTTTCATCCTATATGCCAACACATTGGAACTCAGGGGACGAAATAGTAACAAGGGTTCCCCTAGCAAATTTGGTTGGCGACGAAATATGTTCTTTTTGCTGTCAAATGAATTGCTGAGTGTCCTTCTTATAATGTTTTTTACAGACTTGAAGGCGTGAAATAGACGCATAACGGCACGCGCGTGTGAATGGGTTAGCCGATATGACGTCCGTGCCATCGCGGAAGGATAAAACTCGAGGCCTGCGGCCACTCGTTCTATTATTCCGCGCTGGCGATTAACCCATTCACACGTGTGTATCGTTCTGTGTATTTCTTGTCTAATTATTCTACAAGAATTGAGGAGCAGAATTGTCGTTTGTTAATAATGAGGAAAACAATGCAATATCTCAATATTACACAATGAAAAAATCCTTTCCCCCGCCCCCAATGATTTGGAAAAAGTGTCTGATAATCAATTAATTTTTTCGTGTCCATACCATAATTATCTTATCAACAGGGATGTAAACAAGGTGGAATGCTTGAAAAACAGCATGTTTACGTAGACCAACAGTAAATGAACGGATCGAAAACCTTCGTGGTTGGTGATATTGTTGGTATATCGATGTCTGCAAAATCTAAAAGCGAGAAGCAAATAAAATTAACTGGAATTCGAAGTTAAATGCTCATCATTTCCATGCACTCATTAACCTTGCCTGTAGAAAGGATAATTGTTATTTATGTAAAAGCAACAGCAATATATTCCATTGATTTTCGTAAACCAATGAACGAAAACAATTGGAGTTTCCTGACTCGGCACACAAACAAGCGTGCAGAAAATTCGCAGTGACGTGGTAAACAAGTATTTTCACTGGAGCGAATAATGGAACGTTTGACAGGTATCAAATTTCCCATAAAGTTGCTGTATTCTGCTCCCTTTCAAATATTTGAAACACAGTATCTCAACCCTCTCATTCCGATGTAGTGCAAATAGTTGCAAGGGCGAAGAAAGCATTTCGGACTTGGGGGTGGGAACGCGATCATATGCGAGAAAACACGTAAATGTGCCTTAAGGGCCTATATAAGTAATGAAATTTTGTTTATTTTAATAATTCACACCTCTGATATTCCTTCAATTCAAATTAAATATACACAAAATATACATCAAAATCAAGATTGAGATGTATAGAACACGAAACACATGTGGCTCTCCTGGGAAAAGATAAATAAATACTGGACTCCGAAGTGACTTTTAATCCAGTACCCAGGAAAACAGCCAGAAATGTCCAGAAATATATATTTTATAAACGTTTTTAGTAGGACTATGTAAATGTGGATATAATTGGAACCGGCTTAATAAGCCGGTTCCAATTATGCCCATATTTACAATGTTTCAGTAAGATATAGTAAGGGCTATTTCTCAAAATGTTAAAAAACTGCTTGTGTAAAGTTGTGTGGTGTTTTCGACCCATTAGTAGTGCGCTCCGACATGTCTCGGGGAAAAATAGAGGGGGCGTGCGCCGGATGCGCCCCGTCTAGATCCACTAATGTCTAAGACAAAATATTTTTTCATGATTCTTGCATTTTTACGTGATACAAGAGGTGATGCAGTATGCCTTCAAAATGGGCTGCATTCTCAGGATCAAGTGGGTAGGTCCAGCTAAGAGAAGACCAGCAACAGAAAACTAAAATGAAACGTTCGAATGAGGGGTCATAACCATTGTTTTGGAAGCATAAAATGTAAATATAAAAAAGAGTGAATAGCGATTTTTGTGTATAGTGCTGGTCGTTTTTGGCCATTACGTTAGGTAAAGGGTTAAACGCATTTTGACCAATTACTTTCAGCCCCAAGGAAGGGACAAGCTGACCTGGGGGCAATGATTAAAAAGATAGCTAAGTTGTTATAACAAGACAGCTAAGTTGTTATAACGAGACAGCTAAGTTGTTATAACAAGTTAGCTAAGTTGTTATAACAAGTTAGCTAGGTTGTTATAACAACTTAGCTAAGTTGTTATAACAAGTTAGCTAAGTTGTTATAACAAGTTACTAAGTTGTTATAACAAGATAGCTAAGTTGTTATAACAAGTCACCTAAGTTGTTATAACAAGTTAAGCTAAGTTGTTATAACAAGTTAAGCAATGTTGTTATAACAAGTTAAGCTATGTTGTTATAACAAGTTAGATAACTTGTTATAACAACTTAGAACAGGTAAAAAATACATCTACTGGCGTCAGCACGCTGCCGTAAGGATGGCTACTAAGTGACCGTGTGTGGTAGAACAATTAATATTTTCAAAGTGCAGCCTGAAGACTGCACGTTGAAAATATTAATTGCTCTACCCCCCAAACAATGGGTATGGACTCTTCCAATTTCTGCCATTTAACTGACTTGGAAGATACCACTAGTGTTCAAAGGGTTGATTCAGATGACCCATAATAAAGAGCCATGATTATCTATGTTACTTATGGATTACTTGTCGGGCGTGAATCCTGTCTTACCTGTGTTGTCAGACAGAGATTTTATCGAAAACGACGCTCTGAAATATTAACCTACCAAAAGTATTTTTTGGTACCAAATTGTGATGCCATATGCTGTATTTTTAGTGCCAAACGAAATTTTCCAGTGCAAATGGCACCACTGGCAACCAACAGGGTGGATACTCAGTATACTGCTATACTTCTGGCTCTTTTCAACAAAATATACACCTATGTATTGGGACGGTCTTCTTTTTAATATTATTTTTTGATATGGGTCCACACTCTATCGAATTTTAAATTAAATCAAGTCATTCCTGCTAGGAGGTAAAACACAAAGCAGTCCATCCTCAACTTTTATCGTCACAGATATTGACTCTTGGGAAAGTTATCTCCCCTTGTAAATACTAGAGTCTTGCTGCAATCCAATTAACATTGAACCTCTATTTATTTATTTATTTATTTAGTTATTTATTTATTTATTTATTGGTGTTTAAGGTCATATACTTATGCACAATGGCTAATCATGACAGTGACAGTTTTACGGGTGAAGGAAGCCGGAGTACCCGGAGAGAACTACAGCACAGGCAGGGTTAGATTGGTTGAAGACATGCGTACCATCGACGTGCAGTACGCCTTAGTACACGGCGTACTCGTGCCCCCATGTGGACAATCGGGGTTAAGTGCCTTGCCTAAGGACACAACGCGGGACATTGAACCTCTGAAAGGTGTGAATGAAATCTTGATGTCGGAAGCGGAGAAATCAGCTGAGAATGAACCGGCCAGCGCTATACACGAAAATCGACATTCAATTTTTTTATATTTTCATTTTTTGCTTCCAAAGCATAAGTTAAGACCCCTCCCCCCCCCCCCCCCCCATTGGAACGAGTGCGTCGCGCTCGTTCCAATGAGGGGACATAATCTATGTTTTGGAAGCCAAAAAAATGATTTTTTAGTTATACGAGGATTGTTTTTACTATTTGACCAGAAATTAATTTAGACGCTTAGGGGTTATCGCACCTTTTCATTTGTACTCATGCGGAAACCTAGCTGATATTGTAGACTGCGGTTTTAACTGTTTTTACTACATTTTTCTTGGTTTTAACATCAAAGGGAAAAAATGGGCAAATGTAGCTTGTATATTTTTATATGGTTAGATAGGACAATATTTACATTGTATGTCGGTATGCGCACAACACTGCCCATATGAATAAAAAAATATATATCAACCGCTAAAAGTTGACGAAAATGCAATTTTCTATCATTTTACATGGAATTATACAGGAAATAACAGTAGCATTTTAAATCAACGTGGGAAAAAAACTGGTTGAATGAAATCGTTCGATAATATCGCCAACTGAGAGCATATATATTGTTCTTAAAGGATTGATGCGCACAGCGAATATAACTTTCGTAGGTTTAAAATAATTTTGAGAAATATAAAAATTCTCCTTTCAATTTGTGTTAATTTTTGCCAGCCAATTCTTATCAATCAGGGGAGATAACCTTTTCGTAAGTCGACGTGAATGACGAGAAAAGTTGACCTTATTTAAAGTTGATTAATGATCAGGAAATATTATTGTCATCTGATTTACTTTTTGTACAAGACAAAGATTAGTTACAGTTGTTTAACTGGTTGAGTGCTTGAAGTCACTATCAGGGCTTTGAAAAATGAGGGTACGCAGGGACCGATGAGGACTATTTAAAATACGCTCTAGCCTCGGAGCCTATTTTTTCAATTCATGCGCCAGATTTCAATTTACGGAGCCACACTGCTGTTTGTAACACACACTGCAAGTATGTAACAGCTCTCATCATTTTCATTTAGTACACTATAGCAAACATTAATCTTCACTGTGGTTTCTGATCAAGTCTTGGCTGCCTATTTAGGCAGCCAAGACTTGATCAGAAACCACAGTGAAGATTAATGCTTGGTAATTAAGACTTGAAGTATTAACTTAAGCACTCTACAACAATGATAAATGATAATCATATATATAATACATGTAAGAGTGTCTCTCTCGATTATCCATCGAAAGAATATCAAAATATGATCTGAGAAGTTACGCGCCAACTGAGAAGCCTATTTCTGAGATTTAAGAGCCAGGTCCTGATGTTTCAGAACCAAATACGCACTGGCGCATGCCCAGGTCGGTCCCTGATACGAGAGAAAAAGCAAACATTTCCCTTGCTCTTTTTTCACATTCAGTCAAGCTAAAATAATATTTTGTTTATATAAATTTGTTCTATTACAAATTACTGGAGAATACACATGGTCATACTCCAATGATTTGTAATAGAACAAATTTTGAATAACAAATTCATACTACCCGTATTACCAGAAATAATCTAGTTCTCAACCAGTTAAAACGCCAGACAGACAAACACACTGACAGATCCAGAGACGCGACGAGCAACTTATTCTTAGGTGATTAAATTTATCTTTCTTTCACAGCTATGTGTGGCCCGTTCTGTTCGTGTTACCCATGCTGTACATGTTGTAAGGGCAGAACAGATGAGAAAGTCCCCAACAGTGGTACCAATCTGTTGGGTAATAACAGGAAATCGGAAGGAGGGAGATACAAGGTAAGTGAGTACGTTGGAATTACGGCTTGGTTTTTTCTTCTTTTTTCGCGATGCGAGATAATTCCCTCTATAGTATTCGACGGCTAATATTTGAATCTGCCATCCACAGACAATGGGACCTCGAATTATTTGTAATAAATCGGATAATTGTCGCTCGTAATCCACATTCCACTGTGCACTTTCTTGTCCGACTAAATGGTTTTCGGCCTTTTCTGCGACTTCTCCCAGTTATCATGAACAAACCAAGAACACCCAACGGTCATGTAATACACCACTGTAAAGCTTATTCATTCCCCTTTCCACTAATACTGGATACTGTTGGATACGTTGTGTGAATCAAATTTGAGGGTGGGGGGGGGGGGGGGGGTTGGGGGGGGTGGGTATAACGAAGATATGTACTATCGTTTTCGAAAAGCGAGTTGTGTACCTTGTTAATATATATATACCATTATAAGGGCACGTCAGCATCGGTTCAAAAATGGTATCAAATATCATTTTTCTTTCGATTTCCCAGCTTGTGCCGAGTACCTGTGTATAAAACTAAAGCAAAGCTGCTCGAGTGAAACTAGGGAACGAGAAGGTGAGCTAACAGGCAGATTAACACCTTAACCGTAGCCTACCACCAGAAAGGGCTGCCTTCACCGACTCAACTAAAATTACATCACGTTTAAAAATTGTATAAAACTAAACATGCTCGAGAAAAAATAGGGATCGAGAAGGTGAGCTAACAGGCAGATTAACAGCTTAACTGTGGCCTTCTACCAGAAAGGGCTGTCTTCGCCGACTCAGCTAAAAATTAGATCATAAGCCTATTCAATGACTGCATTAAACAAAATGTGCTATTTCTATTTTTTATATTTTACATATTCCAATGAAAACTAATTCTGCCTTCTTCTTTTATGCAGGTACACAGAAGATACTTTTTGAGCAGCACCCCAATAACCGCTATGGACACTATAACCGTTATGGAATCTGTAACCCACATGGTTCCTGAACATCCTCCACTCCATCCCTAAAAGTGGTCGACCACTTCAAGGGAGGCGAGCGTTGGTTCTGCGTCCCGCCTCTGCCCCTTTTTGTAAGCGCATTACGCATCTTTTGTCCCAACCCAACAGGATTATAATGCAGGGAAGTTCGGGTCTTCTTAATTTCTGGTGGTCCCCGAAAAGGGTCGTTGTTGTTTTCTTTCAAAGACGTCCTACCAAAACAGAGACAGCCTGAGGCAGATTATACTTGCCAGTGACGGCCATCATTAGAAACCATCTCCGAAGTGGCAGACTATACTTGCCTGAAAATAAGACTACTGCACCCCCGGGGAGTGGTAGTACCTTTGTGAGAGGACCCAACCTCCCACACTGGTCCTCACCCGAGGGTTCAACCCCCATCAGTCAACGAAGCCATCACGCCGCAACCGGAGACACCTGCCGAGTACCTGAACATTTTCCTCCTTCAACACGCCTCGATATGTGGAAACTGATCATATACAGTCATTGAGGGTTGAAAGGGGCTTGTTCCCCAAGCCATCCCTGCGCGCCTTCAGCGCGTGAAACCATTCCGTCCGTTTTTTAATCATCGCAAATCACGTCTGCACATGTATAATAAACCAACAAAATGGAAGGGCGTTTTGCTTCCGAAAATGCTACGGACTTGATAGACGAAAATCGAAACCAGAACACTTTAAGAAAAACTTCGGCACACCTCAAATTGCTCTATCAGTTTATGAAGAGAAATATACATCTGATATCATTGCGCCCTGTCAAACTGAAGTAGAAGTCTGGAAATGACGTGGTAGTCATGTCGATTTCATTTGAGGTCATTTCGGTGCGTTACCGCTCACCATGCGGTGCTAGTCTGCGTGTTTTGAGGTATATACCACACTTCTCGACAAGCTTTCCGAATATCTTACTGGTTTTCTCCTAGATTGAACGCACTGAGAAATATTTTTTCATGGAAAATATGGTACTTCCTTATTAATGGCGTCGCACCTCTAAGATGGTGGGAGAAAAATCATCCCCGATGGGTATCTGGGTGGGACGGGTAAATCTCACCCTCGGGGCAAGATATTTGAGCCAGACACTCGGCAAGCCTCGTGGCTGGCTCAACTATCTTGCCCCTCGGATGAGATTTCCCAATCCCACCCACATACCCATCGAAAATAATAATAATCTCTTACCACAAGAATAAGTAAAATTTTGGCATTTTTAATTAAATTTGCCCTCTCAAAATTAAACCTAGGTTTTCACCAATGATTTCTTGGGTTAAATTACCAAAAAGATTTTCAGCGAATCCAGTTATAGCTGCTTTACGGTAGCCATGACTAGATTTGATAAAAATATTTTTTTTAAATACTCAGTGGGTTAAAGGTTAAATTTTGAGCAGCTAACATTAATGGGACAAAATAAAATTCTATTGGATAAGAGATAATTCTCAATAAATGATCTATTTGTTTTAACCCTTTTCCCAACGAATCCGTCCACCAATGTAATTAACAAAATGGAGCAGTTCAAATAATATATATAGTTAAAAAATTCACCCAAACCATATCATGTGACTCCGCATTGCAACGGGCTCGTCGAGCTCGCTCCAGTAAGGAATCATGTGATTTCGTTTTGGTGAAATTTTATGGAATATTTGAGGAAAGAAAAAGAAAATAAAAAAAAAATAATACAGTATAATTGTTTGAAGGGTAAAAAGGCAATTACACCAAAAGCTACCAAGTGTACTTCATCCGCCGTTTATACTGAAATGATGTTATACAGTAGAATCCTCTTTATTAAATATCCATTTTGCCAGTGAAAATTATTCAATTAACAGGAGTATACAATTAACAGGGATCTGGTCAGTTCCTGTGTTCTGGAGGTAAACTGAGCATTTATTCTATTATATCTTGTTTGAGAGAGCTCATGGAGCTCTATCAAACAAGATATAATAGAATAAATGCCTGTATTGGATGTAGTGAGGCCAAAAAGGTTGATAAATAAGGGGAATTTGGTGCGTGACACAGTACTTTTTCGACATATTACAAAAAAATATATGCAATTAATAGGAGTTTACTCTGCAACCCGTATGCAATTAAAAGATCAAATTTGTACTGAAGGTATGGTAAATGTTTGGTGTTAGAAAAATTTATTCAATTAACAAGGATATACAATTAAGAGATATCCAATTAAGTGGGCTCCACTGTACTCCTCGCTTCAAGGGTAGAGATCCAACTAGAACTGATTCTGAGTCTAGGAACTTGGTTGAAAAATATGGACAAATAAATCACTTGAGAGTGATCAAAACCCTCTTCTCAACGAACCAAAATTGTTTGCCTTCGTCCTCACCTCATTTGGGACTACGGGGAGTGGAACGATGTTTGTTTACTGCGGTAAACAAGTTCTGTTTTCTTGGTAAAATTGGCCCAGGTAGCCAACTCATTGGGTCTAAATCCTCTAAATGAGCAGCATAGATATAAACTATCGTTACAGTCTGCTTCTTTTGTCTTTTTTGAGAATTTGAGTAAAAATTACCAGTCGAGCTGGGGGTTGAATTTGAACAACCGGTCTGCCCGTGGAGTGACGCCGAGCCGTGAGGTGTTACAACACGGAACAAGTTGCTCAAATTCATGAAATCCCGACAACGAAGGTTGGTAACTTATTTACAACCTGTCCTTTGTTTCAGCAACAAAACGCGCGGATTCAGGTTTACTTTATGAAGCAGAGGTATTCATGCATTATTCAAGTGACGTCACTTGTACACCAAGTGTTTTGTTCACTTGGGTAATTCAAGTCGCTTGCATATCCCGAAAAGACAATAGATTCAGGGTGTAAAAGAAAGTTACTGTCGGTATTTCATGATTTTGAACAACCTGTCTCGTGCAGTAACGCTACACTCTACGCGCATGACAGCTTTTAAAATTAATGAAAAAGCGGCAGTTCGATTGGTAACTTTTACGTACCCTGTTAACAAAACGCGCAGACTCAGTTGAGGTATACTCAGTTTGGAGGTATTCAAGTGACGTCACTTGAGCCAGTGTCCCCCCCCCCCCTCAAAGGGGGATAACTGAAGCATCAGAGTGTCCCAGGTTCACTCTCAGGGTACTGAATTTTCAACATTTTCTCCTCGATGTGCCCCCTCCCCCGAACCCCTACCAATGGGAGGGGGTACCGTAAGTCTGAGGTGGGGTGGGTATGGACCTCCCATTGGTGGGGGTTCGGAGTAGCTCCCCGAACCCCTACCAATGGGAGGGCCATACCTACCCCCACCTCAGGCCCACAGTCTTCGGATATGTCTGTGGCATATATCGACCTGGCATCTCTAAAAAAATGTATGCACCCTCCCCCCCCCCCCGCCCCTCAATAGAAAATCCTAGCTACACCCCTGACTTGAACACATAGTCTATTGTTCTGTCGGGTATGCGTTTGCATACCCCTAAAAGACCATAGAGTCAGGGTGTATGTAATGGTTGTGTATGTAATGGTTACCAATCGAGCTAGAGGTATATCTTGAAATTGAAGAACCTGCCCTGGGCGTTAAGTGTTATAGTACGGGACAGGTTGTTTAAATTCATGACAAACCGACAGCAAGGCTGATAACTCATTAACGTCCTTTCCTTTTCCCAATTAACAAAACGAACGGACAAGCTTTCCAAAGTGGCCAAGAGGTATTCAAGTGACGTCATTTGAACACCTATAGTCATTGTTTTATCAGGTATTTCAGTTTCGATCGCAATAAGCCAAACCCTACAAACTAAATAATTCCAGTTCGAAGATATGAAGCACAATCACAGAACATGGAACCTTTTTAAAACTTGTGGTACCCAGTACCACCCACTGTCCTACTCTTCAAAGTATTGAAAGTAAAGCTCAAATTTGGGCTTCCTGCACTCAAGCAGTTAGGCGTTAATTCGGCACATCCGGTGTTATGTCCCGATATTTCATCGGCGATATTCAAGTAGTTTTTGATTGTCGATTGTCTTCTTGGGGTGCTAAAAGCAGCCTAGTTTTGATTGATTCTCATTCAATCTCCCATCGTGCCTTGTGAATCACGACGAGGTAGTACCATTTTCTCGGCGTGTGGTAGGCGCCTGCTCGGAGTTGGATTTGGCTCGATTTACAATCCCGTTAATTGGTCGGGGCTAAATTATTTTTGGTTGTGTGAATTTCTTATTGAAAATTTGTTTTATTAAAAAATCCCGGAGAGTGCACACATGCAATCTCCAATAATTTGTAATAGAACATATTTGCATAAAATATTATTTTCATTTGACTGAATGTGAAACAAGAGCAAGGGAAAACATCGGTTTTTGTCCTGATACCCTATTTTTGTAAAGCCCTGATATTGGCTTCTTGAACTCAACCAGTTAAGATAACAAATTCGAATCAAAGTAAGTACCGATACTCAAAAATGACAACTAAGCCCGATTGCAATGAAAAGGGAACTCCAGTATTTGTGTTTTAATGCGCTGTCGCAGAGAATATTATTTTTAGCGTTGATAATTCGTCAATCATACAATACCTGAAGAAAAGAAGACACTCGTGATTGCTCCTTGGGAAGGTATAGGTTTCAATCTCTGGTGAACACTGTTTTTTTCAGGACCGGTTGGTGAAGAAGAGCCCAAGTGTATTTCAAACATTTTAATGAAGAAGATTTCTTGCCCTTTACGGAAGTCTTTCCAAATCTTCGGATGGAAAACGTTTAAACTTACATGTGTAGTATCTACGCTTCGAAGAGTGTGACATCTGCATCTACCAGGTATAGTTCCCACACTTCGGGGCGAAGGACTATATTGTAAAACACTCGTACGCATTCGCGCACTCGTGTTTGTACAACGTCGCTCACCTCTCATGAATTATTTCTCGAAACCAGTCCAGTCAAGTAGAACAGATGAACAAGTATGTTTATTTCTAGTCCAAACTTGGACCCACAGTCCGTAATATAATTTTTGGCGTTGGTACGGCCTGTAGGCCGTACCAACCCCAAAAATTATATTACGGACTGTGGGTCCAAGTTTGGACTAGTTTATTGCAAACATTTACAATACTTAATCATTTGAATCAGATTGATTCGTGATTTAATAATTTGGCCTCATACACTCCCCACAAACCTGGTTGTGGTGACGCCCCCCCCCCCTCCTCGCTAGTCCCCCCCCCCCACCCCGGTGGCGACGGGTCGGAGTTTTGCTACTTTTCGGAAAAGGATTTCGTTGCCGCAGATGGACTTTTCTCATTTATTCATTTATTACGGTGCAACAATACTTTAACAACCAAGGTCATATCGTGTCGGTGGCAGTTTTACGGGTGGAGGAAGCCTGAGTACCCGGAGAGAAACACCGAGCAACTACGAGCAGCTGCCAGCTCCCCAACATCGTAACTCCGCTTTGCAGCACAGGCGGAGTTAGATTGGTTGAAGACATGCGCACCATCGACGTGCAGTACGCCTCAGTACACGGCGTCGTTGTGCCCCTTGTTTACAATCGGCTTTAAGTACCTTTCCCGACTTTTACCATCATTCAACAACTACTTTAAATTATTTTTAGTCGTCATAATTTGTTCACAAGTCTTTGCCTTGTTAGAATTTATGGGAGAGTGCCTGCGGGCACTCTCCCATAAATCATCACAAAGAAATTCCCTACAGACTTCATTAAATAAATTCCAAAGATAATATGAAGCACAGATACTCGACACAAGCGGAGAAATCGAAAAAAAAACAAAACAATTCTTATATTGATATCCTATTATGGGGGCACGAAAGCATCCATCCAAAAATGCTATCAGATATTTTGTTCGACTTCTCAGTAGGCCTACCTGTGATATGAATGACAACCACTGAGTTCAAAGCCTTTGAGTTGCAGTAATTGCACTTGAGAATAAATCCCAGGGCATATTATCCATAAGGTTGACCAGGCTGAAGCCTAGGGGGCCGCAAGGACAGGGGGCCGCCAATTTTTTATTATTATACTTTTTTTGGCTGAGACACTGTTACCAGCGCCTTAAGGTTCCAATGGTTAAAGGCACTATGTACTCTGTGCCGTAGCGATACATGTATATATGTATTTATCCATATATATACTCTCATAATTATACTATATATATAGGGGGAACGCGGTGGCTCAGTGGTAGACTGTTAGACCTCTATGCTAGAATATCCGAGTTCGATCCGGGACGACCCGCGTGTGTCCTTGGGCAAAGCACTTTATCCCAGTTGCCTACACGGGGGAACGATGACGCCGTGTACTAACGCGCACAGCACGTCGATGGTGCGCATGTCTTCAACAGCTTGAGCGGAGCTTAAACAGAGTTAGAATGTTGAGGAGCTGACAGTTGCTCGTCGCTGTTCGGTTCTCTAAGGGCACTGCGGCTTCCTCCACCCGTAAAACCGTCGCGTTCACGATTAACCACTGTTCATACGTATGTGACCTTAAACACCAATAAAATAAATAAAAACTTTATTTATACTGAGTCAAAAAAGAAAGTATAATAGAAACAAATGTGAAAAAATGGCATAAACTTTTGAAATATAATAGTTCTAATGTTGCACGTTTGTGGACAAGAAGTCGTGCAAATATTTCAATGACATGTTGTTGTTGTCCACCCAACTGTATACAATTTTGCTACGGATTTCAAAGAGGCGCGGTGGCGTTGCAGTGACCGGCTCTCGTCAGATCACCGAAGTTAAGCAACGTCGAGCCCGGTTAGTCCTCGGATGGGTGACTGTCTGGGCGATAGATTCGGACTCCCGCGTTGTGTCCTTGGGCAAGGCACTTAACCCCGACTGTCCACACGGGGGCACGATGACGCCGTGCACTGAGACGTACTGCACGTCGATGGTGCGCATGTCTTCAACCAGTCTAACCCTGCCTGTGCTGAAGTGCGGAGTTACGATGTTGGGGAGCTGGCAGATGTTCGTCGTTGCTCGGTAGTTCTCTCCGGGTACTCCGGCTTCCTCCACCCGTAAAACTGTCACCGTCAAGGTTAGCAATTGTGCATAAGTATGTGACCTTAAACACCAACAAACTAAATAATAAATAAATACGGATTTCAAAATAGCACGTGCTACCCGGGAATAACAAACTGAATGGGTGATCGACGATTTCCTTTGTGTTACGTTGTGCAAGAGAGCCTGGGTTATTGAGACAACCCGCTAGTTTTTGTCTTCCGACATTTTAAAAAATGCCAAGGTTCACCGAAAATCGGAGGTTGCGTGGCATTGGTATATGTGGTATATGCATGAGGCTGGGATACCTCCAGATGAGCTCGGTGCTGAATTCGGAGTCACTGTGGCCACTATTTATTGTCTTATTGGAAGGTATAAAACCACTGGATCTACTCCTGAAAGACCGCGTTCAGGTCGACCAAAAGTTACGACCCTTAACAAGACCGACACATCAGGACATCTCACCTGTGGGATCGCTTCCGTCCGCCGGCGAGGACAGCAGCAATTACTCCTGGTAGAACTAACAATAGAATCAGTGCACAAACTGGCCGCAACAGACTCGCTGAACACGCATCCGAAGTAGGTGTCCATACCACCGTCCAATCCTTACCCAGCGTCATCGTAACGCCAGAACTGAATGGGTACGTCGGCGTGTTCGCTGGACTCAACAGCGTTGGAGCACAGTTCTTTTTAGTGATGAATCACGATTTTGTCTACGGTGCGCTGATGGTAGGGCACGAGTGTATCGCCGACGAATGAGAGCGGTTTTCTTATGCTTGCGTGCAGGAATGCGACCGTTTCGGCGGAGGTACTGTAATGGTTTGGGCAGGAATTTTCTTGCACCATCGAATGCAGTTGATCCTCATCGATGATAATCTGAATGGACAGTGATATAAGGACGAAATTCTTAACGCTGTTGTTTCCCGTTGTTCAACGCTAACGTCGGATTGCAGTTATTCCAGCAAGACGATGCCTGATGTCACGTGGTGCGTAAATGTCGCGACTTTCTTGAGTAGCAGAGCATGAAACTTTCGCCAGATTTGTCGCCAATCGAACATCTTTGAGATCAATTGGACCGTCGTGTCTGATTTCGGGATTTTTAGACATTAGGCGATTTACGTTATGTTCTAAGGCAGGAGTGGAACGCAGTACCACCGGGTGACATCCAGATATTTATCAGGTTTCATGCGCCATCGATTTCTTGCCATCCAAGAGGCAAACGGTTGACATACACGCTATTGACTGAATGTGTGAACTTTTCATTTCACCCCGTATCTGAACTGCGATGTCCTGACGTGACTCCGACAACAGTAAGAACATGAAATTGTGCAAATTCATACAGCTGGACTCAAAATATGAATTTACAATAATTTGTTTGGGATTAAAGTCGATAATACTAAACAAATTGTTCCTCAACGTTTATTATACTTTCTTTTAGACGCAGTATATACCCACAGAGGGAGATTCCACCTAAGCAATAAAGGCAAATTTGTTGCAAAGCATAACAAGCACAAGCAAAGTTTCTGCCAATGGACCTCCGGGTTAAACCCGGAGGTCCATTGGCTGAAACATTGCTTGTGTTTTAGTCGATATATACAAAATTTGAAAGTTATAGTGTGGGTGATAACTCCACTCCGTGCGTGATTTAGTTACAATCCACTCTCCGCGTACTGTATGTGTATACTTCCGCGATTGTTTATTTCATCAGCTGACTGCTAATACTTGGGCTGTCAGAAGTAGTGGGGTGAAAGATTGAAGTGCCGTAGGGGGCTCCGAAGTTCCTAAAAGCCTAGGGACCCGGCTATGAGTTCATACGGTACTGATAAATCCCAAATATGGATTTCCAGCACTCAGCCAGTTAAAAAGGCATTTTCTTTTTTGCATGCTGGACTATTCAACTACAAAATGCGTCGATCTACAATAATTGTCCTTGCAAATATACAAAACGTTTCAAAACAGTCATTGGCGAGTTCGATGGCGTATGTGTTTCAGTACACATGTTGTTATGTTTTACGTGATTTCGGTTTTAAGGTGGGAGCACCATTAGACTTTTTACGAATAAATAACTCCGCAACTTTTTGCAGCAATGAAGGATCCTGCGTCGCTTGGGGAACACAAACTCCGAGCAGTGTTGTCTCCCATCGCTACTCGACACATCGAAACAAGACAATCCATTAATATATCCTGAAATTAAATTCTATGTCTATGATTATGAATTATATGGCTATGCTAACCGCTCGAAGCAGGCTTTTCCAACAATCCGATGCACTGATATCGGATAAAACACTATCCTATATCTACATACATAGATATCAGATAGAAATTCTGTCCGATATCTATGGATATCCATGATCTGGTCGAGCGAAGCGAGGGGAGACAACACTGCTTGGCACTTGAAAACAATTCAACGCCGCATTGCAGTTTACGGAAGAATTTCATTCTGTTGTCTGCCCTTGGGGAATACCGGTTTTGTTTCCTTGTTGTGGAGTGCACGATAACAACGGGAAGTTCACCTGGTCGAGTAAACTTTGAAAGAGAATATAGTTTTCAGTTGGGTTTTCTTCGATTCATCCCATTTGTTGGCAATACCGAGAGCTCTTCCGTGCAGAGGTTTGATAGCTAATGGATAGGAGAAATGACTTTGATTTGGAAGTCCAATGCCTACGATACAGGATTCTGCCCATTCGACTGTTTTCCATTTATTCGACACACGCTGTTTGACTGCCTTCGACTTGTGTTTTCCTGCCTATTTTCACCTTGCTTCAGTCCACCAAGGTGTGCGCCGCTTCGAAGAAACGCACGTCGTCTGATGCATAAGATATATCCCTGGCGTTATCAGTCACTTCCTACAACTATGTACGAGGGTGAAAGTTACAATGGCTTAAATTCCTCAATACTAAGTGCACCTTGTTGTTGTAAGAGATGTGGATCGTGCACTTTCGGAGAAACGAAGATTGTCCACTTCTTTTGCGGATTTGGACCCGATGAATGTGCTTTTCTCTGCTGTGGCTGCAGTGGTGACACGTCAGTCTGGTCACGAAAAAAGGTAAACTGATAATACATTATTTCCAAAACGTATTATTGTCCCTGGGGGGGGGGGGGGGGCGTGGCCCCTTCAACTGGTCAGGAACGTTCCTGTGGGGTCTCGCAGGCCTGGCATTTTCAGGAGAGCGATCTATTGACTCGCCTACTGCTCGCCTTAAAAAAATTGAGGAGGGCGAAAAATAGCCCTGCTACACCTAGCCTTAGAAAATAATGATTACCACAACAGCCGATTCCTAAAAGCCACAGGTTTTCAGATCTCTGCTATGTTAGTGGGCTCTGCAATATGGCCACACTGCCCCTCCCACACCCCCGGGCCTTTCCAAGGCCCGAAGGTGTGGGAGGGGCAGTGTAGCCGTCTCACAGTGACTACCTGGTGAGCAGCATCGAATAAAAAGTACAAAGCCCACTATGCAGGAGGGCGATTTTAAGCCCTCCTGCATTTTTAAGAATGCCAGGCCTGGTCTCGGATTGGTGGGGCCCACATCTAGATTTCCAATTGCACCCCTTCCCTCACTGGCAAAATTCCGACTGCCACCACACAATTTCCACCATGAGGGAAATTCCATTATCACTCCTCTCCTCATTGAGTCACAATTTTTCAGCTACAAATTTTAAGATGCAGAATTCCAGTTGTACACTCCCCAACCTTAACTGTAATTATCCTCCTCAGGTTCTCGGTAATCAGCCATTGCAACAACAATTCAATATTTGTGAGGATTTTTTCTCCCGTTTTTCAATCAATATTTCAGTCTGAAAACACCATCTTCTGGCTAAATTCTAGAATTGTTTGAAAAACTACCATTAGCACCCTGTTTGCCCCCCCCCGGTCCCTAAGTATGTCAACGTCTTGAAACTTGGTTTGCATAAATTCCGTCTTTTGTAAATTTGACGGATAACTGGTGTTGAACCGATTACCCGTTATTTGAGCTCCAATTCTGATGCCTATACCGATTGTAATACCCTGTACTACAAGACAAGTCGAGACTGGAAAGAGTTACATTAAAACTGAACATTTTTCACAGTGTTAAACTTCATTGCCTGGAGTCGCAGTAAAATTGCCTGTCGCCCACACTCTTGTACGACTAATAATTTTACAGCGACCCGAGTCAATGGGGTGCAACCTTCACTTTTCCGGTATAAATTGGCGATTGCCGCAAGTACTTTCAGTTGTAAGCCTCACATGTTGTTTAAGTTGTATATCCCTGTAAAGGGGCGTCCAGACCGGTTAAGAATACACATTGTGGTTGTTTCTCAACTTTATTGAATGATTTAATTGTCATCATTTTACACTAATAATTGAACAATTGCAAAAGACAATAAAATGCGGTTAACCCCTTGATACTTTTGTACGTCTTATGACACACGAAACCAAACAGCGTGTTGATACTTTGTGGTCATTTGTTTTGTTATTATTTTAACTTTTGACCTCAATTTCTATTTTCTCTCGAATAGTGCTCAGTGACAACCGTTGAGCCAAATGGTATCGCTGCTTAAAATACTAATATAATCCTGCTGTGAAGACTTCTTAACTGGTTGAGTGCTAGAAGCCACTATCAGGGCTTTCAAAAAGTGAGGATACCAGAGCAAAAGCCAACACTTTCCTTGCTTATATTTTATATTCAGTCAAACACAAATAGTATTTGGTTTAGATTAATTTGTTTTATAACAAATTATTGGAGAGTGCCTATGGGCACTCTCCAATAATTTGTAATAAAACAAGTTTTGAATAACAAATTCAAACCACCAAAAATAACCTAGCCCTCAACCAGATTATCACTAATGTGAAAAATATCTTGTTATTTGTACTTTCCAACGTTTGAACGTCGTATTTTGAAAAACGTTGAAAAAAACTGAATTCCCACTGACGTTTGAACGTCAGGATAATTAAGGTCTCAAAGGGTTAATGAATCATAACAAAATGCTTGCCAACAATAGGTTGAATCGGTGTTCCAGGAGCCGTTGCCATTGTAATCCGATTGCCCACAATCGGCCGATTGTGGTGGCCGGTTCCGATTAATAATTAATAATAATAATTAAATGAACAATATTTACCAATAAAATCTTACAAATATGGCTGTCGTTGAGGTTCCAATGACAGCCATATTTGTAAGATTTTATTGACAAAGTGTCAGGATATTTCAGGTCATGTTAGCCTTCTATTGGTTAATTTGCTGCCGCTGTGTTAGTTAAAGGGTTAAATTGCCTAGATTTTTTTTTTCACGCGAATCCTAGCAGAGGTGCAGCAAGAATCTACATGGATTCTCGCCGGTTTTATTGCGCGAATCTTTGTGCGAATCGATTCTCGGATTCTCGTCGAAATATAAGCCCTGTTTTGTCTTCTTACAGTAAGCCCATTGCCGATTAGCCATATTTGACGTTAATGATATGCAAGGTCAAAGGTAGGTTCGGGTAAACAATTCGATCAGACTGTCTGTCAAGCCCGCCATACATGCGATAGAAACAACCAAAATGTTTCGCTTGAAACGAGAAAATATGCATTTTCGATTTAATACTAATAAAGATAGAAAAAATAGCATACTTTGAACACTTCATTTAATGGACAGGGCAAAATAATATTGATTTTTTAGTGAAATGAATACCACAAGGAACCCCCTTCATACAAGCGAAGGTAAACTCGGCATCATGATTTTGTTGTGTTGACGAGTGACAAAATTGCAGATATATCACAGAAATGACACAAAAATGTCTGCGTTAGTGAAAATGCAAACCCAGGGTATCCAAACGACCAACCCATACAAATATTTTCAAGCACAACACACAGATGTTCCAGCTGGAAGAGGTTGGGGGTGGAGGGGGCGTGGTCCCTAAAAAGTGAATGAAAATAGTCTGCTAGTAGCAGTGTCGCGTGCCTCCTAAAAATATTTTGTCCATGTACAGTACAAGTCAAAATGAGTTGAAGAATAACCACGACCGGTATAAACTATAGATGAATGTTTCCTACACTAATAACACAAGAATCGGACATAAACAAAAATAAATTATTCTTTTGACCATTTTCTCCTTCAACTGAAACTTACATGTCACAAAGTGGAAGCTGTCTTATTACAAATAGCACCCACGAAGTGGAAGGTCCACGCAGGGCCGGGGAAAGGAAATTCGGACCCGGGATTAGTTCTGTGACGGCTCCCCTTTCAAAAATGTCGGGATATTGCACAGATGATAAAGGCATCTGCAGCGAGTGCTGGAGGCGCGACAGATCACAGAGTGGTTGGGGGGGGGGGGGGCAGGCGTTTCTCCCCCAACAAAATTTTTAAATCAGTTTTTGAATGGAGTCTTCTGGCGGCTTTGGGGATAAAAATCACGTTATTCTTGGCCGTCAAAATGACGTTTTTTAGGAGCATGTTTCAGATTTCCAAGTTGATCAATGAGTATCCACTGACCTACCACCCATAGCTATATTGACTGCACAATTCTTGAAGTTACGTCAAGTTGAGTTAATAAAGTTATTGCTTCAAGAATCATGCAGTCCAGAATTACAGCCGTTGGTCAAGAGCATAGCTTCATTCATGATAAAGGCCCCTTCTTAACTGTTGGCACAGGAGTCAGAACCTTGGGGGAGGGGGACTAGGTGAAACATGGCCTGAAAGCCCGTGTTTTTGTGGGGGTTTTTGTTGTGTTTTGGAAGGCCCTTTGGAGAGGACGTACCAAACAAAAAAAATAAAATACTGTCTTTAGGGTCATGTTTGGATTAGAAGGTGGGCAGGCGAAACCATGATCCTTGACTCCTGCCCCCCCCCCCCACCCCTCAAGTTCAAAGCTCTGGGAGTTACTACCCTGGGCCCCGCCATCTCCGCGATCCCGGATACTTGACCAAAATGTGCATTCATATATATTATATTACGGAACACCCAGGGTGATTTTGTACTTCTCTAAGTAGGTGGATATACATATATTTCCAACATATTCTTGCCAGTTTGTAGAAAGTTTGGGACTCAACAAGCTAATCTGCAATTTATGGACCACCAGATAACTAACTTATCAGTGCTCCTTAAACTGCAGATTTGCTTTGTGAGTTACAAGTTTTTACTGGCTGTCAGGTAGGGTCAGTAGTTCACGCCCACGTGCATTGTTTTGCACAAGCAAAATTTCTGCCAGCGGACCTCCGAGTGGAATTCAGAATCACTTGACTTACAGTACGAGTCGAAATACGTCATAGAATAACCACTATGAACTACTAGTATGCATCTTCAACTACACCAGCAAAACAAAAACCTGACATCATTTTCGGGAAAGCTCTTACAGAAAGCTTTCCGGAAAATGATTTCGTTTTCTTGTGCTATTGGTGTAATGGCAGTGGGTTATTTAGTTCATTGCGGTTATGCTACGACTTATTTTGATTCATACAGTATTTGTAGACTTGAACATATGCTTCTACCTTCTACCATGCATTTATACTCATAAGAATTTTTTTTTTACCAGACATTTCATAATTGGTTATTAAATAAATATTTGTTCATTTACAGATTAATTCTATTAAAATCATTCGACTGCAGCCTTAGCAACATTTCAATATTTCGTGATTATAAAACAAATTTAAAATAAGAAGTTTTGACTTGCTGAAATAATCTTAATTGTAGTACTCTGATCACAAAAAAGCAATGTGATATATTTTGTACTTTACTTTTTAAACCTTTACCCACAGATAATATTAAAACTGGAAATTTAAATTTAATTTTTTTCAAACTTACACAAAAAGCCTCAGGCAAATCGAATCATGTGATCCTTGGAGGAACAATCTTGTTCCGATGATAGAAACAAAACAAACTTGTACAAAACTTAAAAAAAACAACATTTTTACCTGCTAATTCAGGAATTATGTGTGAAGTTGCAGTTAATTTGTTAATTAAGGGTTAGGTGGCGAGGTGTGTGGATTGTGGAGATTCTTATCAATCCCTTTTCCAATGTTTGAGAAAAAAGAATTAACAGTACCAAAAGGGTAAATTCCCACCACTCATGGGTATGGTTTTGGCATATCAAAGCTATGTCAACCAAAAAATTAGTTTTCCTCAAATAATATTCTTTCGTGGACATAATAACTTACATTTTGAATTTCAATGCATTGGACAATAAAATGCAATTGGAATTCCAATGCAATTAACCCTCTTAAATGCTGTGTATAAACCCAAAACATGTTAAAAAAGGTTACAGCATACATGTACGCGTACATAAATTTTTATGTCCGATTCTTGTGTTATTAGTATAGGAAACATTACATCTATAGTTTATACCGGTAGTGGTTATTCTTCAACTCATTTTGACTTGTACTGTATATGGACAAAATATTATTAGTAGACACGCCACACTGCTACTAGCAGACGATTTTCATTCACTTTTTAGGGACCACGCCCCCCTCCATCCAACCTCTTTCAGCTGGAACATCTGTGCGTTATGCTTGGAAATATTTGTATGGGTTGGTTGTTTGGATACCTAGGATTTGCATTTTCACTCACGCAGACATTTTTGTGTCATTTCAATGATATATCTGCAGTTTTGTCACTCGTCAACAAAATAAACCATGATGCCGAGTCTACCTTCACTTGTGGGAAGTGGTTCATTGCGGTATTCATTTCACTAAAAAATCGATAATATTTTGCCCTGTCCATTAAATGAAGTGTTGAAAGCGTGTTATTTTTCTATCTTTATTAGTATTAAATCGAAAATGCACATTTTCTCGTTTCATGGGAAACATTTTGGTTGTTCCTATTGCATGTATGACAGTCTTAACAGACAGTCTGATCGAGGTGTTTACCCGAAGCTACCTCTGACCTCGCATATCATTAACGTCAAAGATGGCGAATCGGCAATGGCCTTATTCACGGGAAAGTGGGCACTCTCCCATAAACTGAACAATACAAATCGATGGAGATGAAGTAATAATAATATGAAAGGCATACACAGAATATGAAGCCTTTAACTTTAGGTACCCGCATTTCAGAATAACGTCCAAATATGGGTTTCTTACCTTCTAGCACTCTACCAGTTTAGCAGCCTTTCTTGTGTCTTGATAGATTTTTAGACTTTTGCCGTGAGAGGCTATATATATTTCAATTCTATACTATATACGAATACTTGTTTATGGTAAAACAGCAGTTTCCCAAGAATTCTTACATAACTGAGCGTTCGGTTAGCCATCACCAACCCACGTGAACGGTCAGTCGGTTCGAGGCATTTTTGAAATTTTGCGCACTGAAACAAGCACAGTAAAACCACACGGATCGTTTTTGCTGGGTCTTGCAGTTCGGTTTTCCCTTTTTCCGAAAAAATGAAAACACTCAGCTCGTCGAGATGGAAAAAAGTAACCGCACTTTGATTTTCCAGCTATGTTTCCTCTCCCACTTCTTCGGTCTAATGACGAGATGTGTATTTAATAAATTCTATTTTCTCCGTGCGATTCGGGGGAGGGGGGGGGGGGAGGTATGGGAGATTTTTTCCCAAGAACGTATGATGGGATGGGTGGTTGGCCTGAGTGACCAGAAATCAATTTTTCCCATGGTCTAAATATTTTTCCTTTCATTCTTTTAATGATTTCATAGGCCTTTTAGGACAGGAACATCCAAATAAATGTTGATTTTGTCATTTCTTTTTATAGATTTGTAGGAGCGCTGTAGTCCAAACGTGGCCTGAAAGTCCGCAATATACTTTTTGTGTTTGGCACGTCCACAGGAGTCTGGAACTTGTCCTCCGGGACATATAATTCTTTATATATATATACTACCGAACGAAGTGAGGAAGGAGAGCAACAGGCCATGGACTGGTCATATCACATTCACGCCTCGCATTCCGATTCAAATCAACTTACCTCTTGTTTTTCTCTTCACACTTACTCATATATGATTTATCTATCTAACGGCTGAAAGGTTGGATTCAGAATTCTTGATTACATACTTTATTACACGATTTTGCAACAAAAAATGACGGATTTTAAAGTTAAATCTGCCGCGACTCCATGTCACCCAACGAGAAAGTAAAAGTTATCTTGTCGAATAAGTAGGAATTGGAAACGGACCGAAGAGAACTTTAAAACTGATTTATGCATTTGTTGAAATTGCTACGTTTGATTTGACATCAATTTACAGCGTTAAAATAAAAAAAAGGTTTATCATTATCGGTACTATGATTAATGTAAGCATATCAATATGGGACTTGTTCTCTGTGCCCGGGTCAAATGTGGGGGAAGATGGCCAAACACTCAACATTTTCGCCCGAGTTGTAACCATACATCTTTTCCAAATAACAGTTTACTTCGGGAAACGCTTACTGACTGATCAACTGGCTGCTGGTGATTTCTGCTTAAAATTTAAGAATGTATTTGACATTTAGTGATAATCTGACAATTGCGAAATTCTCGCATTATGTTATACATTTTTATGTAAAATTTGTTTTCCCAAAAGGCGGCTAGAGATTACTATTCCGATGTTCGGTGTACAAACAGCTATAGCACTGATTTGGGGTCGGGAAAGAAAATTGGGTCGCGATAAAATTTCATTTGTGAAACAAACGTAGAATTAAACGATCTACCCGTAATTTGAAAAAGCAGGAACTCGGTGAGCATATACAGTTGGAGAAGCTATTATTCTGACATTTTTATGAACTCTTACTGCGACCGTTTACTTTATATTTCCACCGGCACGCAGTGGAGCTAGAAATATGTGTTTCGCCGTTTCGGTTTTAATAGGGTTAAAGGGGTAGTAATGTGTGAAGTATTTGCGTATCACGTGATATGATTGATGTTATCGCTTGGGCAGTTCTAGCGATTCTCTCGTGCTGAGCGGTCAATACTTTTTTCATCAGGAAGAGAGTTGTTGTTTTTTTCTGGTCGGGGGGGGGGGGGGTGGGGGGGGGGGGAGGTTTTACTCATGGCCATATCTTTTACATTTACAAGAAACAGTTCAGTTTTGCTTTTGTCTGTTATTATGCTTAATTAGGTTACATGGTTTTTAGTCCACCACGGGAACCGTAAGGGGACTATAGGATTGCACTCCGTCCGTCCGTCCGTCCGTCCGTCCGTCTGTCCGTCCGCCCTCACGAGAGTACACTTATGAGTTGTGTTTCCAGTAGGCGTCAGACTTGTGGGGATTTTTAGCACTTATGGGGTGCAACTCGGAAGTACACCTTCACAAACGAGTCCAGAAGATATTTCTGAGGTTTTAAAACAAAAAGGTCTCTTGCACCCCACAGTGTTTCGGACACACATTTTCCGTCCGTTCTTGGACGGCCAATCACCGAACGGACAAAGTCTCCCGCTGATCGTCTAAAATTGACAGCCATCCTGAACCAACCAATCAAATCTCTCGATTCTATTACATCCCATAAGTTGGCAGTGTACGCGTTTCTCTTTTTGTCTTGAGAGGGAACCAGTTTTATCATAATGATTTATTTTTCTTACCCGCAGTTTTCATGCCAATCATCTATGGAACTTGAAAGAGCTCGAAACGTAAATTTAAAGTAAGTTACCATTTAAACGAAACATGTTGAATTTTGCGTGTAAAAATCCAGTCTTAACGCCTGAGACGTCCGAGTCTTTCATTTTTCGATACATCCAGATGAAGTTATGCAAGCATGCGTAATTTATTTTGCCTAATTTCGCGGCACTGCAACCTACCTGAATTGTCGAGTGTTGCAGAAGCAGTGAAACGCACAGGCTTCAGTGAGAACAAATCAACTCAGTGCTTTCATTTCACGAGGCCGCAACAATAGTTAAATCCAGGGCCCTGGGAATCGGGAATTTTAGTTCGAATCGAATCATGTCAGAGATTCGCGAATTGAGATTTTCTACAGGCCTTTTGACTTTTGCTTGCTTCCGTACGGCATCCTTATTTTGAACATGTTGGGTTTTAACTTTTACCCTTGGGCTTTGAATAAACAACAGGGTTACGATTAGCACCGGGAAATAAATTAAAAACATGTGAGCAACTATTTAGCTTTGGAAAAAAATCACACTCCTAAATCTTTCACATTAGTAGTTCAGCGATCTGAACGTAGTGGCTACCCATCTACATTTAGATTCCTCCCGAGTCCCTTTCAAGTCTGAACCCGTCGAAGCGTCAACCATCGCTTCGATATCGTCCATGCCAGTTATTGTTATTATACGCCTGTGTTGGCTATAAAATAATGTTGCGTCCGAGAAAGTCAGCTTAACATAAGCTGCGCCATAAGATTAAAATTTAAAAAAAAACAATTTTATAGTCAGGAGCCCGACACCACCCGTGCTTATTTAAGGCCCTGTGATACCTTCTAAACCATCATGGGAAAGCTAGTCTAGTGTAGTCACTAGTGCAACAATGAGCGATTAGCCCAGTGGCGTCATGCCAACGGTGCACCGGGGGGGGGGGGGGGGGGGGGGGGGTCTCCCCACATATTTTCGGTGAAGGCCTGAGAAGTGCCATTTCCGGCAACATGGGAGGCATTTTTGCCAAATGTTTTGGTCACGCTGCGCGCCAAAAGATGGTGACGCTCCGCTTAGAAGGTGTTACCGATCCGCACCCCCCCTCCCTCCGTGATTTTTCTCTAGCATGACGCCCCAGTTTCAGGCAATAAATAATGGCCCAGTTCACAAGTTCTAGTACTAATATGATCTCACCCCGAGGTTGCTAAGATCGCATGCCCTTGGGTAGGCAGTAATAAAGCCTGGGGGTAGTACTCTTATAAAAAAAGTACCATGGTAAATCCCAAAATACCATGGTATTACCGTGATATTACCAGGGTATTTTGTGATTTACCATGGTTTACCATGGTACTTTTTTATAAGGGTAGGAAAGCAGACACTAATGGGCAAGACTAGTGAATGACGAAATCTATAGATGGAGTATGGTTACATTTCCTCCTTTGGGGTGAATGAGGGGGTAGGGGGTAATACTGGATAATGAAAGTGGATGGATGAAGCAGGAGCTGTAACCAAGGTGGCAATTACCAATAAAGCATGTTTTTAAATGAAGACACTGGAAAACTTAACTTATTTTTATTAATGATAAATTACTTTAAGCCATTATGTTTATCTTGAGCACAGTTGATAAATAATATCTCGTTATAAATGAATGATAGAATGACATTCGACTTGTACAAACTACAGGATGTGGCAAGACAAATTTTCACAAATAAAGGAGCAACATAACCCCAGTTAAATTTGGGTTATGTTTCTCCCATATGGGTGATGGGATTATTGGAGAAATTCCACCCTCGGGCTTCAATATCTCCTATATGAGGGAAACACTCTACTGTGTAAAGGTGAGTCTTCAACTGAAAGAGATGAGGAGAACTCACCTGAATATAATAAGAATGACCAAATTTACATAAGAGATAATAGAGCTAATAGAGGACAGCTACATGTATTCTCGGACACACTGTTACATAGGGTAATATCCGCCAATATGGAAGAAATATTCTCCAGCAGGCCTCAACTGAGGGAGGAGTAACCTGTGGGAGAGGATTTCTCCTATATTGATAGAATACGGGCAGGCCTATACGCGTCTTTAACTTGTCTTGCTAAGTTTGAACGGAAGGGTTAGTTATATATGGTATACAAAGGATCGCGGTGACAAGTGATATCCCTTATTATTTTTAATATTTATTGATGTTTAAGGTCACATATTTATGCACAATGACTAATCACGACCGTGACAGTTTTACGGGTGGAGGAAGCCGGAGCACCCGGAGAGAACCACCGAGCAACGACGAGCAGCTGCCAGCTCCCCAACATCGTAACTCCGAACTGCAGCACAGGCAGGGTTAGATTGGTTGAAGACATGCGTACCATCGACGTGCAGTACGCCTTAGTACGCGGCGTCATCATGCCCCCCTCAGGGGTATCCCTTAAATTTCTACATCACAATATGAGGGAGAAATTTATGAAAAGGCCCTGTTACCATTTCGGGTTATAACTGAGAAGAAATGTCCAAGATAAAATGAAGAAGGTCTAACAGTTAAAATTTCTTGTCTTTGGAGAATGTAAAGATAAATCTGTAAAATTAACCCTTTACCCGAAGTAACGGCAAAAATCGGCCAGCTGGCGCTATTCACAAAAATCACCAATTAATTTTCATTATTTTTTTCATTTTTGTGTCAAAAACGTAGGTTATGACCCCCTTTGGAACGAGCTCGTTTCAACGAGGGTTCGTAACCTATGTATTTGACACAAACAAAAAAATTAAAAAATAGTTATTCAAGAATTTTGTTGAGGAGTGTCGTCTGCTTTTCATGTTAAGGGTTAAAATGAATACTGTTCCATTTTTATGCTTAAGTTATACAATTTATGGAGCTGACGTTCAAATGTAGTTTCTTGAAAATGGGTTAAAAACTTAGATAACTGATGAGGCAGGGCCCATCCACCTAACTTTCTAGCCTATTGAATACAAACATTACTACATAATCAGACGACTCACTGCAGTCATATTTATAATTCTCTTCTAATTCAACCCCCTCCACCTTGCACCGTGTCAGAGTAGGTGAAATGTAGCAAAACAAACTGTAACTTATTTTGGTGGGTCCCGTACGGAGCAGAAGTCTCGGTATTTATAGTAAAAGGCCAGCCAATGAAATTGTAGCACCTACATTGGAAAACCCGATTCCAAACTGTAATTGTAAACATGGAGAAAATCTGAAATGGCACTCGCTTCAAACTTGAATAAATCAAAATATATGTTATAAACATTTTGATCAACGATCATATGAAGATAATAGAACCTTGATGCATGGCTAAGATGAAATTCTGTAGAATAATGATATGGGATACAATAGTTACGTGATAATAAATGCCGAAATGTGAGAGCACGTTTATTTTATACAATACATGTAACTGAATCTGACCAGAGCAAAACACGAGGCAGAACAAATTGACGGTTTCTTGAGAATTAAACATGTTAAGACGAGGAAGATATAAAATAGTTTTTTTTAAACAGGATAGGGAATTGAGTGATATACGTTGCAGATGATTTTAATTTCGCAACAATGACAAGATGAATACTTGGTTAATGAGTTGCCTAAATCCGTGTAATATTACGAATGGGTAATTACCGAAATGAGAATAAAATATGTCAAGAAGTGATATAAAAAATCAAAGGGGGAAATTTTCCTGATAGATAGTGTTACACAGAATATGAAGGTAATTGTTAAATTGCCTCGTCCTCTGGAAAATGGGGGTTCAGACTGAGACAGCATAACAATAATAACAACCCAAAGTTGCATCTGAACAAAGATCGATGCGGAAACAGGCATACTTGTAATCACATTCGGGGAGAGGAGGTCGATTACGATCATTACCGGGTAATTTTACTAGGAGTTATCGTTTCCGCATCAATATTCTTTTCGGGCAGCAACTCGGGTTGCACAAAAACATGGACGATATCGAAGCAATACTTGACTCTTCGCAGTGTCTAGTCTCAATAAATAAAGAATAAAACACAGTTTGGATCAATAAACACAAATGTAAGGAAATACATGTACTACCAAATGCAGCCAGTGTTAAGGGTGAAAGCTTGCCCGTGTTTTGAGTTGCCAATTAAACTTGTTGGGAAATTTTACTACAGATTTGAATGGGATGAATCTGAACATTGAGGGGTAGCCACACTGCATGTGTGATTTTTCACACCTCTGCAATTTTCCGAGGTGTCACTGTGTTGTGTTATTCATAAAATACCTTTGGACATTTGGAAACAGGTCAATCCCAACCCAAAGATGATCCATCCCCAGATGATCTGTCGTTTCCTCAACCCAGACGATATGACCCCAGTCATTCCGTCCCCAGATGAGCTGGTCCATGCACAATTCATTAGCTGTGACAACGTATTGATTTTGGGTTTAAAAAATATAGAAAAAAAAACCCAGAATGAATGCATGCATGGTGAAGAACTGAATGAATGGGTCACTGATGACTTAGAAAGTGTCGTCGGTGATACTGGTCCCAAATTCATTTTATGTTTCCATTTCATTTTTAGCTTAACTTGACAAAGTCAAGATAAGCTATTGCCATCACACATGCAGAAGTCTATGAGTCACTTCACATTTTCCTTTAGCACAGGCTACACTCCCGTAGTTCTTATCTGATTGTCACAAAAATTTCATATGCACGTTTGAGGTCATGTTTAGATGAGAACGTCCCCTTTTGGTCGCGATACGTCAAACGTGACGGCTGCCTGAGGTGAAAACCCAAGAAACTTCAGCACAGTCTACAGGTCATATTTATGGAGAGATTTCATGGTAACTTGGTGGGATGACTCTGTTTTATATCTAGATGAGAAAGGAGAAAGTCCCCTTTTGGTGATGATCTGTTGACTGTGACGGCTGCCCAAGCCAAAAACCCAAAACATTTAGCACAGTCTACAGTCTGTATATATGAAGGGATTTCATTGTAACTTGAGAGGATGACTCAGTGTTACTGTGTAATGACTACATGAGGGCGTCCCCTTTTGGTTGCGATCGGTCAGCCGTGATGGCTACACAGAGCAAAGCCCAAGAACCTTTAGCACAGTCTTCAGGCATAATTTATGAAGGGATTTCATTGTAACTTGATAGGATAACTCGTTTTGGAATAATTTCACTGCAACTTGGTAATTTTGGTTGACATACATTAACTGTGAGGGCCACATTAAGCAACCCCTCAGTTCTTTAGTACAGTCTGCACCTCAAATTATTTTTTATTGAAAACATAGCATCCAGGGAACTGAAATTAACATATTCCCAATTATCACAATTCTTGTCTTATTTCATAATCCTTTCATAAACATTGAACATTATCCTTTTCATCAAACACAACACACAGTCAAGTTAAGCTACAGTGTCATTGACACTTTCATTATTTTTGTATTTATTTTTTTGGAGGGGTCGGGGGGATGGGAGGGATGTGGGTCCACGTCACTGGTTATGGTGACTAATTGTTACAGTATCGGGGTAAAATCTAAGGAACCACCCACAACCATTGAAAAGACTTTTGCTAATCTATTAAACTTGTAAACTTGTTTTTTTTCCAATTTTTTACAAACAAACATCCATACAAAAAAGTCACTATTCATTGTAATGAGCACAGTAAATTTGTGCCATTGAGATGTCGCCTGAAATGTTTTTGTAGAATGTTTTTGAAAATTGATTTTTTAAAGCCCAATTTATAACTTGTGTGGATTAGTGCAGCAGGTTTGTAAATAGAGGGTCAACCCACAAACAAGTCAGACAAACGGCAATGCCACATCATGATTTTCAATATTGCGGATGTGTGTGAAATCTTCTTCACAACAGGTTGAGTATATATGGTCAGTTACTTGCCTTAATGTTTGAACCAACATCCAACATATACCTCAGTATTATTTATTTATTGGTGTTTAAGGTCACATATTTATGCACAATGGCTAATCATGAACGTGACAGTTTTACGGGTACAGGAAGCCGGAGTACCCGGAGAGAACTACCAAGCAACGGTGAGCAACTGTCAGCTCCCCAACATACTAACGCCACACAAGTAGGGTTAACATTGGTTGAAGACAAGTGCACCATCGATGTGCAGTACACCTTAGTACACAATGCCACCGTGCCCCCACGTGGGCAATGGAGATGAAGTGTCTTGCCCATGGACATAACGAGGTTGCCACAGGTGGGATTCGAACCCAGCCTGCACCTCTACCTACTGAGCCACCGCGCTCCCATATAACTCAGTAAACGCTGTTAATTTGTTTTATACATTATCTTTATCTTATGGGTTTTGTTTATACAATGACAAAAGGTGGACTGTTGGGGCAAAATGTCAAGGTCAGGATGAGCGAGAATACCATTTTTATTTTGAACTACCATGCCCACATATATATTGTGAGTGTATGTGACAAGTTCCGAACATTTATTTTTGTTATTTTGTTGAGTTGAATAAGTATAGATAAGGCCACACAAAGTAGATCTTCTATTTCTCAGGCCATTATTTGTAAAATTTCATGTGGGTGAGCATTTTATTTTTCTTTTATTTTTTAGCTCACCTACATCTGTAAGATGTGGTGGGCTATTGTCATAACCTCGGGCGTCAGCGTCTGGCGTGTCCAATATTGTAATATTTAATGTTAAGGTTAATTTCTCAAACATCAGTGGGCTCAGGCCTTTGATATTGCATATGTAGGTTGTAGGGGACTATCAGAACAGTATTTAACCCTGATACTATGACTTTTTTCCAAATTTCACCTGAAATTTTCTGCCAAAAGTTGTTGTAAGAATTTGCATTTAGGTGTTGTAAGAATTTGCGTTAAAGTCGGCTTTTGTGCAGATTGTGCTGCTTTAACTTCTCATTACTGTTGATTTTCATGTTTCAATAACAACTGTAGGTATTATCCCTACTGTATGAAGAAATTTAACGGAAATTTTCTTTTTTTTCAGTCAAAATTTTCATGTTTTTCTCGGACTTAGTAAATTTTAAGTTGTAAAACTTTGTGTTTAAGTGAGTTGTGTTTCTATGTGTCTTTCCAGGCGATTAATATTCTACACTTGGGTTACTGAACTCCATTGCAGTAATATTTAACCCTCATTACATGCATATTTGAGGAATTTGAGGCTGATTTTCTGCCAAAACTTGTTGTAAGAATTAGCATTTAGGTGTTGTAAGAATTTGCGTTAAAGTCAGCTTTTGTGCAGATTGTGGTGCTTAAACTTCTCATTACTGTTGATTTTCATATTTCAATAACAACTGTAGGTATTAACCCGACTGTATGCAGAAATTTAACAGAAATTTTCTTTTTTTTCATTCAAAATTTTCATGTTTTTCTCGGACTTAGTAAATTTTAAGTTCTAAAAGTTTGTGTTAAGATGAGGTGTTAAGGTGAGTTCTCAAAGATCAGTGGTCTCAGGCCTTTGATATAGCATATGTAGGTTGCAGGGGACTATCAGAACAGTATTTAACCCTGATACTACGACTTTTTTCCAAATTTCACCTAAAATTTTCTGCCAAAAGTTGTTGTAAGAATTTGCGTTTAGGTGTTGTAAGAATTTGCGTTAAAGTCAGCTTTTGTGCAGATTGTGGTGCTTTAACTTCTCATTACTGTTGATTTTCATATTTCAATAACAACTGTAGGTATTAACCCTACTGTATGCAGAAATTTAACAGAAATTGTTTTTTTTTCAGTCAAAATTTTCACGTTTTTCTCGGACTTAGTAAATTTTAAGTTGTAAAACTTTGTAAACTTTGTGTTTAGGTGAGTTGTGTTTCTGTGTGTCTTTCCAGGCAATTAATATTCTTCACTTGGGTTACTGAACTCCATTGCAGTAATATTTAACCCTCATTACATGCATATTTGAGGAATTTGTGGCTGATTTTCTGCCAAAACTTGTTGTAAGAATTAGCGTTTAGGTGTTGTAAGAATTTGCGTTAAAGTCAGCTTTTGTGCAGATTGTGGTGCCTTCACCTCTCATTACTGTTTATTTTCTCATTTCAATAACAACTGTAGGTATTAACCCTACTGTATGCAGAAATTTAACTGATTTCTTTTCTTTTTTTCAGTCACAATGTTCACGTTTTTCTCTGACTTACTCAATTTTAAGTTCTAAAAGTTTGTGTTAAGTTGAGGTGTTAAGGTGAGTTCTGTTTCTATGTGTCTTTCTAGGCAATTGATATTGTATGCATGGGTTACTGAACTACATTGCGGTAACATTGCACCCTTATTACATGCATATTTAAGGAATTTGAGGGGGATTTTGGGGACTTATATTCACTTTCATCCAAAAAAAAAAATTTGTAACTTTTTTTTTTATTTAATACTTTCTCATACTTGTTACTAGTAACATTAAGGCTTATTTTAGTTGTTGATGTGATGTATTTTTTTGTTGGGACTTATAGTCATTTTCTTGAACGAATGTTTTTCCGCATCTCCTCTTTAACCAATGAATGTACTTCAGTTACAATTTCAGTGATTTATGAAAGCCTTTTCTAATTCTTATTTATGATTTAATATCTGGCCTCACGATTCATATTCTTAATCATAAACATTTCTAAAAGAAAAAAATGCTTTTATATCCAATGATTCTATGTTGAATTGATATATAATAAATGCAGAAATATAGACTTTCCAAAGCCATCACATAGACCACATTAATCATTTGATGCCTAGTTAATGATTTATATTAACTAAATATTAGGCATATTACATTGGAACGACATTATCAAGCGCGAATGTAGGTGAGCGTTGGGATGTAATATCCCTCTTGTTTATTTCTGCAATTATTTCTCTGCCACCAAAAGTTTGTGTTCTAATGTATGGAAGAAAATGGGTGGTGGTGTATTTTGTCCCTTGAGTGCAACAAGACATTGCAATGCTAATGCTAAAGCATTGCAAAGCCTTTTTGCTCTAAGGAGGCAAATTTATCAATTTTTTTTAACTAGGGTAAAATATCAAACATAAACCTTTTAATAATTATTTTTTAAGTTTACATTGGTTGTAAAAGGATAGCATGCTGGTTGCAGGCCTGGGGTGGAAGAGGGTACAAGAAGGGGTTGCCCCTTCCTGTAGGTGGGGGCCTCCACCAGGAATATTTGGAAAATTGGATGCCTCAAGAGCAAATCTAGGGGCCTCTGAGTCAGCATTTTCAACTTTACCCAAAAATAAATTTGAACAATTTTTTGAGAATGGATTTTTAAATTTCAGGATTTTTTTTCATAGCATATTCATGGCAATTTTGATATAAACAACCCAAAAATAAAGTTCCACTGGTTTATTTGGGATGATGAAATCTCAAAAGCCATAGTGTCATGAATCAGGCAATTTTGTGTGTGCTTTCATTGAACTGTTGATGAAGAAAATGTTTTTTTATTTTTTTTTTTTGGTGGTGGGGGGGGGGGGGGGGGTGTTTAGATGTCCAATCTGGTTACTGGTAGGAAAACACCCCTGAATCCAGCACGGGGGTTAAATGTCAGATGGGGAGCACGGTGGCTCAGTGGTAGACTGTTGGACTTCCCGTATGGGACGACCCATCTTGTGTCCTTGGGCAGGCACTTTATCTCGATTGCCAACGTGGGGGGCATGATGACTCCGTGTAATAATGCGTACTGCACGTCGATGGTGCACATGCCTTCAGCCGCTGTAACCCTTCTTGAGTGGAGCTTGAACAGAGTTAGAATGTTGAGGAGCTGACAGCTGCTCGTCAATGCTCGGTGGTTCTGTCCGGGTTGTCTGTCTTCCTCCACCCATAAAACTGTCACATTCACAATTAGTCATTGTTTATAAGTATGTGACCTTAAACACCAATAAATAAATAAATGTCAGATGAGCTGAATATCGCTCTCCATCATTTTTCAAAACCGAAGGACTGCAATAATGAGGCAATATTTTGGCATTATTAACACCATACATGTAATGTTGCCAAATGGTACACTTTGTTATCGGTTGCTCTGTAGGAGGAGCTGAAACATGGGGAGCATAAACTGATCGAGTCATAAACATACACATATGCATAACAGAGGGACACACCTAGGACATTAACAACATGTCAGGAAGGTCAAAGAAATCACGCTTCCTTCAATTAGAATATTGCAATATCCAGAATTGCCATAAAAAAAGTTAGTGAAATCAAAACAATGATGGAGGGGGAGGATTTTGAAATAATGGGCTTAAGTGAGACATAGATAAGGCAGGGCAAGCATGTTGAAGTTGGGCAAACTTAAGGGGAGAGAAAACCATCTTAATGGCTGTTACATGTCCATTAAATTTTTCCTTGTTAACATTATTGGTTGCTGGATGAATGATTCTAAGTTAGCATGTTGTATACATTGTAGTAGGAGCAGGGTATTTTTTAAAAAAAACAAACTTGGTTCGCAGTTTTCATCTTGGTTTCAAAAAGTGATGATAAATAGTGAATATAAGGTGAATATGAAGGAAAAATGGTTAGCATTTGGACATTTTTGTACAGCATTTTGCGATGCAAATTCAGTCATCAAATACCATGAGGAGCTGAATATGTTAGGGTACAGATGTCTGTAACTTACAGGAAATGTCGACCAACATTATGGGTTGCACGATGGATGATTCCTATTAGAATGTTATATAGTAAGAGCTGAATAATGTAGGGTACATGTCTGTAACTTACGGGGAATGTTGGCCAACATTATGGGTTGCACGATGAATGATTCCAAGTTAGCATGTTGTATAGTAGGAGCTGAATAACATAGTGTGCAGATGTCTGAAACTTAAGGGGAATGTCGGCCAACATTATGGGGTGCACGATGAATGATTCCAAGTTAGTGCGTTTATATTATGAGCTGAATAACGAGGGGTGCAGCTGTCTGTAACTTACGGGGAATGTTGACCAACATTATGGGTTGCACAATGGATGATTTCAAGTTAGCATATTGTATAGTAGGAGCTGAATAACGTGTGGTGTAGATGTCTGTAACTTAAGGGGTATGTCAGCCAGCATTATGGAGTGCACAATGAATGATTCCAAGGTAGCATGTTGTATTATAGTAGGAGCTGAATAATGTGGGGTGCAGATGTCTAACTTACAGGGAATGTCAGCCATAAATGTAGGTTGCAGATTGAATTATTCCAAGTTTGCATATATTGTATATTGATATATATCGCATTAATCACATTTTGAAAATAATATTACCGAATAGTACACTTTGTTATAGACTGTACATGTACATACCGTACAGTAAATTTAAAGCTTTTCTTGATTGTTCCATCTTTACATAGGATGTTAAATGAAAATTCGGGAAATGCAAATTATATTTTACTGGTATAATAGCACCCTGTATCCAATGCCTGTAGTGGATGTCCTCCATTTAAAGTGGGCAATGACTTTAACTGGTTGAGTGCTGGAAGTCCATATGTGGGCTTTACTCTGAAGTTCAGGTACCAGAACTGTCCCAATGGGAGGCTTGAAAGGCTGGCCTTAATCAGTTTCGTACGAACATGAATTGTATGAGCTGCAGTGTGACTAACTGCTTTGAAGTAGACTAGCAGCGAACCGAGAGGGAAATTGTCAACTCTTTCAATAACATGTTATTGATTGAGTTCAGTGGTCGAAGTTATTCAAGGTGGGCTTCTACTGCTGGCTGCAAAATGTAACTGTAACGTGAGGAGGGTGTTTACCACCCATGGTAATTACACTATTTGAGTGTAGGTCTGCAATTGCTTGTCTTCATGTAAATCTTCCTTGCAGTACGTGGAGGATGGATTGCAAATAAATTGCTGTTCTGATTTTCCTTAATTTTGTTCAGTTCCTCCAGTGAAAATCTTTTAATATTTGGTATACAACATCTCAAGGGGGAGGCAGATTCCATTTTGTTGTTCAAATCATGTCCCAGTGTTAATTTTAGGGCTCTCTGTTGGAGCCAGAAATTTAATTTAGCAATACGACATAATGAGGAATATTTAAAACTCTTCTTCTTTAGATCCACCACGGACAATTTTAATATTTGGTATACAACATCTCTTGGGTGGGGAGGGGGATTTAACTTGTTTTAAATTGGGGCTCTTGATAAATATTTAGGCTTTCTATTGGAGCCCAAATTTCAACTTCAACTAATACAATATAAGGAAATTTCTTTAAAAAGCTTCAGATCTGCAAGTCAGACTCCTTTCATCGTATTTGGTATCAACATATCTAGGGTGGCTTAGATTTAAGTTTGTTTAAATCAAGTCACTGTGCTGATATTTGGGCTCCCTGTTGGTGCCCGGATTTAGTGCTGTATGATGAAAATTCCTCAAAAATCTTCAAGTTTACAAATGAAAATTTTTCGATATTTTGTGTACATCATTCATAGCTGGTCACAATCAGGTTTGTTCAAATCAATTCTCTGAATTCCTATTTGGGCATCTTGTGAGACCCCAAACTTTAACTTATTATCATAGGGCAATATGAGGAACAGTCTTTAACCATCCTCGTTAGATCAACCATTTTGAATCCTTTCATATTTGGTAAACAACATTCAGGCAGATTCAAGTTTGTTCAAATCCAAGCCCTAGTGTTTTTCCATCAATAATGTCTTTCAAACTGCAGTGGCATAACATCTCTTTGAAGTTTTGTAGTGCATGTCTGCAGTTGGTAGAGTTGGATCCAGTCGGAAAGACCTATGACAATAATCACTGACATGGACACCAGAATGTTGTTATGACTTCTTGCCACTGCAGTGTTGATGAGCCATGACAAGCTGAATGTGACCTAAAATACTTCTTTGATCTAATTTGTTAGGTGACTGATTAAGGCCCCATGTGGCCTCTTGTTGTTTACATGAAAGAATTATCAATGATTTTTTTTTAATTGGAAGGAAGGCAGTAGAGTAAGCTTGTGGGAAACTTGTAATGAGCTCAGCAGTTTCTCAAGCTCACACTGCAAGCATGTGCAGGCTAACACTGATATTGCAAGCCTATTGAACTTTTACAGTCTTGCAATTTCATTTTTTACCATATTTTTATCTTCAGCATTCCCTAAACACAGGCTGACCTCACATTATAATCACTATAAGTATTGTAATGTTTCTGTGTAATTAGTCTTTTCTCTTCATTCATCATAATGTGTCTTTGGATTTTAACAAAAGTGTCTTTAACAGCAAAACTATTTTATCGCCAAGATATGAACTTAGTTATTAATTTGCTGATCAGCACTAATAAATCATAAATAGAAAACTAACAATGCAAGCTAAATATAGAAGCCTGTGGAAACCTTGCCGAGTTAGCTTGCACTAAGCTATACATTATACTTGTGTTGCTGTTGTTGTCATATTAGCCTATGCAGCTAAAAGTAATCATAAACACCAATAAATGAACAAAAGGCTTGGCGAGCATGCATAAGGTAACACTACGTGCTTGCACAAGCTAACAATTGAGTTTGCAATGTTTCATGTACATTTGAAAGTTAGCTTGTGCAGGCTTATTATCTTAGAATAAACTTGAACATGAAACATTGCAAGCTTATTTTAAGATAACAATTTTGTGAGTCTGTAAGTCTGTTCACATTTTCCTTTAGCACAGGCTACACTCTGTAGTTCTCATCCGATCGTCACTTAATTTGATATGCAGGTTTGGAGTCATGTCTAGATGAGAACATCCCCTTTTGGTCACGATTGGTCAACCGTGATGGCTGCCCAAGCCAAAAACCCCAAAACTTTTATCACAGTCTGCAGGTCATATTTAATATGGAGGGATTTCATTGTAACTTTGTAGGAAGACTCCGTTTGATGTCTAGAGGAGATTCGTTTTCAAATAATTTCACTGTAAATTGGTAACTTTCGTTGATATATATTAACTGTGAGACCACATACATTAACTGTGAGGGCCACATTAACCCACCCCTCAATTCTTTAGTACAGTCTACACCTCATATTATTTTTATTGTAAACATAGTATATAGTTAACAAAACTTAACGTATTCCCTATTATCACAATTCTTGTGTTATTTCATAATCCCTTCATAAACCTTGAACATTATCTATTTCATCAAACATAACACACAGACAAGTGTCATTGACACTTTCATTTGGTGTCTGCGGAAAATTTTATTTTAGTTGAGAACACGATTTTGCCATCTTTTATAGTCGCCAGATGTAAAATATGTGGAACATTTTATGTTTCTTACATTCAGTTATGCCTTCTTTTGAAGGAAATTAATTATTTTTGGATAGAATTATAAAATCTTTGCACAGTGCTAGGTTGTTAGTATTGGCTTCATGCTATAAAAAGGAAAATTTGGTACCATATATATCAACCCATGTAGTAAGAAGGCTTAGTAAAGAGTCTCCAAGTCCTGAATTTACAGTGAGATTCACAGAATGAGTTCAGTAAAATATAGTTGGACCGAGCCTCTGGAGAGGTACATACTTAATTTAACCCATGTGTTTCATAAATTTCGCTTTCAACTGGGGACAAGTTGAGTCTATTTATCATTTGATCCCTATTCCAATACAAGATGCTTAACTGTTCACTCAAATACAGACAGTGCTGTAAATAAAATAAAAAAAAAATCTTTTGTAGGCAACTCAGGTTACTTAAAGTGGTACTCCAGCATGTCATTGAATGATAGGGCTTTACAACTTTCAAGTTTTCAAAAGTTTTATCTAGGTTAAAAAGCATTTTCATAGCTTACTGTAAATTATTTTAAAAATATTTTTTCATTGTGTGGTCATATATAGTGACAACTGCTGTCAATTACCTTAATAAACACTAATAAATAACAAAATAGTTTTTCTCAAAGTGTCCTGAAGTAAAAAAAAACTTAAATTGAAAACTCAGGTAAAGGTAAATTACTTTTTTTAATCTCAATTTTCTCAAATGCACTCACCCACCCAATCACACCAACCCACCCCACCCGAGGACAACCGGGAAGTGAAGGTCATCATGTCTGCTGAGGTAGATTTGTTTTCCTCCACCAGTGAAATAGGACCTGGTAACCAATGCTGCTTGGGTGCAATCCCTCAGTAAATGGGTAACATAAACATAAATGATTCACAAAACTTGTCTTTATACTTATGTCATGTCATGATATAGCTCAGATGCTGACATTAAACATCTATATATAAATATTTTTTTCCAAACCCATATTCTCATTCCCCATAGGCATTCATTAATTATAGAGAGTTTGGCATACTAGCTTGACTTTAATGGATTTTGACTGACCAAATAATTACTTTTTGACAATCTAAGGCACAAGAAAATGATTTTCACAAAATCTTATTTACCTGCATTTACAGGGCTACAGTAGTAGGGGTTAAAGAGTTCAAGAATGACGTGAAGTATCCCTAGTGTTTGGAGAACTTTTTCTACTAAACCATTCAGTCAAATCTTTTGATACAGTGGAACTCCTGTTACTGGAATAGCCACTTGGTTACTTTCCTATATTTTACAGATAAATTGGGCATTTATTCAATTATATCTTAAGGGAAGCTGAATAACATGGGGTGCAGATGTCTGTAACTCAAGGGGAATGTCGGTCAACATTATGGGGTGCACAATGAATGATTATTTATTTATTGGTGTTTAAGGTCACATATTTCTGCACAATGGCTAATCATAACCATGACGGTTTTATGGGTGGAGGAAGCCGGAGTACCCAGAGAGAACCACCGAGCAACTGTCAGCTCCCCAACATACTAACTCCACACAAGCAGGATTAGCATTGGTTGAAGACAAGTGCACCATCGATGTGCAGTACGCCTTAGCACACAACGCCACCATGCCCTACATGGGCAGTGGGGGTGAAGTGTCTTGCCCAAGGACATAACATGATTGCCGCAGGTGGGATTCGAACCGAGGACCTCTCGGCTTGCAGCCTGCACCTCTGCCTACTGAGCCACGATACCCCCACAATGAATGATTCCAAGTTAGTGTGTTTGTATTATGAGCTGAATAACATGTTGGTGCAGATGTCTGTAACTTTTGGGGAATGTTGGCCAACATTATGGGTTGCACAATGAATGATTCCAAGGTAGCATATTGTATAGTAGGAGCTGAATAATGTGGGGTGCAAATGTCTGTGACTTAAGGGGAATGTTGGCCAACATTATGGGGTGCACTATGAATGATTCCAAGTTAGCATGAAGTATTCCAAGTGTTTGGAGAACTTTTCTACTAAACCATTCAGTCAAATCTTTTGGTACAGTGGAACTCTGTTACTTGAATAGCCACTTGGTTACTTGAATAGCCAACTGGTTACTTTCTTGTATTCTACAGATAAACTGGGCATTTATTCAATTATATATTGCTTGACAGAGCTCTGTGATCTCTGTCAAACAATATATAATACAATGAATGACTGTATTAGACGTACTGAGGCAAAAAGCTCCATAAACAAGGAAAATTTGTTGTTTATCAGAGCAATTTCTCAACATATTGCAGTATTTTTTATTCAGTTAACAGGAATCTGCTCCATAACCTGTATGCAATTAACAGGTCAAATTTGTACTGAAGGTATGGTAAATGAATTTGTGTTTGTAAATATTATTCAGTTAACAGGGGTATTCAATTAAGAGAGAACCAATTAAGTGGGCTTCATTGTATTTGCTATTTAGCATTGGAAGGTGCACCAAATTACATTTCTTCAAGGCATGCAACTTGACTGGTTTTCAGGATCACCAGAGGAGGGTGTTGGAGTGGTGGTGGAGTCAGAAAATAACGCTTGACCCAATATATTCTCTTTTCAGTCTTCCTTGGCCAATTGTTTTAATAACATTTCCAAAAGAAATCAACAGAGACATATCATATCAGACCTCACAGGAACAAGCTCACTGACACTTTGGAAGGAGCCCCAAATTTTATTTGTTTTAGGGATGCAACTTGAATGGTATTTGTTTGAGGTCACCAGATGAGGGGTGTTGGGTGGTGGTGAAGTCAGAAAACATGTCACCCTTTAATTCTGTTTTCAGTCAAACTTGGCCTGTTTTTTTTTTCAAGTTTCAAAAAATGTCAGCAAAAAGTATCTCATATTACACCTGACAGAAATGAGCTCATCAGGATTTCCTGCCCTTATTGTATTGTTCTTCATGGGAACCCTGGGAAATGAATCGGTGCTCATTTACTGAGTTGAACAAATTATGTTTTACTAGTAGAATAGGTCCTGGTAACCTAAACCGCTGGGATGCAGTCCCTCATTCAGTGGGCAACATGGGCATAAACGATTAGCAAAACATCATTTTATGCTTATGTTGAGTCATCATACAGCCCAGAGATGCTGACACCAATAAATAATTAAATGTATGTGTCTGTTGTACTGAAGTAATTAATGATGGAAAAACTTAAAGACATGCAAATTTTATAAGATCATCATAAATCCATTCTGACAATGTAAATGAGGTGGGCATGACTTATCAGATGAGCATTCTGGCCCTGTGGGAGCCTCTTGTTTTTAAATGTGGCTGGCTGCTATTTTTAATTCAGTTTTTCTCTTCTAAACCTCTACTTATAGTTTGGCTAGGTTGGCAGGCATATGCTGTTGTATGGCGTTGACAGCCATAACTCAAGAATGGCTGGATGGATTCTCATGATACTTGGTAATCTGAGTTATTTGGCCAAGTTGGATGGAGCTAATCAAGAATTCCACCTTGATCAAAATTTCTTGGCATAATTATGCCCCTTAGTTAATGGATTTTCATGAATTTTGAGTTTGTTAGTATGAAAACTCGGAACAAACATTGACCATTGACCAATCTGGCTGATTTTTAGCTCACCGAAGAGAGCTAAACTTATCACTTTCCGTCCGTCGTCCGTCCTGCATAGTGAACATTTTTCAAACGACTTATCCTCTGAAACCGCTAGGTCGATTTGCTAGAAACTTGGTATGGATGTTCATTACCATATGTCAATTCAAGTTGTTCAAATGAAATGGCCACATCCCTTGGGGGCTCTGTATGGGGCATAACTCTGATATCACCTTATGAATTATAGAAAAATTATTAAAAAATCTTCTCCAGAACCAGTGGGCAGAATCTTTTGATACTTGGTATGCAGCATCTTGGTATGGATCTGATTCAAGTTTATTCAAATCGCCCCCCTGGATTCATATTTGGGCTCACTATAGAAGCCCAAATTTGAACTTAGTGCATTTCAGGCAAATTTCTTAAAAAATCCTCTTCTCCAGATCCAGCAGTCAGAATCTTTTGATATTTGGTATGCAACATTGTGGGGTGGATCTGATTCAAGTTTGTTCAAATTGGCCCCCTGGATTCATATTTGGGCTCAGTATAGAAGCCTGAATTTGAACTTAGTGCATTTCAGGCAAATTTCTTTAAAAATCTTCTTCTCCAGATCCAGCAGGCAGAATCTTTTGATATTTGGTATGCAACATTGTGGGGTGGATCTGATTCAAGTTTGTTCAAATTGGCCCCCTGGATTCATATTTGGGCTCATTATAGAAGCCTGAATTCGAACTTAGTGCATTTCAGGCAAATTTCTTAAAAAATCTTCTTCTCCAGATCCAGCAGGCAGAATCTTTTGATATTTGGTATGCAACATTGTAGGGTGGATCTGATTCAAGTTTGTTCAAATTGGCCCCCTGGATTCATATTTGGGCTCACTATAGAAGCCCAAATTTGAACTTAGTGCATTTCAGGCAAATTTCTTAAAAAATCTTCTTCTCCAGATCCAGCAGGCAGAATCTTTTGATATTTGGTATGCAACATTGTGGGGTGGATCTGATTCAACTTTGTTCAAATTGGCCCCCTGGATTCAAATTTGGGTTCAGTATAGAAGCCTGAATTCGAACTTAGTGCATTTCGGGCAAATTTCTTAAAAATCTTCTCAAGATCCAGCAGGTAGAATCTTTTGATATTTGGGATGCAACGTTGTGGGGTGGATCTGATTCAAGTTTGTTCAAATCGGGCCCCCCCTGGATTCATATTTGGGCTCACTATAAAAGCTCGAATTCGAACTTAGTGCATTTCAGAAAAATTTCTAAAAAAATCTTCTTCTCCAGATCCAGCAGGCAGAATCTTTTGATATTTGGTATGCAACATTGTGGGGTGGATCTGATGATTCAAGTTTGTTCAAATCGGCCCCTGGGTTCATATTTGGTCTCAGTATAGGAGGCCAATTTGAACTTAGTGCATTTCAGGCAAATTTCATTAAAATCTTCTTCTCAAGATCCAGCAGGCAGAATCTTTTGATATTGGGTATGCAGCATGCTAATGTGGTCAGATTCAAGTTTGTTTGATATTTTTTGTTCCAAAATGTGTTTTGAAGGATTGGGGGGTGGGGGGGGGGGGGGGGGGCTTTTAGGTGATTTTTTCTGTTCCCAAAAGCATTTTGAAGGATTTAGATTGATTTTATTTTCCTATAAAAAAGTGTCTTTTGTATTCAGTACCCTCTAGGGGTGTGTAACTAAGATTTACGAAGATAGGTTGTATCAAGCGGTTTCAAAGGGGAACTTTACATTTTACATTATCATCAACTGAAGAAGAGGCAAGATGCCTGGAGTATTTTGTCGCTCCTGAGGGATTCAAGGATTGAGAGCGTATCCTATGGAGATGGATTGCTTGATGTAGACTCATTCATGGACCCTGTTTATATTGTGTTCTGTTCAAGATGAGCGAATCAGGCCTCGTGGGGCCTCTTGTTTATATTTTTATATCTAATTAAAAGGGTTCAAAATCTTCATATCAAGTTTGACTTGAAAATGTTTTCATTCATGCCCAAATTGAAGTGCCTGAAAACTGTTGCTCTGTAAATTCCCGAAGAGTGACTTCATGTTGGCTTAGTAGCATGAAATATGTTGTATCAGGCCAGGCTTCTTGCTGGATTTCAAGTTGTTCAGTCAAGTTGGACTAATTGGATCAGTGCATGTTTATTGTTGTACACAAGTTCTGTTTTAGTGGTACAATAGGATGCGGTAACCAAGGCATCTGGTTGTCAGTATAGATATTACCATTGGTGAAGCTTGACTTTATACTGATAGTGTAGCCATAGATGCTGGAAGTTACCTCAAACACTCATAATTAAATTGCAGGTAATATAATAATAACACTTTGGCTGGCCGCTGATTTGTCGCGGTTCTCGGGTGAGGAGGCCTTGGTTACCCCTGTACTCCCAACTCCCTCCCTCTTCCCACCCTTCTTCTCTCCTCCCAACACTCGGAGGCGAACTGCTTGATAACACCCCTTACCTCATTCATTCATCCCAATCTCTCCGATTAGCATATTAACCCTCTCCGTTGAGTCTCACACTAACCACTCTCCCCTCATTCTCCCATTCCACTTCCCCATTATACTCCAAGTGAATCTTATTCTTTTAGACTGTTATTTTCGGCATTCTAGTAGAAAGTGTTCTAGGGTCTCCACCACGCCTAAATTACACATCTGGCACTCCTTTTCACCGTTTTCCCCATTTTCCCCTCAGCTTCAGGGACCGCGACCTCAGCTGGAACAACAGTGACCACCCAAAGATGTCATCAAGGTACTTTTCAAAACCAGGCTTCTCTTTATCACCCATGCTACCCAGAGACCTCTTCGATCTGACTCCCCCTCGCCAGTTAAAGTTACCATCCTCCATCACCCTTTCTCTGTCGATTTGTTTTACCCTGGTTTGCCCCTATTTCTTGGTCCAAGATCTCCAATGAGTAGTTCTCTATTAGCTCCCTCACTTGGACCATCCACCCTGTCTTTATATTTGAGTCGAATATACTCTAGAACATTACTTTACACCATCGGCTGGCGGCGAGATTTATCAAATAATTAAGGTACATGCAACCGAGTTCCAATAAGTCTACCCTGTCCTTGATCCTTATCCATCCAAGCGCCCCCCCCCCCCCCCCCCCCCCGATTGGTTTCTTGTGTCGCGGCATTACTCGAGCCAGTTATCCATCGGCCTGCAGGTTTCCAATCTCTTTATAGCCATTTGGTTTAGGGGTACCACTTCTGTACCATATATTATTCTGACAGACCCACCATTTCCCAAATTATTTTCCCCACGAAAACCTTATTGAATCTGTTTCTCCCTATAAGTTCCATTTTGTGAAGCATTCACCTCCCCTTCAGAATCAATTTATTTGTGTGGCTTCGGTAGATGCCTCTTCCTGTTATGTTTATATTTACCCCCAAATACTCGTAGTCACCTGTCTCTCCTACACTAATAAGTTGGCTACTACCTTTCGCAATATAGAACCCCCCCCCCCCCCCCCCCCCCCACACACACACACACACACTCTCCACCTTCGAGTGGGGTCCACTATGCGACCCCGTGATATAAATTGCTCTTGCTTTCATTAAGTTCGAGTCTCCATTTGTTCCCATATTTCCCAACAATTGCCAGCATTTTCGATAGTCCCTCTTCTCTTTCTCACACTAGCACCATATCGTCTGCAAAACATAGACCTGGGATCTTCAAGTCGACTGCTACCCCATCGACGCTACGCAGGAGTGCCGGTATAATGTAGAACCAATGCCCGTGATCATTCGCCAGTCGGGAGTGATCTAGAAGTGACCGAATGCTGGCAGAATAAACTTTGCTTTTTAATGGTGTATTTCGTGATATTTCACGATATATTTTGAGATTTTGGGGTATTTCAGTTGGTAGTGTGACCCACCCTAAGGGATTTGCTGATTAGACGTGAGTAATAATAACACTTTGGCCAGCCGCTGATTTGTCGCGGTTCTCGGACGAGAAGGCCATGGTTACCCCTGTACTCCCAACTGCCTCCCTATTCCCACGCTTCTCCTCTCCTCCCAACACTCGGAAACGAACTGCTTGATGATATCCCTTGTCCCATTCTTCCCAATCTCTCCGATTAGCATATTAACCCTCTCCTTTGAGTCTCCCCCTAACCACATGTCCTTCATTCTCCCATCCCACTTCCCCATTATACTCCCAGTGAATCTCATTCATTTAGACTGATACTTTGGGCATTCTAGAAGAAAGTGTTCCAGGGTCTCCACCATGTCCAAGTTACACATCTGGCACTCCCTTTCACCGTCTTTCACAATTTTCCCCCTCAGCTCCAGGGATCGCGACCTCAGCTTGAACAACAGTGCCCCCCCCCCCCCCCCAAAGGTGCCATCAAGGTACTCTTCAAAACCTGGCTTCTCTTTATCACGCAGGCCACCCAAAGACCTCTTCGATTTGACCCCCTCTCGCCAATTACGGTTACAATCCTCCATGACCCTTTCTCTGACGATTTTTTACCCTGGTTTGCCCCAACGTCCAGGTCTGAGATCTCCAATGAGTAGTTCTCTACTAGCTCTCTCACTTGGACCATCCACCCCGTTTTGATATTTGAGTTGAAAATTCTCAGGAACATTACTTTACACCATCGGCTGTCGGGGAGATTTACCAAATAATTAAGATAACCGAGCTTCAACAGGTCTATCCTGTCCTTGATCCTCATCCACCCAAGCTCACCCCTGATTGCTTCTAGCGCTGCAGCATTACTCGACCCCGTTATCCATCGGCCTGCATCGTTCTGCAGGATTTCCAAGCTCTTTACGGCCGTCTGGTTTAGGGGTACCACTTCCGTACCGTATGTTATACTTGGCAGCCCCACGATTTCCCAAATGGTTTCCCCCACGAAGTGAGTGATGCGATGGAGTAATAAATAACATTTTCTCTCCTTCTTGTGCAATTTTGATAGTGTGATGCCTCTAAAGTGAGTCTTGTCGAAGTACAAAGATAAATATTAACTATTCCCTGTACGAAGTGGAGCACTGTTGGTTCACCGTGGTAAGCAAGCTCTATTTTATTTGTAAAATAGGACCCGGCAACCAACACCTGGGGTGAAAGTCCCCTACTGCGTGCAGCGTTGTAAACGTCAGGTAGTCTTGCCATTATACTTCTTGTGATCATATTTAGAAACAGATGCAGAAACAGAAAAAAAACACTTAAAAAATATCGATTTGAACGGTCCTGAGTCGAATTTCGAGTGCAAGCAACAGGAAACTTATTGAGTCCCCACCCCCTCACCGCACAGGCACAGCATTAATGGAAAACCTAATATCATTTAGAAATTAGTCCCCTCCCACCGATGAGGAGAAATCAGGCGCCACCACTGAACCTTAGGCAGCATTCTGCTGGAACTTTCCGTCTTTATCCCTATCATTACGGGAAAAATAGCAGTCATCATTCACAAAAATCCCCATGTCCTGCTGGACGTTTTTTATACAGGCATGACAATAAATGAATATAAACCGTACACGTATTTTTTATATTATCGAGATTTTGCTTCGCTGTGAAGAGATATGGTACATACTGAACCTAAAATAAATAGATAACGCTAAAAAAAAATTCGAAATTATTTGTGGAAATTTTGTTTTATACTCTATTTAGTTTGGAGATATTAATACAGGTTTGCAGTGACTGATATGTTTGTTTTCATCACACTGTCAATGGCAACCAACTCGTGACGTCACGTCTGACTTCTCTATAGACTGGAACCCTGCTGCGCACCCCAAACGTGATGGACAAAAACGACCACTGCACCCCACCTCAAAATAGACAGAAATGCCCACAATAACGGCCAGCTAGGGTGCTACCCACAACACCAATTCATACTCTTAACACACCCCACGAGTCAAAATTTGCACAAGTGTATATATACCCGTACGTCCGTCCGTCCGTCCGTCCGTCCGTCCGTCCGTCCGTCCGTCCGTCCGTCCGTCTGTCTGTCTGTCTGTCTGTTTTTTTATGTTACCACCTCTCCCTCCAACATGCTTTAAGCTACACCTTTCGTATTTGGTACATGGATAAATGGTTCTGAGGGGATGATGCACGCTCAAAATTTTTTTTTCAAAATCCAAGATGGCGGAATGGCGGCCATTTTTGTTGTGTTTTTTAAGCTTTTTTCTCTATTTTCATGTTACCACCCCTCCCACCAACATGGTTCAAGCTACACCTTTCATATTTGGTACATGGATAAATGGTTCTGAGCGGATGATGTATGCTCAAATTTTTTTTTTCAAAATCCAAGATGGCGGAATGGCGGCCATTTTTGTTTTTTTAAGCTTTTTTTCTCTATTTTGATGTTACCACCCCTCCCACCAACATGGTTCAAGCTACACCTTTCATATGTGATACATGGATAAATGGTTCTGAGGGGATGATGCACGCTCAAAATTTTTTTTTCAAAATCCAAGATGGCGGAATGGCGGCCATTTTTGTTGTGTTTTTTAAGCTTTTTTTCTCTATTTTCATGTTACCACCCCTCCCACCAACATGGTTCAAGCTACACTTTGCATGTTTGGCACATGGTTAGAGGGTTGGGAGGGGATGATGCCCGTTCAATAGTTTTTCTTCAAAATCCAAGATGGCGGCATGGCGGCCATTTTTGTTGTGTCTTTTAAGCTTGTTTTCTCTATTTTATGTTACCATCCCTCACTCCAACATGGTTCAAGCTACACTTTTTTATATCTGGCACATGGATAGAGGGTTGTAATGGGATGTTGCACGTTCAATATTTTTTTTCCAAAATTCAAGATGGTGCCATGGCAACCATTTCTGTTGTGTTTTTTAAGCTTTTTTCTCTATTTTATGTTACCACTACTCCTTCCAACATGATTCAAGCTGCACTTTTCATATATGGTACATGGAATGTATATGGTACATGGAATAAGGATGTTGTGAGGGGATTATGAGCGCTCAATATTTTTTTTTCAAAATCTAACATCTGTCTGTCCGTCTGTCTGTCTGTTTTTACCACCTCTCCCTCTAATATGCTTCAAGCTACACCTTTCATATTTGGTACATGGATAAAAGGTTCTGAGGGGATGATGCACAGTCAATATTTATTTTTCAAAATCCAAGATGGCAGAATGGCGGCCATTTTTGTTGTGTTTTTTTAAGCTTTTTTCTCTATTTTATGTTACCACCCCCTCCCTCCAACATGGTTCAAGCTACGCCTTTCATATATGGTACATGGATAAAAGGTTGTGAGGGGATTATGCACGCTCAATATTTTTTTAAAAAAAATCCAAGATGCTTATATACTCTAGTGGGGGCGCGGTGGCTCAGTTGGTAGAGGTGCAGGCTGCAAGCCGAGGGGTCCTCGGTTCGAATCCCACCTGGGGCAACCGCGTTGTGTCCTTGGGCAAGACACTTCACCCCGATTGCCTACACGGGGGCACGATGACGCTGTGTACTGAGGCGTATTGCACGTCGATGGTGCGCATGATGTCTTCAACCAATCTAACCCTGCCTGTGCTGCGGTGCAGAGTTCAGAGTTACGATGTTGGAGAGCTGACAGCTGCTCGTCGTTGCTCGGTGGTTCTCTCCGGGTACTCCGGCTTCCTCCACCCGTAAAACTGTCACGGTCACGATTAGCCATTGTGCATAAGTATGTGACCTTAAACACCAATAAATAATAATAATAATAATATATACTCTAGTGTCCTCTGTGACAAAAACACCTTATGTCACAAAAGCGCCGTAGGGGACTAATTCCACCTCGGTGGTCAAACACTTGTTTTCACTGGCTGGTTACCTGCTGCACTGCAGATGTTTCTCAGCGTAGTGCGTATTGGTCCTGTACATAATCAGACGCGGATGTTGGTCCAACATCCGGATCAGAGGTGGCATTAGCATTACCAACGGACACAGGTTTCAAGAGTCAGCAGTTATCAAATTCAGTAAATATTAAAACTCTGTTTTTTCCTGGGTGGCTATGTCATCGGTGATGATCTTTGTTTTTTGGTGAAAAGAGGCTGATGGGGTTTTTTTGTGTAATGTAAAATACAGATAGCATTTTGTTACATGTAATATTTTGTAGTATGAACGCTACTAAAAGGGGGTATTTTGTGAATAAAATTACCGACTCGTGCAAGCAGAGTCGCTATCATCATGTAAATTGTGTTCTAGAGTTATTTCGTATAGGGGAGACATGTAAATCTTGACGGTGGGTTCCAATCAGATTGACTATCTGATCTTGAAAACACTTGATAAACGCTGAAGACTTTCCGTGACATTATTGATGATGTGGTATGCGTATTAACCATGATGTTAAGCGAAGACTATGCTGCCCGTCTTGGCATTAAAGTTTTTTCTACGCTGCAAAAAATATAGGTTCTCTTTAGAACCAAAACTGGTTCTAATCTTGTACCTGAGATGGAACCAGTTCCGTTTAAACAGTGTTTATTTCAAATCAAATAAATGTACCAAGATTAGCATTCAATTTTAATAGAATATTACATGAACTGAAGTACATTCAGCAGTGAACATGGTGCTTATTTAACGCAGTCGCCAAGCATTTTGAAACAAAGGAGAAATGAACAGTTGGCATATCGAACCAGTTTTGGTTCTATACGAACAGTTGGCATATCGAACCAGTTTTGGTTCTGTATAGAACCAAAACTGGTTCGATATGCCAACTGTTCATATCTCCTTTGTTTAATATTGATTTGCGACAACCTCATATAAGCTCAGATCTTACGGCTGAAATCCCCTCAATTTATGTTTAATTCTGTTAATAGTTAATGTTATTCTTTATAAATTTATTTGATTTGAAATAAATACTGTTTAAACAGAACTGGTTCCATCTCAGGGACAAGATTAGAACCAGTTTTGGTTCTAAAGAGAACCTATATTTTTTGCAGTCTCAATTTTCGCAAGTAAATTATTAGTCTTGAAAATATTAAATAAACGCGAAAGTATACGCTATATTATATAAAATTTATACAAAATATGGTGATAATGTCTTGATTTTAATCTCTTATTATTTTAGGTTTAAAGTCTGAGAGAAAATCTCATTTTCGGTCTCATTTCTACGAGGCTAAAAGACACACATTAAGCTGAAACCATCTCTGAAATGAATCACTTAAGAGATTGACTTAATATTAGAGCTGTAGGTTTTTAAATTTCTTGTTCGGTCTCGGTTTTGGTTTTTCAGGTGGAGAAAAACCTCGGTTCGGTTCGGTTTTCGGTTTGTTCATGAGGCCAAGTAAAATTCAATAAAACTCATTCTTATGTCCAAAGTCATAACTGAATGGTAGTGAAATTAAGTGAAACTCAATGAATGCCCGAAATAAGCTATAATACGTGAAGAATCAGGAAGTCCAATATAATAATTACCTAAATATACAGAACTTTTATTGTGATTGGCCATTTTTCGAGGTCTGACACCTACATTCAACTTGAGGAAAGCTGCAAACACGACTAAACTGAAATGTCGGAAATTCACAGAATGTAGCCTTCCCAGAGTAGTGAGAGTACCCAGACACTGCCATTGGCAGTGTCTGGGTGCTCTCACTACTCTGGGATGGCTACATTCTGTGAATTTCTGCAGAAAGAGCTGGCAAGAGAGTATTTAATAAAAAAAAACGAAAAACCTTAGATTACGGGATGTCGACGGTTTCGGTTTCGGTTTTTTAAAAAAACTAAAAACCTCGGTTCGGTTTCGGTTAACCTACAGCTCTACTTAATATGTATATATGTGTTACAGTCAAAGTCTAAAATCAGTCAATCTGTAGAATGACTGAAATTTTCAGTCAATCTGTAGATTCACTAATTCACTCAGTCAATCTTCAGATTTCCTAAAAAAAACACCACTCATTGTATAGATTTCCTGAAATATCAGCTCATTATTCTATAGATTGACTGAAATGTCCCTTTCATTAAGATATTAATCATGAAACTATGATAATGATTATATCCTTCATTTATCCTAAAAACATCTTAAATGAACAACAAAAATATCAAATCACCTCTACCACGGTCTACCAACAGAATCAGAATTGTCACTTTGGTTCAGCTTGAATAAGCTATCCTTCTGCAGCTCTTTTGCGTTTGATTTGAATATTTTCGCGTTGCTCCTGTATACGTTTTTTCTGAGTATCCTCAATTGTAATTGGTGGACTCTCAACGTCAGTTTGGTGAGATTCAGATGGTCCACAGGCAGCCTTTAAGTCGTCTTCATTAATCAGACACTGGAGAATCTCAGTACGAAGAGATGTTGACCGCAAAGCAACTCGAGGTTCACTTCCAAACAGCGCCTTAACTGGTAAAGTGCTGAGTTTTTTCTGACAACAAATCAAAGCTCATCATATACTGCTCTATTACATTTAATTGGATAGTGCCTTGTAGGCACTATCCAATTAAATGTCAGAGAGCAAGATATTGTTTTAAAAATCTGTTTCATATCAGAGACAATAAAGGCTTCCTCAGGCAGAATGTAGCTACAGACAGTTATTACCTGTCACTTTTAGTAAAGGCAAAAATGGGGCTTCCAGCACTCTACCAGTTAAATGGGAACTTTGATACCCGAATGATAGCTGCCGTTTTTTTAAACTGCACAAAGCAGAGTCGTTTGGCCAATCGGTTGTCTTATTGTCTCCTAACCACCGTAATTGACATGTCCTTGATATCACATCTGAGACGTTCCACGGAACCCTGGCTTTGGGGATGATGAAGTTTTCCGTGTACCATGAGGGGATCTGGCCTTAAGAGCTTCAGCTCTGTGGTATCAGATGCGGTGAATTCACTGCCATTGTCCCGTTGTAATATCCGTGGAGCATCAAACAATATGAAAATATCAATCAGCTGAACAGTCACTTCAGCAGCTCTCTTGGATGTTAGCGGATGTAACACACAGTATTTGATCAAGTGGTCTTGATAAACCATGATCCAACGATAAGATCTGTCTTTTTTTCAGATACAGAAGCATCTTTAACTCTTGCAGTAGAATGAAATATTCTTCCTTTGTCATAAGAATACTTTTTGAATCGGACTGTTTTCTCTTCAAAAGCTCATTTCGAAAGTCACCTTCCAATGGCTTCCATTATGCCTCCCATTTTGTTGAAAATGAGGAATTATCTGAGTTCCAGAGAATGGCATTGTTATGTCAATATTCAAACAAGTATAATAAATACAGACAACAAAAAACAGCTACAAAAACAAAGACCTGCAAAGTGAACATGGGTTCACTTCAACACCGCACGGTTGGTCTCAAATAATTGAAAAGAGACAATTGAAAGACATTTCAGTCAATCTGTGGAATAAAGGAGCTGATATTTTAGGAAATCTGTAGAATGACTGATTTTTTAAAGAAAATCTGTAGATTTGCTGAGTGAATTAGTGAATCTACAGAATGACTGAAAATTTCAGTCACTTTACAGATTGACTGATTTTAGACATTGACTGTAACATATATAGGTTATAATTTATCAGTCATTTTACAGATTGACTGATTTTAGACATTGACTGTAACATATATAGGTTATAATTTATCAGTCATTTTACAGATTGACTGATTTTAGACATTGACTGTAACATATATAGGTTATAATTTATCAGTCATTTTACAGATTGACTGATTTTAGACATTGACTGTAACATATATAGGTTATAATTTATCAGTCATTTTACAGATTGACTGATTTTAGACATTGACTGTAACATATATAGGTTATAATTTATCAGTCATTTTACAGATTGACTGATTTTAGACATTGACTGTAACATATATAGGTTATAATTTATCAGTCATTTTACAGATTGACTGATTTTAGACATTGACTGTAACATATATAGGTTATAATTTATCAGTCATTTTACAGATTGACTGATTTTAGACATTGACTGTAACATATATAGGTTATAATTTATCAGTCATTTTACAGATTGACTGATTTTAGACATTGACTGTAACATATATAGGTTATAATTTATCAGTCATTTTACAGATTGACTGATTTTAGACATTGACTGTAACATATATAGGTTATAATTTATCAGTCATTTTACAGATTGACTGATTTTAGACATTGACTGTAACATATATAGGTTATAATTTATCAACACTCCTCATCTTTTACCTGGGCGTAGGATCGGTAACTATAATACTTGGCAGATTTAGGATTTATTTATTTACTTATTTTTCCTCTTTTAATTCATCAACTCTCCACATCTTTTACCCAAACTTGGGACTGGCAAGTATAAAACCTGGCCGATTTAGATTGGGTTTTTGTTGTTTGTTGTTTTGTTTTTTTTTGTTTTTTTTTTGGGGGGGGGGGGGGGGGGGTTGTTAGTGCATTTGTCTACTGTTTTTGTTTTTCTCTTTTCTCGGCCTCTACAAGGTGGGTTTTTACAGTGCATTTCGCTATTGTTTTGTCTCAGACTCTTTGGGCTCTTACAGCGCATTTCTTTCTTGTCATTACGTTAGTCAGGCCGTTTGTCAGGTTTCATTGCTTCAAATCACATCGAACTGAATTCCCGGGTCGATTCAATTGAGTTGGAAAACAATGAAAAATGGAACCGTATTTATTCTGCATTGTTTATCTTGGGTGCCCCCCCCCCCCTCCCCCCACTGACAATACTTGGAGATGGGCGGGGGCAGTGCCTTTCAAAATCACCTGCGTTTTGTCCCAAGTCGAGTTTCGCATCAGGACAATCCGTCCAAAAATGCTGAGTTTTTGGGTGGGAGTGTGTTTGGGGGGGGGGGGGGGTGCGTGAGAGGGGTGCCTTTTCAAGTGTTTTCGAAGAATGATATTAACCTCCATAGCCTGGAACCCTGTCCAATATACGTGAACTTATTTTAAACTAATTTCTTGTGAATCACCAGTCATAATGCTGTGAGATGTGGTATTCACCTCCTTTTAGTGAGAGAGATTCAACGTTGTTCCCAGAATTTTCTTGTTTTTGTTCTAATATGGAGAGATTGCATCACGTATGCACAAAATAACAGTGTTTCGTGGGCATTTTCTCGCGCTCTTGTGCTTGCACAAAATGTTTTCTTGTTATATATATTGTATACTACAAGACATGTTATTGCGCAATATTCATCCCAAATGGACCCCAAAATGCGTACATTTCAAAACAATAACAAAGATCAGCTCATCGTTCCTTGAAGGCGACTTGGTGCGGCGTAGCATGACGTCATTTAGGAAGCTACTGAGGAATAATCCTCGACATCCATCGAGTCAATGGATATCGAAAAATATCCTTTAGATAATTTGCGATAATTCACAGGCTAGCATATAACTGTAACTTGACGTTGTGTGTATCTATTGATGATATAATTGTATGTAAACTTGTCAAAAATTTACATTGCGGCTGACAAGTACAAGCAAACCATGAAAATTATTTTGAAAACACCCAGAAACACTGGAAAAATCATCACGAGAAGAAGTGTATGTACCCCTTCAGGCCACATTTGGAGGACCCCAGAAGAAGTAACGTCATGTCTCGTGACCCAGCGAAGCCAAATTGGATTGTCATGGTAGCCCACGCGGGTGGCCATGTTATGACGTCATTACCATAGTGATACGTTGTGTCAGCGCGCATGTAATTGGGGTGACAACGTGTTACCCTCGTCCAATTTGTTAATTTGTAATATTGAAGGCCGCCATCTTGGTTTCTATGGTGGATTGTGGTTGTTATGTGACCAAAACGCATCTAATGGGGCCGGGGGGGGGGGGGGTGGGGGTATGTTCGATTTGGGTGGGTATGTTCAAACGGGTGTTGGATTGAACTGGAGTAGGTCTAATAAACCAAACGGACCCGGCAATGTCCAAAAAACTTCATATTCCTTGGATTCTTCCGGAATTTCCATTATAAGAGTAGCACGCAGTACTATAAGATCCAACAATTCCTCCAAAATCACTAAATACGACATAAAGACCCCGAAAACGGAGCTAGCGGGGCGAGCATCTAGCGGTTATATGAATCAAATAGCCGAAAGGAATGGTTTCGCGCGCCGAAGGCGCGCAGGAACGGTATGGGGCACAAGCCCCTTTCGACCCTCAGTGACTGTAGATGATTAGTTCTCACATGTCTAGGCGTGTTGAAGGAGGAACGGCTTCAGGTACTCGGCAGGTGTCACCAGTTACGCCGTGATGGTCTCTTGGCTGATGTCGGTTGAACCCTCGGGTGAGGACCAGTGTGAGAGGTTGGGTCCTCTCACAATGGTACTACCTCTCCCCGAGGGTGCAGTCGATCTGGATTTTCGGGCAAGTATAGTCTGCCACTTCGAGGATGATTTTGAGTGATGTTGGGTGATGGCCATCACTGGCAAGTATAATCTGCCTCAGGCTGTCTCTGTTTGGTTGGACTCTTTGAAGGAAAACAACAACGACCCCTTTCGGGGACCACCAAGAAGAAGACCCGAACTTCCCTGCTTCGGGGACAGGCCTGCATTTGTAATCCTATTGGGTTGGGACAAAAAGATGCGCATTGCGCTTACAAAAAGGAGCGGATGCAGGACGCAGGACCAACGCTCGCCTCCCCTAAAGTGGTCGACCACTTTTAGGGATGGAGCGGAGGATGTTCAGGAACCATGGGGGTTACCGTTTCTGTAACGGATGGACTGTCCGTAGCGGTTATTGGGGTGCTGGTCAAAAAGCATCTTCTTTGTACCTGCTTAAAAGAAGGCAGAATTAGTTTTCATTAGAATAAGAGATAAAAGTAGCACATTATGTTTTAATTATAATCACAGTTAAGCTGCTGATCAGCCTGTTAGATCTCCTTCATAGGGTGATAGTGAGTTTGTAGCGGGAGGGTAACAGGTTTAGGCACTAAACCACACCCGAGTGTGTTTCTGTTATGCCCTTCGCTGGTTTCGACCATATTTATATTAGTTTTAGTTTATTTAGGATCACGAGTTTGGAAAGGGTAGTTTGGTGCCGCGCATTGTAGCATGCCTGGAGCAGGACATGTCGTACTGTGGGGTCGCAGTAGGTTTGCTTGACAGTGGCTTGGCCTACCTACCCTTTCCCTTTGTTGTTATTGGACGTAGATTTGCTGAGATTGTGGGGGCAGGGTAGTTTGGTTCTGTGCATTGTAGCATGCCTGGAGCAGGACATGTAGTACTGTGGGGTCGCAGTAGATTTACTGACAGTAGCTTGGCCTACCTACCCTTCCCCTTTGTTCCCCGTGTTGTTTTTGCGCGCTGACTGTTTTTCGAGCGGTCTTAGTTTTGAATGCAATTTTTGGGCTTTTGTCGGCTTTCGCAAATGGCTCCAAGTTCGGAGATTAGTTCGCTGTCGGCTAACCGGTCATGATTTTTCGCGGCCAGGGTGGCTAGGCGGTCTTTAATGGTGGGGATATCGGCCCTGTCGTGGAGTGTTTTGATGGGTGTGTCCCATGGGGCGCGGAGGGCAACTCCAAGCGCGTGATTTTGGACCTTCTGGAGTTTTCCCATATTAGTTTGATTGAGGTCAGTTAGTGTGATTGCACCGTATTCGAGTACTGGGCGCACAAAGGCTTTGTATAGTTTGAGTAGGGTGGACTGGGTGGCTCCCCATGAAGTTCCCTTTAGCATTTTCAATAAGTTAATGCGTTTGGTGGCTTTTTCGCTATGTCGTCGGTGTGTTTGTTAAAGGACACTTTTTGATCAATGGTGATGCCCAGGAATTTCGCCTCTTTGCATTCTGGGAGAGTGTTATCCTTAAGTTTTAGGTCAAAATCACGTTTATTTTTCTTGCAGGTAAAGGTGATTCGTTGGGTTTTATTGGCGTTTAGCAGGCTTTCCGCTAGGAAAAAAATGTTGAGGCAGGTAATGGGGAATCCAAGGATCCGACGGGGCGACCATGGTCACCCCGTCGAATCCTTAGGTTCACCATTACCGGCCTCATGATCTCATCTGTCTAAAAGGCACATCTGAGACGCTCAAGTGGAGGAGCTATGCCTTGTGCATGTTAAAATGGCTGACCTCAGAGTGTACACAAAATTTACTAATGTGGACCAATGGAACCCAACCCAAATCGTGCACATATGCCATCTAACCTATCACCAGATCCTGTCGTTCCCTAGTCAAGGTTATTGCAACTTGTTAAAAAAATTGAATCTGGTTGATTTTTGCTGTTCTTTTTTCCTTATAATTCTCTACCTTTGATGCGAGTCTTAAGAGTGTCTGTGATGAGAGCCCTACGAGGACCTTTTGGGTAGGGGAAAGTCAACGAGGGGATTAGGGCCGTTGATGGGATCCCATGTCTGTATAGCGGAAACCTTGCGTTCAGCTTAATTCTCCATTTGGCACACCATTGTTCTGGGTCATCGAGAGCGCGTTGCAGGGGTTTTTGGAGCAGATTGGCCGTATTGTTAGAGTCCCAGAGGCCCTTATCATCCGCGAATTGGGAGACTTGAACACGATCCTCGGAGAAGTTAAGGTCATTTACATAGAAGATGTAAAGGAGGGGGCTTAGGACGGATCCTTAGGGTGCCTGCTTCAAGGGGGACACTGTCAGACATTTCATTGTTCACTCTGACTTTAATTTCGCGATCATTTAAGAAAGAGGATAGTAATCTGAGCAGTTTCTTGGGGAGTTTCATTTTTGATAATTTGTAGCGCATTCCATTGTGCCAAACGGAGTCAAATGCTTTTTCGACATCTGACAGGATTGCCGCGCCTATTTGCTGATTGTTGATAGCGGTTTTCATTTGGGTGACTAGTCGGTAGACATGTTCGATGCCTTCTTAACGGTTTCTATAGGCTCTTTGCCATTTATTGAAAAAATCGATGTCTTCAAGGTGCCTCCTGAAACGATTGGTAAGGATTCGTTCGAATGTCTTACGAATGCAGCTGAGGAGGCTGATTGGGCTGGTTGGATCGGAGGGGTCCTTGTCAGGTTTTGGTATCATGACACCGATGGCTTTTTTCCAACATTTGGGAAAGTAGCCATGGGTGAGGCATGCGTTGAACAGTTTGTTTAGTTTTTCGATTAGGGAGTTTGGGCTTTGTTTTAGAATTTTGTAGCTTACTTCGTCTTCGCCGGGTGAGGAGGAATTTTTGCATTTTTTTATGACGTTGATGATTTCGTCATTGGTGATGGAGGTGACGAGGTCATCGTCATCCCCGTCTTCTGGCTCGTTATCGAATTTGGGGTCACGGTAGATTTCAGGGTGTTCATTGATGTGGTCATCGATCGCGTTAATGGCGGCGTCATCATTGTCCGTGCCTTGATACGGGCGATGCGTTTTTCTTAGGAGGTCGGCAAAAGTGTCGGCCTTGTCTTTGTCGGTGCGCGTGAAGGAACCGTCTTCCCTTTTAAGAGGTTTGGCAGCGGCTTTGCCGCCCTTGTTTTTTGCCCAGTTAGGATTTTGAAAGAGTCCCAGAATTTTTTGGCATCTTGGACCCCGTTTAGATTGTCTGTTGCCTTTTCCCGGTTGGCTTGTTTTTCAGCTTTGAGGGCTTCCTTGACTTCGCCATGAAGGCGGTTATATGTTTTTTTGAGGTCAGCTTTCTTGCCGCGGTCAGTTTCAACTATTTTATTACTTAGCATATATATATATTTATTATACGCTAGATTATCGAAGAAATTCATGTCGTGTACATCCCATTTAACCCTTTACCTAACCTGAAAAGCAGACGACACTTGCAAAAATAATTCTTGAATAACTAATTTTTTTTCATTTTTTGTCTCAAAAACATAGGTTATGACCCCTCGTTGGAACGAGCTCGTCGAGCTCGTTCCAACGAGGGGTCATAACCTATGTTTTTGAGACAAAAAATGAAAAAAATAATGAAAATTAATTGGCGATTTTTGAGAATAGCGCTGGCCGGTTTTGGCCGTTACGTTGGGTAAAGGGTTAAACTTAATCCCTGTACAGCTGGTGTTGATTACATAATAGGTCTCCTGTTAATAGAATCAATCTCTAGTGTTTACATTGCTGGAACTACTTTCAGTTACCAGAGTGATTATTAAAACAATAACAATGAATGAGAGTTTCTTTGATTGGATTTTCACAGCACAACGATAACTGGGTAAAAATGATACAAGAAAATCTGCATGAACTATGTATTTATTTATGATCGATCAGTATATTTACACTGTACATGAATTATTTACAACCTTTTAAATAATGAATAAAATATGACAATACAGATGTTCAAAATAAATAAATAAATAAATAAATAAATAAATAAATAAATAAATAAAACCACTGGAAAGTGATCATTTAACTACATTAAATTTATCTTCCATACAGTACCGCCTATAATAAGTGGAAAGTTGATTGCGCTACTAACTCGCTATCTACAACATAATAACGCCATAACGTTACTTTATTGTCGCAATATTTAGGAAATACAAGCGTTCCTAGACACCTTTTACAACAGGAACTCACGGACTACTGATATGGCTTTAACGGGCATTCTTCATTAAGCCAGATTATCGCCTCATTATTGCCAGGTTGCTATAGCAACCTGGCAATAATGAGAGGATATTCTGGCGTTATTAACGCGCTATTGTTGCCCAACGGTACACTTTATTATAGTCCGTACTGTATCTATTCAGGTATTTATTTACTGGTGTTTAAGGCCGTATATTTCTGCACAAGCAGACTAATCATGAACGCAACACAGATATAAATCCATGTTTGGCCAATCATTAAGATAGAAATCGATCGTATCCCCCCACCCCCTCCTACTGCGAAGATACAGACATTTTCTCTTTCACGGTATCAATCAAAATGGCGGCTTTCAAAGCATCACTTCAAGGTGAATACGACCTAAATTATTGGAAATGATCATTGTGTTCTAGAAACGTATAATGAAAAGAAAAATCTAGTGTTTTTGAATGGATACCGATCATTTGCAGCAATAATCCAACACGTATTAACCTTGAAATGATGCGTGAAACTCCCTAGTCGAAACATGACTGAAAGTCCGTAATATAAGGTTTTGGTTTGGTACGTCCTTTTTAAAGAACGTACCAAACCAAAAACGTGTATTACGGACTTTCAGGCCATGCTTGGACTGGAAATCCGCCAACTGAATCAAATCGCAAGACACCATCTGTTCCGAGTATCGAGCGAATCACTTCCGCGCATCAAAGATTAAATACTTTCATGCATCAATTCATGACTGAAACGAGTGGAATTATCAGATTCTTATAAAAAGCGTATAATAAAAAGAAAATCAAGTGTTTTTGAGTGGATACCGAAAATTATCTCACTTGTGACCGAGACAAATGGTTATTTCAATAAATATTTATATCGGTTACTCATGAGATAATTTTTGGTATCCACTCAAACACACTAGATATCCTCTACATATGGTTCATCAGTTTATTTGATGACGTCATCGGTGGTTTGATGACGTCATCGGTGGTGCCCTGGGCCACTTGACTTATGGCGTATTTTATGACGTCACCAAAGATGTTTTTGGTCACGTGACTGGTATCGTTAATGATCACATGATCAATCCATAGCAACGACCTTGATCTATGGCTAGGCACCGCGTAGGATCTTGGAATCCCACTGTAGGAATCCCTTTTACGGGATCCCACTGAGAGAACCCTTTTGGGAAACGTCTCTGGTTATAGAATCCCCTTTACCGAAATCAGGATAAGAGTCGAATGTGGAGTCCATTGTTCAGGCATTTACTCAATAAATTATTTGCACGACGAGATTCTAGTCGTTCGAGAAATGACTTTTGCAGTCACTGCTCAATATCTTATTGGGGGAACTTGGAATAGGGATGAAAATGTCGTTAGAGCAAGCACATTGTATTCGATTGCTAGTAGCAATAAAAAAATATAACAGTGGTGTGAACTTGGACCCATAACTGTAGTAGTGCAATGATAGGTACTGAGAGATACTATAGTACCACAAGTTATGGTGGGACACTAGACAGAATAATGGTAGCCAATAGTAATGGTACAAGACAACAAGGACGGTAGAAGATATAGTAATGGTGGCTACAGTGAAAGCTGATCATAGGACAGATGATATTGCCTCTGAACAAATCCGTAGTATCCGAGGCATTGAAACTATGTAGGTCATGTAGGGTCTAGAAGGCAGGGAACAACGGGTACTAGGGACCATTAGCTATCTAAAAGATATCCCCCAATAGTGTCCATCGGTTCCAAGTCCACATCATATCACCACTGTCACCACTTTCATTTCTTCAGTTTTCGACACCTTGAACAAAGTTACAGCTTGCTTTCTTGGGTGAGTCTTTTGAACGTGCCATATTTGTGCATTAATTGCATTCGGGGTGGATGGTTTGTTTGAATAGGTTTTTCCCGGAAATTTGCAAGAGAATGTACATAGCTCATGATAGCTATAGCATCGAAGTATGAATTTATTGGTTCATTGCAATATATACCACCCCCAAGAGTCACCTGTTGTAGGCCCCATATTACATCACGATTGATATGTACTAAGTTGATAATTCTATGCAATTGATATTTTTCTGAAGGAATATTGTGTTTTTACAGTAAAGCAGATTCTAGTTGGTCTGACTCATTTGCACTAAGTGACCTTTGAGTGTATCTGCATGTATCAACATGTCTATCCAGAATCTATTTTTAGATCACTTTACATATAGCTGCTGATTGTTTAATTGTTTAAGTAGGTCATCCTTGTTTACGTCAATTAAGACAGAATCACTTGGAAACTGGTAGAAAACAGAACATTGGAGAAACTTGTCTTCTATGACATTCTGTCTGAGTACTATTTAAACCCTTATCAACAGAATTCAAAACTCTTTTCAGATAAACCCATTTCAGATAAATAGAGGATCTCAAACGAGTGATGTTTGGATATAAGATTTTTTGACGAGTTTGATGAATTTGCTTCAAAACGAGCCTTCATCCAAACATCACGAGTTAAAAGATTCTGTATATCACATGAATTTTCGAATCTTTTTTACACTTTTTATTTAATTCATTGTCACTAAATTCTCCCCAAAGCAACCGACAATCAGTTCGTTGACTCAGGCGCTTGATACCATGACGTCATGGATGCGCTTTACTTGCACCTGTTGTCGTAATTGACGTCATGTGAACTACGCAAAAGAATACAAGCGCCGATTAGACACTAGTCTAGTTGATAATCAGGAAATAAGATATGGGTCGTTACTTCGAAATTAACGACGTTTCATGTGATATACTCATTTTAGATAGACATTCTATTTATAACAGAGCAATTGTTTACATTGGAGATTATTATTGTTCCAGGACAGTGCATTTATTATAGAAGCAGTGCTTCTTTGTGAATTTGGAAAAGTGATTCCAAAAGAGAATTTTGAATATAATTTATTCATCTTGTAAACGAGAATTTATACTTGCTGTGAAACAGAATATATTTTAGTGAAAAGCTAGGATTCTACTGGATTATTTGGAATTTACCTGTGGCGCCAATACTTATTGGATTTTAACTCCATTTGAATTTTGCTGAGCATTTTATTATATTTTATTGGAGACTGCTGAAATTTGTAAGTGAACATTTCATTACGAATTTCATTACGGGCAGTGTTTTTGAAGACACATTCTTGGACTGAATACTACCTTCACCACTGGATTACTGGATTCTGTCAAACTGTATTTTGGACTAATTCAATAATTGATAAGCATCACTGTTTTTTTCCGTAAACCAATTAGTGTAAAAGATCTTTGTATCATTTTTTTTGTATATTATTTTTTTCAAATTCAATTTCAGAATAGCTGAACTCCTAGTTATTGTTGCCGATTCTCAGATTTCTTTCTGTGACCAATATCATTAATATTTCCACACCCCAATGTGTTTTGGTACATCTCTATTTATACTACTCAAAGTTTGCTAAGCACCAAATATTTGACACATCATTGTGAAATTTGCTGGTGACATATTTGCGATATTTTTGTTAGATATGATTGAGGAATGTATTGATATAGTCCCCAGTGTTTACATATGCTCTCTTGACAGGCAGACGTTTCGTGACAGTCATGGAAAGCGTGTACCCCTTGATTTTCATGATGTTTTCGTGTATTGTCGACATGTACATGACATGTGTGGGGTATTCAATCTTCATTTCAACACAAACCCTTGTGAATTAATGATTGAATATGGCAAAATGTAAGAAGACATTTGTCTGAAGAAGAAATGTGGCGGGCTGTAGGGATGGTGGAGCAAGGGGCTATCCATCGTCAGGTTGGTGAAGCCCTTGGTGTGCACCATACGGTGACCACCAGAGCCTGGGCAAGATTTCAGCAGTATGGCACGCCAGTCAGACGGGATGGTGGTGGCAGAGACTTGGCAACATCTGCAGATGAAGACCGGTTTTTGATCATTCAGGCCAATAGGAACCGCTTTGCCACAGCAGCCCAGCTAGGCAGTGACCTTCAGAATGCATCCAGGGTAAATGTTTCGACGCAGACTATCCGGGCAAGGTTGAACGAAGGTGGTCTCCGATCGAGAAGACCATGAGAAGACCATGTATTCGCATTCCGCTGCCCCAGAACCACCACCATGCACGATATGAATGGGCCATGGACCACGTGAGATGGACCAGAGAAGATTGGCGACCTGTCCGTTTTTCAGATGAGTCAAGGTACTGTCTAGACCATAGAGATAAGCGTTCCAGGGTATGGAGAAGACCAGGAGAGCGATTCTATGCAGCCAACATTGCTGAGCATGACCGCTGTGGTGGAGGGTCAAACATGGTCTGGGGTGGTATCAGCTGGGATTAACGTACAGAACACTATGTCCCTGAACGTGGTACATCGAGTGCACAACGGTATATTGATGAGATCCCGGATGTCCACGTCAGATTGTATGCAGGTGCAGTGGGTGGTAGATTCATTGTGATGGACGATAATGCCCGTCCTCTTGTTGCCCATGCTGTCGGGGGAGAACCGACAGAGGGAGGGGATTGAGCGTATAGATTGGCCAGCAAGATCCCCTGACCTCAGTCCAGTCGAACATGCCTGGAATGAGTTGCAGCTTGCAATTTCAGCCCATCCAGTCCAGCCAAGAAGTGTCCAGGAGCTTGGTGCCATGCTGGTCCAAGGATGGACCAACATCCCACAAAGGACCACCAGGAACCTGATTGTGAGCATGGAAAGGCGTTGTCAAGCTGTAATTAACAGTAATGGGTCTCATACTCGAAACTGAACCCATACCAGTTCGCTCCGTCAACTATATGGCATATTGAAAAATTTTCTTTTTTACCAATAATATTCATTTTCCATGGTTATCGTATTCAAAAGCTGAAAAATAATGTCAAACACAAATAAAATCTTAATTTCTGTACTTAAATCATTAAAGATAAATAAATAATATATACACTTTTCATCACAATATTTCAATTAAAACTTAAAACAGGTAGTTCGATATACTTGGTGCTTAGCAAACTTTGAGTCGTATATTAGTGAATGATTCATGGGGTACCTCCGACGTGGCTAATCATATTTGGTGCTTGGTATTTGGAGTGTCTGTTGGGAGACTACGACACAAAACATCCAGTTTGGAATCATCTTGGCGATCTCGTTTAAAAGGAAGGGCCATAAGCTATATTTCTGAAGCAAAAACGATAAAAATATTTTTTTAGGTTGGCGATTTTAGCTGCGCATATAAGTCTGATAGGGAGGGTGGCTCAGTTGGTACAGGTGCACGCTGCAAGTCAAGACGTCATCGGTTCGAATCCCAGCTGCGGTAATCGCGTTGTGTCTTTTGGCAAGACACTTCACCTCCATTGCCCGTGGGCGTTGTGTACTAAGGCATACTTCATGTTGATGGTTCACTTGTCTTCAGTTAATGCTAACCCTGTTAGTGTGGTGTTGGTATGCTGGGGAGCTGACAGTTACAATGTACTCGTGCTTGCTCAGTGGTTTTCCAGGTACTACGGCTTCATCCACCCGTAAAACTGTCGTGGTCATGATTAGCCACTGTGCAGAAATATATGACTTTAAACACCAATAAAATAAATAAATAAATCTGATAGGTTAGTTAAAGGGTAAACTCACTCCGACCATCGCTATTCACTAAAGAACTTTTAACTCTCGCATTTTGCCGAATCGAACACCAGCTAAACACATTCGTGCGTGAAGGTGTCTCTAAAGAAAGTAAGTTTCACACGATGGCACTCGAAATGTCCTAAAAGGGCGTGTACCGGCGTTCTTCCGTGGAGTTTACAACATCCGAACGCCTATAACCACCTTCTTCCAGGCATGCTTTATCAACATCGTGAAGTGTAAGTGTGTTTGTTTGATCGTAAGGCGGGGCGTCTTCACAACTACTGTATAGTTTGCATTTATTTTTAGCTCACTTGACTGCAAGTCAGTGGGAGCTGTTGTCTTCACTTGGCATCCGTCTCCTGTCAGCCGTGATCCGTTAACTTTTGCAAACTTGACTTCTTCACAGCCACTAGGCCAAATTCAAACATATATAGCAAAGATCATCTATGGAGTTCTCCCCTTATATTTTGTTCAGATGAAGCATCTGCCATATTCGGGCTTTGGTTAATACCCCAAAAGCCTAAAAATCTTTAAAAATCTTCTCACAAACCACCAGAGGGAATGCCTTGATGTTTGGTTTGAAACATCCTTTGGTGTTGAAGATTAAAGCTTGTTCAAGGGAAGTTGGCAGGTCAGTATTTGGGCTCTCTGTAGGGCCATATCCATTTTAGGTTTCGCCCAAAATTTCTATTTCAAGAACCGGTGGGCCAATTTCGACCAAATTTGGCGTGTGGTATAAGTGGGTCTTGAGTAAATGATTGATGCCCGAAATATTTTTAGCCTCGTGGCAACCCCAGGGGCTAAAAACAGTACAAAATTCAAAAGCCCACATTTCCCAAACCACATGGGACAGAGAACTGTTATTTGGTATGAAGCATCTTTGTGACCAGAAGAATGGATTGGTTAAAACAAAATTGCCAGCGGTTCTATCAGGGTGCCCAATAGAGGATACTGAAAAAAATGATGAGTCAGCATTTTTGCAGTAATTTATCCTGGAGGAATAGCTATTACATTCAAGCTAGAATAACATTATTGCTTCCTAATCCTGTTATTCTAATCGGAAAATGAAATTTCTGATTCCCTGATCAGCCCTTTCAATGCTGTGCACATATGTTTTTCTCTGGTTCCTTGGAAAAAATGGATCTGCTTCCTGTATGAATATCTTTAATTTAACCCTCTCATAACTTAAGTGTGTTTTCTGAAGATTTTATTTTATGTTGAACCCTTTCAATGTTGTGCACATGTCTGTTTTTTCTGGTTTCTTGGAAACATTTATCTGATTCCTGTATGAAAGTCTTTAATTTAACCCAATGAAGACTTCAATGTGGGTACCAAAGATTTTATTTCATGTAATAATATTAACAAAAACCTTTTTCTTTCTGTCTTATTTATTTTTGATGCTTTAACCATTTTCACACAGACTTGAATTTATTGGTGTCAGTAAAATTTTGTTTCTCTAGTTTGAAATCATTCTTATTCTTTAAAACCTCTGGGCCAAATTTATTCATTTATGGCACAGATCATCTTTGGAGTAAACCTTTTCTTCTTTGTTCAAATGAAGCTGCTGTCATATTCAGGTTGGTGTAGTTTACTCTTCTGATTCCCCCCCCCCCCCCCTCCAAAAAAAAAATAAAATACTATATCCCTTGGGGTGGGGTTAATGTTCCATAAGCCTAAAATGCTTTAAAATCCCTTCTTATAAGTCACTTGCAAAAAATGATTAGATTTGTTGTTTGAAACTTACTTTAGTGATGCAAATTCACTTTTTTTCAAAGAAACTCAGTAAGTCAAAATTTGAGCTCCCAAATTTAGGCCAAACTCAAAATTTCTATTTTCAGATCCAATGGGCAGATGTGAACTAAATTAGTCATGTTGTATACAACTGGGTCATAAGTATTTCTTTTATGCCGGATTTTCTTTTGGGGGTGGAGTGGGGTGGGCGGGGGCGGGGGCGTGGGAGGGGTAGAGAGAACCACAGTAGTTGAAAACAAAACCAAAATTCCGTTGGGTTGTTGTTTTTTTTATACTTCACAGAACAGAGCTTGCTAGAAAGCTTTCCTAGGACCAGCAAAAATGAATGGCCAAAAACGATGCTTTTGGTTGTGTCATTGCAAATCAAAAAATTGCTCTTGCTGCTGATCACTCACTGATACACTCACCTCTTTTGACAACTTGAGCTACCCTCTAGGAGAGTGTTTTAGGCTCACTTGAGCCTCTGGTTTTATAATGTTTTTGATATGTCAAATGCCTTTGCAGACCAGAAGCTTGGATCTCATAATTTTCCATATGACATATATTTAAAGAACTTTCCTCGTATTTCAGTATGTTAAAATTTGGGCCCAATTATTAAGCCAGGGTTTGGATTTGAACAAACTTGAATCTGCCCCCCCCCCCCCCCTCCCCCTTACAGATGTTGTATACCAAACATGAAAGGATTCTGAATGGTGGATCTGAAGAAGATTTTTAAAGAAATTTCCCCAAATTGCACCAAGTTAAACTTTGGGCTCCAATAGAAAGTCCAAATCTTCACAACTTGAATCTGCCCCCCTTCCGGGGATGTTGTAAAACAAGTATGAAAAGATTTTGACCGGTGGATATGAAAAAAAAAGATTTTTTTTAATTTTTAAAAAATTTATGGCTGCTATCAAGAGTTAGGCCCCTTCTGGTGCCCCCTGTGGGCGTGGCAAGTTCATTTGTACAAACTTGAATTGCATGTGATAAGGAATATGCACGAAAAATTTGGTTCAATTTGGTCAAGTGAGTTTGTGAGGAGAAGTCGATAATGTAAAGTTCACGACGGACGACGACGGACAACAACGACGGACGGCAAGTGATAAGTAAAAATCCCTGCGGTGAGCTAAAAATGAAGTAAAATCTGTCTATATCTGTGATTTTCGTCAGTCAACAACAGTATTGTTCACAGTTGACACTCTGCATATTCAGGGCATACAAAGTTGAAATGTTTCCATAAATCGTTATAGGCCTACCTGGTCGTGTTTCATAACTCTAATATTTCTACCACAAGAAAGCAGCGAGTATATAAAGCGTGTGAGTGTGTGGTGTTGGTGAAGAGGGGGAGGGGGGAGGGGGGGGGGTCTCTATCTGGGTATCCTGACACGCGCTGTCCCCAAAACTAAATGTGCATATGGATCCTTCTGGTCGTTTTTAGCGTCTCGGTGCAGAGCGGGGTATTTATTTTTTCAATTATATTAAATTTTACTTTTGGCCATGACAGAATTGCTGGGGGCAGCAAACTGTGTTTATGATATTTACCACGTGAAGTCCGCTTAGCAAATAAATTTCTTATAAACTTTTAGGTACTAGTAATACCTAATTGGTCGCCTTCACTAATATAAACCGATTCAAAAACATAACAATTATATAAAAATGGACTTGTGTGTACGCGGTGGTATTGTTTGTTTCTTCTTTAAACCACGATATCGAAAAAAATACTTCTCCATAAATATAAAACATTTCGTCGAAACATTTAGCTTCGGCGATCTGTCTTTTATTTTCCGACGACTAGTCTTTTTTCGCGACGAATTGTCCAAAGTTGCGGCAAAAATGCCCAAAATTCCGGCGAATTATCCGGTTTTTCACGGTGAGATGCCCAAATGTTCGGCGAACTGTCCTAAATTTTCTTCCGTTGAAATGCACTTTCAACGGACAGTCCAGACCCCGGTGAGGCCAGAGTTGAAATGTTCTAATCAATTGTTTCCCGATCGTTGGCCATGATCAGGCCATCGTCACGAATTTGAAACCCAACTTAACTGGTAGAGTTCGGGAAGCCCATATTTGGACTTTACTCAAAAGTAGAGGTACAGTAGAATCCTCTTAATTGAATATCCATTTTGCCAGTGAAAATTATTCAGTTAACAGGAGTATACAATTAACAGGGATTTGGTCAGTTTCCTGTGTTCAGGAGGTAAACTGAGCATTTATTCTATTATATCTTGTTTGACAGAGCTCATGGAGCTCTGTCAAACAAGATATAATAGAAAATATGTATTGGATGTAGTGAGGCCAGAAAGGTTGATAAATAAGGGGAATTTGGTGCGTGTCACAGTAATTTTTTTGACATACAAGTATTTATATACAATTAACTGTTTACTCTACAACCCATATGCAATTAACAGATCAAATTTGTACTGAAGGTATGGTAAATGGTTTTGTGTTTGAAAATTATATTCAGTTAACAGGGATATACAATTAAGAGATATCCAATTAAGTGGGCTCCATTGTACCACAACTCAAAGGCTTCATAGTCAGTGGATATACTTCATGTTATCTTTGAAGTGAAATTATTAAGTATGAACGCATTTGTCTTCTTATAAATATATGGGAGAGTGCTTATTGCTTATTGGCACTCTCCCAAAAGTTATGACTAGGCAAAGACATGAGAACAAATTTTGGTGACCACAAATAATACAGCTCCCTCCCTACCAGTTAATATAGCCAACTTGTTCACCCTTTTCCTACCCAATCTGATTTTAAAATAAAAACCATCAACAAATCCATGTTTTGTGACCCATCATTGGAACGAACTCATTAAAACGAGTGGATCACATGTTTTTGATTTAATTTCTTGAAAATATTGAAAAAAAAATTAAATAATAAATTTTCCTATATATATTTTGTTTGCGGTAGTTAGGGGGTTAGATTATTTTTTCCAAATTAGTGGCTTTCATCAAAGAACATTTTTCAGACGGACAACAAAATTTACCGACAGTCATTGTCATGGGGCGAAACAGACCTACCCCCTTCCCAACAGCCCCACTAGTTTCGGGCCTGTGCTTTCGTATGCCTTAGCATATACTGTGTACTTTTGCCTGCCCTGTAAAGTAAAAATAGAAAACAACTCCTATTTCCCAGTGGCGAAGACAGTTTCCTTTTTGCCGATGGGAGGTCAGGTCAAAAATTTTCCGGTAGTCCAATAAAAAATTTCGACAGATTTCACATTGGTCAGTTACCAAATTCATACGAGCCCCCCCCCCCCCCCCCCCCCTCCCACACACACCTATCGAAAAATGGGCCAAAAAACATTCTCGGTGTTTAAGCCAAAACGAACCGAAGACTTTCCGAAAAATTGGTGGTGGCCCCCATCCATGTTTCTCAGCCACTGATTGTCTTATAAAAAGAGAAGCTCGTGTCAAGCTAACACTTCTTCCATCTTTTTGGATGATGAATTGAGTAAGCTTTTTCCCACACAAACTTTCCCTTTCGTGTTTTTGATTGTCTCCCCTAGATCATTGTAAATCAAATCATGTTTTGTTTCTCTTCCCGTTTGAGGTTTTATATTTAGACGTGGAACTTTAAAGGTTAATTGCAGAAAATGTGAACTAAAAAAAGTTCTTTATTGAAACTGGACCCTCCCAACTTTTGATCGATAGCAAACGCATTTTCCAGAAAGATAGATATCAATATTTTCAGGGGGTTCCGGAAACTTTGTGGAAGTTCCTCGGAGTGCGGGAAAGGTGCTATTTATCCTTTGACACATTTTTAATACCAACAACACTGTAATCCGATTAATTGCCTGCAAGGCAAAGCATTAATAACACCCTTCCCTTCCTACACACCGAGGAACTTCGCAAAGTTACTAACTGCAGTTCAGGACAGACTGCAAGCCAACCCTTTCAGAAACACTTTGGAATTCCCATTTTCTAAAAATAGATGTCTTCATTTCCGCGTTTGAGAATGAAGTTGTGAGGTCGCTTTATGGTAAATTCTAATGCTTCCAGGTAGGACGAAACGAACATTCCGTTTATGGTTTAAAATGTGTAGCTGTAACCATGTCTGGGGACTAACTATCGTTCTTTTTGAAGGCCATCTCCGGAACTTTGTTGAGAAAAGAAACGTGTTTGTGTCCTCGCAGGGCGAATTTATGCTAAATACATGGTCATTGTCTGTCTGCATGGCTCCCGATATTTTATTACAATTAGTGAAGGGCGTGAACGCAGTGAAATGGAGAAAAGTAACAACAACGACATTGATTCCGACCATTTTTATTTGAAAGCACAGTCCAACATTCAGCTGGTGGACTGTGCTTTGTTTGCAGCTGAGAATATAAAAGGATATTTGCAGCTAAAATTGTAGTTCAGCGATCCAAACGTAATTCGGATCGCTGAACTATTAAAATTGCAGACACTTTTGCTCACTATGGTTGACTCCCTCCGGGCTTGAAGTGTGATGGGTTGGAGTGTGGAGCGGCTTACACCCCTATCAAAAAAAAAAATACCAGATGAAATGTGTAGTAGGAGTACTGAAAGTAATTTTTCATCTCATTTTATTCTGTTGATAATTCTGAGACTTCTCTTCATTTCATGAGGTGTTTTCCCTAAGAGCTTTCTATGAAATGAGACCAGCAATTGGAATTACAGCGGAATACTATTACTTGAATAGCCTGTAGTCTGATTTTAGTTGTTTAGGACCTCTCAGCGTAGTCACAGTGGGAGAGATGGGATGATGTAATTAATTCTAATGAAGGAGGGATGTTCTGAAGCCCTGTGCTGTCTGCATACACAGTCTTGTCACTCATATTGTTCCACTCAATCACAGTTTGAGGGTTCCAAGAATGACTGTAAGGTTCTACTGTAACTGCAGGAGTTAAAATAATTAACTGAAGTGGATGTAAACCTAATGTGGATTCTTTATTTTACACAATCATGATGATTCAACACTGCCAAAATAACATCAATCAGGAACTACACAAAGAATTCCTCAGTGTGACAGGTTCCTGCTCAACAATTCTGTGGCTACCATATCCCTATTCTGGCCGGATACCTGGACAGGGCTCAAAATAAGTGGTGTTGCGTCGCTTTTTGCTATGCAAAACTTGCAAAAAGCTACACAATGTTCATTTATGTATTGCATTTTGCAATACAAGATAATCAACTGCAGCCTATTTGGCTGCAGGTGATTATCTTGTATCGCAAAATGTAAATGAATTTGAAAACTAATTCACTAATGCTTTACTTCTGATTGTGGAACATTCTAGGCATAACTCAGATTAACTCTCCATCAACCATCATTAGCAACTTCATATGTAAGATGAATTTTATTGGTTTAAATTCTTCCTGTTTTTACAACATTTTGCATAAAATGTACATTAAAAATAACTTCAAGCCCATCAAATTAAAAATCCCAACTTCCATTTTGAGAACTCTGTTGAACAACCAAGACGCTATTTGAAAATATCCAAGTCCATGCAACCCTTAAAGGCAGTTCAGTTAAAAAAAACATAGTAAATGTTTCATGTGTTGCAGATCAATTGGAAATGCCCACAAATGGATGGAAACTATTCTATCTACTTAGAAGAATTCCATACAAAACAGCAAAACATAACTCTAAATACAAAAATAGCTATGTAATTTTTACAAACTGCTATTCATTTTTTGAAAATTTGTAGCATTTTGCTACGCAAAGAAAAAAAGTTATTTTGAGCACTGTACCTGGATGAAGGTGAAAATGTCCTGTCCACTCCTTATACAGGTGTTTCATGAAAACAACAGAATTTCACTAGCCACAGCAATTTTCTTAACTATAATAACTTTTACTTTTACATTTAAACCACATCAAAATCAACGATCAGTCCACATACTTAAATAATTGTAGAGGGAATTGATCTGACCCGATCACTGCAGTTTACTGCAAAACCTAACTAACCAATAGAAAATTAGTAAAACACTCCACACTTCATGCCTTTGCTGAATGAGGGTCACAACAAAGCCAGTGAAGTGAAGAACTGGATTTACTAGAAGGGATAATTAATCTTCTGAAAACCAAAGCAGCTGAAAGTAATAATAAATAAATTGCAAAAAAATAGTTAATAAAATATTAACAAATGCAAACTTGAATTCAGTGTGGTTCAGCAAAACAGTAATGAAATTAAAACTGCTGATAAATAATGAATATTATGATTCAAAATAAATTACCAATTTAGGTGGTCCATTCAATCAATTCCCCTACTTTTATTAAAACCAATATTAACCCTTAATATATTACTGTCACACTATTTCAATGAAAAGTTTTAAAACACTTGGAGTTCATATGAGCTTGGTTTATAACAATAATTTGATTTGGGGTCAGAAATGAATGACATGGCATTGCTGGCACCAGCCTCTTGGTCACTTCGAAGAAGAAAAGTTCCAAGATCTTCAGTCCTGACGAGGAGTTTGATCAAAGTCCTTGGATATCCTACTGATACAGCACAGGTTCGGGGAGGAGTGGCAGTGATGAACCATGCCATGTGACGTTGGACCCGTTCAAGTTTGTTGCCAAATTGTTGGTATCCTTTTTTGTACATAGGGGTTCCAGACCAAGGGGTGATATGACTAGCGTGAGGTATGCTGACCCCATGTTTTGGGGTTAGAAAAAGTTGTCTGAAAAGCTATATGTTACAAAGATATTTGAATGCCAAACTTAAAGTGATGCGATCATATTTTATTTACCTGAACGTTATAATGGTCGCCTATGGGAAAATATTTAGATCCATGATACCTATAGGAAATATGTTTTTTTGCTTCCAGACCAGATTCAGTTATTATTTTGGGTATTATTTCACAATTAAATGTTCATTGGGGGACCACACACCTTCGAGAATAGTTTTATTGTTTTGACAAGTTGCATTTTTTTGTCCCAATCAGCAACAAAGGCTATACATTACCAAAATTACGGCTGTTAATGCAAGCAAATTCATATCTTGAGCAAGTGTATTCCCCAGGAGCACACTATAACCTCTGGCAGCTGCTAACTAACAGTGTACCATATCCTATTAACACATTTATTTAAACCATGGTTCCCCTTCATAGTACTAGGGGCAGGGTGATTCCAACATTCAATCACCCTCCCAAAACACCAATCAAACACACAGCCAAACAGCCTATACTGCACTTCTGTTGACTGGTACTCAGAAGTTTTTCTCTTCTATATTTTGCTCTTTAAAATGTCAGAAAGCAAGTCCTTCATTGAAAGAGTATTTTGGAATACAAAGTTGGGGAGGGGAGGGGGCTACAGTGGAAGAATAACATAATAAAATGACCAATGTGAATGAATGACATTTTGCATAGCTACTAGTACCAATATAGTAGTCTGGTACTAGTGCTGTCATAGGGCTTATATTTCGTCTAAATTTGTGAGAATCCATTTGGATTCTCGTGAAAATGGTTGCGAGAATCCATACCTACTATGAGTTTCCCAGGATCCCTTGACGCCACCATGGTTCAACCACTGTTGTATACTGATAACACCTTTTAACCTTTTAGCCAACGCACCTTATTAATTTTTAAAACTAAATTTGATAATTTTTAAACAATAAATAATAAATAAATGATAAAATAATTAAATGAACAATATTTACCAATAAAATCTTACAAATATATCTGTCGTTGGAACCGGCTCAATGAGCCGGTTCCAAAGACAGCCATATTTGTAAGATTTTATTGACAAAGTGTCATGATACTTCAGGTCATGTTAGCCTTATGTTGGTTAATTTGTTTCCGCTGTGTTAGATAAAGGGTTAAATTGACTCAATTCTATTCACGCGAATCCCAGCAGAAGTGCAGCGAGAATCTACAGGGATTCTCGCCAGTTTTATTGCGCGAATCTTTGTGCGAATCGATTCTTGGATTCTCGTCGAAATTTAAGCACTGCTGTCATAGTTGCCATGTTACAGCACAAATTTACGGTGACTGTTGTGATATGTTGCTCTCTCCTTGAACCAAGTCCCCCTCCCATACACATTTAAACCATCTATCTGCTGGTGATAAACATTTGGAAAGACTGTACAATATATTTTTAGAGGCTGAAGTTAATATAACTTTCAGTTTCTTTACTTTCTGATAATTTTCTTTGAGACTGCAGCACTCATGGTCCACTGAATTATTTTTCTATTTGACCATCTTGTTCTAGCTCCTCCACTATATTTTTCACTGTAGGTCATTCAGTACTCTAATGTTGACTTCCTAAATGTGTGACTGACATTTTATCTGTCTCTTCATCAGACAAGTTGTTTCTTTGTTTTTCATTTACCTGTGCAGCTGACTATCTTTACCCCCACCCCACCCCCCCCCCCCCCCCCCCCCCCCACACACACACATACATAAATACATTGAACATAAAGACCACTATATTCTTGTTGCAAATTTCAGATTCATCCTCTTTGGAAACATTTTTTCTACATTTTCACTCTTTCTGTCAGAATGGATGTTTGTGGGAATTGAAACAAAAGTTGTGTAAGTGCACTGATGGGTTCTTGCAGCACAAGCATAGCACTATAGAATCAATCTTTGATGGTTTTAGGCATTTGACAGTGTTATGAGTTACCACAGTAGCAGGTACTGGTGGGCACGTGGTGGCATTGCAGTAACCGGTTTTCGTCAGATCACCAAAGTTAAGCAACGTCGAGCCAGGTTAGTCCTCGGATGGATGACCGTCTGAGCGGTCGATTCGGACTCCCACGTTGGTTGTGTCCTTGGGCAAGGCACTTAACCTCGATTGTCCACATGGGGGCACGATGACGCCATGTATTAAGGCGTACTGCACATCGATGGTGCACATGTCTTCAACCAATCTAACCCTACCTGTGCTGCAGTGCGGAGTTATGATGTTGGGGTGCTGGCATCTGCTCGTCGTTGCTTGGTGGTTCTCTCTGGGTGCTCTGGCTTTCTCCACCTGTAAAACTGTCACAGTCATGATTAGCCATTGTGCATAAGTATGTGACCTTAAACACCAGTAAATAAATAAATAAATAAATAAATAAATAAATAAATATCAGGTACTGGTCTTTTCTTTGGAAAAAAACAATGTTTTATGTTTTATCAGTGCCATACCAGTGACTCTAGGTGCCTTAACTGAGAAAACTGATGCTTTCTTTCACAAAGATTGCAAAATATTCATCAAACATAAGGTGAAATGTCTTCAGAAGCAAGAATGTGATTTAAAATCTATCACAAATGGCAATTTAATATCGCAGAGAGTTTGTTTGAGGTCAATATCAATTAATTTCTGAATGATGTCATAGATTTTGATGAAAAGGGACATACTGGGGGTCCTATTCAGGGCTATATTATACCACATGAGAATAAGGTAGAAGAAAATTTTATGTCAGCTCTTAGGCTAGAATGGCACAGTCCTTTTACATTGGTGAAATATATAGCTGCAGCCCCAATTTTTCAAACAAAATTGACATTCATATTGTTTCATGGGGGTTGGGCACTGTTTTACTTGCAGTATGGTTAAATGAGACCTATTTTTAGCACAACTTTGGCGAAGCCAAATTTGAGCTTATGCCATGGCCAGTTGTTTGTCGGCCTTCTGTCCGTCAACAATTCAATACGGCTCGGGCTAGAGGCCGCATTTATGAACCGATCTTTACGAAACTTCTTGGGTACCTTTGTTATGACCGTGGGAGAAGAACTAGTGTTTTGGGGTCCGATCCGAAATTCAAGTTGGCCACTGGCAGCCATTTTGTACAAAATTAGGTACAATCAGATTTTTGCACAGAACTTCCATGAGCGCTGATTTGAATAATTTTTTGTTTGAATGTTTAGTACCATGTGATACATCACATACAATACAGGTTTTTTTCTTGTGCGTAAATTGTGCAAATTAGACTAACTTTGATGGCACTGTAAGTGCAAATGCCAATACGGTTCAGGCTAGAGGCCATATTTATGAACCGATCTTTACGAAACTTCTTGGGTACCTTTGGTATCATCGTGGGACGAGAACGAGTGTTTTGGGGTCTGGTCCGAAATACAAGATGGCCAATGGCAGCCATTTTGTACAAAATTAGGTGCAATCAGATTTTTGCTCAGAACTTCCATATGAAAGTGCTGATTTGAATAATTTGTTGTGTGAATGTTTAGTACCATGGGATACATCACATATAATACAGGTTTTTTTCTCGTGCAGAAATTATGCAAATTAGATGAACTTTGATTTTTTCAGTGCTACTAACACACAGTAAGTACACATGTCAATACGGCTCGGGCTAGAGTCTGTATTTATGAACTGATCTTCACGAAATGTCTTGGGTTCCTTTGTTATCACCTTGGAATGAGAACGAGTATTTCTGGGTGCGGTCCAAAATTCAAGATGGCTGCCAGTGGCCATTTTGTACCGAAATTAGGTCTAATCAGTTTTTGTACACAACTTCTATACGGCTCAGGCTAGAGGCCGTATTTAAGAACCGATCTTTACGAAACTTCTTGGGTACCTTTGTTATCACCGTGGGACAAGAACAAGTGTTTTCGGATGCAGTCCAAAATTCAAAATGTCCACCAGCAGCCATTTTGTACCAGAATTAGTGCAATCAGTTTTTTTTGTACAGAAGTTCTGTATTAAAGTAAATAAATTTTTGCATGAATGTTTAGTAACATCCAATACATCACATATAATACAGATTTTTTTCTCGTGCAGAAATTATGCAAATTATATGAACTTTCATTTATTCAGTGCTACTTATACACTGTAAGTGCGCATGTCAATACGGCTAGGGCTAGAGGCTGTATTTATGAACCGATCTTAACGAAACTTTTTGGGTACCTTTGTTATCACTTTGGGACGAAATCGAGTGTTTTTGGGTGTGGTCCAAAATTCAAGATGGCTGCCGGTGTCCATTTTGTACCAAAATTCGGTATAAGAAGTTTTTGGTACAGAACTTCTATTTGAAGATTCTGATTTGAATAAATTTTTGAATGAATGTTTAGTAATATGGAATACATCACATATAATACAGGGTATTTTCTCGAGCAGAAATTATGCAAATTAGACAAATTTTGATTTATTCATTGCTACTTATACACTGTGGGAGCGTGGTGGCTCAGTACGTAGAGGTACAGAATCCCACCTGCGGCAACCGCGTTGTGTCCTTGGGCAAGACACTTCATCTCCATTGCATGCGTGGGAGCACGATGACGCCGTGTACTAAGGCGTACTGCACGTCGATGGTACGCATGTCTTCAACCAATCTAACCCTGCCTGTGCTGCAGTGCAGAGTTACGATGTTGGGGAGCTGGCAACTGTTCGTCGTTGCTCGGTGGTTCTCTCCAGGTACTCTGGCTTCCTCCACCCGTAAAACTGTCACGGTCATGATTAGCCATTGTGCATAAATATGTGACCTTAAACATCAATAAATAAATAAATAAATAAATACTTTTTCACTGTAAGTGCACATGTCAATATAGCTCGGGCTAGAGGCTGTATTTATGAACCGATCTTCACGAAACGTCTTGGGTACCTTTGTTATCACCTTGGGATGAGAACGATTGTTTCTGGGTGCGGTTCAAAATTCAAAATGGCTGCCAGTGGCCATTTTGTACTGAAATTAGGTCCAATCAGATTTTTGTACAAATCTTCTATACGGCTCAGGCTAGAGGCCGTATTCATGAACCGATCTTTACGAAACTTCTTGGGTACCTTTGTTATCACCGTGGGATGAGAACGAGTGTTTTTGGGTGCGGTCCGAAATTCAAGATGTCCACCAGCAGCCATTTTGTACCAAAATTAGTGCAATCAGTTTTTTGTACAGAACTTCTGTATGAAAGTTGTGATTTGAATAAATTTTTGTAGGAATGTTTAGTAACATGGAATACATCTCATAATAAGGGTTTTTTTCTCATGCAGAAATTATGCAAATTAGATGAACTTTGATTTATTCTGTGCTACTTATACACAGTAAGTGCACATGTCAATATGGCTTGGGCTAGAGTCTGTATTTATGAACCGATCTTCACAAAACTTCTTGGGTGCCTTTGTTATCACCTTGGGGCAGGAACGTTATCACTGTGCGATGAGAACAAATATTTTTGGGTTCAGTCAGACCCACTCTGGGACTCAAAGATTTCTTTCCTAAGTTAACATCTAACTGTCGCCCCACCTTTACAATACTTTACCTATACATTTGTTACAGGCTATGGTCAGCATTTATGTACAGACCATTACTTTATATGTACCTTTGTTATCAGGTAATTACCTAGATGTTTGTCATTGCTGTGTCACATACTATGCATGTACAAGCTGAGCTACAGTGTCGTTGACACTTTCATTTTTAGCTCATCTTGACAAAGTCAAGCTGAGCTAATCTCATCGCTCTCCGTCCATCATTCAGTGTCTGTCAACACCATGTTTTGGTCTTCTCCTCCAAAGCCACTGGGCAGTGGGGGAAAATGCTCCAAAATATTTTTAAAATCTTCTCAAGAACCAGTTTGTACAATGACTTGATATTTGCTATGGAGCTTCGATATGAGGTGTAGAATCAAATTTGTTCAAACAAAGTTTATGAAGTAATATTTGGCTTTGTAATGGGAGGGGTAAGATTTTTGGCCCCACCTAAAATTTCTTTTTTCTGAACCGATGGTCCGGTATGAATGAAATTTGGTTTGTGGTATTATTGGGTCATATGTACTTGACCCATGCAAAAAAAAATTCCTGCATCCCCATGGGAACCCTGGGAGCTAAAAATAGAAATATTTTCAAATGCCAATATTTCCCAAACCACACGGAACAGAGAGCTGTTCTCTGGTATGTACTATGAAGTATCCTTAGAACCAGTAGAACTGAATGGTAAAAAAAAATTGCCATCGGTTATGTTAGGGTGTTCTGTAATGGGCATCGAAAAAATACTGAGTCAGCATATTTGCAAAAATTTTAAAAAATCTTTTCTCCGGAATCAATCATCAGAATCTTTTGATATTTGGTATACAGCATTCATAGTGGGGTCAGATAAAAGTTTGTTGAAATAAAGCTCATTGGTTCATATTTGGGCTCTCTACAGGAGCCCAAAGTTATAACATAGGGTAATATGGGGAATATTCTTTAAAAATCTTCTTCTTCAGAACCACCAGTCAGAATCTTTTAATGTTTAGTATACATCATGTTATGAGGGTCAGATTCAAGATTGTTCAATCGAAGTGCCTAGGTTAATATTTGGGCTTCCTATGGAAGGCCAAATTTTATCTTTGTTCAATATGGAGAGTAATTTAAAAAAATCTTCTCCTTCAGATCCACCAGTCAGAATGCTTTGATATTTGGTATGCAACATCTCTAAGGGGGTCAGATTCAAGTTTGTTCAAATCAGATCCCTAGGTATATATTTGGGCTCACTATTGTAGCCCAAATTTTTACTTAGTGCAATATGAGGAAATTTCTTTAAAAATCGTCTTCTTCAGATCCACCAGTCGGAATGCTTTTATATTTGGTATACAACATCTCAGGGGGGGGGGGGGGGGGGGGGGGGGGGGGGGGAGGTCTCAGATTCCAGGTTGTTCAAGTGCCTAGGTTAATATTTGGGCTCCATATGGGAAGATGAAATTTAACTTAGTACAATATGAGGGAATTTCTTCAAAAATCTTCTTCTTCAGATCCACTCGTCAGAATGCTTTCACATCTGGTACACAACATCTCTAGGGGGTCGGATTCAAGTTTGTTCAAATCGAATCCATAGGTTAATATTTCTTCTTCAGATCCAACAGTCAGAATGCTTTCATATTCGGTACACAACATCTCCAGGGAAGTAAGATTCAACTGTGTTCAAATCAAGAGCCTGGGTTAAAATTTGGGCTCTCTATGGGAGCCGGAATTGGCCATTTTGCTGAAGAATTAAATATTTTGTATTCAGTACCCTCTAGAGGTGTGTAACTAAGATTAATCCACATAGGTTGTATCAAGGGGCTTCATAGGGGAGCTCTACATTTTTACTTTATGATCAACTGAAGAAAAGGCATGATGCCCAGATTATTTTTGTCACTCTTGAGGGACTCGAGGATTGATAGCGTAGCGTATAGAGATGGCTTGCTTAATGCAGACTCATTCTTGGATTCTGTTTAAATTGTGTACTGTTCAAGATGAGCGCTTCAGGCTCCGTGGGGCCTCTTGTTTGTTTATGTGGATATTAATGTATGTGCTTCCTTTTATTAATAACAAGTCCTGTTCAAAATAAATAAAATCCTTTCATACAAATTTAAATCCACTTCACAAAGCACTCGTGAAAGAATAAAGAATTTTATCTTATGACTCGTCCGTTTTGTTCACTTCAAAACATTTGATATTTTGTTTTCATATTAATCAGTGACAAATAAAGCCTTCCGTCAATTTCATTGGTCAATTTCAAAACTTGACAATTTAATTGCCTGAACAAAATACAACTGGGCCACATTTCCATAATTTGCATAACTAGAGTTGGGTGCTTTCATTGGTCAATTTCCAAACTGGACAATTTGATTGGCTAAAAAAAATTCAACTGGGTCACATTTGCATAATTTCGGTAGGGAGAATTTACGTTATCTGTCCTATTTAGGGCTGGTTATATTGTAATAATCTTTTACCTACAAGAAAAATGCCATTCATTTTTTTTATATTTTCACGTTTTGCATCCAAAACATAGGTTATGATCCCTCATTGGAACGAGCTCGACGAGCTCGTTCCAATGAGGGGTCATAACCTATGTTTTGGAAGCAAAAACAAAAATTTTTTAGTAAAACGAGGATTTTTTTTCCAAGTGCCGTCTACGACATAAGGTAGGTGATAGGTTAAAAAGTCATACTAAGTGGCTAATTGAGTGTTTTTCTCATATAATATTTATGAAACTCGTCAAATTTTCCGATTGGGCTCGCCACAGGCTCGCCCAAACGGAAAATTCTTAGACTCATTTCATAAATATTATATGAGAAAAACACTCATTCCATATCATCTGTATATTCCAAGAACATGAAATTTAACACAAAATTTCCAAAAAAATCTTTCCCAGTGACTGAGAAGAAAATTATCCACCCAGCACTGACAATCTAACCTGATGATTCAAAAATAATAATAATTCTAATCTGTGTTTGTCATAGAGGTCTATTGTTAAAGTGGTTCTTATTTGAAACCATACTGTTTAGGTTAAACAAACTTAAACCATTGTAACTTTCAATGAAGCTACTGCAACTGACCTGTAGATATGTTGAAAACGAAAAATTCCAGAAATACAAAAAAACAAAATATCCAAAAATACCAAAAAACAAAATATCCAAAAAAAGAAAAACGAGCAGATCTGTTTCCGATGACCGGTAACATCCCTTTAGGGGCAGCTGTCTCCGACCGACTCGGCAGTTCATTGGATGAGAAAATCAATAGCCAAAACCCTTTTTATTTTGCTTTTTTCGAGATTATGCTCTGAAACTATTTTAAAAGACACAACTGTTATTTTGTAAAAGTATAGAAAGAAAAGTAGAAAAATGTGGGCAAACATGGGTGAAATAGGTGTATTATTTAGAAAATAATGAGGAAAAGTATTTTTGAATTGGCAGTTTGCCATGTCGACAATGGAGTACTCTTTTCAGTGACCATGTTGGATATAAAATTCATTGGGAAATCTTGAGTACACTTTTTAGTGAGGAAAAAATAGAAAAATGCACCCAAAACAAAAAATAATTGATTTTTTTATTTGATTTGTTTTCGGCATATAGAAATACACATTTGGGACAAATATGGGTGAAATAGGGGCATTGTTTAGGAAATAATAGGGAAAAGTATTTACGAGTCCACGCTGGAGTATACTAAGTGACCACCCTGAAAATTTGCTTCGTGATTTCAAAACCACCTTGTTGTTATTATTATTAACTCATAGGATCTCAAGGGGATCTTTGTGGCCGCTATCGTCTTCTGTCCATCATGAACTTTGCATTATTGACTCTTCTTCATAAATTACTGAGCTGAATTGAACCAGTTTTGGTAACAGGCTCTGTTTTACTGGTGAAATAGAACCCAGTCACCATTGCTTGGGAGGTGCAAACCCTCTCTAAAATGGGCAGCATGGCTTATTAACGCTCACCTCTGGTCTTGAGTTGATACTCATGTTGTGCTCATGATTAGCCATTGTGCAAAACTATGTGACCTTAAACACCAATAAATAAATAAGAAATAACCAGTTTTGGACACATGTTCCAAAAACATTTCAACTCCATTTTGTTCAAAGTTGACACGTCAGAGATGGCACCACAAGGGAGAAACATTTAATATATTCAGCATTTTTAGGGTATCAGATTCGTAAGTTTGTTCACATCAAGTTCCCGGTTTCATGTTTGGGTTTCCTCCGAGAGCCCAAATTGTAACTTTGTGCAACATGAGGAATAACCATTGAAAGTCTCCCTCAGAACGACCAGTCAGACCCACAGGGGTCTGGAAACGTTATTTTAGTGATTTAGGGTATATATGTTTAAAAAAGGAGAAAGGGTAACAACAGGCGAAATTGGGAAACTTCAACCAAGTGTCGACAAGTTTAAAAAATTATTAGATCTCGATGTACTTGGTTCCTGGCACATACCAGTTCTATTCTACATACATTTCCCTATTACTTAAAACAAATTTCGTCGAAATATCTTCAGTATTACTAGAGATATTCAATAAAATGTTAGCAAAAAGAATGCTATTTTCTGATTTGTAAATAAGGTTGTCCAAACGAAACCCGAATTTTTTAGCACAAATCAGTGAAATAAATGCACATAGAGACATTGACCTACGCTTCACTGTGGCTCTTTGTGTACCTTTTTGAACACTTTCAACGACTGCCCAATACCAGTCGCCTATCTATACTCTGGGGAGATATTTTTTCAACATTTGCAGGTTTTTCAGCCTTCTTCCTCGTCATCATCGCCATATTTTAACAACTCCGCTCAGAATAGAAGCAAACTTGAAAGCCTTACCGCGATTGGTTACAAGTGAACTGAGAAATCGAAAGTAGATAGAGGTCACTGATCTCAGTTCACTTGTAACCAATCGCGGTAAGGCTTTCAAGTTTGCTTCTATTCTGAGCGGAGTTGTTAAAATATGGCGATGATGACGAGGAAGAAGGCTGAAAAACCCTGCAAATGTTGAAAAAATATCTACCCAGAGTATAGATAGGCGACTGGTGTTGGGCAGTCGTTGAAAGTGTTCAAAAAGGTACACAAAGAGCCACAGTGAAGTGTAGGTCAATGTCTCTATGTGCATTTATTTCACTGATTTGTGTTGAAAAATTCGGGTTTCGTTTGGACAACCTTATTTACAAATCAGAAAATAGCATTCTTTTTGCTAACATTTTATTGAATATCTCTAGTAATACTGAAGATATTTCGACGAAATTTGTTTTAAGTAATAGGGAAATGTATATAGAATAGAACTGGTATGTGCCAGGAACCAAGTACATCGAGATCTAATAATTTTTTAAACTTGTCGACACTTGGTTGAAGTTTCCCAATTTCGCCTGTTGTTACCCTTTCTCCTTTTTTAAACATATATACCCTAAATCACTAAAATAACGTTTCCAGACCCCTGTGGTCAGACCCTTTCATGCTTTTTACACCATGTCCTTACTGGTGTCAGATTCAAATTTGTTCAAATCAAGTACGTTACCAGATTAATATTTGGGCCAGTTGGGCTCCCAGTATTTGGTATTCAGCATCCTTAAGGAGGTCAGGTTCTAATTTGTTCAAATCAAATTACTGGATTTACATTTTGGCTTTCTCTGAAAGTCCCAATTTTCACTTAATGGAGAATATTCTTTAAAACTCATCTTCAGATCTGCCAGTCATAATCGTTTGTTTTGCATTTTGCATCCTTCTAGAGGTCCTGTTTATCATTTAAGTTTTTTCAAATCAAATGCCTGGGTTCATATTTGGGCTCTAGTTTTAGTCTTATCTTGCCAGAATTGTTGAATGTGACTGTAAATCTCTTAAACAACTTTCTCAGGTAAGCGATTATGACCACTTGGGGGCACTTGTTATTATTATTAATTTTGTAGTTAATTTTATAGATAACGTATCGACCATGCAGGCAGACAGGTTTACATATACATATTTTAATTCTTCACATATCTTGAAAAAGTTATCAAAACTTACCAGGTCTCAGAAACTCAGAGCCGTTTGAGGATTTGTCATGAATTTTAAAATAACTGCGATTATCAATGAATCAAACAAACTTCTAATATACTGAAGGTTGCAAATCGATGACAGTCCACCAGTCTTCCAAAATTCACTGTCTAACCCAAGCCAAATTGCAGATACATATAGCACTTATATGTTATTTATAAATGTAGTGGTTTTGAACATGAAGTGAGTCTCACTGTCTCAGGTAAACATGTCTTTCGCAAGTGGTTAAATTTAATAAATAAAAATAAGGGCAGTGCGTTTTATCTGCAAATTGATGGATCACCCACCTGGATAAAGGTGGGGCGAGAGCACGAAGGCACAGTATTGGACCTCAAACCGAAAGATCCACGGTTCGATCCCCGCCTGGAGTAACTGCATTGAGTCCTTGTTCAAGGCACTTAATCCTGATAGGGAGCACGATGATGCAGTGTACTAAAGTGTACTGCACGTCGATAGAGCACCTTTCTTCATCCAATGCTTTGCGGAGTTAGTGCATTGGAGAGTCTTAACAGTTGCTAGCCATTGTCCGGTGGTTCTTTCCGGGTACCCCAGCTTCCTCTACCCGTAAAACTGTCCGACATGAGATGACCTTGGCTGTCGGAAGTGTTGTTAATCCCCAATAAATAGATAAAGGTATGAAGACTGATTCAGCCTCCACATGATATTATTGACCCCATCGAGTTAGAGTGCTTATTGGATATTCGAAAAACCATTCAATTCGAAATGCATATTCGAGCCGAAATCGTGGAACCGAATATGGAATTTTCGAATATGTTTACGAAACCAGTGTAGAAAGTATCTTCGGTTTTAACTATTATTCTGACTCGGATTAATATTCAGCAGCATCACCAAGGCATTCCTTCGACAAAGCCATGCCTTGATGACGTAGTTGAAATATTTTATCAGTCCTGACTTGAACCATAACAGTGCACAGGTGATGAACGGGCACTTCAGGAAACCGGAAGTTGCGTATCAAGAGGCGATTCCATTCTATTTTTAGAATGAAATTTTGTCACCTTGCATTTTCGATCAAGGAATTTCGAAGAATTTCGACAGAGATAATTCAACTATTTGAACATAACTATACCAGAACTAATTTTGTAATCACAGAAAGCGGAAAAAACTGGATGTGTATGACTGATTGACAAAAAATACCCTTCAATCCTCAAACAAATTTCAAGTTCGCAATCCAAAAATTGCTTCAAATGTCATCCTCATACCCTTCTAGTGTAACTTTCACTCATTGCCGTGCCCCTAAATGTAGCAAGTGATTGGTTCGGGCCACCATACCCGATTTAGTACCTAGTGATCCAATTATCTCCAGAGAAGTGTCTTCAAAGAAAGGTCCCTCCAAACTAGGAGTGTCCATATAGTTGCCCAGAACCTTATTCACAGTGTATTTTTGGTACCCGCATAGTTGTATTTCCTCAGTCCCGATTGTTTATCGTAAATTATTTTAAACGAATGTCGTGTCTGAATTGGTATTGAAGACTTGACAAAGTTAATGTTTCTTTGATGCTAGATAACTGAAACATTTCGGAGACATTATTTAAAAAACTTTATGAACCTTGCATAGTAGCCCCGGCCTGGCAATCTAGAAAATCAAGGAGTGCAAACAGTTGCCCTCCTCAAATTGCTTGGGAGTGCAATAGCACCTGAAATTTTGAATGCAAAAACTTGTATGCTATTTTGGTTATATTTACTTCAAGGTATTAATATTGTGACAGAAAAATTGTACTGCATTCAGCTTCATAGTGGAAAAATTGGCAGACACATCTCATTATTCAAAAAGTTGCATTCAATTCTTATGTGACTTCTGCAATCAAAATCTATCAAAATGCAACACAGAATGGGTCATGAATTATTGTGAATTAATGAAACATTGACAAATCGTCCCCTGAGTTCCAATGTGTTCTCTGTGCCAGTAGGCAGAGAACACATTGGAACTCAGGGGATGAAATGATACTAAATTTTAAAGGCAGTCCCAAACAGGTCTGGCATTCCAGAAAATCAAGGGATGCAAAAAATTGCCCTCCTCAATTTTTTCTAGGTGTGCAGTAGGCGTGCAGCACTCCTCCACTTCTCAAGAATGCCAGGCCTGGTAGCCTGGGAATCACCAGTCTACAGACAGCAACCCAAACCTTGCATTGCTTACTCTGATCAAATTAATGAATGACTGAATTTATTTCCGGCAACTCGGGTCTTCGGGTCCTCCACCAGAAAATTTGTTTTAAATTGGTGCTTGGGGAAGAAGTAAACTCCTGCATTTCTTGACAAAATCTACTCAATTATTTCCTTACAGTTTGGGTAATTTATTACTTGTAATTCTGTGTGAATGGTGCTTTTTTTCTCCAAAGATAATCGTGACCACCACGATGCAGGAAAGACGGGTCGAAAACCAACAAACTTGAACAAGTAGGTATTTTATTTGAATAGAATCTGGCCAGTAATGCAACTAAGTACTCTTGTCACCTCCACTAGTGCCAGATGCCCGTACCAAAAGCCTTTCCCCAACTTTCAGCTCGTTAAAACACCAAAAGTCCCCGGGCAGTTACTCCCTCCCTTGGAAGTTTGTGTTCATTATACCCCCACAAAACATAGAGGGGGGTGGGTGGTATATGAGGGTCAATTTGTCGGTTGGTCTGTCATCGTCGACACTGTCGTCGTCGGTCTGTTGCACATGTAAATTTGTAGAGCGAACTACTTCCACAGTTTTAGCTGCATTTTCATGAAACTTCACAAAAATGATCCACATGATGAGGAGCAGTGCATGACATAATCTTTTTCACGATCGGATTCAAGATGGCCAACTGCTGGCCATATTGGTCCTTTTTGTATGTCAACTTGTGGAGCAATCTACTTCCACAGTTTTAGCCGCATTTTCATGAAACTTCACAAAAATATCAGCATGATGGAGAGCAGTGCTTGACATAATTTCCATCCGATCGGATTCAAGATGCCTGACTGGTGGCCATATTGGATTCTTTTTTATGTAAACTTGTGGAGCGAACTACTTCCACAGTTTTAGCTGCATTTTCATGAAACTTCACAAAAATGGTCAACATGATGAGGGGAAGTGCCTGACTCAGTTGTTTCCCTGCTCGGTTTCAAGATGGCTTTTGTTTTTACTTAGAAAAATTGAATGCCCCTTTTCAGTCACCCATACTAGGCGGTATGTCACGGTGGGGGTATAGCGGGTGACAGACCATCTCTAGTTCATTCTGGCCTTTCTTAGGGATTTTTATGATCAGTTCCCGGATAGGCAATTCGCCTCTTGACTATAATGATTTTTGCAATGAAATCTACAAGAACGTCCTAACGATAATGGGGCGGTCTAAGTTTCAAGGCTGGCAAAATGCAATCTGGCAGAAGAAAAAGTCATTGCCCCACAGGTTGCTTTCACTCGATCTCTTTCAAATTTCTTTTGCAGCTTTGGCGTGATGTGTAGTTGGAAGGTATCAAATTTTCGGAATTCTGTTGAAAAACATGGCCTGCGATTTGGCATATAAATTGTCAAAAGTTCAATTGGCACACCCTGCAGACCACATCTCTGACCCGATCTTTTTTTAATTTTTGAATTTTGTTGGAAAATATGGCCACCAGCAGCCATCTTGGATTTGGCACATAAATTGTCAATAATTCCATTAGCACACTGTACAGGCCGTATTTCTCACCCGATCTTTTTTAAGTTTCACGTGTAGCTTTGGTGTCATATCTAGATGGGAGCTATCATTTTTTTTCTAAATTTTGTTGAAAAACATGGCCGCCAGCAGCCATCTTGGATTTGGCATATACATTGTCAACAATAATTATTCAATTCTATTAGCACACCCTACGGGCTACATATCTCACCCACTTTTTGGGATGTGATGTCCACATGGGAGCTATCAAAGTTTCTGAATTTCATTCAAAAACATGGCACCATTGGCCATCTTGGATTTGGCATATAAATTGTCAACAATTCCATTAGTACACCCTACAGGTTGTATCCTTCGTGATTTTTTTCAGATTTCATATATATATGTAGCTTTGGGGTGGTGTCTTTTCTCCAAAAACCTGATTAAATGACTTTGCATTTCTGATGCTTTCTATTTAGTTCAGTACCTTTTTAGAGAAGTTGAGCTTCAGTGTCATTGAAACTTTCATTTTATTCATGGTTATTCCAATCTACTAATATGAAATATCTGTTATATGCCAATGATGTCCACGCATGTGTTTAATATGCAAGCCAGAAAATAAGCAGACTGACATCTGCAAAATGAGGTCCCCAGAGGGTGAATTTAGTGATGCTACCCTGCATAGCAGGGTAGCATCACTAAATTTACCCTCTGTGAACCTCAATCTGAATCAGAGTATCAGAACTAAACAGAAAGGAGTACCCAAAGGATAAACTGGCCCACTGTATGGGATAGCATCATCAAATTCACCCTCTGGGGACCTCATTCTACAAATGTCAGATTGCTTATTTTCAGGCCTGTTAATATGTAATGAAAATAATCATCAGAAACATTTTAATTAATGAAGCACCGGGTTGATGATTATTCCTATAAGTAGTGTTTGGAATCTAATATTACTTCGTCCGTGAAAATATTGTATAACCCTCAGAAATGACCATTCCACGGTGCCCATACTGTATTTTTCCGTTTTCCAACCAACATCCACCACTGTCTCAACACTAGTGTCAGTGAACTTCAGCCATATTTTACACCCATATAAGGGTGAAAACTACCCACAGTGGTTCATACTAGGCACTGGGGCTGATTTATACCATTCTGAGCATTTTGGGACTCCAACCTAGTCATAAATCCCTCTCCCCCTACCCCCAACTATGCCGGTGGGTGTAAACTTGCATCTCATTGTGTTGGAAATTTATTTGATAGTTTTTAACTATAGTAAGAGATTAACGACAGCTAGATCAAAAGTGCACAAGAGAAGTCCATTTTAGTATCAATTTTATTTTTTCCAAATCGATGAAGGGTTGGGGTGGAGACACACCTTTCCAGACTCCATCGTATGTTGCCGACAAGTGACATTTTAGATTGACATATTTTTTATTTACAAAAAACGCACCCTTCTTTCTAGTGACAAAAGTTTATTCTAAAAATAGAAAATGTCTCGCCTCGTGATCTACAACTTCCGGTTTCTAGAAGTGTCTGTTTATCACTCGTGCAGCCGGAACGTATCCAGTACAGACCCTCATCCCATCTTCGTGACGTCCCTTGTTGTAATATGCCGCGTGAGGCACGACCCTAAAAAAATATGCAATCATCCATATTTGCTTCGAAATTTTTGGGTGCATATTCGGTTTGACTGGAACTGCTGTATTATCAGGACTCTACAACAAATTATATGACTGGCAAACCGGTTCCTTACCGAAAATGGAAAGTGTGTTAACCCTTTACCCAATGAATCACCCGCATCCGCCTGCGTAATATGCAAATTCAGCAGCTGAAAAAATATTATTTTTCGAAACATTTCAGCAAAACCATATCATGTGACCCCTCTTTGGACTGCGCTCGTTGAGCTCGTTCCAAAGAGGGGTCACATGATATGGTTTTGTTGAAATTTTTAGAAAAAATTCAAAAAATGGTATTTAAAATAATAAATTTTGATATTGTCTGTGTTAGGTAAAGGGTTAAATTCATAGCAGCAAGGTATGAGCCGGCAAGGATGGGCACATGCTCCCAACTTTAGTGCAAAGTGGGAGCGCGGTGGCTCAGTGTTAGACTGTTGGACTTCTATGCTAGTTCGATCCCCATCCGGGACGACCTGCATTGTGTCCTTCAGCAAGGCTCTTTATCCTGCTTGCCTACATGGGGGCACGATGATGCTGTGTTCTAAGGTGTACTGCACGTCGATGGTGCACATGTCTTCAACCGCTGTAACCCTGCTTAAGCTGAGGTTGAACAGAGTTAGAATGTTGAGGAGCTGACAGTTGCTCGTCGATGCTCGGTGTTTCTCTCAGGGTACTCCAGCTTCCTCCACCCGTAAAACTGTCAGGGTCACGATTAGCCGTTGTACATAAGTATGTGACTTTAAACACCAATAAACAATAAATAAATAATAGTGCAAAAGTGGCTGTGCCCTGTTCAGGCTACCCAAGCCCATATGTTGCTGGGAGGTCTCCGAAGGTGTTGTCCACCTCTAGAATTCCAATACCACACCCACTCACCAGGCAAAATTCCGACTACCACAACATAATTCCCAACAGTTGGGAAATTCCATTTGCACCCCCAGCCCCATTTTAACTCTTTATCCGACACAATATGAAATTTGGTTATTTTAATCATTATTTTTAATTTCTCAAAAAATTTCAGCTAAGGCCTAAAAAAGTTAAAAATCTGTTTCTCTGGCCCTCCCGCATGGTCTTTTTGGCTGCCGCATGCTCTCTTTTTTTAACCAATGTAAACTTAAAAAAAATAAAAATTAAGTTGTTTATGTCAGCTATTTTACCCGAGTTAAAAAAATTGATAACTTTATCCCTTGAGCGTACGAAGGCTTTGCAATGCTTTAGCATTGCAAAGCCTTCTTGCTCTCAAGGGACGAAATACACCACCACCCATGCTATTCTGTAAATTATGAGGCCTAAAACATAAACCAAGAACATGAACTTTTTATGGCAAAGAAATAATTACAGAAATAAAAAATAAAATAAAAAACTGCTCGCCCTCATGCATTTTTACAAATAATGGCCTGAGAAACAGAAGATCTACTTTGTGGGGCCTAAACCCCATCATGGGACCCCACATTGGAACGAGCTCCTAAAGATCGTTCCAATGAGGGGGGGGGGGGGCATATGGTATGGTTTTGTTGACATTTAAAAAAAAAAATTTTCCACCTGCAGAATTTGTAAATTTTGCAAATGAAATGCTGCCGATTCGTCAGATAAAGGGTTGAGATACAGAATGCCATTTGTACACCTTCCTTGACTGTAAATTATCCAACCAAGGCTCTTGATAGTCACAAATCCCAACTACAAATTAATATTTGGGAGATTTGCCAGGGGGGGGGGGGGGGAGGGGATTGTAGAAAATTTCAGGAGTCATGTCCCATATGTCGGTTTAGCCCTTTTTACACCCATCCGCCACATTGTGCAATTTTTCTACTGTCATTTAGGGGACGCTCTGTGTCACGGTAACCAGTTCACGTCAGATCACCAAAGTTAAGCAATGTCGAGCGTGGTTAGTAGTTGGATGGGTGACCATTTCAGCGACGGATTCGCATTCCCACGTTGTGTCCAGGGGCAAGGCACTTAACCCCGATTGCCTACATGGGGGCATGATGGCGCTGTGTACAAAGGCGTACTGCATGTCGATGATGCGCATGTCTTCAACCAATCTAACCCTGCCTGTGCCGCAGTGCAGAGTTTAGAGTTACGATGTTGGAGAGCTGACGGCTGCTTGTTGTTGCTCGGTGGTTCTCTCCGGGTTCTCCGGCTTCCTCCACCCATAAAACTGTCACGGTCACGATTAGCCATTGTGCATAAGTATGTGACCTTGAACACCAATAAATAAATAAATATAATATCTACTGTCATTCTCAGACACCCACACCCGCTTTCCCATTTAAATTACGAATTGCTTTGACAAGCATCACAAGTATGGAAAGAAGTATAGTTCGCTGATTAATTTGATCATGTTACACATTTTGTTCTCTTCTATGTCTAAACTTATTCATATTAAAATAACAAAAAACGAACAGACAGGAAGCATGACCTCATGTTTGAGATGATCAATTAATAAATTATTGGTTGAATACTGATTTGTTGAGCATTGTTCAGACATGTACATTCATGTAATTGACACAATACCAAATGAAGGCAGATAGGGTCTACTTACAGACTACAGCACCACAAGAAATTGTCATTTTGTGTGGTCTTAACCCTTAAGTCCTCAGATTAATTTTAAAGTATTTATGGCCTTTTTCTGCTTACATAGTTATTGATGACTTGGCAGTGGTTCTACATCACTGCTGGCTGCCTATACAGGCAGCCAGCAATGATGTAGAACCACTGCCAGGGAAAATTCAGTCTACACACGAGAGTAATAAAACAGATTACACAAGGGAGTACCTGCTTCAATGCAATATAAAAGTGGCGGTTTGGGGCTATATGGGGGCTTAAGGGTTAAACAATTATGTATATAAATATTTAACTGCAGTCATTGAAACCGCTTGGAAATATTCTTGGAATGTCCTAAAACCTACCTATACAGTCATTCGGAGTCAACACTTGGAAAAAATTACCCTCCAGGGGGGTGGGGGAGATGAGTGGGTAAGTAAGGTGCACTACTTAAGTGTCCATCCATAGTTGGATATTTTTTTGTAGATCTACACCCCTCCCCCGCCCCCCCCCCCCCCAAATGAAAACCTGACTATGTCCCTGAATATATAGAATGTAATCTGACATCCCTGTAAGGCAGTTGAGTTTCTGAGACGTGGATTACTGAAAGCATCAAGTATTTAATTTTTAAGAGTACAATATTCATCTGTTAAGAACCTCGCTGTCTGTTCTGTAAATATACTGGCAACTAAAAACGTGTTTATATGTAGCTATGGCGGACAAACCATGTTGTACATGTATGGGATTTCAATGCCAAGAAGTTGAAGATGGGTGTGTGTGCTGTTTCTATCGATGTAGTGAGGCAGATACAGATGTACAAGAGGAGGAGAAACGTTTGAAGACGACTCCCACTGTCGCGTATAATGCTTCGGTAAGAACTATTCGTAACTATATATTTGTACTAACAGAATACACCAGAAAGTGTTTTTTCGAAGTGGTAGCACACGTACACTACATGGTAATTTTCTAGTATCAGACTCGTTCTGTATTTTATTTTGGTGTAATTAGTGAAAAACAGAGGATTCCCTTAGTCAAGCTAAGCTATTGTCATGACGTGCGTGGATGTATGTGGGTCTGTTAGTCTATCTGCAGTGTGCTTAGCACAGGATGCAGCCCGCACTTCTTTTCCGACCATCACCAAACTTCATATGCATGGTCAGGTTCATGCCAAGATGCACGTGCTCGAGGTCGCTTTTATTTCTCTTGAAACTAGGTGACTTAGTATAATGTGTAGATGAGGACGTCCTATTTTGGTCATGAGCGGCCGCCCATAATGAACGCCATGATGGCCATCTTGGATTTCTCCAGAACAACCTGCCGATAGTCAGGGTTTTCGCTAGACCGGCTGCAGGTCTGTCGACCGGACCCATTCCCCCCGCCGATCATACTATGATTTGTCAGAAAAGCTGGTGGTTAAAATGTTGAGTACAATACTGTATCGTAACGACTCCCAGGATCCTTTGTTTCCACGTAATATAGGCATAATTATGTTGTATACTATGCCTGCTATTACTGGTGACAACCTGATACTTTATAACCCCCCAGACAAGAGGGGGAAACAAAGTTTAAATCCTAAACATCGCCTATAAATTTCGGACTCAAATTGTCGTGTTTGGTCCGAAATCACTGGCTTTTATTTAGAGCGATAAATGATGTAATTGCATGTGCAATTTGTGCATGACGTCACACGTCCGCATCATGGTTCTTTTTGAATATTTTGTTCTTTCTGCATTTCCAATTATTTACGTTTGCACGTATCGGGTTGTATAAAAAAAATTGAGGTCAAGCGGCGCAGTCATTGTCAGGATTTGTGGATTTTGTGTTGCTTTGGGTTTGTATTTTTATGAAACCTCCAACCAGATGTAGTATTGTGTGTACCGTGGGAATTTAGAGAATTGTAGGAGGAAAACATACATATTTTCCACTTCAATTATTCAGCATTATTCAGCGACCAGAATGCCCCCAGAGGCCACCAGAGAGCACCTAAAAATCAAATTTTTCTAGGGGCAGAACCAGACCCCCTCTATACGCATGTAAATTCAGCACATGCAGCAGACACCTTTGGCGTCTGAGTTTCACTTTCTTTAAACTACCGGACCCACAAATTTTCCCCTAGCGGAAACCCTGCGATGGTAGTTGTGCAGTTTCTTGAAAATGGACAAAATGACTTAGTATGATGAATAGATCAGAATTTCCTGTTGGTTATGGTCATCCGATCATAATGTCATACATGGCAGCTATCTTGGAATTCTCTGACAGCCTGTCCACAATTGATACAGTACTATTACGGGCATCAGTTCTCTTCCGATCACTGTCAAATTTCATATTCTTGTGCAGGCTCATGACCAAATCAGAATGTCCCATGGTGTTCATGGTCTACTTCACACAATGGACTCCAAAGCAGCTGCCCTGGATTTCTTCAGAACAGGTTACAGGTCGCATTTGTGCATCAATTTTCTTGAATCTCGGCAAGTGGATTCAATACGTGGAGGTGACGAAGGTGTGTTATTTTGGTCACCGATGGCTGCCCACAATGGCCACCACAGCAGTCTTCTTCATTTTCTTCAGCACATGCTACAGGTCACATTTATGCATGAGGTTTCTTGCCACTCGGCAGGGTGAATTAGTTTCATGAGTAGATAAGAGTAACCTCTTCTTAGTCTCAGAACCGATTTCGTAGTGATGTAAGGGTCGATTGGGATTCATGAAATTATTGAACAGTGAAGTAAATATGCTACTCAAAGTTTGTTATGCACCATATCATTGTGAAATTTGCTGGTGACATATTTGCGATATTTTTGGTGGATATGATTGTGGAATGTATTGAGATGGCCCCCAGTGTTTTCATTAGCTCTCTTGTCATGCAGACTTTTCGTGACAGTCATGGAAAGCATGTACCCCTTGATTTTCATGATGTTTTCGTGTACTGTCTACATGTACATGACATGTGTAGGGTATTCAATCGACATTTCAACACAAACACTTGTGATTTAATGATTGAATATGACAAATGCAAATGTAAGAAGACATTTGTCTGAAGAAGAAATGTGGCGGGCTGTAAGGATGGTGGAGCAAGGGTCTACCCATCGTCAGGTTGGTGAAGCCCTTGGTGTGCACCATACGGTGATCACCAGAGCCTGGATAAGATTTCAGCAGTATGGCACACCAGTAAGATGGCATGGTGGTGGCAGAGACAGGGCAATATCTGCAGCTGAAGACCGGTTCTTGGTCATTCCGGCCTGTAGGAACCGCTTTTCCACAGCAACCCAGTTTTGCAGTGACCTTCAGAATGCATCAGGGGTAAATGTTTCGATGCAGACTATCCGGGCAAGGTTGCACGAAGGTGGTCTCTGATCGAAAAGACCATGTATTCGCATTCTGCTGTCCCAGAACCACCGCCAGGCACGATATGAATGGGCCATGGACCACGGATGGACCAGAGAAGATTGGCGACCTGTCCTTTCTACTACCTTGACCACACGTATAGGCATTCTAGGGTATAGAGAAGACCATGCAGCCAATAATAATGCTGAGCATGACCGCTATGGTGGAGGGTCAAACATGGTCTGGGGTGGCATCAGCTGGGATGGACATACAGAGCTCTGTGTCCTTGAACATGGTACATTGACTGCACAGTGGACAGCAGTATATTGATAAGATCCTGGATGTCCACATCAAATTGTATGCAGGTGCAGTGGATGATTCATTCATTCTGAACAGGCAGACAGACGGACTAAATCCTAAATCTTAAAAACTCTTCTTCTCATGAACCAGCAGTAGCAGAGACTTGATATTAGGTGTGCAGCTTCCTTTTGAGGTGTAGACTCAGATTTGTTCAAGAGAAGTTTGTGGGGCTATATTTGCCGTTGTTATGGGAGGGGCAAGAATTTTTGCCCCACCCAAAATTTCTATTTTCCAACCTGAGAGGCAGATTTGAACCAAATTTGATATGAGGGCTTATTGGGTCATAAGTACTTAATTTATGTCCAATTTTTTTTCCTGTCACCCCATGGGAACTGCAGGAGCTAAAAATTAAAATGCTCATATCTCCAAAACTACATTGCACTGAGAATTCTTATGTGGTGTGAAGCTTCCTTATGACCAACAGAATGGAATGGTAAAAAAAATTGCTATCGGTTTTATTGTGGGGGTATTTTTTGGGGACTTTGGGAAAAAATGCTGAGTCAGCATTTTTATGTGTACCCATACTATGTATGGTACACATAATGCCGGCATCCGGGGTGGCCATCCATCATTCATCCATCCTTTGTCCGTCCATTTGTCCATCCATCTGTCTGTCTGTCCGTCCGGCGTGCGTATCCATTTCTTTGGCATTCGATAACTTGAAAAATTGTGCTTGGATTGTCAAGTTACTTTATATTTGTGTTCAGGTTACTGATGTGCCGAGCTGTATAGTTTTTGGTGTAAATCTGATAATTTGATCCTGAGATACTAACCCTTTATCCTTAAATTGAAAATTCCTCCAATCCCTTTGGCATTCGATAACTCAAAAAATGTCAATCCGATTGTCCTGTTACTCTATATTTTTATTCAGGTTACTGATGTGCTGTGCTGTGTAGTTTTTTATGTAAATCTGATAATTCGATCCGGAGATATTAACCCTTTATCCATCAAATTAGACACTCCTCCAATCCATTTCTATATGTACTCATACCATGTATGGTGTACACAATGTTGGCATCCGTGGTGGTTGCCCTCCATTATACAGCTTTCTACTAGTTGCACGTATGGGTACACATCTGACGATTTCATCGGCCTATTTTTTAACACTGTGGGGAATGGGAAAAACATTTAGGACTACCTTTCTTCCAAACCACTGCTCCAAAAGCTTTCAAATTTCACATTTAACATCTCTGGAAGATTGTTTCACAAGTTTATTGAAATCAATTCCCTGGGTCCATATTTGGGCTCTGTATGGGAGTCCAAATGTTTAAATTAGTGCAGAATGAGGAATATTCTTTAAAAATCTTCTTCTTCAGATCTTCCAATAAGAATCTTTTGATATTTGGTATGCAGCATCCTCAGGGCGGTGACATTCAAGTTTGTTCAAGCCAAGTTTTGGGGTTCATATTTAGGCTGAAAATTTGGGGTCCTGGTCCGGACTCAGAAATTTTTGACCCAAATCTGGAAAGGAGTTTTTTGTTTTTTTATGCGTTTCGGTCAATTTTAAGACAAAAAAAATATTTTCTTTTTACACTGAAAATTTGGGTTCCCAGTGGGACTTAGAAATTTTGGACCAAAATCCAGAAATTAGTTTTTTGGCTTTTTATGTGTTTTGTTCAATTTTAAGAAATTGTTTTTTTTTTACACTGAAAATTTGGGGTCCGGGTGGGACTTGGAACATTTTTGACCAAAATCTGGAAATGTGTGTTTTTTGTTTTATGCATTTTTGTCAATTTTAAGGCAAAAAAGAATAATTTTCTTTTATCCCTGAAAATTTGGTGTCCGGGTGGGACTTCAAAAAATTTGGGCCAAAATCCCAAAAATTAGTTTTTTCATTTTTTATGCGTTTTGGTCAATTTTAAGAAGAAAAAGAAATATTAATCTGAAAATATTTTGTTTGGGACTTTGAAAATTTCCGAACAAAAATAAAAAAAATCTGTTTTTTATACGTTTTACTCAATTTTGGGACGTAAAAGTGCAGGAACTGAAAAAAGAAGGAAAATTCTGTATATTGTGTGGACACAATCACTTCATCTAGTTGGTATATGCTTTTCTTAGGCTTATTCAAGTCAAGTCCCTGGTTTGATATTTAGACTACCATGTCAGGTGAGTGCCCTCAGGCCCCTGGGGCCTCTTGTTTTATGTTTGATTAATCAGGACTAGAAGATGGTTCCTTTCCATAACCAACATTCTGGCATGTCCAATATTGCCGCCACGGCAACCATCTGGAAGTTTTGGTGACTTTTGATTCTCCACGTAATAACTTGAAAACAATATAGTAAAACCTGTCTTGAGAGACCACTGTCTTGAGAGACCACCTGTCTTAAGAGACCACGTCTGCCAGGCACCGATTGGTTTCACTCTATAATGGGCCTGCTATGGGAGACCACCTGTCTTGAGAGACCACTGTGACCTGGTACCAACTTATTTGTTATGCCATAATGGACCTGTCTTGAGACACGCCCCTTTGAAGACTAAAATCATGACAAACACTTTTTACCTGTTCTGGAATTTGAAAATCCATTTTGGTTATACTAACATAATTAAAAGTATTAAAAGCTATTAATTGGGTTTCAATTGCTATTCAGTTACATAACTCATTAAAGATTGAGATGTTTTTACATGTTTAAGGCCCCTTTGAAAAAATTAGGATTATTGCTGAATAAACAATTTCATACATACCTGAAATGTGCTAGATAGGATTATAAAAATAAATTTGTGTTGAAAATCTTCGATGAAGATTTTCAACACTAATTTATTTTTATAATTTTTATAACAGTCCATTTCAATTTGTTACAAAAACTTCATAAAAAGAACAACTACAAAGTAATTACAAAAATCCATTCTTCTCCATTTCTGAATTTTGTGGTTGGTTATTCACCGACTTGAGAAAACCTGAAACCTGTTATGAGAGACCACCTGTCAGGGACCGACCTGGGCATGCGCCAGTGCGTATTTGGTTCTGAAACATCAAGACCTGGCTCTTAAATCTCAGAAATAGGCTTCTCAGTTGGCGCGTAACTTCTCAGATCATATTTTGATATTCTTTCAATGGATAATCGAGAGAGACACTCTTACATGTATTATATATACGATTATCATTTATCATTGTTGTAGAGTGCTTAAGTTAATACTTCAAGTCTTAATTACCAAGCATTAATCTTCACTGTGGTTTCTGATCAAGTCTTGGCTGCCTAAATAGGCAGCCAAGACTTGATCAGAAACCACAGTGCAGATTAATGTTTGCTATAGTGTACTAAATGAAAATGATGAGAGCTATTACATACTTGCAGTGTGTGTTACAAACAGCAGTGTGACTCCGTAAATTGAAATCTGGCGCATGAATTGAAAAAATAGGCTCCGAGGCTAGAGCGTATTTTAAATAGTCCTGATCGGTCCCTGACCTGTCTTGAGAGACCACTTTTGTGTGGCCCAAAGGGTGGTCTCTCAAGACAGGTTCTACTGTATATTCAACTTTAATGGGTCGTAAACCAGGAATATACCATTATATTTGAAGGAATTATTTACCTTTTGTTCAAGTAAAAATTTCTTCACAAGCACAATTTCTTCATAACCGGTCTGTATTGATCCTCGGCCTGGCGGTGTACTTGTTAAGATTTCCGAAGCCTCATTTTGCAAACAGGAAGTGAAACTAACCAAGTACCCGGAATCACCGGTGGAATCAAACTAATCAGCGAATTATACTTTTTTCCATACCTATTATGATATTTGTGAAAGCAATTCGTAATTTCCGTGGGAACTTAAGCGGTGTGGGGGTCTGACAGTAGAAAAATTGCTCTCGCTGGTAAAACAGTGAGTATAAAAAGGGTTAAACCAGAAAATGGGAAATGACATCTGAAAATTTTCTACTGCCCCCCCCCTCCCCCCTCCCCCCCCCCCAAACAAAATCACCCAAATATATGTGTAGTTGGGATTTGTGACTACCAAAAGCCTCAGTTGGATAATTTACAGTCAAGGAAGGTGTACAAAACATGAAACATCATTTTACGGAATCGGCTTGGAATCCCATTTACAGAGCCCCTTTTAAAGAACCCCTTTTTAAGAATCGCTTTTCGGAAAACGCCACTGACTATGGAATGCCAACTCCGACTGTGAAAACCTTTCACTAGTTGTTTTGATTGCGATTGATTTAATACTCAGAGTCAAACCCTTGACACTCAGTATGATTTTAATATCAAATGCACTGGTCTCTTCCCATAAGATTGACCAAATATTGAACAGTTTGACCCATTCAAACTGCCATGTTTCAACTTAAAACACGTTATTGACTGAGATTAACCCTTAATACTCAGAATAATTTAATAATACAAATTGCACTGGTCTCTTCCCATAAGATTGACCAAACATTGAACATTTTGACCCATTCAAACTGCCATGTTTCAACTTAAAACACGTTATTGACTGAGATTAACCCTTAATACTCAGGATAATTTAATAATACAAATTGCACTGGTCTCTTCCCATAAGATTGACCAAGTATTGAACAGTTTGACCCACTCAAACTGCTGTGTTTTAACTTAAAACATGATATTGACTGAGTTTATCCCATCTCACGCTCGCTGCTGTTCCACAAACCCAATTTACAGCATTATATTAACCCTACCCTTACAGGGCTGACTGAATACCCATTCAGTTGTATTCTATACAAAATTACCATACACCAGCGACAGCAAAAAACCTACTTGAGGCTTCCCTTCTTCTCGTTGGTTTGATAAGCTTGGATTAGGCGAAACTGGTTACCCCCGGCGGACGTAGTTTCGGACGAGTAACTAAGGACCTCTTGTATTACCAACGCCAGTTACAAAATGAATACACTTAACCCCTCTACCCACAGCCGACTCCGACGGCACTTAAACAATACCAGATCCCTATTGTTTATAGAAGCGCGTATCTCCTCTCTTCTCCATAGGTTCCAACAATATAACCTAACCCATGTCGTCCCGACACATATTTACCGTTCAACCCTGAACCATTTACAAACTCTTGCTGACGATACCCTTAAATTCCAGCACAACCTCTCTGAGGCCATAGAAAACCTGGCGTTCCATACTATCCAACGCTTAGCAGAATTGCTAGAACAAAATTACAAGTACACCTCACCCGAGTACAAAACTCAATTATTGAGCTGATATTGTGTCCGCCCGGAACCACAAACGTATTGTAAAGCATGTTAACTCCAATAGTGGTGAAACCAGCCCCGCTCAGCACCTGAATCCTACTGATCCTATACACGATGTCACCCCCCTCGATGTCGGTTACTGCCACCCTTACCCAGTTATACCAAGGCATCCCAACTAACAATTTGATCCTCCGAGATCTCATACTCTCACCCGGTCGCATGAGAGGCCTTAATATATGTGACCTCCAATCACCAATATCTACTCATCCACCGACTGTACTACAGGACATCCCATCCCAAGGTACTATTCGGTCCCAGATGTCCTCACCGGCGGAATACCACTCCACCCTGGAGATCCCTATATTCGCCACCCGAGAGGGCATAACTCCACCTGGGGTCGGAACCTACAAACCATTAACCCACATATTAACGCTACCACGACCCAGCTTTTGAGAGTAACATCGTACCCACCCGAATCCAAACAGCACAACAAACCACTACCCTGTTGCCTGACTTTTCCCAACATTCTACCCAGTTGACCACCATGATCCTGCCTTACTACTATGCCGACCGGCTCAGTCGACTGCTCCCGCAGCGTCCTAATAAGCTCAACCGCCAATATACCACACCCTAGTGGCGGAATACACCCCACCTGAACCGGATCTAGCAAGAATGAACAGCGCCATGCAAGTAATACCTACCAGAAAATGTATTGGAGCGCCATCTAGCTAACAAATAGCACATACGCAGCTCCACCTTAACCCAATTGGCTGATCTTGCCTGCCTCCTGGTACCTCCCTTATGAGTGACCCCCGGATTCCACGATATTGAAGAGATGTGCCAATGGCACGAGAGCAACGCCTGCCCGATCAGGTAATATAACGGTCCCATTCCCTGTTAGGCTACATTGTAAACCCCTCCTCTCCCCAGGGGTTTCCCCCTCCCAACATACCCATGTAGCTTCCGCTATTGAACCCTTGATTGACCAGCAATCTGGTGCCTCCATACCCATACAAGCCCCGTTCCCCTTGAGATTTATGCCTCACTTGGGGTGGATTATTACCTCCATTTATACTACTATCCCTGAAATGAGACTAAGAGTCGTATGTACGAGTCATTCTATCAAGCAGTTGCTCTGAAGCACTTTGCTCGATGGGATTCGAGTCGTTCGAGCAGTATGTACGAGTCACTCGAGGTAAGATGGAATCACACTTATGGAATCTCTTTTCTTCGAATGCCAATACAATCCCTTTTTTGGCTATGTCTGTGATTATGGAATCCCTTTTTTCCAGAAACTAGGCTATGATTTCGTATGTGCGAGTCACTCGATCGAGCAATTGCTCCAAAGCTCATTTGTTTGGTGGGATTCGAGTCGTTTGAGCAGAATGTGCTAGTCACTCGAGGTAAGACAGAATCCCAATGATGGAATCCCCTTTAAGCTCACCTGACTGCAAGTCAGTGGGAGCTGTTGCCATCACTTTTGTCTGCCGTCCGTCGTCTGATAACTTTTTTGCAAACTTGACATCTTTGATATTTGGTATGGAACATCCTTTGGTGTAGAAGATTAAAATTTGTTCAAGGGAAGTTGATAAGTCTGGGCTCTCTGTGGGGGCATATCCCTTTTAGGCTCTGCTCCGAATTTCTATTTCAAGAACTGGAGGGCCAATTCCAACCAAATTTGGCATGTAGTATAAGTGATTAATGCCCCTCCCCCCCCCCCCCCTCAAAAAATTTTTTTCACAGCCAGGTAAAAACAGAAAAAAATTCAAAAACCCATGTATCCCAAACCACAAGGAACAGAGAGCTGTTGTTTGGTACAAAGCATCCTTAGAACCGTTAGAAGGGATTGGTTAAAAGATTGCACCGGTTCAATCAGGGTGACCATTAGAGGGTATTGAAAAAATGATGAGTCAGCATTTTTGCAGTAGTTTTCCTGGATAAAAATTTTCATTCACTGAGAACCTCGATTGACAGCTGGAATAACATATTGTTCTTAAAATAAGAAATTGCACATTGTAATCTGCCATTTTAACCCTTTACCTAACACAGACGATATCAAAATTTATTATTTTAAATATCATTTTTTAAAATTTTTCCAAAAATTTCAACAAAACCATATCATGTGACCCCTCGTTGGAACGAGCTTGTTCCAACGAGGGGTCACACATGATATGGTTTTGTTGAAATTTTTGGAAACATAATATTTTTTCAACTGCTGAATTTGCATATTACTCGGGCGGATGTGGGCGATTCGTTGGGTAAAGGGTTAATCAGGAAATTGTTCAGAAAATTTCTGACTTCAGTGTATTTTCCAAAGATTTCATGCTGAACCCTTTCAATGCTGGAAACATTTATCTGATCCCTGTATGCACGTCTTTAATTTAACCCTCTCAAGACTGCAATGTGGGTTCCAAAGATTTTATTGATCATAAACACTTTCAATGATGTATATCGTTTTTTTTTTAAAAAAGTGATCTGATTCCTGTATGAATAACTTTAATTTAACCCTCTCATGACTTAAGGGTGTTTTCCAAAGTTTTTATTTCATGATGAACCCTTTCACTACTGTGCACATATGTTTTTCTGGTATTCTTGCAAACATTTATCTGATTCTTTAATTTAACCCTCTCAAGACTGCAATGTAGGTTCCAAAAATTTTATTGATGCCATAATCAAACACTTTCAATGCTGTGGACATATATGTTTGTTATGGTTCCTTGGATAAAAATTGATCTGATTCCTATATGAATATCTTTAACTTAAACCCCCTCTCATGACTTAAGTGTGTTTTCCAAAGATTTTATTTTATGTTGAACCCTTTTAAATGTGTGCACATATGTTTTTTTCTGGGATTTTTTTGGAAACATTTATCTGATTCCTGTATGGATGTCTTTAATTTAACCCTTTCAAGACTTCAGTATGGCTTTCAAAGATTTTATTGATGCCTTGATCAAACCTTTTCAATGCTTGGGTTCTTGTGTCTTGGAAAAAATGTCTCTAATGCCTGTATGAATATCTTTAATTTAACCCTCTCAGTGCTTCAATGTGGATTCCAAAGATTTTATTTCATGTAATACTGTTAACGAAAACCTATTTCTAATTTCTTTAAAAAATTTTTACCCCCCCCCCCCCCCCCAAAAAAAAAAACCTTCATAAATGCGTTGTGTCCTTGGGCAAGACACTTCACCCCCATTGCCCATGTGGGGGCACGGTGACGCCGTGTACTAAGGCGTACTGCACGTCGCTGGTACGCATGTCTTCAACCATTCTAACCCTGTCTGTGCTGCAGTGCGGAGTTACGATGTTGGGGAGCTGGCAGCGGCTCATCGTTGCTCGCTGGTTCTCTCCGGGTACTCCGGCTTCCTCCACCCGTAAAACTGTCACGGTCATGATTAGCCATTGTGCATAAATATGTGACCTTAAACATCAATAAATAAATAAATAAAACCATTGGGCCAAATTCATTCATTTATAGCACAGACCATCTTTGGAGTAAACCTTTTCTCCTTTGTTCAAATGAAGGTGCTGCCATCTTCAGGCTGGTGGAACTGTATTTCCCTCCAAATTACTATATCCCTTAGGGTGAGGGTTAATGCTCCATAAGCCTAATATGCTTTTTAAATCCTCTTTTACAAGCCACTTGCAATAATGCTTAGATTTCTTGTTTGGAACTTACTTTAGTGATGCAGATTCACTTTTTTTTCAAAGAAACTCAGTAAGTCAAAATTTGGGCTCCCAAATTTTGGGCTACACTCAGTATTTCTATTTTCAGATTCAATGGGCAGATGTGAACCATATTTGTCATGTAGTATATAACTGGCCATAAGTATTTACAATGAATTATACCATGTAATGCAGATGAAATCAGTGAGAATCAATCTCTTTTTCAAATTTCCTGCTTGAGGTATAGAATACAGAATTCGGCACTTCTGTTATGCATTTTTAAGAATGAAAGACTCTGACACACTGCCTTGACGATTCTCAATAGAGTCCCTTTTTAGGATATGGCTGTGGTTATGGAATCCCTTTTTCCCCAAAATGAGGCTAAGAGTTGTATGTGCGAGTCACTCGATTGAGCAACTGCTCTAAAGTTCATTTGCTCGATGGGATTCGAGGCGTTCGAGCAATGAGTTTTTAGTAACTGCTTGATAGCTTAATGGCTTTGGGAATGATATAGGATTTTGTTATACAGAAGGGAGATAACTATGCATACAGATTATGGGAAATCAAGCTGTCTGATTGGTTAGTTACCTGCAGTGAAGTGAACTGATTGGATTATCTGGAAAACAAGAACAAGGGTACATGGAATGGGTTTAGAAGTAGACTGAACAGGCCAGAAAATCCAAATATAGTAACAAAACTGTTCCAAACGATAGGCTTTTCTACTCTTCTGGAGTATACTTTTGTTCAATCGTTCAACTTACCGCTGGGGGTACTTTGGGATTATAACACTACGTGCTAGTATTAAAATCTACGGTATAGGGGTCTTAAAAAGGATTCGGTGGGGGGGGGGGGGGGGCGTAGTAAATAAAGCTGTTTTTGGTGATTTGGGGGAATGACGAGTTTATTTGGGTAATTATGCAAAATGGGAGATTACTCTAGTACAAAGGAACACACCACCTGAACATACCCCTGTCCTATTAGAAGATTTCAGATCACATAGCAACCACGTGCTACCATAGAAACCAAGATGGTGGCCTCCAGCATACACAATGGACGACGGAACAAAAATCACCATAACAACACGCACTGTGCATGTGCACTAAGACCACGTATCACTATGGGGATGATGTCACAACATGGCCGCTCATGTGGGTTACCATGACAACACAACAGGTCACGTGACATGATGTCACTTCCGAGATCCAATATCGAGATTCGGCAACCTAGACCTGAAACGTGCGAGCGATACTACTATGATCAACGTCGTGAGGGTTCTGGGATACATTACTTGCTAACATAGGTTTTTATAGAGTTTGTGAAATATTCTCGGTAATTGTTAGGCTATTTTTTACGTTTTGCATATAGAACTAGTCCCCTTAATCGACAGAACTTACGGATACGCCATTTTGTTGAATCCAGCTTTCTGTTGCCCGACTGTGCAGATAAATAATGCCCATCGAAACAACTACAGTTAAAACTAGAAGTTCTGTCACGGATAGTGCACATATCTAGGCTTAACTGCGTGTATCTATGCTTAATTGCGCGTTGGAATTGCACGCAATTGCCACATTGAATGGCATCTAAAGCATGGCAGGTTCTCCTGGTTACTCATAGCAAACACATGCAATGTTTCTGCCAATGGACCTCCGTGTTACCCGAAGGTCCATTGGCTGGAACATTGCTTTTGCACAGGCCATATGTACAGAATTTGGTAGCTTTACTTGCGCCATAATGCGTACATTAACGCGCATATCAGCGTGCTATTTGTACGCATTTCATGACAGGACTTCTAGTTTTAATTGTATGGCATCGGGGTGGACATAGACCTAACTAAGCAGACACTATTTTTGGTGAGGGTGTAATGTTTTAAACCCCAATTTTCACCGATATTGTAATCATATAGTAGAGAACTGCGATACGATATTTATTTATTTATTAAGGTTTAATGACACTTTTATAGCCAAGGTCATATCGTGCCGGTGACCGTTTTACGGATGGAGGAAGCCTGAGTACCCGCAGAGAACCACCAAGCAACGGTGAGCAGCTGCCAACTCCCCAACATCATAACTCCGTACTGCAGCACAGGCATAGTTAGATTTGTTGAAGACATGCGCATCATCGACGTGCAGAGCGCCTTATTACATGGCGTCATTATGCCTCCATGCGGACAATTGGAGTTAAATGCTTTGCCCAAGTACACAACACGGGAGTCTGAATAGATCGCTCAGACGGTCACCCATCCAAGGGCTTTTCGTCAGTTAACTGGTCGAGTGCTAAGTTATTTTTTGCCATCAAAATTTGTTCACATGTCATTGCCTTATTACAATTTATAGGAGAGTGCCTGTGGGCACTCTCCTATAAATTGTAACATGGCAAATCTTAACAGACTAAAAAATATCACTTCAAAGATAATATGAAGCACAGCTAATGTATTTAAAGCCTTCAAGTTGCAGTACCTTCACTTCTGAATAAAGCCCAAATATGGGCTTCCAGCACTCTACCAGTTAATCATACACATTTAGTATTTTACACTTTTGTGATGAGGATATTAGTTGGTAAGCCTACTAATTAGGCTTTTCCCTTTGGAGAAGACTACTGTTTTTCTACGGATTATTATTTTTTTTTGGTTTTTTTTTCTTTTTTTCCACACATTTTGTCCGTATGATTCAGAAGCCATTTTTGAACCGATTTTCACAAATCTTCGCACTGTCATAGAGGAGCACAAAATCTAAAAACGTACTGAAGTGGAATTTTCGATTTAACCCTTATTTTGTCAAAATTGGCAAAAAACTGCCAAAATTGGGTTTATCGGCACTTTCTTGAAAGACGACTTGTAGATTTTTTTTAAACATTCATCATTGCTAGACCTGCCCATGACACGATCATTGATACACAAGAGATATTAGGCAATGCATATGGTAACCCTCCACAGACTGCCAAACATCGAAAGTGGAATTCACCGAGGATCATTTTTGTAAGTGATAAGGGTGTTCAGAAAACCAAGTGTTAACCTGTTTTGGACTGGTTAAACAGCATTACCCCCCAAAAGCTCAAAAATTCATGTTTTCCATGGATTTCTCTAAACGAGTCTTGTAGATTTGCAAGAAAAATTGGTCACTGCCAGGTCTTGGTGTAACATTAGAAGTTGCACAGACAAAATATTCCGGTCGGCATTAGTTAACCCTCCCCAGGTTGCTAAACGTAAAAATTGTGATAAAATGGGCTGTATTTGGACACCAACAGCACCCATTGGGTGTACCACCGTGAAAGGTACCTTCTTTTATCGGATGCAAAATTGATAGGGAATCATTTTTGTAAGTGGTAAGGGTATTCAAAAGTCGAAGTCTTAACCCATTGTGGGCTGGTTAAAGAGAGATACCCCTTAAAAGCTTAAAATTCCCATTTTCTGTGGATTTCTCTAAAAGCAACTTGTAGGTTTCCAAGAAAAATTGGCAATTCGCAGGTCTTTGTCTGACATTACAAGTTGGATGGACAAAATATTCTGGTGAGCATTTATTAACCCTCTCCAGGCTGCTAAGCATCGTAATTTTGTTGAAATAGGCTGTTTTTGGATGCGCACAGCACCCAATGCATACCCGACAGATAATCATAATCTAATTTGTTGGGAGTGGAATTCACCGAGGACCAAATTTGTTAGTAATAAGGGTATTCAAAAAACCAAGCATTAACCCCTTTTGGGATGGTTAATAGCAACACCCATCAAAAGCTTTAAAAAAATCATGTTTTCCCTGAATTTCTTTACAAACGTGTTGTAGGTTTTCAAGAGAAACTGGCCATTGATAGGTCTTGGAGTCACATTACCAGTTACATGGATAAAATATTCAGGTAAGCATTTGTTAACTCTCCATGGGCTGCTAAATGTCAAAATTTTGAAAAAATAGTCTATTTTTGGACACCAACAACAACAAATGGGAATGCCTCAAAGAAACGTAACTTGTTTTACTGGACGCAAAACTGATAGGAAAACATTTTTGTAAGTAGTAAGGGTATTCAAAAATCGAGGTCTTAACCCATTTTTGACTGGAAGAGGAGATATACCCCTTAAAAGCTTACAAATCCAGTTTCTGTGGATTTCTCAAAAAAAATATTCAAGAACAATTGACCATTTGCAGGTCTTGGAGAAACATTACTAGTTACATGGACAAAATATTCCAGTAGGCATTTGTTAACCCTCCAGAGGCTGCCAAGCATAGACATTTTGAGAAAATGGGTTGTTCTTGGGCACCCATAACACCCAGTTTGTACCTGCGAGATAAACATAACCTCCTTCATTGGAAGTGGAATTCAACGAGGATAATATTTATATGTAATGAAGGTATTCACAAAACCAAGCATTAACCCGTTTAGGGCTGGTTACACAGCGATAACCCTCAAAAGGTTAAAAATCCATGTTATCCGAGGATTTCTCAAAAACATCTCGTAGCTTTTCAAGAAAAAATGGCCATTCTCAGATCTTAGTGTGACATTACAAGTCGCATGCACAAAATATTCCAGCAAGCATTTGTTAACCCTCTGCAGGTTCTCAAACATCAAAATTTTGATAAAATAGGCTATGTTTGCATACCCACAGCACCCAAAGTTAAGAGAAGAGGTCAACATATAAGTAAAAGTAGAATTCACTGAGAATTATTTTTAGAAGTAATAAGGGTATTCAAAAAACAACGCTTAACCCGTTTTGGACTGGATAAACAATCATACCCATCAAAAGCTTAAAATTCATGTTCTCCCTGGATTTCTCTGAAAACATCTTGTAGATTTTAAAGAAAAAATGGACATTCACAGTTCTTGGTGTGACATTACAAGTTGCATGGAAAAATAATCCTGTTAGCTCTTGTTAACCCTCTACAAGCTGCCAGACATCAATATTTTGGATACATTTGACATAAAATGGACCATTTTCAAATAGCCACAGCACTTAGTGGGTATGTGTCAAACAAACATAACTCATTTTCTTGGTCATTAACTTGTCGGACGACGATATTGATATTAACCCTCTCCACCATTAATGATGGTTTTTACCTAAACATTTTTTTATCAAACTGAGTCATTTGAGACTACTATACCCACCTTTCTCATAACATCAATAAAGGAACTTCAGTGAGACAGCTAAAAACAATTCATCAGACACTCTGGGGTCATAAAAAATCATGAAATCTCATCTGGAAAAGCCATGATTCTCCAGAATCATAAAGTCTAGTGTACTTTGATTCAAATGTCTTTTTGAAACAAGTTCTGCTACGAAATTCCTTGTTGGAAAAAGGAAGGTGATTTCGTTGACATTTTTTAAAACTTTTTTTTCAACTGCAGAATTTGTAAATTCTAGGAATGGATGCTGCAGATTCGTCAGATAAAGGGTTAAGATACACAATTCCAACTGTACACCTTCCTTGACTGTAAATTATCCAACTGAGGCTCTTGGTAGTCACAAATCCCAACTACAAATAAATGTTTGGGGGATTTTTTTTTTTGGGGGGGGGGGGGGGGGGGAGGGTGGTGGTGGGGGCAGTAGAAAATTTGCAGACGTCATTTCCTATTTTTCGGTTTAACCCTTTTTTACACCCACTTTTTTCACCACCTTGTGCAATTTTTTTCTACTGCCATTTTCAGACATCCACCCCCGCTTTCCCATTGAAATTACGAATTACCTTGACAAACATCATAATAGGTATGGAAAGAAGTATAATTTCCTGATTAGTTTGATTCCACCAGCGATTCCATGTACTTGGTTAGTTTCACTTCCTGTTTGCAAAAGGAGGCTTCAGAAATCTTAAAAAACTCATCCAGAACAGCTCAATGTCAATGAAACTATGAATGATGGCCTAAGATATGCCCTACCCCATTCTCGTGATTTGACGTAAATAAAATATGTTTAAATTATTACACTAATTTGTACCATAGGAGTAACCTAAAAATAACCAAAATTTGAATCCATTCTGATCCTTTTATTTATTAGGCTTTCCTAAACCCAGTTTGGGAAAGACTCTTTGTTATTCTTCTTTTTCTAAATTTTTCTTCTCTATTTTTTTTTTTTTCATTGGGCTTTCCCAAACCCACCCAGTGTGGGAAAGACTCTTGTTATTCTTCTTTTTCAAAATTTTTAGGCTTTCCCAAACTTTGCTTGGGAAAGACTATGTTATTCTCAAATTTCAAAAAAATTTTCCTTGTTATTAGGCTTGGGAAAGACTATTCTTATTCTTAAATTTCCAAAAAATTTTCTTGTTATTTTTGTTTTTTTCTCCCCCCCCCTAATTTTGTCTGTGGCATAGCTTGAAAACTAGCTGAACGATTTCAGCCAAATTTGGCACACTTATGTAGCACCATGGGAACTCGCAAAATCCCATTTGCCATGTCTGAAAATGCGTATTTTCGAAATATTCTGCCAAAACTTTCAAAATTTTAACATTTTTCGAAAATCTCAAAACTGTTTACAGTTATTTAGCTCAAATTTTCCACACATTTAGAGCACAATATGATACACCACAATCACCACTCAAATCTTTCAATATTAACCCCCATTGGCCAAAAATGACATTAATATAGCTTTTTTCTTCAAAATTGACCAACTTCAAGGGCAAATTTCTCAAATTATAAGGTTGTTGTAACAATTATTTTGGTATGGACAGATGCAACAATAATTGTGGAAGAAAGTTACTGTTTACTTCTTAATGTAAGATTTAACCCTCAAGCACAATGAGGGCGAGAATAAGAGTACCATTTGAAAACGCCAAAACTGGCCAACTGGGTACTGTCGGAATAATTGTTATTTTTGCCAACTTTTACATGCAATTTCTCAGCACTAGATCCATATTGTCTCAAAACCTTTCACGAAAAAGAAGATTTTCCGTGAATTTTGCAAACATCTGTACTCATTTCCTCAAATTGCAAGGTAGTTGTAGCAATTATTTTGGTATGGGTAGATGCAACAATGATTGCAGAAGAAAGTTACAGTTTACTTTTTAATCCCAAGATTTAACTCCCAAGCACAATGAAGGCGAGAATAAGAGTACCATTATAGAATGCGAAAATTAACCAACTTTGGATGCTTTTTTTGTCTATCATTTTGGAAATGGTTAATTTCAAACCCTTTGCTTTGCTATATGTAGTCTGCATTTTCATATTGGAACGTTGGGAAAGCCCATAATTTGCCCAACAAATTACAATTCTCTAGTTGTTTTTTAGCTCAACTTTGGCAAAGCCAAATTTGAGCTTTTGTCATGGCCTGTCGTCCATCTGTCCGTCTGTCCGTACATCAACAATTGGATATGGCTCGGGCTAGAGGCCGTATTTATGAACCGATCTTTACGAAACTTCTTGGGTACCTTTGGTATGACCGTGGGGCAAGAACGAGTGTTTTTGGGTGCGGTCCGAAATTCAAGATGGCTGCCAGCCGCCATTTTATACCGACGATGCAGAAATCTGTTTTTTGTACAGAACTTCCATATGGCTCAGGCTAGAGGCCTCTGATTTGAATAATTTTTTGTATGAATGTTTAGTACCATGGGATACATCACATATAATACGGGTTTTTTTCTCGTGCGTAAATTGTGCAAATTAGACTAATTTTGATGTTTTTGGGGGTTACTTTCAGCACTGTTAGTGCAAATGCCAATATGGCTCGGGCTAGAGGCCGTATTTATGAACCAATCTTTACGAAACTTCTTGGGTACCTTTGGTATCACCGTCGGACGAGAACGAGTGTTTTGGGGTCTGGTCCGAAATTCAAGATGGCTGATGGCAGCCATTTTGTACAAAATTAGGTGCAATCAGATTTTTGCACAGAACTTCCATATGAAAGCGCTGATTTGAATAATTTTTTGTGTGAATGTTTAGTACCATGGGATACATCACATATAATACGGGTTTTTTTCTCATGCAATTATGCAAATTAGATGAACTTTGATTTTTTCAGTGCGACTTACACACAGTAAGTACACATGTCAATACGGTTCAGACTAGAGTCTGTATTTATGAACTGATCTTCACGAAATGTCTTGGGTACCTTTGTTATCACCTTGGGATGAGAACAAGTGTTTCTGGGTGTGGTCTAAAATTCAAGATGGCTGTCTGTGGCCATTTTGTACCGAAATTAGGTCTAATCAGTTTTTTGTACACAACTTCTATACAGCTCAGACTAGAGGCCATATTTATGACCCAATCTTTACGAAACTTCTTGGGTACCTTTGTTATCACCGTGGGATGAGAGCGAGTGTTTTTGGATGTGGTCCAAAATTCAAGATGGCCACCAGCAGCCATTTTGTACCCAAATTAGTGCAATCAGTCTTTTGTACAGAACTTCTGTATGAACGTTCTGATTTGAATAAATTTTTGTATGAATGTTTAGTAACATGGAATACATCACATATTGTAAGGGGTTTTTTTTCGTGCAGAAATTATGCAAATTAGACAAATTTTGATTTATTCAGTGCTACTTACACAATGTAAGCACACATGTCAATACGGCTCTGGGTAGAGGCTGTATTTATGAACCGATCTTCACAAAACTTCTTGGGTACCTTTGTTATTACCTTGGGATGAGAATGAGTGTTTCTGGGTACAGTCCAAAATTCAAGATGGCTGCCAGTGGCCATTTTGTACCGAAATTAGGTCCAATCAGTTTTTTGTCACAAGTTCTATACAGCTCGTATTTATGAACTGATCTTCACAAAACTTCTTGGGTACTTTTGTTTTCACCTTGGGACAGGAACGAGTGTGTTTTGGGGTGCCTTTGTTATCACTGTGCTATGAGAACAAATATTTTGGGGTTCAGTCAGACCCACTCTGGGACTCAAAGATTTCTTTTCTAGTTTAGAATCTGATTGTCACCCACCTTTACAATACTTTACCTATACATTTGTTAGGGCCCCGTCATGAGGCGGATGCCCTATAGTGGCTGCTCTGTCCATGTGTCTGGACGTGCATGCATGAGTCCATCCATCCGTCTGTCTGTCCGTCCGTAACAAAACTTGTCCGGGCTGTAATCCTTCTCTCTTAATAGATAAGGTTTTGATATTTGACATGTGGGTATATTATCTCAAGACGATGTGTCGTGTACCAAGTTGCCATGCTTTGACCTTGAACTTTGACCTCAAGGTCAAATTATTCCGAATTCGGGGTTCTTTTCTGACAAGTTCATGTCCGGGCTGTAACTTTTTTTCCTTAATAGATAGGGTTTTGATATTTGGTATGTGGGTAGATTATCTCAAGACGATGTGTCGCGTACCACGGTTGCCATGCTTTGACCTTGAACTTTGACCTCAAGGTCAAATTGTTCCGAATTCGGGGTTCTTTTCTGACAAGTTCGTGTCCGGGCTGTAACTTTTTTCCCTTAATAGATAGGGTTTTGATATTTGGTATGTGGGTAGATTATCTCAAGACGACATGTCGCGTACCACGGTTGCCATGCTTTGACCTTGAACTTTGACCTTAAGGTCAAATTATTCCAAATTCGGGGTTCTTTTCTGACAAATTCATGTCCGGGCTGTAACTTTTTTCCCTCAATAAATAGGGTTTTGATATTTGGTATGTGGATAGATTATCTCAAGACAACGTGTTGCGTGCCAAGGTTGCCATGCTTTGACCTTGAAGTTTGACCTCAAGGTCAAATTATTCAGATTTTTTTTTTTTCTGACAAGTTCGTGTCCGGGCTGTAACTTTTTTCCCTTAATAGATAGGGTTTTGATATTTGGTATGTGGGTAGACTATCTCAAGACGGTGTGTCACTTACCAAGGTTGCCATGCTTTGACCTTGAAGTTTGACCTCAAGGTCAAATTATTCAGAATTTGTTTTTTTTTCTGACAAGTTCGTGTCCGGGAAGGGATTTTAATCAGATTTTACCTATTGGTTGAAATATTTTAGTATTACAGTTCACATCAGTTTATACGCAACATCGGTTAGTTGCTGCAGGCCCGCAGATATGGATTCCATCTCCGTGATATCTAGTTACAGGCTACGGTCAGTATTTATGTACAGACCGTTACAATACTTTATATATACCTTTGTTATCAGGTCATTACCTAGATGTTTTTCATTGCTGTGTCATATACTATGCATGTACATGTCTTAACAAGCTGAGCTACAGTGTCATTGACACTTTCATTTCATTTTTTTTGTATTTTTTAAAAAAATTTTTATATATATATATATGAGAAATAAAATAAAAAAAACAAAGAAAACTTATAATATTGATAATAAATAAAAACAAACTTATAATATTCCTGCTTGAAAGAAAAATATATATATATAATCCAGTGGAAAAAAAATAACAAATATGTCTCAATACATCATTAAAAATGTGAACAAATCCGAAGGACAGAAAGCTAAACTTTGCCGAGCGTTGAGTAATCCGGACGAACCCGTCAGATTTAAATTCAGTTACGAAAATCTGGCGAGTGGCGGTAGCGATCAGATCGCCTGGACTAAAACACAAATCAAAAGGATGGAGAAAGCAATTCGTAATCAAATGGGAACAACGGTGAGACTGAGTCCCACTCAATTGAGATAAAATCTGAGAATGAGAGGCGTTTTCTTGCCATTATTGGCGGGACACGTTGCAAAAGCATTATCCATTCTCACGTAGACGGTGTTGCCAGCTCTGGGTGTGGGAACTCTCTCGGGACTCGCTAGTTTGGCAGCAGACAAATTAATGAGTAGAGGATTGTTTTTGAAGAAGAGGGGAAACAGACTGTTTTTGAAGAAAGGAGGAGCTGTGTGTCACGTAGATGTGGAGGGTAAAGGATTGTATCTAGGACCCGCGAGAAAAGGCAGCAATGCTTTCCACGGAGACGGTCTCTTTCTGAAGACTGGAGAGAATGTGGAACCGATCGGTGAAGGTTTGTTGTTCGGTCAGAATTCGCCATTTAAGAGTATACCTCTTCTGGGTATGTTATAAAAAAATAAATAATTAAAAAAATAACAAATATCATTAAAAAAAAACATTTGGGGGGGGGGATATATATTTTATATTAAGAAATAAAAAAAAATTAAACAAAAGGTGAGAGAAAAAAAAAATCTTTTAAAAGACGTGTTAACAGAAACGTTTTCATCATCAAAACAACGCTTTACAAAACGTTTTTTGCTTTTTCTGAACACTTACACGAGTGTGCTTTCGAAAGAATTCGATTGGAACGAATTGATTGTGACTCGCATTTAAATGGATGCATAAACTTGTTTTTGTTACTTTTGTCAATCATATCTCAAAATAGAAACTATGTCCAAAACATCGAAACATGTTCGAACGATAAAAATGCATTTTATTATTGAAATTATCATGTGATTATAGATATCCTAGATCATTTAAAATACAAATTGAAACTTGTAAAACATTACAAATACGGGGAAATTTATTACATGTATGTTTGCGCGAAAAACGTAGTTAATGTATTCGACCGCGGTGGTGGTGATGAACATAATGAAAAATCCATTCGTCATTGTGTCAAATATATTCGCAGATTACTCTGGTTTGCATCGAATAGATCGTGGATTGAATTTGCCATAAGGATAGAAATCATTATGCTTTATTTCCTGTATCTTCCTAACGATGACAACGACAACGAAAAAACGATGGTTTTATCGGAATACGAAAAGCATAAAATCCCTCTTTCGAAAAAATATAATAATAGAAAAAAACACGCAATCGTAATAAACGAAAAGAGTTCATTCATTCGTTTGATGGTAAGATGAATAGAATTGTACTATATATATTATTTATTTATTTATTGGTGTTTAAGGTAACATACTTATGCACAATGGCTTATCATGACTGACAGTTTTAAGGGTGGAGGAAGCCGGAGAGAACCAACGAGCAGCTGCCAGCTCCCCAACTTCGTAACTCACACTGCAGCATGGGCAGGGTTAGATTGGTTGAAGACATGCGCACCATCGACGTGCAGTACGCCTTAGTACACACTGTCATCGTGCCCCCATGTGGACAATCAGGGTTAAGTGTCTTGCCGAAGGACACAATGTGGAAGTCTGAATCGGTACTATATATATGGAGAGAAAAAATAAATAATAGAAAAAAATAATAATAGCAATATATAAAAAATTGGAATTTTTAAAAAAAATTTTAGGACTTAGAAAAAACAACTTTTTTTCGTATACATATAATGAGTAAAACGTACGATTCCATGGAATCAAGAGCTTGGTTTCTTCAAAGGGCATTGTGTAGAGCTTACACGATCTGCGTGAACGAACAACTTCCTAGGATCTTTATGAAAGTTGTCTTGGCTGTCTGGAGGAGAGAGAATTTAATCACATTAATCATTCGTGTCTCACGATGGAATGGGAAGGCATCGTCACCACGTTTTGTAGGTCTGCATTGGAAGCAATTCGCGTCTTGCATTGGAGAATCTGAACCTACAAAATCGGAAGAGTTGAAGTTATCACGGCGAGGTCTCACCACCAAAGACAGGGGACGCGTTGGAAGGGGGGGATATCGCTACCATCACCACTAAGACAATGTTTCAATGGGAATCATGTTTTTATGAAACCATTAAAAAAATTTTTTCATTAATTAAATAAGGGGTGAAAATAAAAAATGCGTAAAAAATACTAATAATAATAATAGATATAAATAAAATAAAATGGAAATGGAACTTTGGAGTAAAAAAAATATATCCATCGTTAGAGAAATTGGACGTCGATCCCACAGCACCTCTTCTACCACAAGAAAGTAGTGACGACGTGGGACAGAAGTATCAAATCGAACAAATCAATAATAAAATTCAATCATATCTGAAGCGAGAGAGATTGTCATCGTTCGCTCAACAAGAAATATTCGAGATTCGAGAAATTCATGGGTTTTGTGAATTTGACTCGCGTCACGATCTCTATGGGTTTGAAGGTTGCCGGAATAAGTCTATTATCGACCGCCATCATTGCTCTTCCAGTCGTGTTTTCTGTAGAAGGATTGGCTTTGACTGCTGGATTCGCCAGCACGATCGGAAAATTTCTTGCTAAGAAATTATCCGTGAAGGCAAAGAAACATGAAAACAGCATTTTAGCCGATGCAAAGATCGACACCATGTCGGATAAGATCTCCATGGCATTGAAAGCCGGTAGGATTTCGGACGACAAATACGTTGACATATTGAACGAAAAACAAAAATACGAAGTCATGAAAGCGAAGATAAGAGTCAAGAGTCGTCAGATCATCAAGGAACAAATGAAGGATTCTCTCGTGGAAAAAGGTAGGGAAGAAGCGAGACAATCATTTCGTAAATTGTTGGATCCCAAAAGGATTCCAGAAGCAATCGACTGAAAACAAAAAAGTGTATATATATAAAAGAAAAAAAAACAACTTATATATAATAAAAATAAAAAAAAATTAAAAAATATATACGAAAAAACAAAACAAATGTAAGAGAGTTACCGATACGGTTAACGTTAAAAAAGTACTGATGAAAAATAAAACTCCCATGCTTCGCGGAACATGTGAAGTGTGCGGTTCAACCAAGATGCAATTCGTCAGTCACGGTGCCGGTCTGACAAATAAATTGATTAATAATCTACCCGTCAAAATGCATCTGCCAGGACATCAATTCACGGGACCCTGCACGAAATTAAATAAGAGATTGAATCGAGATCTGACATCTAAATCTTGGAGCAAACCCATCAATAGAGTGGATTCTGCCGCTTACGCACATGATCTGTGTTACGCTAAACATCCTGACGTCGAGACTCATAATCGAATCTTCGATAAAGACATATTGATGACGTTGAAAAATATATCGAATCCCACTAGGAGAGAGTTCGCTGGTTGGTAAAGTGATCGGTACCAAACGTTGATTCGGATGGGGACATAAAAAAAAACGTCCAGAAAGCATCATTAATGAGTGCATTGGCGAACGAACACACAAACCCGTCGCCCATAAATTTAGAAGGAGAAGTGTATTCATGAAGGGTGTGGATCAGATTTGGCTGGCCGATCTGGTCGACATGAAATCACATTCGAAATGGAACAAGGGCATTAAATACATACTGATGGTCATTGACGTGTTTTTGATATACGGATGGATGAGACCTCTGAAGAATAAATTGGGAGCTTGCATGGTCGAGGCTCTGAAGAGCATTTTTAGCTCAACTTGACAAAGTCAAGCTGAGCTATTGCCATCACTTCTCGTCCGTCGGCGTGCGTGCGTACGTACGTACGTACCTTAGTACGTACGTCCACAATTTCCTTTGGCACACCTCACAGGTCGCATTTATGATCAGATTACTTTGAAAATTGGTATGCTTATTTGGGGTGACATCGAGATGGGAGCTCTCGATTTTCTTCAATTTCCGTCAAAAATTGTTGCCGCGGCCAACGTTCTTAGAACTTCGTTTAGTCAAACCACAATATTTCCCTTTGGCACACCCTACAGGGCACATTTATGATTTGATTGGTTTGAAACCTGGTATACTTATTTAGGGTGACCTCTAGATGGGAGCTATCAATTTTCTTCAATTACCGGCAAAAAATGTTGCCACGGCCAACGTTCGTAGAACTTAGTTTAGTCAGACCTCAATATTTCCCTTTGGCACACCCTACAGAGCACATTTATGATCAAATTGCTTTGAAACCTGGTATGCTTGTTTAGGGAGACCTCTACATGGGAGCTATCGATTTTCTTCAATTTCTGTCAAACAATGTTGCCACGGCCAACGTTCTTAGAACTTAGTTTAGTCAGAAGACTCAATATTTCCCTTTGGCACACCCTACAGGGTACATTTATGATCGGATTGCTTTGAAACCTGGCATGTTTGTTTGGGGTGATCTCTAGATGGGAGCTATCGATTTTCTTTCAATTTCCGTCAAAAAATGTTGCTGCGGCCAACGTTCTTAGATTTTAGTTTAGTCAAACCACAATATTTCTCTTTGGCACACCCTACAGGGCACATTTATGATTTGATTGCTTTGAAACCTGGTATGCTTATTTAGGGTGACCTCTAGATGAGAGCTATCGATTTTCTTCAATTTCTGGCAAAAAATATTGCCACGGCCAACGTTCGTAGAACTTTGTTTAGTCAGACCTCAATATTTCCCTTTGGCACACCCTACAGGGCCCATTTATCATCAGATTACTTTGAAACCTGGTATGCTTGTTTGGGGAGACCTCTAGATGGGAGCTATCGATTTTCATCAATTTCCATCAAAAAATGTTGCTGCGGCCAACGGTCTTAGAACTTAGTTTAGTCAGACCACAATATTTCCCTTTGGCTCACCCTACAGGGCACATTTATGATTAGATTGCTTTGAAACCTGGTATGCTTATTTACGGTGGCCTCTAGATGGGAGCTATCGATTTTCTTCCATTTCCGTCAAAAAATGTTGCCACGGCCAACGTTCTTAGAATTTAGTCTAGTCAGACCACAATATTTCCCTTTTGTACACCCTACAGGGCACATTTATGATCGGATTGCTTTGAAACCTGGCGTGCTTGTTTGGGGAGGCCTCTAGATGGGAGCTATCGATTTTCCTCTGTTTCTGTCAAAAAATGTTGCCACTGGCAACAAAAATAACATTGGTACCAGTGATCTTCAATTTTGCCATTTCATTTATAACTTACCAAGTTCAAGTTTGTCAAGTTGAGCTACAGTGTCATTGACACTTTCATTGCATCGTCTTCTCGAAAACTGGATAAATTGTGGGTGGACAAGGGAAAGTAATTTTACAACAGTCAGGTTCATCCGTTGGTCGACCTCTGTTCCGTCGAAAATGAAGGGAAAGCTAACGTGATCGACCGTTGGAATAGAACCATGAAGAAGAAAAATATTTCACGGCCACTTTTCTTCTTCGTGGTTCTATTCCAACACGACCAAGAAATATATCGGCGTTCTAGACGAACTGGTAGAAGAATACAACAACACACGACACAGATCGATCAAGATGACTCCTGCAGAAGCTAGCGATCCTCAAAACGTGTCTTCACAAATCTCTATCTCGAAAGGATCAAGATCGAGAAGAAGTCCAAATCACCGAAATTTTCAGTCAGCGATCGAGTGAGAATCACTTCTTCTTAGTCACTCTTCGCGAAAGGTTACACTCCTCGATGGACTGAAGAAAGCTTTAACGTCATTAGAATATTTTACACCGATCCGATCACTTACAAGATAGAAGCATCAGAGGACGACGAAGATGACCGCAGAGAAATCATCGGAACGTTTTCCGAACAAAAATTGCAGAAGACGACATTTTGAAGAACCAACCCTTCACTTTTTTTCCCCTTTATGCATATATATAGTAAGGGAAAAGATAAATAAATAAAATAAGATAATAATTTAAAAAAAAAAAATTTATAATAAAAAAAAAATGCAAACGAATTAACACAGAAAAAAAAAACATAACAAATATATTAGATATAACCCAAGGTATATTAAGAGATGAAAGCATTGAAGAATACGAAGTTCACAAGTATGAACCCGTGACTGGAACTAGTTTGAACAATGCTGGTGAAATCAACATCGAGACGCGAGATCTGTTCGTTCATCCCAGCGAAAGTTACATAGTGATACAGGGACGTCTCACCAAGGAATATGGAAGTGATTACGCAGACGATGACGTGGCCACTCTAGCCAATAATGGCATGCTGCATCTGTTCAGTAATATTAAATACATGCTCTTGGGACAAGAGATAGAATCTGTGCTTCATCCCGGAAAAGCTATCACGATGTACGGACTCTTGACGTATCCGGACGATTTTTTGAAATCTAAAGGACTCAATCAATTGTGGATGAAAGACATGAGTCCAGCCAATACAGGTGATGCTCTGAGATTCGACTACGTCGCCAAGACATCGAGACCCAGAGGAATGTTTTCGTTCAGGATATCTGTGAAACACATATTCGGATTCGCAGAAGATTACGATAAGATTATCTACAGATTTAAACACAATCTGACGTTGATTTGAAAAGGAAACGACAAAGCCATCATGAGACCCGCCGCAACTGATGCGGGTAAGATATGATCACAGAGAAAGTATGTCTCTACAAGATCATAGAATCGAAGAGTAATATAAATTACCGGTGGGATTAAGAATGAGACAGTGCGACAAGGCTAGCTTTCCGCCATCTAGCAATCACTTCGATTGGAGATTGACCGTGAAATCTGCTTCGGAAAGACTCTGATTCATTGTAGTGGCATTTCAGACCGACAGGGACGGATCTCAAGAGAAAAATCCTTCTGTGTTCGATCATTGTAACTTGAGAAACATGCAGGTTTTTCTGGATGCCACAAGATATCCTGCAATCGATTACAACAACTCTTTCGATAAGAACGATTTCTGCAGACTATATGGCGACACCGTGGATTTCAGAAAGAAATATCATCGACTGGATGAATTGATGGGCAATCCTAACATCACTCCCACTGAATACAAATCGATGTATCCCCTGTTCGAATTCGACATTAGCAAACAGAGCAAGCGACCCAAGAGTAGCATCTTAGACATTCAAATCAGAATGCATTTCGACAAGAACGTGCCGAGGAGAACCAAAGCTTTTGACCTAGTCCTGTCGGATAGAGAGTTAGAATCCGAATACCCCCCAAAAATACTAATAACTATAATTTGAAAAAAAAAAAAATTACAATTTGAAAAAAAACCGAAAGAAATATTTTTTTTTTTGTTACATCTATTTAAGAAATAAAAGAAGAGGAAGAAAAAAAATTATTATAAAAAGTTTAATAAAATCTAATTGGAGTTGTCTCCCCAACATCACGAAAAAATTAATTATTTCCAATTTTTTTCTCTCCTTGTTCAGAGGTTCCAGTTCAATCAACAGAAGAGAGACTATCGAAGTGTCTGCTTCGGGATTATCGGTTTTTGTCTTGAAATTAACCCTGTCCCCATCTGTGCCTTGAGAGGCATACCGAATACTTTGGTGTTCGAGTATTGTTCCTTCTTATCTTTGACTCTAAACCTCATGTCGCATTCCACACCATTCATCACCAGATTGACAACCACTCTATCGCTAAAGTCCGTAGAAGCCAGACTCATACGAATGATATCGCCTTACGCCAGCATGGGGTATCCTATCAGACCATGCGGCGGTCCGTTACCTCTATTTCTGAAGGACCATTCTGCTTTTTAGTTGAGTTTTGATGAAGTCAAACTCGACTTTTAGTTTGAAGTGGTGGGCGGTGGGTGGCGGGCATAAACAATTGGTTTCCGGGCAATAACTTTAGTTCTATTTGATGCACCTTTACCAAAATTATACCAGAGGTTACCCTATAGGAAAGGAAGACACCTATTGATTTCAGAGTCACGCGCCCGAAGGTCAAGGTCACGGTTACTATAAACATAATATTTTGTGACAAATTGGTTTCCGGGCAATAACTTTAGTTCTATTTGATGTACCTTTACCGAACTTATACCAGAGGTTACCCTATAGGAAAGGAAGACACCTATTGATTTTGGAGTCTGAGACTCCAAGGTCAAGGTCACTGTTACTATAAATAGAATATTTTATGACAGATTGGTTTCCGGGCAATAACTGTAGTTATATTCGACGCACCTTTACCAAACTTATACCAGAGGTTACCCTATAGGAAGGGAAGACACCTATTGATTTCGGAGACTGGGACTCCAAGGTCAAGGTCACTGTTACTATAAATAGGATATTTTGTGACAAATTGGTTTCCGGGCAATAACTTTAGTTCTATTCCGTGTATCTTCACCAAACTTATACCACAGGTTTCCCTATAGGAAGGGAAGACACCTATCGCTTTCGGAGTCTGAGGCCCCAAGGTCAAGGTCACTGTTACTATAAATAGAATATTATGTGACAAATTGGTTTCCGGGCAATAACTTTAGTTCTATTTGATGCACCTTTACCAAACTTACAGGAAGACACCTATTGATTTCAGAGTCTCGTGCCCCAAGGTCAAGGTCACTGTCGTACAAATAGCTTATTTCTTCAGAATTTAATATCAAAACTCGACTTCTGGATCTGTGATCCTCTTGCTGGATTTTTTCACATCTAACTCACCGCTCTCCTCGGCCCAGATGGTGGTCAGTTGTCTGGCGTATTTTATCTTTTCCATGATGGAGATCAGAGTGCAGGCATCTGACATGTGCACGGGATCCGGCAGATTCGTGAGGGCGTGTCCTCCCATGTCCAGTTTGCCTTCCATGATATCGCCCTTTCTCAAGACCGTATTTTCGTCCAAGTATTGTCTGCTGATCGCGCTGGAAGCAAATTCCGGTTCGTGGTCGAGTCTGAATAGATTGTGACCAGCCATGTCGATTCCGACCTCCATGGTTCCTCTGGATTTTTTGTTCAGATACAAGTCGTCGACTTGAGATTCCAGATAGGGTTGAGAATCCAGTAGGGCAGAATCAACGTAACCTTTGTTGACAACCATTGAGTCTTCGTCATCATTGTCGATCGCAGATAGATTCAATATCTTGTTGAATCCTGCATCCAGATCTGATTTCATTTCTAACTTGTCGACGTTATTCTTTCTCAGTTCCAAGTCTACATATTGTTTAGTCGCCGCATCATTGGGATTCGTGGGATCAGGCACGTTGATTATCTTGTTAGAATTTGCATTCAGTTCGGACTGCATCACTTTAGAAACGCAGCGATCTCTCAAATGTTTACTGAATCTCGCCTGAGAGTCGTCCGCATATCTTTTAGTGGCGATGTTGGTCGAATCTCTAGGATCCGCTACGTTCACCACTCATTTAGATTTCAAGTCGAGGTTGTCCGTCATGGCTTTATTCACGTAATTATCTCTCATCATATGCTGGAAATTTTGAATTTCATCTCCTCTATCGACGTATTTTTTAGTCGCGGCATCTGACAGATCGATTGGTTTGGGAAGATTGTAGATTTTCTTATTGTTTAAGTTTAAAGGTTCTTGTCGAGGTTCATATCTTCGAACGAATCGTTCGTCTAAGTTGACAATGTTACCATTAACAACTCTAAATGTAGTTCTTCTTTTCTTTCTAGAGGAACCTCCATCATCATCAACATGTCCAAATTTATCGACTGGCATGGTTTTTTTTATGTGTACCCATACTATGTATGGTACACATAATGCCATCATCCGGGGTGGACCTCCGTCGTTCGTCCATCCTTCGTCTGTCCGTCCATCCGGCATCCGTATCCATTTCTTTGGCATTCGATAACTTGAAAAATATTGCTTGAATTGTCAAGTTACTTTATATTTGTGTCCAGGTTACTGATGTGCCGAGCTGTATAGTTTTGGGTGTAAATCTGATAATTTGATCCTGAGATACTAACTCTTTATCCTTCAAATTGAGAATTTTTCCAATCCCTTTGGCATGAGATAACTCAAAAAAAATATCAATCCAATTGCCATGTTACTTTATATATATCTTCAAGTTACTGATGTTCCGAGCTGTATAGTTTTTGGTGTAAATCTGTTATTTTGATCCTGAGATATTCACCCTTTATCCTTCAAATTGAAAATTCCTCCAATCCCTTTGGCATTCGATAACTTGAAAAATATTTCTTGGATTGTCAAGTTACTTTATATTTGTGTTCAGGCTACTGATGTGCCGAGCTGTATAGTTTTTGGTGTAAATCTGATAATTTGACCCTGAGATATTAACCCTTTATCCTTCAAATTGAAAATTACTCCAATCCCTTTGGCATTTGATAACTTGAAAAATATTACTTGGATTGTCAAGTTACTATATATTTGTGTTCAGGCTACTAATAATAATAATAACACTTCGGCCGGCCGCTGATTTGTCGCGGGTCTCGTATGAGAAGGCCCTCGTTACCCATGTTCTACCAACTGCCTCCCCCTATTCCCGCTCTTCTTCTCTCCTCCCAACACTCTGAGACGAACTGCTTGATGACATCCCTTGCCCCATTCTTCCCAATCTCTCCGATTAGTATATTAACCCTCTCCTTTGAGTCGCCCCCTAACCACATGTCTTTCATTCTCCCATCCCACTTCTCCATTATACTCCCCGTGAATCTTGTTCTTTTAGACTGGTATTTTGGGCATTCTATAAGAAAGTGTTCCAGGGTCTCCACCAAGCCCACGTTACACATCTGGCACTCCTTTTCACTGTGTTTCCCAATTTTTCCCCTCAGCTCCAGGGACCGCGACCTCAGCTTGAACAACAGTGACCCCCCAAAGGTGCCATCAAGGTACTCTTCAAAACCAGGCCTCTCTTTATCACGCAGGCCACCCAAAGATCTCTTTGATTTGACCCCCTCTCGCCAATTACGGTTACAATCCTCCATGACCCTTTCTCTGACGATCTTTTTGCCCTGGTTTGCCCCAACGTCAAGGTCCGAGATCTCCGTTGAGTAGTTTTCTACTAGCTCCCTCACTTGGACCATCCACCCCGTCTTGATATTTGAGTTGAAAGTTCTCAGGAACATTACTTTACATCATCGTCTATCGGGGAGATTTACCAAATAATTAAGATAACCGAGTTTCAATAGGTCTATCCTGTCCTTGATCCTCATCCACCCAAGCTCGCCCCTGACTGCTTCTAGTGCTGCGGCATTACTCGAGCATGTTATCCATCGGCCTGCAGGATTTCCAAGCTCTTAACAGCTGTCTGGTTTAGGGGTATAACTTCCGTACCGTATGTTATACTAGGCAGACCCACCATTTCCCAAATGGTTTTCCCCACGAAAACCTTATTGAAACTGTTTCTCCCTATAAGTTTCATTTGATTAAGGATTCGCTTCATCTTCAGAATCAATTTATTTGTGTGGTTTCGGTAGATGCCTTTTCCTGTGATGTTTATATTTACCCCCAGGTATTCATAGTCACTAGTCTCTCCTACACTAAGAAGTCCACTGCTACCTTCCGGAATGCAGAACTCCCCCACTCTCCACCTTCGAGTGGGGTTCACTTTGCGGCCCACGGGTATAACTTTGCTCTTGCTTTCATTAAGTTCGAGTCTCCATTTGCTCCCATATTTCCCAACAATTCCCAGCATCTTCTCAAACCCCTCTTCGCTTTCTGACACCAGCACCATATCGTGTGCAAAAAATAGCCCTGGGATCTTCAAGTCACCAACTGCCACCCCCTCGTCGCTATGCAGGAGTTCATCTCCTAAACCTTTGATGTACAATGCAAAAAGAATTGGCGAAAGGATACACCCCTGTTTTAGGCCAATCTCCATAGGCACACGTTTTGTTGTGATGTTACCCAGGCTAAGTTCACTCTGTACATCTTTATATAATTCTTTCATAATCCCAACAAACTCGCCCCAAGCTCAGAGCCTCCAGCTTGCGCCACATACCCTCCCTCCATACTCTATCGTATGCCTTTTTAACATCCAAAAAGGCCATGAACATCTTTTTCTTTTTTGCTTTCGCGGATTCTATCATTTGGGATAGCGTGAAAAGATGGTCAGTGACTCTCCTTCCCTTCCTGAAGCCATTCTGGATTTCTCCCAAAAAACCCGTCTCCTCAATCACCTCCTCTAGTCTCCCATACAGGACTTTACAAAAGACTTTTCCAATGTTGCTGCTGACAGAGATCCCTCGATAGTTATTCAATACGTCTTTTTCCCCCTTTTTGTGAATAAATGTCACTTTACTTTCCCTCCACTCCTTTGGGACCTTTTGTTTTTCTATGGCTAAATTGAATAGGGCAGTTATTCTTTCCAAGAGTTCCTCTCCCCCTTTTTTGATAAACTCGTTAGGAATTTCGTTCACCACTCCCGCGTTTCCATTCCTCAATTTTGAGATCACCCTTCGCACCTCATCAGTTTTGATTTCGCTGCACACGAAGTCCGAGGGATTTTCCTCGACCTGGTTCGAACACTCCGGTGGGTTCCCCATGCCCCATCGCTTATCGTTTACCTTTTCCCAGTGCTTGACTAGTTCTAATGCGATTTGATCTCGCTCTTCTGTAACTCTGCCATCTACTTTAATGCTCTGTTGGTTATTCCCTTTGTTACGTTTGTTCACCCATTACCAAAATACGCTCGAATTCGACCCCCCTGTCGTTCTTATCATCCTAATAAGACTGCTATTTCGCACTCTCCGGTTGTCGTCTTTAATCTTGTTTACGTTATTTCGTGCTTGTTGGTATTCTTCCTTTGCTACCATGGCCTCATTGCTTTCCACCCCCTTAAGTTTTCTACTTCTCCTGTATGCAGCACATTTAGCTTTTCTAACCTTTATGGCCCTTTTCAGTTCTTCGTTCACTCTGTACCCAAGTTCCCGTGTTGGCACCCCAATCTTTCCTACACTTTCCTTCCCTGCCTCTACTAGGCTCGCAACTATGGCGTCGTCCATCTTCTGGACACTACCCCCTTGTGTACGGCTGCAATCTTTGGTTTCAGTTTTTCTTCGAACTTCGCCCAGTCGGCATCCTCTTTGAGTTCCCAAATCTCTTTGAAGCTTCCTTTCCTTTTCTCTGGGTTTTTGGCCCTCATCGTCACTGTAATCAAGTTGTGATCACTATCCAACTCCATTTTGCCCTCATCATCCACTTCTACCCTTATCACCTCCCTCCATAAATTCATATCTGTGAGAATGTAGTCAATTATTGATTTTCTGTCGTTTCTCTTCCAGGTCCATTTCCCCTTACATCTAGCGTCCCTGCTCAGAATTTTCAGACCGAGCTCATTTGTGAAGTTCAACAGCTTCCTTCCATTCCTATTGACTTTCTTGTCCCCACCCTCTATGCCTTCTTCCTTGTCACCTATGTGTCCATTAAAGTCGCCCATCAGAATTATACCGAGCCCCCTGTTTTCTAGTTCAGTGATATTGGACCTTAGTGTTGAGTATATCGAGTCATTCCACTCGGGTTTACTTCCCTCCACCGCACAGTACACAATCCCAAGGGCAATATTTTTGTTTCTCAGACTGATCTTTACCCATCCAATTTCTTTTGACACATCAGCCGAGGTGATGATATCTTCCAGATCTTTAATCAGCGACGGTTTTAAATCCTCTTTAATGTACATGCCTACCCCTCCCCTCTTTTTCTGGCCTTCCGTTCGCCCTACACCTATCCACACACACCCGCGTACTTGATCTACCCGTTCCTCGTGTCTTACCCACGTCTCGCTTAAGCCCATGACGGCAAACTCCTCTGCCTCGATCAATGTAGCAATTTCACTTACTTTCCGGTGGAGACCCTGGATGTTGCTATAACCCACTTTCAGGGTACCGAGGTTCATTGGCTTCCGCCTACTGGGCCCATTGTTTTCTGGTGCTAGTCTTGGTAAACTTATTCTGTCCCCCTCACTCTTGTCCACCCCACCTATGTCCACTCTAGTTATACTTGCCTCTGACCTCCCACCCCGCTCCTTTCCAAAAAAGGCTCTGCTACCCGTAGAATTTTACCCCCTAATACCCGTCACGCCCGTAAATGCTCCCATTGCCCCAAAACGTGTCCCAATGGTCGATAAAGGGAATTCCCAGATCAACACAGTAGTCCTCTAACTCTTCATTTAGCGCCAAAATCCTTGAGTTCTGTTCGTCCCCACCTCCAAGGACAGGAAGGACCCCGGATACGACTACCCTTGCATTCCTACTTAGCAGTTTGCCGACTAAGCCTCTATACGACTCCACCAAACTTACTGACCTTCTCTCCCTGATATTGTTGGTCCCCACATGGACCACCACTACCGGTTCCGGTCCTGACCCTGCCACAATGCCATCTACCCGGTCCCTGAGATCCTCCACCTTCGCCCCCGGAAAGCACAAGACTGTTCGATTGGAACTATCAGGACCACAAACTACATTGTCAATCCCACGTACAATGCTGCTCCCCGCTACAACTAATTTTCTTCTTCTGGCCCCAGTTCCTATATCATGGGCACCTCCTCTCGTTTTGCAAGCTCCTGGCCCCCTCTTTCTCTGGACCACCCTCCTTAGCACGACTGGCCTATCACCATCAACAACCATCTCACCCCCCACACTTTCCCCCTCACTCTCGTCCCCAGGGGTATCAGAGTCCAATCCCTTTGGCATGAGATAACTCAAGAAAAATATCAATCCAATTGCCATGTTACTTTATATATATCTTCAAGTTACTGATGTTCCGAGCTGTATAGTTTTTGGTGTAAATCTGTTATTTTGATCCTGAGATATTCACCCTTTATCCTTCAAATTGAAAATTCCTCCAATCCCTTTGGCATTCGATAACTTGAAAAATGTTGCTTGCATTGTCAAGTTACTTTAGATTTGTGTTCAGGTTAATGATGTGCCGAGCTGTATAGTTTTTGGTGTAAATCTGATAATTTGATCCTCAGATATTAACCCTTTATCCTTCAAATTGAAAATTCCCGCAATCCCTTTGGCATGAGATAACTCAAAAAATATCAATCCGATTATCAGGTTACTTTATATATGTATTCAGGTTACTGATGTGCCGAGCTGTATACTTTTTGGTGTAAATCTGATAATTTGATCCTGTGATATTAACCCTTTATCCTTCAAATTGAGAACTCCTCCAATCCATTTCTTCGGCATGCGATAACTCAAAAAATATTAATCCGATTATCAGGTTACTTTATATATGTATTCAGGTTACTGATGTGCTATGCTGTATAGTTTTTTAGCTCACCGAATGGAGCTTAACTTATCACTTGCCGTCCGTCGTTGTCCGTCACCGTCGTCCATCGTCGTCCATCGTCGTCCATCGTGAACTTTACATTATCGACTACTCCTCACAAACTACTGGATCAAATTGAATCAGATTTGGTGTGCATGTTCCCTATCATATGTCAATTCAAACGTGTACAATCTTGCCACACCCACAGGGGGCACCACAAGGGGCATAACTCTGATAGCACCCATGAATTTCTTTCCAAAATTCCAAAAATCTTCTTCTTCAGATCCACCAGGCAGAATGCTTTCCTATTTGGTATACATCATCTCTAGGGGGGTCAGATTCAAGTTTGTTCAAATCGGCCCCTAGGATTCATATTTGGGCTCACTATAGAAGCCCAAATTTGAACTTAGTGCATTTCAGGCAAATTTCTTAAAAAATCTTCTTCTCCAGATCCAGCAGGCAGAATCTTTTGATATTTGGTGTGCAACATTGTGGGGTGGATCTGATTCAAGTTTGTACAAATCGGCCCCCTGTGTTCATATTTGGGCTCAGTATAGCAGCCTGAATTTCAACTTAGTGCATTTCAGGCAAATTTCTTTAAAAATCTTCTCAAGATCCAGCAGGCAGAATCTTTTGATATTGTGTATGCAGCATGCTTAGGGGGCGAGCTTCAAGTTTGTTCAAGCGAAATCCCTGGGTTCATATTTGGGCTCACTGTGAGAGCCCAAATTATAACTTAGTTCTAACTGAGGAATTTTCTTTAAAAATCTTCTTCAGATCCAGCAGTCAGAATGTTTTGATATTTGGTATGCAGCATCCTTAGGAGGTGAGATTCAAGTTTGTTTAAGCCATTTCCCTAGGTCCATATTTGGGCTCAATGTGGGAGCTCGAATTGTAAGTTAGTTCAAAATGAGAAATTTTCTTTAAAAATCTTATTCTTCAGATCCAGCAGTCGGAATGTTTTGATATCTGGTGTGCAGCATCGAAGAGAAACTTGTACATCAATTGCTTGCTAACGTCTAAGATGATTGCTTCGAGATAACTTGTCGAACTTCAGTTGCGTCTTTTGCATGTGTACGGCCACTAGATTTTCGTTGAATATGATTCTATGTTGATAATTGGGTTTTGCGATTAATTTTCTTGACTTCTCTTCGGACGCGACAAGTCGAACGTTGGTTCTATTCCTAATGGTTTACATAGATTTCCAGTACACGCAATTGTTCATGAGTTTGAAGAAATCTTTTTCGAAGTCGCTCTAGGTCTGCATTCTTATATTCGTGTTGAGATCAATGTATTTTTTCATCCAAGGCTCCTCGTCGAATCGAGTGATTCGATGCACGTTGATCAATCTCATCCTACGATCGATGTAACATTTCAGATTTTTGCAATACACCATGTTACATGGTGTATTGCAAAAATCTGAAATGTTACATCGATCGTGTACTTGCGTTTGTGATTTAAATTGGGAACGAGTTTTTTGACGCCGTTCACTTCCATTTGTTCAGGAGCCAGCGGATAATAGTGTGGACCGTGTAATGTTACCGGATAATCCAAATCGACCTCGAGAATACAAGGATAGTCTTCTGAGGTTTTGACCCATTTGAAATTTCCGATTGGTAAAGAATGACTCATGGCACAACCGTACAAATTACGTCCCAATACTGTATGTATTTACTTGGTTTTTCCGAATCAAAATCTTTTCCCATGTGAGAATTATTAGCTTTAGCATATCTAGTGGAAATCATAGAGACGCCACCCCTCACAGCTTTTTCAAACATGAGCAACATGTCATTGTCCGTTAATAATTCCAATCGAGCCTTGGTCGTTTTCATGAGAGATCGCCCCAAGCGAGTCTGGGTGCCGTGAAATACCAAGCCGGACAATCAAAAACGAAAACGCGTTTCATCTTTTTATATTCTCTAACCAACACTACATACAACACAACAACAAAATTAGTCCATAGCGTACAGTATAAACATAGTATAAACGTACATCACTTGCAACTATGAACTTCAAAGAAGATTAAAAATCATAACAGTTAAATCATAATCACCTGTTCATCAAGCTGTGAAAATGCGTGTTGTTTCAACATTTTTTTTTTCAATTATCGGTGTGACTAGAAACATTTAGTCAGTGTCTCTCTTCCACTACACACCGTGGCTTAAGTTATCTGAGGTTTAGGAATGTACTTTCTTGAACAAATAGGAATTTATTTTTTCTGATGTGTTTGAATTTACTTTCACGGAATATCGGTCACAATTTTAAGAAGAAACGCTCCCAGCTAAGAAAAAGTCAACTACCCTCCATTGCCTCGTTCTCGTCTTTTCATTTCATTTTGTACTACTATTTATTGTTCACATTTCTATTGAAATATGTCTTACGTTTTATTCATATATTAAATAAAAAGAAATAAAAAAACGTTAGTTTAGTTGTGTTTGATGAAAAATTCTGATCCCGACATCTCACTCTCCCGGCCCTCCGTAATGTGAATAATATAAACTATGACCCAAAGTCTCTAAAATAATTCCTGATGTGTTTTGTATCACAAAGAGTAATTATATTACAAATTTTGGGTCGATTCCATTAATGGTACATATCGACTTTCAAGTGGTACATATTTGACTTTCAAGTGGTATATATCGACCTTTTAGGTGGTACATATCGACTTTCTTCATGGTACATATCGACCGACAGTTGGTACATATGGACTGTGGTAGATATGGACCGTGGTACATACCGACCATTCCCCCTTTCATGCATGAATAGGAATTTATTTTTGTGGTTGTGTTTGGATGTGTTTATTTTCGTTTCTGTAAAGGTGGGTCGATTTTTTCATAATAAATAAAGAATAAAGAAAATAACATAAAAAATAAACGTCATCAAATCTGAAAAAACCGGGAATATTCGGCCTCAAAAGTCGGGAAGATTCGGCCTCAAAAGTCGCGAAGATTCGGCCTCAAAAGTCGGGAAGATTCAGCCTCGTGATGGGCCGAATCTTCCCACCTAGAGGCCCGGGGCCGAATCTTACCGAGGCCGAATCTTCATGGACCCGTGAGAGTGAGGTTGCCCTAGGTTTTGGTCGGGATCGCTGTAGCGGGGGGGGGGGGGGGGGGGGGGGGGGGGACAGGTTAACACACAAAACCACACCCGATGATGTTACTTTACTGTTATACCCTTCGCTATTTGCAATTTATTGGGTTAATTTGAGGTTGTTTGGAGGAAGCGAAGAACAGGCTTACACACAGAGCCACACCCTGGGGTGTTACTTTCCTGCCTTGCCCTCCGTTGTGAGTCCTAGTTTGGTTGTTTACGTTATCAGAAGGCGGAGGACAGGTTTACACCCAATACCACATCCGAGGGTGTTGCTTTCCTGTTTCCACCTCTGCTTAATATTCGGCCTATTTTAGATGTTTTAGATATATTGAGGGAGCGATGAACGGGCTTACACACCGAGTGGCACCGGGTGTGTTACTTTTCTGACTTGCCCTCCGTTATAAGTCCTAGTTTGATTGGTTTCGTTATTAGAAAGCGGAGGACAGGTTTACACACAATACCACATCCGAGGGTGTTACTTTCCTGGTTTCCCTGTCGTGAATTCATTAGCAAATCAAGTTAGTCGGGTCTCAAGGGATTTCAAATCTGTATCTGTATCTGTACGTCGTAGGTACCACTTCTGGCTTTTATACGACGGGAGAGGAGCTGGTGGATTCTATGCGCTCAGTAACTTGATTTTAAAGGCCTCTAGTGTCGTTGAGGCTACTATGTCCTCTCTCAATGCGTTCCAGTCGATTGTTGTTTTCACAAAGAATGAATGCTGGAACTGAGGGATTGATGTGTGTGTGATGTTATAGCACCTACTGTTGTTTTGCGTGTGTTTTTGTAAGATGTTTGATGTGCAGTTGTCGTATGTTTTGACCTTGATATTACGTCTTGGTTTTGAGGGTGTGATGAAATCTGAAGCCGGTAGCGCAGGTACCAGTCCCTCAACCACCTTGTAGAACAGCACAAGCCGGATGTGTTTCCTTCTGTCGGATAGTTTCTGTAAATCCAGTCTTGTGCCATTTTTTGTATGCAGCCTTCTTCTCTGGATCTGTAGTCGCCTTTTATGAACCTGATTGCCCTTCTTTGTATTCTTTCGAGCTTGTCTATGTACCCCTGGTGGTATGGGACCCACATTGCTACACCATACTCCATGACGGATCTTACTAGGGAGATATATGCTGTTTTCTTGCAAGGCTGGGGGCATTGCCGGAGGTTTCGTCTCAAGAAGCCGAATGTTGAGTTTGCTTTCTTTGCTACTGATGAAATATGTTTGCTCCATCTGAGATCTGATGATATTTGTAATCCTAGGTATGGATTGTCTTGAACTTCTTCGAGTATGTGGTTGTTTAAAGTGTAAAATTTGTTACTCCGTTTGTGGATGCTGAGGATGTAACACTTTTTGGCATTAAACCGCATACCCCAGTCTTTGGCCCATTTCTCTAGGTTTTCAAGGTCTTGTTGTAATTGGACATGATCTTCAAATGTTTTTATTGTTCTATATAGGAGGCAGTCGTCTGCGAATAGCCGGATTGATGATGTAACTGTATCTGGGAGATCGTTTATGTGGCAAAGGAATAGAAGAGGTCCTAGTACTGTTCCTTGTTGGACTCCCGAGTCAACATGTTTTTTTTTGGTCCTGATGCCTTAGATGGGTTTACTTTTGATAGCAGTTTCTGTACTCCGTCGACTTTTATCTTCAATGTTGGTATTTTGCTTTTGGCGGCTTTGGTTGTTTGGGGTAGCTCGCCTGGAAATGATTTTGTGAATACAGACTGAAATTGATCAATTAGTATTTCTGCTTTCCCCTTGCTGTCGCTTATCATATGGGTTCCTTTCTTCAATGGTGCTACTCCGAATGAGTCTTGGCGTTTTGATTTTATGTATCGCCAGAATGGTTTTGAGTTGTTGCTGTTTAATCCGGCTATTATTCTTTCGTTTATGTAGTTCCACTCCGCCCGTCTTAGTTGTTTTTTGCATTCTTTCTGGTGGTGTCTGTAGTTTGACCAGTTCTTTGTTTTTTTGGCTTCTTTGTACAATCTGGCTTTCTTTTTGATAAGTTTCCTCTCTCTCCAGGTTATCCATGGCACACATTGTTTTGTCTTGATCTCTTTTTGGGGGATGTTTTCTATCATGCTTGTATTTAAGCCTTCTTTTAATGAGTCCCAGAGTTTGTGGATGCTGTTTCCTTTCTGGTAGAGTGATGTAATAGTGGTGTTGAGGTTTTCAAGCGACTTTTGCATTTTAGGCCAATTGCTTTTTTTGTAGAGAAAGACTTTTCGAGGAGGTGTTTTTTGGTGGTGTGGCTTTGTGTCCATGTCAGTTATTACTATATCGGGGTCGGAGATGCCTGGTAGGCTCACTGATGATTTTACCAGTGATGGGTTGGATACAAACACTAGGTCTAGTGTGTTTTCACCTCCAGTGGGTTGGTCGTGGATTTGTATAAGTTGTGCCGCTCCTGTTACATCTATTAATAGTTGTTGAGTGTCTCTGTCTGGTCCAGCTTGTATAGTGTTGGTATTCCAGTCGATGTTGGGGCAGTTGAAGTCTCCTGCTAGTACTAAGTTTTTGTGGTTCTTTCCAGTTGCTAATTTTAATGATTTTTCCAGTTCTCTGATATGCTTTGGGTCTCTGTGTGGTATGTAGCATGATGCAACTAGTAGGTCCCTGTTGTTTATTAATTTGATTTTTACCCATTCAATTTCACAGTTTGTTGTTAGGTTGGGTTGTTCTTCTGAAATTAGGTTCTTGTTAACAAGGATGAAAACTCCGCCCCCGAGAGTGCCTCTATCGTTTCTGTACACGTTGTAGTTTGGTGGGAATATTTCACTTGATTTAATTGCATCTTTGTGGGGGTTTTGGCCTGGTTGCATTCCTTTTAGCCACGATTCATTTCCACATACGATGTCAGGTTTCAGATAGTGTAAGGCTGTTGTTAGTTCCTGGGTTTTTTTCTTTGATTTCTCTGCAGTTAATGTTCATGATGCGGAGGTTTTGTTTTATCGAAGACTCATATGGGTTGATGTCACATCCCTCGCTATGGTTTCTGGTGTTGGCTCGGTTGATGCTCCTTGAGGTGGACATCCGGAGATTTGAACTGTGTTGCGAGTCTGTTTTGGGGCTGCTTGTTTTCAGTGGGCTAAAGCGAGTCCCTGTGCAAATGGATCCAATGCTGTTTTCGAGGTTGGATAATGGTTCGTAGATGTTGGTTTGGTTCACCTCATAGCTGCGAAAAGAGAAGGAGGATACATTTATACTTTCACACTTGCAGCACAGCCATTGCACATTTGATTTTTCTAGCAATTCAGAATCGTGGGAGCAGGGTTCGATGCATGATTTGTGGTGCCAGATGTTGCATCCATCACAGAAGACGCCTTTGCATGTCCAGGTTACAGGTATTTCGCATAGGCCACAGGTGTATGTGCTGGCATATTTCGCCCTTAGCCCTGGGGTTGTTTCAGTGTCTCCTGATAGTATCAATGGTAGTAGTATTACCGTCGCATTTTTCTTGTAGTGGCTTGTTAAACATGGTGGGTGGTGATATTTTGATATACGTAGCGATGGAATTTGTAGTATCGAATTTATAGATTCTTGGTATTCGAGACTTTGGTATCTTGTTTTATTGTTTTCTATTGCTAAGAAGAGTATTAGCAGTGGCAGGGCAAACATTGTGGTGTAGCGTGGAAAAACCCACACTGACCACTTGTGGTGTAATGAGACTATGTGACAGTTTAGCGTGGATAAACCCACACTGACTCTCAGGGGATCGGGAAGATTCGTCCTCGGGAAGTTTCGTCCCCGGGAATATTCGTCCCCAGTTAGTGGGAAGTTTCGTCCCGGGAAGTTTCGTCCTCAGTACTTGTTAAATAATCATAAGCTTAGGGCTGGCGTGGGATTGTAAGGTACATGGATAAGTAATAGTATCTTGGTTAATCACAGTTTATTCAATTTTTACTCAATGGTTTACAGGTCAAAAACTGATAACAACAAAATATACAGTAAAACCATGACACGAAAATACATGGTAAAATAAAAACACCAATAATTTGTCACAAAAAAAAATTAATGAACATGCAGACAATATTTTATACGAGGAGTTGATTCACGCAAGCAGCGGCAAACTCATTAAATTTTCTTTTGTGACAAATTATTGGAGAATGCCTGTTACAATATAACAAAGTTTAATTTTTCTTTTAAATTGGTTGTCTTATTATTTCTTTGTCTGGCCCAGGCGGTACACTTTGTTTACCTCCATCAAAAAGTCTGTTGCTCTGAGGTCATTATCTCTATATGTCACCCAAAGCTGGTCTATCGCTTTGTCAGTTGCTGTGCATTTCCTCCTTATTTCGGTTTCCAGGTCTCGAGCCTCTACAGACAGCTGGACATGTTTTGCTTCCTGTTGGAGCACCATCACTAGCTTGTAAAAGGACAGTCTAGTTCCCTTTGCATTCATCCTAAGTAAAAAAAAAGCATTGTTATTGCTGACTGTTGCTGCCAAATGGTTTACCAACAATGTGAAATAGGAGAATATTATTTATACAATAACGTGATTTTCGAGGGCGTTACGCTCCATTATCGGACCGCCATTAGTGATTAGCAGCCCGGCAGTCCCTTAGAGGCCCGAGGCGATAGCCGAGGGCCGCTAATGACTGTAGGGCTGCTAATCACTAATGGAGGTCCGATAATGGAGCGATACGCCCTCGAAAATCACGTTATTATTATTATTATCAAGTACTGTATGAAAGACGACCCAAATATGTATTCCAAATTGCCAATCACTAATACAGTGATTGACAGACGGGCATATATCAAATAGACAGGCATAATTATATTTTTGCTTCTGTTGTTCGGTGCAGATGTCAAATGACGATGAATAACCGCTCTAAGACATGTAAGCGTACTTAGCGATAATGCGGTCCCTGGTTTATCAGATTTTACCTCGGCGTAAAATTTGCGAAGAATTTCGTTGAGTTCATCCGCACTTATCGTAGAAAAGTCACAAACTTTTTCACGCCTCTCGAGCCACTTCGTAAATTTTCGAATGCCATAAGCTGTCGACCTCTTGGTGTTAATCGGCCTAGCATCCGCTTCCATTTGCTCTAAAACGCTCTCATCCATTTCTGATGATTGAATTTTATTTTGCTTTTAATTTACTCGATAGAAATCTATTTTTACGTCGTCTGCAATCAAAACAAATCAACCGGATGTTGAGTAAATGACGTCATGTAAGACGCTGGGCGATAATGGCCATTATCCGCCCCGGTTTTTCGTACCCACGGGCAGGTATGTTCCCTTATCGTCTATGTAAATTAATATTAATGTGTAGGTAACGCCCGGTAAATTGATAATAATTGGTTATATTGCTAGATTTAACACTTACGCATCGATTCAATAATCTGAAGTAGGAGAATATCATTTGGTTATATTTGATACCAAGAAATCGTCAACGTGTAAGAATTCTCGATCCATCTCAAAGTGAATGTCTTTAGGTGTAGGTGGTCTTGCTTTGGCTCTATGGAGATTAGTTATTCTCTTGATGTTTAGATTTTTAGGCTTGAACTGCGAACTCGACGGTGTGATGATTTCTCTAACAGCTTCCTCAACGATATCTGATGCTGGTCTGAACATACTATGACTAGCTGTTTCTTTTGCCTGTGGAACAAAAAGTGATAGTATTATTGAAAGTGGTATATAAATTTATTCTCCTGAATAAATAATTTAAGTATCTTCATAAAATGGTATAACCTATCGATGGTAAATAGCCGCTGCCTATAATTTGTTATAATATATTTTATAATTCTCACTTTTGAATAGATTGTCTTTTTAACTTGCAAGGATGGATCAGCTGGGTGATTGTGGGCAGGGGAGCGCGGTGGCTCAGTAGGTAGAGGTGCAGGCTGCAAGCCGAGAGGTCCTCGGTTCGATTCCCACCTGCGGCAACCGCGTTGTGTCCTTGGGCAAGACACTTCATCTCCATTGCCCGTGTGGGGGCACGATGACGCCGTGTACTAAGGCGTACTGCACGTCGATGGTACGCATGTCTTCAACCAATCTAACCCTGCCTGTGCTACAGTGCAGTGCGGAGTTACGGTGTTGGGGAGCTGGCAGCTGCTCGTCGTTGCTCGGTGGTTCTCTCCGGGTACTCCGGCCTCCCCCACCCGTAAAACTGTCACAGTCATGATTAGCCATTGTGCATAAATATGTGACCTTAAACATCAATAAATAATAATATGATTGTGGGCAGTGTCATTCCTTGAAAAGCAGTCTCCAAGTTGTGCAACACATGCCATGCATTGATTGTTCTTAGATCTGATGGTACATCTCCACCGTATGCGGCCGTCTTTCTGAGTCTTGAGAATTAAAAAAAATATTTTAAATTATAAATTGTTAATTTGTAAATCGTAAGTCTGCAAATAAAAAATCAGTTATCAGTAAACACAAGAATTGTAAATGAAGTCTGGAACTAACAATCATGTACATTTTGATTAATTACGATTATTTTGTTTCGTTCAGTTTCTTGTAACATATGAAATTTTAAATAGTAAATTCTTAAATTGTAAATCGTAGGTCTGCAAATAAAAATTTGTTTGGTATAAAATGTACACCAACCTTGATGCCATAGGAATAACCGTCGAGAGATATGAGGAAATGAATTGAATTGAATTGAAAGGATTTAGCGCGCCGAAGGCGCGCAGAGACGATGTGGGATTTACAAATCCCTTCCAACCCGGTTAACCTTATTTTATTTCACTTGGATCACACGGGCCTAGTTTTCCTATTGCATCAAATGGAGTCTGAGGAAGTATGCACGCGGTTAGAATTCCCGGCAGTTTACGTTGGAGTGATAGATTGTCAATACTCAATCCCCCAACGCCAATAAAACTGTTAGAAAGTGGGCTCTATTCGGTTCCAGCTCGGCGATGGTAGAGGTTTGAGTCCCACCAGAATTTAATGTTGTGCGATGGCAAATTTAACGGAAGAAGAGAAAAGAAAACCAAACAGCAACGCCGGTTTGGTAGCGGCCCCGGTATAGGACCACAGCGATTACAAAACAGGAGTGGAGAAACCTCCAACAGTTTAGTTTTGAAAAACCGGGAGTCATCCATCAAGCCTTCTGGGGGGAAGGATGCCATATGTGATTATGAGGTATCTGGTTATCCTTCAGGAATTCCAAATGACCTCCTCCACCCCCACCCCCACCCCCTCCCCAAAAGCTGACAACATATGGTGCAGTTCTTTAAAAAAACATACCGGTACATGAATGAACACCCCTCCCTTGAACCCGGCAATAGTTCAATCAGTTGAAAAACACCCTAAGATCCATCCGACTGTACCAGTTAAAAAAAACACCGTAAGATCCAACCGAGTTTCTTTACATCAAAAGAATTATGAAAACATATTTATATTAATAGGGAAAAATAAAGTCAGAAGAGTATACACCCCTTACCCCATTCATAGCAACAATAACACAATAGTCGCAATACACAATAGCGGATACCTATCTTTCTCTCCACCTATAACTTTTCTAATAACATTCTCAAATTTTCTTGCAACACTCTTATCAAGAAGACGCATGGAAATGGTAGACAAAGCGTAGGAGGAATTGGTGCAACCTACCTTTCTGTTAACATACACAAGAAACCACCAAACACCAGGCAATGATTGAAACGAGCTTGCCTGACTGAGGACGAGTGTAAATTGTATATAAATAAGCATTTGAATAAAGATTTAACAGCCCTTTTAAGGGCTTGAGGGTGTGTGTCTGTGAGAGGGTGTTTGTTTCGGAGGGGGGGGGGGGAGGTCATTTGGAATTCCCGAAGGATAACCAGATACCTCATAATCACATACGGCATCCCATCTCCCAGAAGGCTTGATGGATGACTCCCGGTTTTTCAAACTAAACTGTTGGAGCTTTCTCCATTCATTTTTTTTAACCGCTGTGGTCATATACTGGGGCCGCTACCAAACCGACGTTGCTGTTTGGTTTCCTTTTCTCTTCTTCCGTTAAATTTGCCATCGCACAACATTATATTCTGGCTCGCCACCATGGTGGGACTCAAACCTCTACCATCGCCAAGCTAAAACCGGATAGAGCCCACTCTCTAACAGTCTTAATGGCGTTGAGGGATTGATTATTGAGAATCTATCACGCCAACGTAAACTGCCGGGAATTCTAACCGCGTGCATACCCCCGCAGACCCCATTTGAGGCAATAGGAAAGCTAGACATGTGTGATCCAAGTGAAATAAAATAAGGTTAACCGGGTCGCAAGGGATTTGTTAATCCCACATCGTCCCTGCGCGCTTTCATCCATTCAAGTGGGAAGTGTCGTCCTCTATAGAGGACGAAACTTCCCGGGGACGAAACTTCCCACTAACTAGGGGACGAAACTTTCCGGGGGGAAACTTCCCTGACCCACTCTCAGTACTCTCAGTGGACTATAGACAAGGCGCCCCAGAGACAACTCGCCCTGGGACAAGTCGCCCCACGTGTGACAAGTCGCCCCAACTTTTGCCGAGACAAGTCGCCCCAACTTTTGCCGAGACAAGTCGCCCCAACTTTTGCCGAGACAAGTCGCCCCAACTTTTTAAGCTGGCTGCGACAAGTCGCCCCAACTTTTTTATGTTGATTATGACAGGTCGCCCTGTTTTTATTTTTTTTTTTTTTTATAAATTATATTTAAAATTAAAATTTTGAAATGTTTCTTTTATTTTTCCTTAATTATTTCATAATCCTTAATAAATTCTGGATAAAAAACAAATGTACTTACGTGTTCATTCCACGAAATTCCAAATGATGAATTCCCATAAATATAAATACAATTGCGTGAATTTTTTGTCAACTTGTCACAAGAATGATTTCATGAATAATATAGTTAAGAGTTTTCGACCTTGCGACGCCAAACGACAATAATTATAATGGTGGGCGCCATTAAATACACTTTCGGACTCGTTTTTCTTGGCTTTGATTCTGCTCAAATCCAAAATTGGTTCCATATCTGTAACCAATTTTGGACTTGATCAGAACAAACGTCCTAGAATAATGAGTCCAAAAGAGTCACGGCATCTTGCATTATAATTATTGTCGTTTCACGTCGCAAGGTCGAAAACTCTTTAATTATATTACTCAAAACTAGTCTTGGCTACGAATACATGTGGTCAATCTATCACGCTCAGATCCATGTGGATCTAATGAAATTCATGTTGACCTGGTTACTAAAATTGCGCTATTTGTTTATTCGTTCTTCAACTAAAAAAATGTTCTATTAATTTACATGTTTCACTTCATTTTCTTGTGCATTTTTAATGAAATATGAATATGAAAATGAATAAAAGTCTGCCATGATAAACATCTTAAATATCAGTCTTCTGTTATTTTTCCATGAATATATATAGTATATATCAAAACCCCCAAAAACGTTGGGCCGACTTGCCCCCAAAGTTGGGGGACACACTAAAAAGTGTAGTCCGTGTCCATGTCGGAGACAGAAAACAACCAACAAATACAGGAGAAAATGATAATTTAATTCCCGACTACACTTTTTCTCCGACACGGACACGGACTACACTTTTTAGTGTGTCCCCAAAGTTGGACCGACTTGCCCCAAAAGTTGGTCCGACTTGTCTCTAAAGTTGGGGCGAGTTGTCTAAAAAGTTGTCTCAAAAGTTGGGGCGACTTGTCTCAAAAGTTGGGGCGTGTTGTCACACGTGGGGCGACTTGTCTCTGGGGTGACATGTCTCATCCCCCTCTCAGTACTCTTACTCCACTTGTTTGCTAGTTTGGTGTTGTCGTGCTAATTCTTAGTTTTCCAGCAGTCTTTTTTGGCTTGTTCCGATATCTTTCGCAGCCAAGCCTGGGCAAGTAGTCTGTCTGGGTGGATTCCGTCTGTAGAGGTTGAAGTTATGAGTCTTCCTGGTTTTGAGTTTTCTTGTGTTGCCACATCTATATTTGGAGGTTGTACTGAGGTCTGAGCTAAATTCTGGTGAGTGACTCTGTAAAGTTTGGTTGATGTATCTGATGTGGTTATTTAAGGCGAAAATCTGTTCTTCCAATATCTTATCTTGGTCTTTAAAAATATCAGGATCTTTGTGTCCTTTGTGGTGGTTCCATTTTGATATTGAATAGATTGGTGTTTCAAGAATGGTTAATTTAGAGCCTGGGTTCTTCTGAATGATTAAGGCGAATTCTTGAAGAGATGCTGTAATTATGTCTATTTGTTCATCTGTTTCTGTTGTAAGACTGATGTACTTTTTGTTTTTCGTCGTTAAATTGCATGTGCCAAGCCAAACGTATAGCCAAATGTCGCCATGGTTTATTATTTTCTTACTGATGTTTGACTTGAGCCATTTGAGACTGTCTTGGATTTTTGCTCCACTTTTATTCCACCAGGTGATATCTTGCTCAGCAGGATGGATTACTTGGCGCTGGAGCCATGGTCCTTTACTGTCTGCTAGGATAACACGTTGGAGAAGGCGTTTACCTGTTGGAGGTGTTCTGGCTTTGTTGACAAATTTTCTCAATTTGTTTTCGGTCTTTTCATCTAGTGTGGCCGAATTTGACTTGGTGGTGTTTAGGGACTGGGTACACGGACTTACCGGCTCCTTTTTGCCGACATCATTTAAGTATGTTATTTAGTATATTCTAAATTTTAATTTTCCAAGAGTTTGAGGTGATAGGATGGCTGTGGAATGTGATGTTTGTAGATAAGTGTATGAAAATTTCGTGAGATTCTAAAAAGCCGTCCTCGCCATCTTGCGCATGCGTCCCAAATAATTTTAATCGAATCCAACTGAAAATTCACTTTGTTCTTTCATTTATGTAAATTGAACATTTCTCTATATTCTTTGCGAAAATTACTACCCTAACTCAACGTGAAGGTTGATTTTCTGTTGTGCTGTTTGAAAAAAGCCTTTTTCAAGACTGAAGTGAATGTGTCGAACGCTTTTTGCTCAGGGTTTTTGTCCATAGTCCGCGTCCAATTTGTGTCGTTTTAATTTCTTCCCGGAATACGGAAGTATTGTTTCGAAACCGAAAGTGAGTTTCGACTGGACCACCCGAACACTGCAGATAAGTTAAATGGTTTTTGTGTGGGCAGTGTCTGTGGTGAAAAAATGCTTGGCTGCTTTGTGGAAGCTGCTGATATTCTTTCCAAAAAAAGTGACTCTTTTTTGGTTGTCCTTGCTCAAAAAGATCCCGTGGCTGAGTGATCGGTTGGACTCTGTAGTCAAGTTGATTCAAGACATGTCTTGCTCTTGCTCGCTGTTCAACTTCAAGAAAAAAGATGAAAAACCCATCACAAACTCGTTTTACAGTAAACAGGTAGTCAACTGCACGTCGAAAGAGAATGGGAAGATTCTATGATAATTAAAATTAAATAGAACGCCCCACGCTTGAATTTAGGGCATATATAAGTAATGAAATTTTGTTTATTTTGAAAATTGTCACCTCTCATATTCTAGTCCAATAATATTAGCCTTCGCCTGTGCTCCGAATTTATTATTTTTTGATTTTTAATATGTCGCACCGTCGAAGTCTAATCTGATCTTTCGTTTTTCCAGCAGCAAAGTACGAAATTAGGCGACATAACACTAATATGATGAATACTCATTCTCCATACATGTTCCCACATTCGACAAGAATAATATGCCTTCACATTCATATTAGATGTATAAATTTCCAAAACTTACTGTCTAATTACGTATTAAATACCAATAATTAAATAAAAACATTTTTTCAAGCGGTAAAGTTACAGCGGTTGGAAAATTGTTAAAAATCGTATCCCATTTCCGGGAACGGACATCAGCGGTATTGCAATGACTGCCACGTCGTTTGACTTGGTGTGCACTACATTATCGGTATTCCGTTTTTCACTCCGCGTTTTCCTATCAACCCATTTTCAGGTTCAACAGTTTGTTTCGAGTTGAAAAAATTGCAGTGCAAATGACGCCTAAATAATTCAAAATATCGATTTATTTGCAAGAAAATAACCACCAGAATGAAGAAAAATGTGTTTTACACAACTGTCAGTCGGAAGGAGGAACCAGGTGGGGAAATTTGATCTTTAATCGAGGTCCAACCGTTCAGCGAGAGTCTCTCGCTGAACTTTGCTGCTGGAAAAACGAAAGATCAGATTAGACTTCGACGGTGCGACATATTAAAAATCAAAAAATAATAAATTCGGAGCACAGGCGAAGGCTAATATTATTGGACTACTCATATTCCTTAAAAGTTAAATTCAAATTAAGGTTCCAGGTCAACTTGCCCCGCCAGTTTTCCCAGGTCAACTTGCCCCCGATCGGGCGAGGGGCGAGTTGACCCGGTAAATTTTTTTTTACAAAATTGGGGGAGGGGTAATTTTTTTCGGTTAAATTGCCGAGAAAAACTGAAAAATAATAACTGAAGTACTTACCTTCAAAATTTTTAATCATCCTTTTAGAAAATCCAAGAATCAAAAATGTAAATCCTTTCATAGAAAACCCATGGAATAACAGGGAGCACATTAGTCCAAACTTGGACCCACAGTCCGTAATATAATTTTTGGCGTTGTTACGGCCTGTAGGTCCAACGCTCTCGATACGTGTGCTGTACTATACGACCTGCAAACGATTTACTTGCAGGTCTATCTCGCCTCGTGGGAACAATATGGCATATCCAGAAGCTTTTTGTTATTATGTGACCGAAAGAAGGATAATTGTAAAAAACAAAAACCTCTATGTCGGAAGAGCTTGGTCACCGTATTGTTCAGAAACGAAAGATTCATATCATCGAAGTGGTTCGAGAAAATGAAGTTGGCAGCCATGTTTTGTATTTTTAAACATAATGACGTCATTCCTTCCTAGGTTTCAACCAGGGATTCCCTGATTGCAACCAATCGCTTAAGGAAGGAATGACGTCATTATGTTTAAAAATACAAAACATGGCTGCCAACTTCATTTTCTCGAACCACTTCGATGATATGAATCTTTCGTTTCTGAACAATACGGTGACCAAGCGCTTCCGACATAGAGGTTTTTGTTTTTTACAATTATCCTTCTTTCGGTCACATAATAACAAAAAGCTTCTGGATATGCCATATTGTTCCCACGAGGCGAGATAGACCTGCAAGTAAATCGTTTGCAGGTCGTATAGTACAGCACAGGTATCGAGAGCGTTGGACCTACAGGCCGTAACAACGCCAAAAATTATATTACGGACTGTGGATCCAAGTTTGGACTAGGAGCACATAAACACAACATACTAACATCTTGAAGGCAGACGATACAATGATTGAATAAAAAACAAATCTACAGGGACCGAGTTGACACAAATTACTCAAACTGAATAGCGGTTCTTCAAAAACGTCTTTGATGAATTATTTTTTTGTTAACCGTCAAGTTGTTTGTTTTTACAGTAATCACATACCAGTTGGTGTTTATTTGAGATTGGTTGTGTGGCTTATTGCCTTTCATCATCATGTTTTCAAAAGTGTTGGTTAGGCATCACTTTTATCAGCTGCCTGCTAAGTATTTTTCTGAACTCATGTGTATTTTCATTATTCAGAACATGATCAACATGAAAATGTATTAAAATATGAACCTTCGTTTCCCCATTCCTTGTCAAATATCCCTCAGCAAAAAACATTTGTGATTACAATACATTTTCTTGAACTTCGGAAAAAACAAACGAAATGCATCTTGCCTTTCATTTGTCTTTTCCTGAGTTCCAAAAAATGTTTTACAACCGGAACCTACGTTTCCCCATTCCACATGATATTCCTCGGGTCATATATTTCTCGGCGATTTCAATACATTTTCATGTTTAATTAGTATAAATGTGTCTTTACATGTTTTGTACGAGTGCTGCAACCAACTTTATATTGTAATTTATATTGTAAAATAATAAAATATATATTATTGAAATAAAAATGCTGGTCTGGCTGGACTTCATAATATTGTTGTAAATAATAGATTATAATATTAAAATAAAAAAAAATTGAAGATATAACTAGAGTTACGTTTTTTTTTTTAACTGGGGGCGACTTGACTCGAGGCGAGTTGACCCAAGGCAACTTGACCCGAGGGCGACATGACCTGAGGGCGAGTTGACCTGTTCCCCAAATTAAATATACAAAAATTATACATCAAAATGAAGGTTGGGTCGTATAGAACACGAAACACATATGTAATCAACTCATAGAGTTGACAGCAGGCACCACTGGTTCCTGGAAGTCTGCTACCATTATTCGCACCAGAACTGATAATAAAATAATCTTTCATCAAAACAACTTGCGGCCAAATGTGCTTCAAGTTCATATATCCAAGAACAAAGCTAGGCATTCAAAACATTTTCGAATACAGCGATAGGACTGCATTTGTGAAAAAGACAACACTTTCTGCTTTTTTTATTGAAGATGGTTTCCATGCTCGACAGACATGCGCAAATCATTCGATGCCACAAATTTCCATCGAAAAACAAAATCGTAATTCTAAGAAATTTCAACAGGTATCATGATACCTTCCTTGCATTGAATATAGCAACTGTGCAATCTCTATCTAATAACAGTATACTGTATGAAGGCGATCTTTTTCATTCTTTGATTTTAGACGTTGTTGTTGTTGTTTTTAAATGCTTTTTCCGTCCGATGACGTTGACTGGAAATCGAAAGTATATTCATATGTAAACAAAAGAAAAGGCTTTGGAATTTACCCCCACGCAGATCAGTCGCCATGTTTTGAAGAATGTTGATCCCCTAGCTTTGTTCTTGAATATGTAAATTACATTTGGCCACAAGTTGTTTTCGTGAAATATTATTAAATTACCAGTTCTGGTATGAATATGGCAGCAGACTTCCAGGAACCAGTGGTGCCTACAGTTGACTCTATGAGTTGATTACACGTGTTTCGTGTTCTATAATCTCAATCTTCATTTTGATGTATATTTTGTGTATATTTTAATTTGAATTGAAGGAATATGAGAGGTGAGAATTTTCAAAATAAACAAAATTTCATTACTTATATAGGCCCTTAAGGGGACCTCCAACCTAACTTTGGTCAAATTTCATGTAATTTTCTTCCAAGTCTTAAAAAGACCCAAAATGAATAACCCCAATAAATTATATACCAAAATGCTTGGAATGAAGCATAGAACATGTGGAAACTGAAATTTGCCATGGAACTGCTGCCACATGGTAGATAGCACCGTCTGAAAGTCAGCTATGGCATAAGTAACTGACCAGATTTTAGACAATAAAATACCTTAAATTTGTTGAATAGTTAAATTCTCCAATCCTTCTAGTATAGACTTGGAGAAATCTTTTTATCATTCTTGCAGGGAACAGACCACAAGACAGATAGTAATTTAGGATGCCTACATTTTAAAAGGGCTGCAATTTTCCTTGTGTTTGTTTACCTTTTATGAAGTTCACCAAGGGTAAGATCCACACAGTTCAGAGGAATAAGTATGGAGTCATGAGAGAGCGCATCAGTGAAGAATGTCCAATATGGCTTTTGTGAGTCTGCTGTGACCATACCTCTCACAATCCTGTGCCATTTTGCATGAGATCTGTATCAAACTGGTAACATACGATGAGATTGATACACCAAAAAACGGTGAACTGCCAAACTTCCTCATTTAGTGTTATATGTGCCCATTTCTGGGGTTGGATGACCAGTGACAGCTGCCAAGAGTGTCATTTGAATGTTCATGTGTGGCCAAAACAACAAAAAATGACCCTGCATGCTGAATACTTTCACCAATTGGCTAAACTTAGTTAGACATCCTGTTTTCCAATTCATTTATGTACATGATTTGGTATGCTTCATTTGTTTTGGAACTATCAGCCTTCCTTGGTTGCTGTTTGGGGAAGCTTGACTGCTGTTTTCTCATGAGATTTAAGAACATTAATAACTTGATCTGCTTACCAATACTAATTTTATAGGCGAAGGGTTACTGACCAGAACAATGTTGGAACTGTGTTGGTTATTAAATTCAGTTATCTAAACACTTATGACACGCTGTGGCCTCATTTCGGTAATCCGTGTGAATTTTTGTCCACAGAGTGTCAACACACATAGATTTTTGCAACCTTTTGGTGCTAACTGCGCTCAAAATCGACGTTGATCCATCGTGTACACAATGCGGTTGTGCGAGGGAGATATTTAACTTTATGATGGTACAACATTTCTCAATATTTGAAGAACAGGAAAACACCTTTCTGATAATTCTCCTTGACATTGGTCTTCTTATTTCGTAGCAGACTTCATCAAGCTTTATGTACGTCACTAATATAGTTCGGCGACAGTAAAAATTATTTTTTCATAGGTATACAATTGTGACGACTGTAATGTATGTTGATGTGAATATATTTTTGTTTTCAGATATAATTTTCCACTTTTATGTACTGATCATCGTCATCAACCCAAATAATAGTAATTTGAATTGGTGGCGTATTAATCCCTTGCTGACACTTGTGTCGTTTGTGATCTGATCAGCGCTACTATGGGCTGAATCTCGTAATTATCACATTGTCAGTTGAATACTTTTCTGTGAATGTATCGTGAGTTGTACATTACAACGCCTGCCAGATTCAAAAATAGCAGTGAAATGTTTGAAGATTTCAGATCGTGGGAAATAAAATCATTTCACAACTTCACCCAAAAACCCATGTGATCACAACAACATGTCGGACAAATAGGGCCCTGCGAAGCTTCGAGTATTCGATTCGATGTCGACATCGCTTTGGTATTCGTATATCGATCTCGAATAGTTTGCCGATTCGTTAGTCAAACGAAGCTTCGAGGAAAATGAATCAGTGTTCGACAATGTCGACATCAGTTGAAATAAGGAGCGAACTCTTCTAGTTTTAATGTTTCTATCAGGAAAATAGTCAAATTCATTGCAAATTTCTGTCGTTTCACTTTCAGATTCCCAGAAAACCACTCACCGCAAATTCGCTATTTATAGATTTCCAGGAATTCGTGTGAGAGTTATTCGCGGAATCCCGTTTGCTCAGCGGCTCTGTCCAAGTTGTAACCTGTTCACGCCCATCTATACAACCGAAATATCCAGCTATGGGCCTAAGGCCTGCTCCCAGTCCCGGAATCTTCTAACACAATAATGGAGACATGTCGCCTGGAGCGCTTCCATTATTGTGTTAGAAAACTGTGGGAGGAAAACCTCTGTAGTTTCTTTGCATTGTTCGGAGTTGGTACTTGGAAGTTGGAATGAAGTAAAAGCAATTTGTGTGAATGAGCACTGCGTCACTATTCGAGTTAACTAATGCAGAAACTAACACAGTTTAACGCCTTCGCTGCTTTTGATGTATACTGTGTTATTGAATAGAGAACGGACCGAAATCTACAAGACCCAAATTCTGATAATACAAAACAACTAAACATAACAATAATGTATTTAGGCATGCTAACGTACCTGAAGTTAGCGGCTGTAGCTGACTTCAACCCATGGGAATTAATGTGCCACTTGTATTACATTTGTGCTTTTAAGTCTCATGTTTCAATTTAGTGGTTTGTCTTAAATGTCTCTGGGCAGTAACACCTTAATTTGTCCATATTTATGTCTTGAATTTATTGTCGGGCCAAGTGAACATCTGGATGGCCATTCAACGAGAAAGAAAATTAAAACAACGCCAAGTTGTCAAGTTATGTCAACGATCTCTTCTCGCAGTGCTTTCCGGACATCTCTGCACAAGATAATGCCAGTTATAATTATTTCTCGAGTTTATCCCGATTCGATTCGATGTCGACATCAGTCCCGATTCGATTCGAGATTCGATTCGAACATAAATTTCCCGATTTGCAGGGCCCTACGGACAAACAGAATGAAGCGTTTGTGGTCATCTATTTTCCCCTGAGCATTCTCGCCACGTTGGTGATGAAATGATAAATATGCTTTCTCCGAGTATGGAGTATTTTATTCACAACACAGATATTCGAATTACTGATCTATTCCTTGTTAACCCTGACGGTTACTTACGCGACTGGCAATTTCTTTGTCATCAAAAGGAAACATTTTTTTTTTAAATTTCCAAAAAGTGTGTAAATTCAGGTTTTGTATACTTTTGTCATTATTTTGGAATATAATATGTCGTTATTCACCGCTTTAATTCGTTTTTAGGGCATTGTGAAAATTTATAGAAAAAAAGCCCAAAGTTACGTTGGACGACCCCTTAAGCCTTAGGGTGCTATAATGCCTATATAAGTACAGTTGATGCGGCGGTATCGGATCATTGGCTGAAATGGATCACTTTGAAATTTTATTTTGGAAAACAATAAAGTTATTGTTTTTCTGTGAACGAGGAGGCCATATTTCTGAAGGCAATTTATTTCTTGCGCCAAACACCAAATATTAGCTTCTCACTCAATATAGGGGTACTCGTAAACAATAAATAACTTTTGTGGGGTAATACTTTTTGCTGGTAAAAGGACGGTAAGTGTATAAGAACTACCGTACATTTCAAAGTACTAAGGGCACCTCTGAATGTGTGAAAAGTGATTATTTAAGGAAGCTTACGCAATAATAAATATATAGAAGGAAGATTAAGTGTTGTTTGTTTTATTATAGACCATTTTCAAGACAAAATAGATCATTTCGCCATCGACACTGATTGACACGCCATTTTGTGCAAGGAAAACAACAAATTCGCCGAGGTGCATGACAGGGTGAATATTATCATACTTGCTCGATGGAGGTGTAACTAATTTGTGTGCCTAGCATTTAGATGTTTCTGTTCACTACGAGGGGATTTAACAGAAAGGGAAAGCCTTTTATAATTTGAAAATAGTCTACAATAAAACAAACAATACTTAATCTTTGTTATATATATTTATTATTGCGTACGCTTCATTAAATTGTCACTTTTCACACATTCAACTGTACATTTAGTACTTTAAAACATAGTTTTATACACTTACCGTCCTTTTTACTGGCAAAAAGTCGTGTTCAAGCTGGTTTTTTAGTCGAGTTGTGACGAAGTCAAACTCGACTTATAGTTTGGTGAATGGCGGGCGGGCGGGCGGGAGGGCGGGCGGGCGGGCGGGCGGGCGGGCGGGCGTAAACAATTGGTTTCCGGATGATAACTTGATAATGGTTCAACTCACATTCATTAAACTTCATACATAGGTTGGTCTTGGTGGGAGGAAGAACCCTATTGATTTTGGACATGCTACGTCGAAGGTCAAGGTCACAGTGACCTTGAACATAGTAAATCTTAAACAATTGGTTTCCGGATGATAACTTGATAATGGTTCAACTCACATTCATGAAACTTCATAGGTAGATTGGCCTTGGTGAGGGGAAGAACCCTATTGATTTTGGACTCGCTACGTCAAAGGTCAAGGTCACAGTGACCTTTAACATAGTATATCGCAACAATTGGTTTCCGGATGATAACTTGATAGTGGTTCAACCTAGAGTCATGAAACTTCATAGGTGTGTTGGCCTTGGTGCGAGGAAGAACCCTATTGATCTTGGACTCACCAGGTCAAAGGTCAAGGTCACAGTGACCTTGAACATAGTATATCGCAACAATTGGTTTCCGGATGATAACTTGATAGTGGTTCAACCTAGAGTCATGAAACTTTATAGGTGTGTTGGCCTTGGTGCGAGGAAGAACCCTATTGATCTTGGACTCACCAGGTCAAGGTCACAGTGACCTTGAACATAGTATATCGCAACAATTGGTTTCCGGATGATAACTTGATAGTGGTTCAACCTAGAGTCATGAAACTTTATAGGTGTGTTGGCCTTGGTGCGAGGAAGAACCCTATTGATCTTGGACTCACCAGGTCAAAAGTCGAGGTCACAGTGATCTTGAACATAGTATATCGCAACAATTGGTTTCCGGATGATAACTTGATAGTGGTTCAACTCACATTCATTAAACTTCATACATAGGTTGGTCTTGGTGGGAGGAAGAACCCTATTGATTTTGGACATGCTATGTCAAAGGTCAAGGTCACAGTGACCTTGAACATAGTATATCACAACAATTGGTTTCCGGATGATAACTTGATAGTGGTTCAACCTAGAGTCATGAAACTTTACAGACGTGTTGGCCTTGGTGCGAGGAAGAACCCTATTGATGTTGGACTCACCTGGTCAAAGGTCAAGGTCACAGTGACCTTGAACATAGTATATCGCAACAATTGGTTTCCGGATGAGAACTTGATAGTGGTTCAACCTAGAGTCATGAAACTTCATAGGTGTGTTGGCCTTGGTGTGAGGAAGAACTCTATTGACCTTGGACTCGCCAGGTCAAAGGTCAAGGTCACAACTCGACATTGGATCTGTGATCCTGAGCGGCATTTTTTAAACAGGGGTTCATAACTTATTTTCAGTTAGCGCTTCACCAAACACATGCCAAGGTGATGATAGATATTAAAACCAACCACACATCAGTGGATACTAGTTCTAGATGCCTGTATGTCCTACCCCAATGATACTCACAGGCGCCTATTAAGGCTGGAGTGTCTTGTTCTCACTCCACCATTCCCTATGTGTAAGCTCCCAGTGGTGGGGTGGGGTGGGGGGAAGGGGTGTCTGAGGGCCCCCAAATGCTAACCACAATTAACTGTTTTTAACCCCCACATTTCCCCAGGAGGCACCAGAATCGTTCTCAGGGATTCAGAATTTGAAGAAAAAAAATATCCTGGGAAGGGTTCATAATCGTGGGAGGGAATACGCACAATTCCATAGTTCAAGCGCTATATCGATCTAGTCCCACCCCCACCCATTTCGAAAATATGAAATTGATTTTTAACTCAACTTTGGCGAAGCCAAATTTGAGCTTATGCCATGGCCTGTTGTTCGTCTGTCCTTCAACAATTCAATACGGCTCGGGCTACAGGCCGTATTTATGAACCGATCTTTACGAGACTTCTTGGGTACCTTTGTTATGACTGCGGGACGAGAACCAATGTATTTGGGTCCAATCCAAAATTCAAGTTGCCCGCTGGCAGCCATTTTGTACAAACTTAGGTGCAATCAGATTTTTGCGTAGAACTTCCATATGAAAGCGCTGATTTGAATAATTTTTTGTTGAATGTTTAGCACCATGGGATACATCACGTATAATACGTTTTTTTTTCTTGTGTGTAATTTATGCAAATTAGACTAACTTTGATGTATTTAGTGTTTCTTTCAGCACTGTAAGTGCAAATGCCAATACGGCTTGGGCTAGAGGCCGTATTTATGAACCGATCTTTACGAAACTTCTTGGGTACCTTTGGTATCACCATGGGACGAGAACGATTGTTTTGGGGTCCAGTCCAAAATTCAAGTTGGCCGTTGGCAGCCATTTTGTACAAACTTAGGTGCAATCAGATTTTTGCGTGGAACTTCCATATGAAAGCGCTGATTTGAATAATTTTTGGTATGAATGTTTAGCACCATGGGATACATCACATATAATTCGTTTTTTTTTCTCGTGTGTAAATTATGCAAATTAGACTAACTTTGATGTATTTAGTGTTACTTTCAGCACTGTAAGTGCAAATGCCAATACAGCTTGGGCTAGAGGCCGTATTTATGAACCGATCTTTACGAAACTTCTTGGGTACCTTTGGTATCACCATGGGACGAGAACGATTGTTTTGGGGTCCAGTCCAAAATTCAAGATGGCCGATGGCAGCCATTTTGTACAAAATTAGGTGCAATCAGATTTTTGCACAGAACTTCCATATGAAAGTGCTGATTTGAATAATTTTTTGTGTAAATGTTTAGTACCATGGGATACATCACATATAATACAGGTTTTTTTCTCGTGTGTAAATTGTGCAAATTAGACTAACTTTGATGTATTTAGTGTTACTTTCAGCACTGTAAGTGCAAATGCCAATACAGCTTGGGCTAGAGGCCGTATTTATGAACCGATCTTTACGAAACTTCTTGGGTACCTTTGGTATCACCATGGGACGAGAACGATTGTTTTGGGGTCCAGTCCAAAATTCAAGTTGGCCGTTGGCAGCCATTTTGTACAAACTTAGGTGCAATCAGATTTTTGCGTGGAACTTCCATATGAAAGCGCTGATTTGAATAATTTTTGGTATGAATGTTTAGCACCATGGGATACATCACATATAATACGTTTTTTTTTCTCGTGTGTAAATTATGAAAATTAGACTAACTTTGATGTATTTAGTGTTACTTTCAGCACTGTAAGTGCAAATGCCAATACAGCTTGGGCTAGAGGCCGTATTTATGAACCGATCTTTACAAAACTTCTTGGGTACCTTTGGTATCACCATGGGACGAGAACGATTGTTTTGGGGTCCAGTCCAAAATTCAAGATGGCCGATGGCAGCCATTTTGTACAAAATTAGGTGCAATCAGATTTTTGCACAGAACTTCCATATGAAAGTGCTGATTTGAATAATTTTTTGTGTGAATGTTTAGTACCATGGGATACATCACATATAATACAGGTTTTTTTCTCGTGCAGAAATTATGCAAATTAGATGAACTTTGATTTTTTCAGTGCTACTTACACACAGTAAGTACACATGTCAATACGACTGGGGCTAGAGTCTGTATTTATGAACCGATCTTCACGAAATGTCTTGGGTACCTTTGTTCTCACCTTTGGACGAGAACAAGTGTTTCTGGGTGCGGTCCAAAATTCAAGATGGCTGCCAGTGGTTATTTTGTACCGAAATTAGGTCTAATCAGTTTTTTGTACACAACTTCTATACGGCTCAGACCAGAGGCCATATTTATGAACTGACTTTTACGAAACTTCTTGGCTACCTTTGATATCACCGTGGGATGGAACGAGTGTTTTTGGGTGTGGTTCAAAATTCAAGATGGGCACCAGCAGCCATTTTGTACCAAAATTAGTGAAATCAGTCTTTTGTACAGAACTTCTGTATGAAAGTTCTGATTTGAATAAATTTTTGTATGAATGTTTAGTAACATGGAATACATCACATATAATACAGGTTTTTTTCTCGTGCAGAAATTATGCAAATTAGACTAACTTTGATGTTTTTGGGTGTTACTTTCAGCACTGTAAGTGCAAATGCCAATACGGCTCGGGCTAGAGGCCACATTTATGAACCGATCTTTACAAAACTCCTTGGGTACCTTTGTTATCACCGTGGGACGAGAACGAGTGTTTTGGGGTCCGGCCCAAAATTCAAGATGGCCGATGGCTGCCATTTTGTACAAAATTTGGTGCAATCAGATTTTTGCACATAACTTCCATATGAAAGAGCTGATTTGAATAATTTTTTGTGTGAATGTTTAGTACCATGGGATACATCACATATAATACAGGTTTTTTTCTCGTGCAGAAATTATGCAAATTAGATGAACTTTGATTTTTTCAGTGCTACTTACACACAGTAAGTACACATGTCAATACGACTCGGGCTAGAGTCTGTATTTATGAACCGATCTTCACGAAACGTCTTGGGTACCTTTGTTATCACCTTGGGACGAGAACGAGTGTTTCTGGGTGCGGTCCAAAATTCAAGATGGCTGCTAGTGGCCATTTTGTACCGAAATTAGGTCTAATCAGTTTTTTGTCACAACTTCTACACAGCTCATATTTGTGAACTCATCTTCACGAAACTTCTTGGGTACCTTTGTTTTCACCTTGGGACAGGAATGAGTGTGTTTTGGGGTGCCTTTGTTATCACTGTGCTATGAGAACAAATATTTTGGGGTTCAGTCAGACCCACTCTGGGACTCGAAGATTTTTTTCTAGTTTAGCATCTGACTGTCACCCACCTTTACAATACTTTACCTATACATTTGTTGCAGGCAACGGTCAGTATTTATGTACAGACCGTTACAATATTTTATATGTACCTTTGTTATCAGGTCATTACCTAGATGTTTGTCATTGCTGTGTCACATACTTTACATGTACATGTCTTTGTCTTGACAAGTTGAGCTACAGTGTCATTGACACTTTCATTTAGCAAATCATTCTTCTGTTCATAAAACTCTGAAAATGACAATGGCACCAGTGTGTTCAGACCAAGTCGGGTTGTGGGAACAACAAATCGGTCCCGACTGAAGCTACATGTAGTCCAATCTTGGATCCACAGTCCGTAATATAATTTTTGGGGTTGGTACGTCCTGTAGGACGTACCAACCCCCAAAATAATATTACTGACTGCGGGTCCAAGTTTGAACTAGATTGAAGCCGATGAATTAAAATGAATTTACCAAAGAACGTTTCTGCATATGTTTCCTTTCTGCAATAAGTTTCTCGAAATTTTGAACATTGAGATCTATGCATTCCCTCGTCAGTTGTTAAAATTGGATCTTAGTCTGAAGTTCCGAACTTTGAGAAGTGATCTGACGTTCTGACTTTCGTCATAATTTTGTCACTTCCGTGCTTTGGGTTTTCCAATGGGTGCATTCGTGTGTACAAGACTGGAGAAATTCAGAAGAATCTATTCTTCTCGAGTAACTGTTAGTGTTCTTTCTTACACAGTCAGTCACAGTCGTACAGTCTTCCGGATATGAATGTTAACTATGGTTAGATATTTAAAGTTATTCACCTTCATTGATCATTCACCTCACAAAACAATGCAATTTAGCCCCGACGTGTAGTAGACGTGTACCACCTTGAAAATGAACGATGATCGACTAAAAATAAAAAACGTCGACTACTTCAATAGTCGACGGTTAGTCGACTAATCGAATAATCACGACAGCCCTAATCGTGTAAAACCCTGAGTTAATTCCATCATTCACAATCGGTACATACTGTAGAATCCTCATACTGATTGTGAATGATGGAATTTTTTTGCTTTTGATGACAGAGAAATTGCCAGCGCGTGGCGCAGTGGCTCAGTAGGTAGACAGGCCTCAAAATAAGAGGCAATCACTTGTACCATTCGCCTATCGGTTACGCAGATTTTTTTCAAGCGAATGCTCGATCGGTTAACCAAAAATCGCGTCGATGGTCGACGAAGTTAGTTGTTAAGGGATGAGAAAAGTTTTCAACGTTTTTCCTCCCACTGATTTAAAAGAAGCACAGCAGTGGACAAAATGAGAACAACATGCTCATGTGGTTATCATACAGCGTGTTTCAATCATTACTGTACTTTTGGGGGTATAAATCTATAGTATTGGCGGTACTGAAGATCTGCAGTACCAACTCGTGGCGCCCTCTGGCTCTCAAAACAATTAATTTGTTTTGATTCTGAGAAAGACGATTGTCTGTTAAAGCTAAAGGGAGCTAACTGCTTTGTTAATACATTTACCGCATGTGAGGTATTAACTCTCGCACTGCACGAAGCTGAAAATAAGCCTTCGGTACAATAAAAAGGAGACATATTGAAAATCAAATGAGCTGAGCCTGATGTTAAGTATTTGCATTCTGCCCCTTTTACCCTTCCAATCCATGAGAAAAATTTTCGAACACATTATGGAAACATCTTTTATTCAGCAATGCTGACTTCTAATTTACATTTGAATAAACAGCCAGCATGGGTGTGAACATGGGTTTTTCCAAATGATTTCGAACATTGTGGCACAAATAAAGTTTTAATTTGGAACTTTGGATTACATTCTCCGGATTCCGAAATGTAGGGGAAGGTAGATACGACAATTGTTTCTTTTCCAATGTTAATCAGAGACTCCCAATGCAACTCCCATGCCCTAAAGTTCAATGTATTCATAATACAAACGTCCATCAACCGTATTTGACCCCATCCCCACACAATTGCCCAATTCCCACTCCCAGTTCGAGACAAATGTGTTTGGGTTTCTGAAATAATAAGACATACAGCAAAATAAACAGTTAAAATTCTTTAATTTTTATTAGACACAAAAATCATATAAAGCAAAGAACAACGAATGTTAATGCGTGCATATGAGAATGTGGGGAAGGGGGGGGGGGGGGCATGTGTACATGTGTATGTACCTGTTTTGTACTGCGCCTGCCTTGGATCCCTTGTGTCTAAACTCCAAACTAATTTCGGAGGAACTGTAGTTGGATATGTCAGAAGCTTTGTCAATATTAATACTTTTAATGCAATGGTTAACCAATAGGTGTATGAAAAAAATCTAGGTAACCGATCAAGAGGTTACCTATTGTCAAATGAGGCAACCTGCTGGAAGGTTTATCAAAATCTTGTTATTTTGAGGCCTGAGTAGAGGTGCAAGCTGAGAGGTCACCGGTTCGAATCCCATCTGCGACAACCGCGTTGAGTCCTTGGGCAAGACACTTCTCCCCCATTGTCCACGTGGGGGATGGTGGCGTTGTGTACTAAGGCGTACTGCACATGATGGTGTACCTATCTTCAACCAATGCTGACCCTGCTTGTGTGGAGTTAGTATGTTGAGGAGCTGATAGTTGCTCGCCGTTGGTGGTTCTCTCCAGGTACTCCGGCTTTCTCCACTCAGTAAAACTGCCATGGTCATGATTAGTCATTGTGCAGAAATATGTGACCTTAAACACCAATAAATAATACTAATTCCAGCCGCATAAGTAACCATCAGGATTAACAAGGAATAGATCGGTAATTCAAATGTCTGATTTATAAATCATAGACTCCACACTCGGAGAAAGCACATTTATCATTTCATCACCAATGTGGTGAGAACGCTTGGGAAAATGGATGACCACAAACGCTTGATTCTGGTCGGGTGACATGTTTATGATCACAAGGGTTTTGGGCAGAGTTGGGAAATGATAAGATTTCCCAAGATCTGAAATCTTCAAACATTTCACTGCTGTTTTTGAATCTGGGAGTACAACTCACAACCCATTCATAGGAAAATATTCAGCCTGCAATGTGATAATTGTGAGATACAGTCCTTAGTAGCGCTGCTGAGTTCAGAAACTGTACAATGTGACACAAGTTTCAGCAATGGATTAATACACCACCAATTCGAACTACATTTGTACTATTATCTGGTTGTTGACGATGATCAAAACATAAATGTGGAAAATTATATGTAACCCTTTACCTAACATGAAAAGCAGACGACACTTGCCAAAAAAATTCTTGAATAACTAATTTTTTTCATTTTTTGTCTCAAAAACATAGGTTATGACCCCTCGTTGGAACGAGCTCGTTGAGCTCGTTCCAACGAGGGGTCATAACCTATGTTTTTGAGACAAAAAATGAAAAAATAATGAAAATTAATTGGCGATTTTTGAGAATAGCGCTGGCCGGTTTTGGCCGTTACGTTGGGTAAAGGGTTAAAAACAAAAATGTATTCACATCAACATACATTACAGTCCTCACAATTGTATATTTACCAAAAAATAATTTTACTGTCACTGAAATATATTAGTGACATAAAGAAAGCTTGATGAAGTCTGCTACGAAAAAAGAAGACCAATGCCAAGGAGAATTATCAGAAAGGTTTCTTCCTGTTCACCAAATATAGCAAAATGTCATACCATCGTAAATTTAAATACCTCCCTCGCACAACCCCATTGTGTATAAGACTGATCAACGTCGATTTTGAGTGCTGTTAGCACCAAAAGGTTGTGAAAATCTATGTGTGTTGACACTCTGTGGACACAAGTAGAAAAAAATTCACTAGGTGGACAAAAATCACATGAATTGCCAAAATGAGACCACAACGTGTCACAAGTGTTTAGATAAATGAATTTAATAACAAACACAATGCTGATATAGTACTGAAATGGTTAACCGTATAACCGGATTGAAACCAGGTACCTACCTAACCAATTAGAAAAACAGTCAACCGGTTTTCTGAAATATCGATAGTGATCGTCATTCCACTGTTAAAACGTAGTAAATCTAAAGTTTTTCCTTCGGAATAGATTACACTTCGAAGCCATGTTGTATATGTTGAGAAGTAATCGACTTTGGCGTTCAAGTCTTCTTTAATGATCGGCAATTTCCATGAGTACTGAATAATCGCAGAAACTATTCTGTATTATGTCGACAAACAAACTTTGTCGAGTACTCGAAAATGTTCAATTGCAGACACTACGGATTAGTTTCTGTGAATACTGCTTTCCAATTCCTATAGTTTTGATCCCATATACTGGGAAATAGTGGCCACAGATGACCAGATATTATCCAGTTATAGCTATTGGTTAGCCGGTTATGACAATGGGCCAACCATTTCAGCCCTATTCTGATATTGTTCAGGCTGGTATCCATCCACCTATAAAATTAGTATTTGTAAGCAAATGGACACATATAATACTAAATGAGGAAGTTTGGCTGTTTACCCTTTTTCGTGTATCCATCTCATCGTCTTTTACCAATTTAATACAGATCTTACGCAAACGGCACAGGATTGTGGGGGGTAGGGTCATAGCAGACTAACAAAAGCCACATTGGACATTCTTCATTTTTAGCTCAACTTCACAAAGTCAATCTGAGCTATTGCCATCACTTCTCGTCCGTCGGCGTACGTTAGTACGTACGTATGTTAGTACGTATGTACGTCCACAATTTCCTTTGGCACACCTCATAGGTCACATTTGGTATGCTTGTTTGGGGTGACCTCTAGATGGGAGCTATCGATTTTCTTCAATTTTCATCAAAAAATGTTGCCGCGGCCAACGTTTTTAGAACTTAGTTTAGTCAGACCTCAGTATTTCCCTTTGGCACTTTTATGATTGAATTGCTTTGAAACCTGGCATGCTTGTTTGGGGTGACCTCTAGATGGGAGTTATCGATTTTCTTCCATTTCCGTCAACGTTCTTTGAACTTAGTTTAGTCAGACCTCAATATTTCCCTTAGGCACACCCTACAGGGCACATTTATGATCGGATTGCTTTGAAACCTGGTATGCTTGTTTGGGGAGACCTCTAGAAGGGAGCTATCGATTTTCTTCCATTTCCATCAAAAAATGTTGCCGCGGCCAACGCTCTTAGAACTTAGTTTAGTCAGACCTCAATATTTCCCTTTGGCACACCCTACAGGGCACATTTATGATCAGACTGCTTTGAAACCTGGCTTGCTTGTTTGGGATGACCTCTAGATGGGAGCTATCGATTTTCTTCTTTTTCCATCCGTCAAAAAAAAAAATATTGCCGCTGGCAATGACCTTCGATGAACTTAGTAAAAACTTAGTGCAGTTAAACATCAACAATATTTCCCTTTGACACACCCTGCAGGGCACATTTATGATTGGGTCGCTTGCAAACTCGGTGTGCTTGTGTGGGGTGACATCTATATAGGAGCTGTTGATTTTCTTCCATTTCTGTCAAAAAATGTTGCCGCTGACCTTTGAACTTAGTTTAGTCAGCCCTCAATATTTCCCTTTAACATACCCTTCAGGGCACATTTATGATCGGATCACTTTGAAACTTGGTATGTGTGTTCGGGGTGACCTCTAGATGTGAGCTATTGCTTTTTATCATTTCCATAAAAAATTATTGTCGTTATCACCAACCTTTGAACTCACTGCATTTGTCCATCAACTTATCCTTTTTGCACTCTCTGCAGGGTATATTTATGAATTTCCATAAAAACCCAAACAAAAAACCATTGCCACGAGCAATGACCTTCTACTTAGTGCATTTGTGCATTAACATCTGCCTTTGGCATGCCTCAGAGGGCACATTCCTTATCAGGTTGTTTTGAAACTTTGTATGCTTATGCAGGGTGACAAAGATAGGAGCTATTGATTTTCTTTTCATTTCCATCAAAAACTGTTGCTGTTAACAACAATCTTTAAATTTATTTTATTGCATTTGTGCATCAACATTCTTTGACATGGCCTATAGGCCACATTTATCATAGGATTGATTTTGAACTAGGTGTGCTCATTAGGCAATACCTTTAGATAAGAGCTATTGATTAGCATTCATTTCTGTGAAGAAAGTTGGCATTTACAATAATAACCTCTGAACATACTTCATTTGTGTATCAACATTCTTCCTTTAGCCAGTCTTACAGTTTACATTTAAAAATGCATAGATTACTCTGACGTTGTGCACACACAATGCTGTTATGTTGAAATTTCATCAAATAACATTGGTACCAATGATCTTCAATTTTGCCATTCATTTATAACTTACCAGGTTCAAGTTTGTCAAGTTGAGCTACAGTGTCATTGACACTTTCATTTAGGGCTGCACGATATTCAAAACTGAATACCGGTATCGGTATTCAAAAAAATACCGCGGTATACTGGTATATCGAAAAATGTTCAGATGTATAAACAAAAGTACCACAATCGAGACTCGAGGCACGGATGAATTAGCATGCCTTGATGATGCGGTTTGAAAAACATACTGATTTGTATTGTTTTTATTTAAATCTGTTCCTAAGTTTTAATATTTACAGTCTGGACTGACATGAGGAAGACTATTTAATATTACATTTTGACAGTCTTCAACACTTTACTGAATGCCAGTAGCAGATGACACTCATGAAAAGAATTCTTGTGTAACTAAAAATTTTCATTTTTTGCTCCCTAAACATAGCTTTTGACCCTCATTAGAACGAGTGCAATGTGCTCGTTCCAATGAGGGGCATAAGCTATGTTTTGGAAACTAAAAATGAAAATCTAAAAAAAAATTGGATGGTGTTTTTTGTATATAGTGATGGAAAACGAATCACACACAACTTGATTCAGCATCAAAACAAGACCAAGTTGTGTTTTTTCCCTATTTTCTAAGATGTGGGACATCTGTGAAAATATTTATTTTTAGCTGTCCCAATACATAGAGTAAAAACGGTAGTCAATAAATTTAAGGTATTTTATTGTATAAAATCTGATCTCTTTCTTAAGCCATAACAGACTTTCAGGCAGTGTTTTCTGTCACATGGTAATGGTTCCATTGCAAATATTAGTCTCCACAAAATCTATGTTTCATTCCAAAATATTGATATATAATTTATTGGGGTTATTCCTTTCTGACGTTCTCTGGACTTTGGCAAACGTTTACCTGAAATTTGACCAAATTTATGTTGGACGTCCCCTTAAGGTGTTGTATCAGTAATAGAATTTTGTTTATTTTGAAATTCCCACCTCCGATATTCCTTGAATTCAAATGAAATATACACAAATTAAACATCAAAATGAAGTTTGAGATGGAAAGAACATGAAATGTGTATGTAATCAGCTCATAGAGTTGATATCAGGCACCACTGGTTCCTGAAAGTCTGCTACCATATTCGTACCAGAACTAATAATATTTCATGAGAACAATTAACTTGTGGCCAGATGTGCTTCACATACAGTTCAGCCTACAATAAAGTGGAAACCTGGTCGCACTAATAATGTTCTATTTGGGCGATATTTGATTCATATTCGTATCTGAATATCGCAGTATTTTTAAAGGAATAATGCGTCGGTCGTAGTGTTGGCCCTGTTGGGAGGTTATGAAATTTTTGCATGGTTTCGGTTTCTACTCGTTTTTTTAGCTTAACTTTGGCAAAGCCAAATTGGAGGTATTGCCATGGCCCGTCGTCTGTCTGTCCGGCTGTCCACACACGGCTCGGGCTAGAGGCCGTATTTATGAACCGATCTTTACGAAACTTCTTGGGTACCTTTGTTATCACCGTGAGACGAGAATGAGTGTTGGTCTGGTCCAAAATTTAAGACGGCCACTGGCAGCCATTTTGTACCAGAATTAGGTGCAATCAGATTTTTGCGCAGAACTTCCAAGTGAAAGCTCTGATTTGAATAATTAGCTCAACTTTGGCGAAGCCAAATTTGAGCTTATGCCATGGCCAGTCATCCTTCTGGCCGTCAACAATTCAATACGGCTCAGGCTAGAGGCCGTATTTATGAATCGATCTTTACGAAACTTCTTGGGTACCTTTGTTATGACCATGGGATGAGAACGAGTGTTTTTGAGTCCGATCCGAAATTCAAGTTGGCCGCTGGTGGCCATTTTGTACAGACTTTGGTGCAATCAGATTTTTGCACAGAACTTCCATATGAAAGCGCTGATTTGAATAATTTTTTGTCTGAATGTTTAGTACCATGGGATACATCACATATAATACGGGTTTTTCTCTCGTAAGTAAATTATGCAAATTAGACTAAAATATTGTTCATATTTCATGAGAACAATTAACTTGTGGCCAGATGTGCTTCACATACAGTTCAGCCTACAATAAAGTGGAAACCTGGTCGCACTAATAATGTTCTATTTGGGCGATATTTGATTCATATTCGTATCTGAATATCGCAGTATTTTTAAAGGAATAATGCGTCGGTCGTAGTGTTATTTAGTGTTACTTTCAGCACTGTAAGTGCAAATGCCAATACGGCTCGGATTAGAGGCCGTGTTTATAAACCGATCTTTACAAAACTTCTTGGGTACCTTTGGTATCACTGTGGGACGAGAATGAGTGTTTTTGGGTGTGGTCCGAAATTCAAGATGGCCGACGGCAGCCATTTTGTACAAAATTAGGGGCAATCAGATTCAGATTTTTGCACAGAACTTCCATATGAAATCGCTGATTTGAAAAATTTTTTGTGTGAATGTTTAGTACCATGGGATACATCACATATAATACATTTTTTTTCTCGTGCAGAAATTATGCAAATTAGATGGACTTTGATTTTTTCAGTGCTACTTACACACAGTAAGTACACATGTCAATACGGCTCGGGCTAGAGGCTGTATTTATAAACCAATCTTCACGAAACTTCTTGGGCACCTCTGTTATCACCTTGGGACGAGAACAAGTGTTTCTGAGGGATCAGGTCGTTTCGTCCCATGGTCGTTTCGTCCCAGGATGTTTCGTCACATTTGGGTCGTTTCGTCCCATTTATTTTGGTCGTTTCGTCCCATTTATTTTGGCCGTTTCGTCCCATGTAGATTTTTCACTTTGGTCGTTTCGTCCCATGTAGATTTTTCACTTTGGTCGTTTCGTCCCATGTGAATTTTTCACTTTGGACGTTTCATCCCATCCGAGATTGACGTGAAAATGCCTAGCTTCCCTAATTTATAAACTTATCTTGTTCTGTAACAAACGTATTATTATATTAACACTTTGGCCAGCCGCTGATTTGTCGTGGTTCTCGGACGAGAATGCCATGGTTACCCCTGTACTCCCAACTGCCTCCCTATTCCCACGCTTCTCCTCTCCTCCCAACACTCGGAGACGAACTGCTTGATGACATCCCTTGGCCCATTCTTCCCAATCTCTCCGATTAGCATATTAACCCTCTCCTTTGAGTCTCCCCCTAACCACATGTCCTTCATTCTCCCATCCCACTTCCCCATTATACTCCCAGTGAATCTCATTCTTTTAGGCTGATACTTTGGGCATTCTAGAAGAAAGTGTTCCAGGGTCTCCACCATGTCCAAGTTACACATCTGGCACTCCCTTTCACCATCTTTCCCAATTTTTCCCCTCAGCTCCAGGGATCGCGACCTCAGCTTGAACAACAGTGACCCCTCCCACAAAGGTGGCATCAAGGTACTCTTCAAAACCTGGCTTCTCTTTATCACGCAGGCCACCCAAAGACCTCTTTGATTTGACCCATCCTCGCCAATTACGGTTACAATCCTCCATGATCCTTTCTCTTACGATTTTTTTTACCCTGGTTTGCCCCAACGTCCAGGTCCGAGATCTCCAATGAGTAGTTCTCTGCTAGCTCCCTCACTTGGACCATCCACCCCGTTTTGATATGTGAGTTGAAAATTCTCAGGAACATTACTTTACACCATCGGCTGTTGGGGAGATTTACCAAATAATTAAGATAACCGAGTTTCAACAGGTTTGTCGGTCAATCAAACAAACCATTATGTATTTTGTTACTAATCTCAATGTGGACTTACAGTATTTTTTGTTTGTTTTCAATAACTTTGATAAGGATTGTAATTATATTTTTGTTGTTGTTGAGTGAATAAGTCGGTCTGTCAAACACTTTTACTTGCTGGTTGTTGTAAGTACAGCCTTCTGTTGTGTGTGATTGATCAAGCCAGCTGTTTGTATAAACATCATTTCGTCTCTTTGATATGTCTGTATGGGCATAATAGGACCGACTGCTGCCTTTCAAACCTAGGGGACTTGTTTTTATATGCTTGACTATATATTTTACATCCTTTTCGCTGAGCTCCTTAAGAAATACCATCGCATCCATGAGGGCGATAGGTTTGATGATGAGTTCCAAGAAAAGGTGACTCGTCGTTATATGTCCCGTTGTGACTTAACCCTTTAACAAATCGGTCAAAACTGCACAACAAATGAATGAGCCTGAAATGTCTTACATTTTCCCCAGTAAAACCATGCGTATATTATTGGAACTAACTGATCAAGCCGGTTCCAATGATATCCATATTTGCATAGTCTCACTGAGAAATAATTATAAAAAATCAACCAAATTTGAGATTACCTAGCCAATCTCGGATGGTACGAAACGTCCAAAGTGAAAAATCTACATGGGACGAAACGACCAAAGTGAAAAATCTACATGGGACGAAACGACCAAAATAAATGGGACGAAACGACCAAAATAAATGGGACGAAACGACCAAAATGGGACGAAACGTCTTGGGACGAAACGACTAGAACCCGTTTCTGAGTGCGGTCCAAAATTCAAGATGGCTGCCAGTGGTCATTTTGTACCCAAATTAGGTCTAATCAGTTTTTTGTACACAACTTCTAACGGCTCAGGCTAGAGGCCGTATTTATGAACCGATCTTTACGAAACTTCTTGGGTACCTTTGTTATCACCGTGGGATGAGAATGAGTGTTTTTGGGTGTGAGCCGAAATTCAAGATGGCCACCAGCAGTCATTTTGTACCAAAATTAGTGCAATCAGTCATTTGTACAGAACTTCTGTATGGAAGTTCTGATTTGAATAAATTTTTGTATGAATGTTTAGTAAAATGGAATACATCACATACAGTACAGGTTTTTTTCTCATGCAGAAATTATGCAAATTAGATGAATTTTGATTTATTTAGTGCTACTTATACACTGTAAGTGCACATGTCAATACGGCTCGGGCTAGAGGCTGTATTTATCAACCGATCTTCACGAAACTTCTTGGGTACCTTTGTTATCACCTTGGGACGAGAACAAGTGTTTCTGAGTGCAGTCCAAAATTCAAGATGGCTGCCAGTGGCCATTTTGTACCAGAATAAGGTCCAATCAGTTTTTTGTCACAACTTCTATACAGCTCGTATTTATGAACTGATCTTCACAAAACTTCTTGGGTACCTTTGTTTTCACCTTGGGACAGGAATGAGTGTGTTTTTGGGGTGCCTTTGTTATCACTGTGCTATGAGAACAAATATTTTGGGGTTCAGTCAGACCCACTCTGGGACTCAAAGATTTCTTTTCTAGTTTAGCATCTGACTGTCATGCACCTTTACAATACTTTACCTATACATTTGTTACATGCTACGATCAGTATTTATGTACTGACCGTTACAATACTTTATATGTACCTAGGTCATTACCTAGATGTTTGTCATTGCTGTGTCACATACTATACATGTACATGTCTTGACATGTTGAGCTACAGTGTCATTGACACTTTCATTTTTAGCTTAACTTGACATAGTCAAGATAAGCTATTGCCATCACACGTGCGGAACGTCTGTTGGTCTGTGAGTCTGTTTGTCTATGAGTCTGTAAGTCTGTTCACATTTTCCTTTAGCACGGGCTACACCCCGCAGTTCTTATCTGATCGTCACAAAATTTCATATGCAGGTTTGGGGTCATGTCTAGATGAAAACGTCCCCTTTTGGTCGCGATAGGGCAACCGGTATGGCTGCCCGAGCCCAAAACCCGAAAACCATTAGTACAGTCTGCAGGTCATATTTATGAAGGGATTTCATTGTAACTTGGTAGGATGCCTCTGTATAATGCCTAGATGAGAACGTCCCCTTTTGGGCATGATCTATCAACCGTGATGGCTGCCCAAGCCCGAAACCCAAAAACTTTTAGCACAGTCTGCAGGTCATGTTTAGTATGGAGGGATTTCATTGTAACTTGGTAGGATGACTCCTTATGATGTCTAGATGAGAATTTCCCCATTCGGGCGTAATCTGCTGATCGTGACGACTGCCCGAGCCCAAAACCCGAAAACATTTAGCACAGTCTACAGGTCATATTTATTGAGGAATTTCATTGTAACTTGGTGGGTTGACTTCATATAATGTCTAGATGAGAAAGTCCCCTTTTGGGCGTGATTGGGCAACTGTGACGGCTACAGGGGCCCGATGCCCGAAAACCTTTAGCACAGTCTAGAGGTAATATTTATGAAGGGATTCATTGTAACTTGGTAGGATGACTCCAAATAATGTCTAGATGAGAACGTCCCATTTTGATCGCTATCATTCAGCCTTGATGGGTGCCCAAGCCCCAAAACCTTTAGCATAGGCAAAAGGTCATATTTATAGAAGGATTTCATTGTACCATGTTTGTTGACTCCATATAATGCCTAGATGATGACATCCCATTTTGGTCGTGATTGGTCAGGTGTGATGGCTGCAAGTGCCCGAAGCCCGAAAACCTTGAGCACAGTGTACATGTACAGGTCATATTTATGAAGTGATTTCATTGTAACTTTGTAGGATCACTCCAGATGATGCCAAGATGAGATTGTCCCCTTTGGTTGCGATCATTCAACCATGATGGCTGCCCGAGCCCGAAGCCCGAAAACCTTTAGCACAGTCTACAGGTCATATTTATGAAGGGTTTTCATTGTAACTTGGTAGGTTGACTTCATATAATGTCTAGATGAGAACGTCCCCTTTTGGACATGATTGGGCAACTGTGACGGCTAAAGGGGCCCGAAGCCAAAAAACCTTTAACGCTGTCTACAGGTCATATTTATGAAGGGATTTCATTGTAACTTGGTAGGATGCCTCCAAATAATGTCTAGATGAGAACGTCCCATTTTAGTCGTGATCATTCAGCCTTGATTGTGCCCAAGCCCAAAAACCTTTAGCATAGGCAAAAGGTCATATTTGTAGAAGGATTTCATTGTAACCTGTTAGGTTGACTCCATACAATGCCTAGATGATGACATCTCCTTTTGGTCGTGATTGGTCAGCTGTGATGGCTACAAGTGCCCGAAGCCCACAAACCATGAGCACAGTCTACAGGTCATATTTGTGAAGGGATTTCATTGTAACTTCGTAGGATCACTCCAGATGATGCCCAGATGAGATTGCCTCCCTTTTGTTGCGATCATTCAACCATGATGGATGCCCGAGCCTGAAGCCTGAAAACCTTTAGCACAGTCTACAGGTCATATTTATGAAAGGATTTCATTGTAACTTGGTAGGTTGACTTCATATAATGTCTGGATGAGAATGTCCCCTTTTGGACACGATTGGGCAACTGTGACGGCTACAGGGGCCCAAAGCCTGAAAATCTTTAGAACGGTCTACAGGTCATAATTATGAAGGGATTTCATTGTAGCCTGGTAGGATGACTCCAAATAATGTCTAGATGAGAACATCCCCTTTTGGTCGCGATCATTCAGCCTTGATGGCTGCCTGAGTCCAAAAACCTTTAGCAGGTCTGTAGGTCGTATTTATGGAAGGATTTCATTGTAACTTGCTAGGTTGACTCCATATAATGCCTAGATGATGACATCCCCTTTTGGTCGTGGTTGGTCAACTGTGATGGCTGCAGGTGCTTGAAAATCTTGAGCACAGTCTACAGGTTATTTTTATAAAGGGATTTCATTGTAACTTCGTAGGATCACTCCAGATGATGTCAAGATGAGAATGTCCCCTTTTGGTTGTGATCATTCAACCATGATGGTTGCCCAAGCCTAAAGCCTGAAAACCTTTAGCACAGTCTTCAGGTCATTAGCTCACCTGACTGAAAGTCAGGGTGAGCTTTTCTGATAACTTTTCGTCTGTCGTCCGTTGTGAAGGTGGTGTTTGAGCCTCTTTCTCCTAAACCACTGGCCACATTTTAATCAAATTTCATGTCAGTACTGGTTATATAGGGGCATTTTGATTTTTATCAAAATAGGTTTTGGCTCATATTGAGCAGAGGTGTGGGGAAAAAATGGCCAAATTTTTTGAAAATCTTCTAATGAACACCAGTAGCAGAGACTTGATTATGTGGTATACAGAGTCCTTTTGAGGTTTAGAATCAAGTTTGTTCAAGAGAAGTTTGTCGGGCATTATTTGCCTTCGTTATGGGAGGGGCAAAAATTTTGGCCACGCCTAAAATTTCTATTTTCAGAACCGTCAGGTCAATTTGAAGCAAATTTGATATGAGATGATAATGGGTCATAAGTAGTTGATTGATGCAAAAAAAATTTTCTCATTGCCCCGTGGGAACCTCGGGGGCTAAAAATAGGAAAAACCTTAGAACTGCCATATCTCCAAAACTACACAGCACAGAGAATTCTTATTTTGTATAAAGCTTACTTTTATCCAGTAGAATAGAATGGTTGAAAAAAATCCCTATCGGTATGATCACAAGGTCCTTTTTTCAGGACTTTTAAAAAGTGCTGAGTCAGCACTTTTTAACACTGTAGGCAATGGGAAAAAGATTAAAAAATCTTCTCCAGATCCAGTAGGCAGAATCTTTTGATATTTGGTATTTCAGGCAAATTTCTTAAAAAATCTTCTTCTCCAGATCCAGCGGGCAGAATCTTTCGATATTTGGTATGCAACATAGTGGGGTGGACCTGATTCAAGTTTGTTCAAATCGGCCCCCTGGATTCATATTTGGGTTCACTATAGAAGCCCAAATTTGAACTTAATGCATTTCAGGCAAATTTCTTAAAAAATCATCTTCTCCAGATCCAGCAAGCAGAATCTTTTGATATTTGGTATGCGGCATTGTGGGGTAGATCTGATTCAAGTTTGTTCAAATCGGTCCCCCTGGATTCATATTTGGGCTCACTATAGAAGCCCGAATTCGAACTTAATGCATTTCAGGCAAAATTCTTAAAAAATCTTCTCCAGATCCAGCAGGCAGAATCTTTTGATATTTGGTATGCAACATTGTGGGGTGGATCTGATTCAAGTTTGTTCAAATCTGCCCCCCTGGGTTTATATTTGGGTTCAGTATAGAAACTCGAATTCGAACTTAGTGCATTTCAGGGAAATTTCTTAAGAAATCTTCTTCTCCAGATCCAGCAGGCAGAATCTTTTGATATTTGGTATGCAACAATGTGGGGTGGATCTGATTCAAGTTTGTTCAAATCATCCCCTTGGGTTTATATTTGGGCTCAGTATAGAAGCTCGAATTCAAACTTAGTGCATTTCAGGCAAATTTCTTAAAAAATCTTCTTCTCCAGATCCAGCAGGCAGAATCTTTTGATATTTGGTATGCAACATTGAGGGGTGGACCTGATTCAAGTTTGTTCAAATCGGCCCCCTGGGTTTATATTTGGGCTCAGTATAGAAGCTCGAATTCAAACTTATTGCATTTCAGGCAAATTTCTTAAAAAATCTTCTTCTCCAGATCCAGCGGGCAGAATCTTTCGATATTTGGTATGCAACATAGTGGGGTGGATCTGATTCAAGTTTGTTCAAATCTGCCCCCTGGATTCATATTTGGGTTCACTATAGAAGCCCAAATTTGAACTTAATGCATTTCAGGCAAATTTCTTAAAAAATCATCTTCTCCAGATCCAGCAGGCAGAATCTTTTGATATTTGGTATGCAACATTGTGGGGTGGATCTGATTCAGGTTTGTTCAAATCGGCCCCCTGGATTCATATTTGGGCTCACTATAGAAGCCCGAATTCAAACTTAGTGCATTTCAGGCACTTTCTTAAAAAATCTTTTTCTCCAGATCCAGTAGGCAGAATCTTTTGATATTTGGTACGCGACATTGTGGGGTAGATCTGATTCAAGTTTGTTCAAATCGGCTCCCTGGATTCATATTTGGGCCCACTATAGAAGCCCGAATTCGAACTTAGTGCATTTCAGGCAAATTTCTTAAAAACTCTTCTTCTCCAGATCCAGCGGGCAGAATCTTTCGATATTTGGTATGCAACATAGTGGGGTGGATCTGATTCAAGTTTGTTCAAATCTGCCCCCTGGATTCATATTTGGGTTCACTATAGAAGCCCAAATTTGAACTTAATGCATTTCAGGCAAATTTCTTAAAAAATCATCTTCTCCAGATCCAGCAGGCAGAATCTTTTGATATTTGGTATGCAACATTGTGGGGTGGATCTGATTCAGGTTTGTTCAAATCGGCCCCCTGGATTCATATTTGGGCTCACTATAGAAGCCCGAATTCAAACTTAGTGCATTTCAGGCACTTTCTTAAAAAATCTTTTTCTCCAGATCCAGTAGGCAGAATCTTTTGATATTTGGTACGCGACATTGTGGGGTAGATCTGATTCAAGTTTGTTCAAATCGGCTCCCTGGATTCATATTTGGGCCCACTATAGAAGCCCGAATTCGAACTTAGTGCATTTCAGGCAAATTTCTTAAAAAATCTTCTCCAGATTCAGCAGGAAGAATCTTTTGACATTTGGTATGCAACATTGTGGGGTGGATCTGATTCAAGTTTGTTCAAATCAGCCTCCTGGGTTTATATTTGGGCTCAGTATAGAAGCTCGAATTCGAACTTGGTGCATTTCAGGCAAATTTCTTAAAAAATCTTCTTCTCCAGATCCAGCAGGCAGAATCTTTTGATATTTGGTATGCAACATTGTGGGGTGGATCTGATTCAGGTTTGTTCAAATCGGCCCCCTGGGTTTATATTTGGGCTCAAGAGAGAAGCTTGAATTCGAACTTAGTGCATTTCGGGGAAATTTCTTAAAAAATCTTCTTCTCCAGATCCAGCAGGCAGAATCTTTTGATATTTGGTATGCAACATTGTGGGTTGGATCTGATTCAAGTTTGTTCAAATCGGCCCCCTGGATTCATATTTGGGCTCACTATAGAAGCCCGATTTCGAACTTAGTGCATTTCAGGCAAATTTCTTAAAAAATCTTCTCCAGATTCAGCAGGAAGAATCTTTTGATATTTGGTATGCAACATTGTGGGGTGGATCTGATTCAAGTTTGTTCAAATTGGCTCCCTAGATTCATATTTGGGCTCACTATAGAAGCTCGAATTCGAACTTAGTGCATTTCAGGCAAATTTCTTTGAAAATCTTCTTCTCAAGATCCAGCAGACAGAATCTTTTGATATTGGGTATGCACCATGCTTAGGTGGGTGAGATTCAAGTTTGTTAAAGCTAAGTCCCTGGGTTCATATTTGGGCTCACTGTGGTAGCCCGAATTATAACTTTGTTCAAAATGAGGAATTTTCTTTAAAAACCTTCTTCAGATCCAGCAGTTGGAATGTTTTGATATTTGATATGCAGCATCCTCAGAGGTGTGAGATTCAGGTTTGTTCAAGCCATGTCACTAGGTCCATATTTGGACTCACTGTGGGAGCTTGAATTCTAACTTGGTTCAGAATGAGGAATTATGTAAAACATATTGTTTTAGTGCATATTCTTCTTCTTCTTCTTCTTCTTCTTCTCATACAAACTTTGTCCGTGCCATAACTTTTTTGTCTTTTGACCTACACCTTAGATACTTGGCATGTGGATGTATCACCATGAGCCTTTGTGCAGTGTACCATAGTGACCTTCATGTGACCTTGACCTTTGACCTGAAGGTCAGATTTATGTGTTTTTAGCTCACCTGAGCGAAGCTCAAGGGGAGCTTTACTAATCACTTTCTGTCTGTCGTCGTCCGTCCGGCATTAACTTCACATTTTCGACTTCTCCTCCTAAACCACTAGCCCAATTTTATTCAAATGTTGGCTAAATGTTTATTACCTAATGCCAATTCAGATTTGTTCAAATGAAGTTGCCCCTCCTCCTGGGTGGTGCCATGCCCCCAAGGGGCACCAAAATCTTTGTAAATCTTCTTCTCATGAACCAGCAGTAGCAGAGACTTGATATTTGGTGTGCAGCTTCCTTTTGAGGTGTAGACTCAGATTTGTTCAAGAGAAATTTGTGGGGCTATACTTGGCGTCGTTATGGGAGGGGCAAAATTTTTTGCCCCGCCCAAAATTTCTATTTTCCAAACCGAGAGGCTGATTTGAACCAAATTTTATGTGAGGGCTTATTGGGTCATGAGTACTTGATTTATGAAAAAAAAAAAATTTCCTGCAGCCCCGTGGGAACCGCAGGAGCTAAAAATAAAAAAAATTTAAAACACCCATATCTCCAAAACTGCACGGCACTGAGAATTTTTATTTGGTGTGCAGCTTCCTTAGGACCAACAGAAAGGATTGGTAAAAAAAAATTGCCATCGGTTTTATCATAGGGTACAGTTTCGGGACTTTGAAAAAGTGCTGAGTCAGCACTTTTTAACACTGTAGGCAATGGGAAAAACATTAAAAAATCCTCTTCTCCAGATCCAGCAGGCAGAATCTTTTGATATTTGGTATGCAACATTGTGGGATGGTTCTGATTGAAGTTTGTTCAAATCGGCTCCCTGGATTCATATTTGGGATCACTATAGAAGCCCGAATTCGAACTTAGTGCATTTCAGGCAAATTTCTTCAAAAATCTTCTTCTCCAGATCCAGCACGCAGAATCTTTGATATTTGGTATGCAACATTGTGGGGTGGCTCTGATTTAAGTTTGTTCACATCGGCCCCCTGGATTCATATTTTGGCTCACTATAGAAGCCCGAATTCGAACTTAATGCATTTCAGGCAAATTTCTTAAAAAATCTTCTCCAGATCCAGCAGGCAGAATCTTTTGATATTTGGTTTGCAACATTGTGGGGTGGATCTGATTCAAGTTTGTTCAAATCGGCCCCCTGGATTCATATTTGGGCTCACTATAGAAGCCCGAATTCGAACTTAATGCATTTCAGGCAAATTTCTTAAAAAATCTTCTCCAGATCCAGCAGGCAGAATCTTTTGATATTTGGTTTGCAACATTGTGGGGTGGATCTGATTCAAGTTTGTTCAAATCAGCCTCCAGGATTCATCTTTAGGCTCACTATAGAAGCCCGAATTCGAACATGGTGCATTTCAGGCAAATTTCTTAAAAAATCTTCTTCTCCAGATCCAGCAGGCAGAATCTTTTGATATTTGGTATGCAACATTGTGGGGTGGATCTGATTCAAGTTTGTTCAAATCGGCCCCCTGGGTTTATATTTGGGCTCACTATAGAAGCTCAAATTCGAACTTAATGCATTTCAGGCAAATTTCTTAAAAAATCTTCTTCTCCAGATCCAGCAGGCAGAATCTTTTGATATTTGGGATGCAACATTGTGGGGCGGATCTGATTCAAGTTTGTTCAAATCGGCCCCCTGGATTCATATTTGGGCTCACTATAGAAGCCCGAATTCGAAGTTAGTGCATTTCAGGCAAATTTCTTAAAAAATCTTCTTCTCCAGATCCAGCAGGTAGAATCTTTTGATATTTGGTATGCAACATTGTGGGGTAGATCTGATTGAAGTTTGTTCAAATCGGCCCCCTGGGTTCATATTTGGGCTCAGTATAGGAGCCCGATTTCGAACTTAGTGCATTTCAGGCAAATTTCTTAAAAAATCTTCTTCTCCAGATCCAGCAGACAGAATCTTTTGATATTTGGTATGCAACATTGTGGGATGGTTCTGATTGAAGTTGTTCAAATCGGCTCCCTGGATTCATATTTGGGATCACTATAGAAGCCTGAATTCGAACTTAGTGCATTTCAGGCAAATTTCTTCAAAAATCTTCTTCTCCAGATCAAGCACGCAGAATCTTTGATATTTGGTATGCAACATTGTGGGGTGGCTCTGATTCAAGTTTGTTCACATCGGCCCCCTGGATTCATATTTTGGCTCACTATAGAAGCCCGAATTCGAACTTAATGCATTTCAGGCAAATTTCTTAAAAAATCTTCCCCAGATCCAGCAGGCAGAATCTTTTGATATTTGGTATGCAACATTGTGGGGTGGATCTGATTCAAGTTTGTTCAAATCGGCCCCCTGGATTCATATTTGGGCTCACTATAGAAGCCCGAATTCGAACTTAATGCATTTCAGGCAAATTTCTTAAAAAATCTTCTCCAGATCCAGCAGGCAGAATCTTTTGATATTTGGTTTGCAACATTGTGGGGTGGATCTGATTCAAGTTTGTTCAAATCGGCCCCCAGGATTCATATTTAGGCTCACTATAGAAGCCCGAATTCGAACATGGTGCATTTCAGGCAAATTTCTTAAAAAATCTTCTTCTCCAGATCCAGCAGGCAGAATCTTTTGATATTTGGTATGCAACATTGTGGGGTGGATCTGATTCAAGTTTGTTCAAATCGGCCCCCTGGGTTTATATTTGGGCTCACTATAGAAGCTCGAATTCGAACTTAGTGCATTTCAGGCAAATTTCTTAAAAAATCTTCTTCTCCAGATCCAGCAGGCAGAATCTTTTGATATTTGGTATGCAACATTGTGGGGCGGATCTGATTCAAGTTTGTTCAAATCGGCCCCCTGGATTCATATTTGGGCTCACTATAGAAGCCCGAATTCGAACTTAGTGCATTTCAGGCAAATTTCTTAAAAAATCTTCTTCTCCAGATCCAGCAGGCAGAATCTTTTGATATTTGGTATGCAACATTGTGGGGTAGATCTGATTGAAGTTTGTTCAAATCGGCCCTCTGGGTTTACATTTGTGCTCAGTATAGCAGTTCGAATTCGAACTTAGTGCATTTCAGGCAAATTTCTTAAAAAATTTTCTTCTCAAGATCCAGCAGGCAGAATCTTTTGATATTTGGTATGCAACATTGAGGGGTGGATCTGATTCAAGTTTGTTCAAATCGGCTCCCTGGATTCATATTTGGGCTCTCTATAGAAGCCTGAATTCGAACTTAGTGCATTTCAGGCAAATTTCTTTGAAAATCTTCTTCTCAAGATCCAGCAGGCAGAATCCTTTGATATTGGGTATGCGCCATGCTTAGGGGGGTGAGATTCAAGTTTGTTCAAGCCAAGTCCCTGGGTTCATATTTGGGCTCACTGTGGTAGCCCGAAGTATAACTTAGTTCAAAATGAGGAATTTTCTTTAAAAATCTTCTTCAGATCCAGCAGTTGGAATGTTTTGATATTTGATATGCAGCATCCTTAGGGGTGTGAGATTCAAGTTTGTTCAAGCCATATCCCTAGGTCCATATTTGGGCTCACTGTGGGAGCTTGAATTGTAACTTAGTTCAAAATGAGGAATTTTCTTTAAAAATCTTCTTCTTCAGATCCAGCAGTCGGAATGTTTTGATATTTGGTGTGCAGCATCCTTAGGGGGGCGAGATTCAAGTTTGTTAAAGCCAAGTCCCTGGGTTCATATATGGGCTCCCTGTGGGAGCCTGAATTATAACTTAGTTCAATATGAGGAATATTCTTTTAAAATCTTCTTTTTTTTTAGATCCACTGGTCAGAATCTTTGGATATTTGGTATAAGCTTTTCTTAGGAGGAGCAAATGCAACTTGTTGAAATCAATTCTCTGGGTTGATATTTAGGCTACTATGTCAGGTGAGCGCCCTCAGGCCCCTTGGGGCCTCTTGTTTTTAAGGGAAACACCACACAAACTTTGTCCGGGCCATAACTTTTTTTTCTTTTGACCTACACCTTAGATACTTGGCATGTGGATGTATCACCATGAACCGGTGTGCAGTGTGCCATAGTGACCTTCATGCGACCTTCACCTTTGACCTGAAGGTCAGATTTATGTGTTTTTTTAAGGAAAACATCTCACAAACTTTGTCCGGGCCATAACTTTTTTGTCTTTTGACCTACACCTTAGATACTTGGCATGTGGATGTATCACCATGACACGGTGCGCAGTGTACCGTAGTGACCTTCAAGTGACTTTGATCTGAAGGTCAGATTTATGCGCTTTTTTAAGGGAAACTGTCTGGACCAGAACTTTTTTGTGTTTCGAGTCCGGCTTTAGATATTTAGCATGTGGATGTATCACCATGAGCAGGTGTGTAGCGTACCATTGTGGCCTTCATGTGACCTTGACCTTTGATCTGAAGGTCAGATTTGTGCTTTTTTCAAGGAAACTTTGTCCGGACCAAAACTTGTTTGTCTTTTGAGCCAGGCCTTAGATATTTGGCACGTGGATGTATCACCATGAGCTGGTGTGTTGCATATCATTGTGTCCTTCATGTGACCTTGACCTCAAGGTCAAATTTATATACTTCAAATGGGGAATAATTGTCCAGACCAGAAATTTTTGTTTTTTGACCTAGGACTTGGTTATTTGACATGTGGATGTGTCACCATGAGACCGCATGTCATCTACCTCGATGACCTTCATGTGACCTTGACCTCTGACCTTAAGGTCAAATTTATGTACTTCAAATAGGGAATAATTATCCAGAACAGAACTTTTTTGTTTTTTGACTTAGGACTTAGATATTTGACATGTGGATGTGTCGCAATTAGTCTGCATGTCACATGTAATCATGACCTTCATGTGACCTTGACCTCAAGGTCAAATTTATGTACTTTAAATGGGGAGTAATTGTCCAGACCTGTGGGAGCCCGATTTATAACTTAGTTCAATATGAGGAATATTCTTTAAAAATCTTCTTTTTTTTTTAAGATCCACTGGTCAGAATCTTTGGATATTTGGTATAAGCTTTTCTTATGAGGAGCAGATGCAACTTGTTGAAATCAATTCTCTGGGTTGATATTTAAGCTACCGTGTCAGGTGAGCGCCCTCAGGCCCCTTGGGGCCTCTTGTATTTATGAAGGGATTTCCTTGTAACTTGGTAGGTTGACTTCATATAATGTCTAGATGAGAACGTCCCCTTTGGACGCAATTGGAAAACTGACAGCTACAGGGGCCCGAAGCCTGAAAACCTTTAGCACAGTCTTCAGGCCATATTTATGAAGGGATTTCAATGTAACTTGATAGGATGACTTGTTTTGGAATAATTTCACTGTAACTTGGTAACTTTCGTTGATATACGTTAACTGTGAGGGCCACATACATTAACTGTGAGGTCATATTAACCCACCCCTCAGGTCTTTAGTACAGTGTACACCTGATATTATTTTTATCAAAAACATAGCATACAGGGAACAGAAATGAACATATTCCCAATTATCACAATTCTTGTCTTATTTCATAATCCTTTCATAAACATTGAACATTATCCTTTTCATGTTGTATGAATGGGATACATCACATATAATACGTTTTTTTTTCTTGTGCGTAAATTTTAATGCAAATTAGACTAACTTTGATTTATTTAGTGTTACTTTCAGCACTGTAAGTGCAAATACCAATACGGCTTGGGCTAGAGGCCGTATTTATGAACCGATCTTTACGAAACTTCTTGGGTACCTTTGTTATCACCGTGGGATGAGAACGAGTGTTTTGGGGTCCGGTCTGAAATTCAAGATGGCCACTGGTGGCCATTTTGTACAAAATTAGGTGCAATGGGATTTTTGTGCTGATTTGAATAATTTTCTGTGTGAATATTTAATACCATGGGATACATCACATATAATACAGGTTTTTTTTCTTGTGCATAAATTATGCCAATTAGACTAACTTTGATCTATTTAATGTTAATTTCAGCACAGTAACTGCAAATGACAATACGGCTCGAGCTAGAGGCCGTATTCATGAACTGATCTTTACAAAACTTCTTGGGCACCTTTGTTATCAGCGTGGGACGAGAACGAGTGTTTTTGGGTGCAGTCCGAAATTCAAGATGGCTGCCGCCGGCCATTTTGTACCAAAATTGGTGCAATAAGTTTTTTGTACAGAACTTTTGTATGAAAGTTCTGATTTGAAAAAAATTTCTGTATGAATGTTTAGTAACATGGAATACATCACATATAATACAGGTTTTTTTCTCGTGCAAAAATTATACAAATTAGATGAACTTTGATTTATTCAAAGCTGCTTATACACAACTAGTGCACATGTCAATACGACTCGTGCTAGAGTCTGTATTTATGAACTGATTTTCACGAAACTTCTTGGGTACCTTTGTTATCACCTTGGGATGAGAACGAGTGTTTCTGGGTGTGGTCCAAAATTCAAGATGGCTGCCAGTGGCCATTTTGAACCGAAATTAGGTCCAGTCAGTTTTTTGTACACAACTTCTAAACGGTTCAGGCTAGAGGCTGTATTTATGGAACCGATTGTTACGAAACTTCTTGGGTACCTTTGTTATCACTGTGGGATGAGAACGAGTGTTTTTGTAGGAATGTTTAGTAACATGGAATACATCACATATAATACAGGTTTTTTTTCTCATGCAGAAATTATGCAAATTAGATGAACTTTGATTTGTTCAGTGCTACTGATACACAGTAAGTGCACATGTCAATGCGGCTCTGGCTAGAGGCCGTATTTATGAACCGATCTTTACAAAACTTCTTGGGGTACCTTTGTTATCACCCTGTGACAAGAATGAGTGTTTTTGGGTGCTTCCCATTGCCCACGTGGGGGCATGGTGACGCTGTGTACTAAAGCATACTGCACGCTGATGGTGCACCTGTCTTCAACCATTGCTAACCCTGCTTGTGTGGAGTTAGGATGTTGGGGAGCTAACAGTTGCTCGCTGTTGCTCGGTGGTTCTCTCCGAGTACTCCGGCTTCCTCCACCCGTAAAACTGTCACGGCAGGCCTGGCATTCTGAAAAATGCAGGAGGGCAAAAAATCGCTCTCCTCAATCAGCTTAGGAGAGCAATTAGCTTTACACAGCATTTTAAGTATCCAGTTGAACGAACTCATTGAAACTGAAACCAACAGACTACATCAGTGATTTTATTAACTTTACTAAGGTAAAGCGAAATCTCTTAGACATCTAGATGTCTCACTCAACAACCGAACACACACTTGACAAGACCTGTGTGTGTACCCAGACCTGTTGTCCAAGAAAGTCATACGCCTACCACTACCACCTTCAACCCCCCAAGGGGGGTTGAAGGTGGTAGTGGTAGGCGTATGACTTTCTTGGACAACAGGTCTGCTTGAATCTACAGTCACATCCTGGTGCAAGTGCTTCAAGTGACAGAATAGTAGTAATGGTAGTATATTATAGTGTCAATATTCCTTGAATAATTACCCCTCAAACTGTGATGTCAGTTGTTGAACTTGAAACTGACAGAAAAAAAAAAATTTCTGTGACCCATTTTGCTTCAAATGATTGCAACTGTGTTTGGGTATGGTTGCAGCCATTACCTTTTACCACTAAACCACTTTCAAAATAAAATTACGTGATGTTATGTGACTTCGAAGTTAAATTACATTTTTGCTTTACAACAAAAATTTAATGTGAGTATAATACATGTAATCTCAATCATCCCAGACCAAAATATTTAGGAGGGCAATTTTTCGCTCTCCTTAGTTCTTTCAGGAGGGCATTAAGGAGAGCTAAAAAATCGCTCTCCTGAAATTGCCAAGCCTGTCACGGTCATGGTTAGCCATTGTGCATAGGTATGTGACCTTAAACACCAATAAATAAATAAATAAATAAATAATGTCACAGTGAACTCAATTTCAGTTATGTCAAACTTCAGCGTGACCGTGTTGTTCATTTTAAATAGTTTAGGCCACAGCTGATCACAGAAGTGGAAGATATTTTGTTTCTGCATCGATAAAATGAAGCGAAATTGAAACTGCGGTCGCAATTTAATCGATAATGCGGCAAGTAGATCAACACAAAATGGCAATGGAATCAAGATTGGAAAACTGCATTTTAATTGATTAAAACAATGGGATCGCGATTTGCAGGAAATTCTGATCAGCTGGCATGTACTATACATGACCGTTCTAGTGAAAATTTCAGCTGCAGGTATAAAGAAGTTAAACGATAGTGATACTTGTGCTGTCCTGCAAACTGGGGTTTTGATGATAACGTTATGGAATAAATGAACATTTAAATGTTGCTATAAGATCACACTCATATTCCCAACAAACTTAAATATACAGTGACAGACATGCAAAGGTTTGACTTGTAGGCATATTCCTGATGTTTTAAATCATCGACCTGAGTTAACCATTTAACCTCTTACCCATTGAAGACGATATCCAAATTTATTATTTTTTTTTAAATATAATTTTTTTAAATTTTTCAAAAAGTTTCCACAAAACCATATCATGTGACCCCTCATTGGAACGAGCTCAATGAGCTCGTTCCAATTAGGGGTCACATGATATGGTTTTGTTGAAATAGTTTTGAAAAATTTAATTTTTTCAACTGCTCAATTTTCATACTTTTGAGTGAAGGTGTGGTGTGGACCAATCAATAGTTTCAATGTACACCTCCATGGCTGCGCGTTGAAAATATTAATTGGTCTACCCCCAAATAAAGAATATGGACTCTTCCTGTTGCTGCCATTGAACTGATATGGAAGATACCACTAGGGTTCAAAGAGTCAATGTTATAATCGTAGGCTAATTCAAAATAAAACACTCTGTATACAACAAATAGAGGAAAAAACAAAAAGTATACCCGAAACAAGGTATAATACCTCATGCATGGGTTTGAGTGGGTATGTATGAACAGCTTACAGCCAACACAGGTACAAGATTATGTGGCTAAATCCCCTCCCCTGTCACCAAACGAGAAATAACACCTATTTAATTTAGAGTCTCAACCCCATACATGTATCTCCTTTCATTATAGAAAAATTGTATGTTCTGTTTATGCCCTTTGGAATTGATGTAGAATAATGGAAAAGTTTGACCTCCCCCCCCACCCACCCTAGAGCCCCCCCCCCCACTCCCCCCTCCAAAGAGTCCTACTCCAGTATGTTCTTGTTCACCGGAGTTTCAGTGGAAATTAAATATGAAATCTGAGATTCTGAGAAAGATATGACCTGTGGGGCAATTCGCAAATTTATTCACACTATTTGGCCTAAATCTACACTGTACATGTACCATAAAACAGTTAGCATAGGTTAACAGATACACAGTTATAATCCCCCCCCCCCCCCCCCAATCCAATCGCCATTCAAATTTAATTATTTTTCCACTTCTTCCCTAAAGAAATATGGGCTATGCCTCCTCAGTGGAACAAGCTATAGTTCTAGTAGGATCCATAAGCTGTTTTGGTGGCTCAAAATGGTGAGGATTTTTCAGTAAGCGAACATGCAGGCTCTACTGCAGAAATTTGTATACAGGCAAGTGCAGGCTTCCACTGGTTGTGTTGTGTCAAAATAATTAAATATTGATTAAAAAGAAAACCCATCATCTTTAAAAGTGCATGGGGGGGGGGGGGGATAGGATCCAATGATGTGCCCCCCTCCCTACCCCCCCCCCCCCCCCCCCCCCCCCCACAATTCCCCATGTAGCAGTTTGTGATCAGTTAAAATGATTGGCATTGATCGAGAATTATGGGGGGCCAGGGGATAATACGAAAGAGAGTTCTCCACCAGTGATGTAGTGCTGCTGTTGAACCGTGTGCATACATAAAATAGGCTATTTAACTGTGGAGCAGCCCCAAGTCAATATTGTGGATGCTGCATCCGCTCACCAGAAAGGCAGCCATTTGGGTGCTCGATATTCTGCACTTGTTGTGTTAAAGGGCAAAAGGAAAGCATACTTGAATGACAGAAAACATTGAAATTTTGTTTCAACTATTTATTACCCAATAACATTTGAAAGAATCAGGGCTTGCATTTTGACCAGGCCAATTGCCCCCAGTCTGGTAATCAACCATAAAAATAATCTGACAAGGCCAATCAAATGGCCCTGTCATCAATCGATTGTTTTCCCAATCTCAGCGAATCAAGCAACAAGTGATTTCGTAAAACAAAATAACTTCCGTCAATGGGACTAATTGATCAGGCAATTCTGGGTTTATTCGTGTACTTCTGCCGGGGATGTACTGAAAGACTTAACGTAGATGAGCGTAGAAAACATGAGGGGGTGGGTATGGTGAAAATAAGTGCACAAACAGGTTGGCATTGACCTTATAATCCTTATATTGCATAACAAGTTTGAATCCTTCATTTATAACCACATTTCATTGTGATGACTGATTACCTCGCACAGTTTATACATATGGTGGGAAAAGCCATGTGAATATCATCGGCAGACTTTAAAAAAATTTATTTCGTGTGTGACTGTGTTGTCAACACAACCAAATGCGTCTATTATAATAAAGAGAATAAACATACCCTCTGATTGATTGAGTATTTATTCTGAAATGTTTACACAAGAATTTGTAATTTCTGCATCTGAATTACCCCCTCCTCTCCCTCCAAGGTGTCTTCGAAAGTAACTAGTGATGAACCCATAACCAGAATTGGAACCAGCCGGTTATGGGGCATCAGCCGATTATGACAACTGGCAGTTTCCGGTTATTCTATATCTAACACTAACTATTAAAAACCCTTTGATATCTGACCATTTCAATAAAGTTTCCCCATCAAGAACGTGTGTAGTACAAAAATTTAGGGATTTGCAGAGCTATTACAGAATTTACCAACTGCAATCGGTACGAGATCGCCACCATTTCCCAAAGATTGTTGAGTTCATGTAAACATTAGTGACACACATCAAGGGAGGTAACACGTTGAAAAAAGAACATTGAATAATATATTCTGACAAACATGTAAACCATGCATCAAGCGACTTAGCAACACACATTAACATCAAAATTATTATTCATTTAAGACACAAAGTATGTGTGCTCAGTATCTATTCCTTGTTGATACAGCCAAGTGTATTGTATCCTTTCACAAAACCCTATTAACACTATTTATCGGAATAAAACACAATCTTCACGAGAACAATATCGTGTGATTGTATCGTTAATAACAATCTTTTCCCCACACCCCAACCAAAATACAAATATTGTTTTGGCTAATATTGCTCAGCACTTAATTTGCATACTCTGAGAACTTATGTGGTGTTAAGTTTTCATAATTGATGATTTATCAACGAACTTTTGTAGTGTAACAGGCACCAACAGATTTTCATCAGTATCCTACTTTTGCCATCTGAATTGGCATAATCGGCAGAGAAATAACCAGTAATCGGTTGATAGCAAGTTTTGATAATCGGTTCATCACTGAAAATAACCCACCTGAAAACAAAGTACAGTAGAACCTGTCTTGAGAGACCGCCCTTTGGGCCACACAAAAGTGGTCTTTCAAGACAGGTGGTCTCCCATAACAGATTTCAGGTTTTCTCAAGTCAGTGAATAACCAACCACAAAATTCAGAAATGGAGAAAAATGGATTTTTGTAATTACTTTGTAGTTGTTCTTTTTTTATGAACTTTTTGTAACAAATTGAAATGGACTGTTATAAAAATTATAAAAATAAATTAGTGTTGAAAATCTTCAATGAAGATTTTCAACACTAATTTATTTTTATAATCCTATCTCACATTTCAGGTATGTATAAAATTGTTTATTCAGCAATAATCCTAATCTTTTCATAGGGGTCCTGTAAAAACATCTTAATCTTTAATGAGTTATGTAACTGAATAGCAATTGAAACCCAATTAAGAGCTTTTAATACTTTTAATTATGTTAGTATAACCACAATGGATTTTCAAATTCCAGAACAGGTAAAAAGTTTTTGTCATGGTTTCAGTCTTCAGTGGTCTCTCAAGACAGGTCCATTATGGCATAAAAATACCAGTTGGTACCAGGTCACAGTGGTCTCTCAAGACAGGTGGTCTCTCAAGACAGGTGGTCTTCCATAGCAGGTCCATTACCGAGTAAAACCAATTGGTGCCTGGCAGATGTGGTCTCTCAAGACAGGTGGTCTCTCAAGACAGGTGGTCTCTCAAGACAGGTTTTACTGTAATTACCATTCATTTGGAAACATATACACTAAACACATACTGTTTCATGTGTTAATTATTCTTGAGTGGTTTATTTTATGTGTATTTTTAGCTGAACTTTGACGTAGTCAAATTTGAGGTTTTGTCATGGCCCGGCGTTAGAGATGGGCGGTATCGGAATTTTGAGTTCGGTATCGGTTTCGGTATTTTTGTGTGGGCATACCGCGGTATCGGTTCGGTATTCGTTATGTGACTTCAGATTCACTGATAGTACCAAAGGGGAATTCATGTCAGAAAAATACAGAATAAGTTGTTCTTGTGTCATTCTATCACAGTGCTACATATGTCATTGTTGATGGGCTCAACGTTGTCATTCTTTTGTCAACACAGATCATATCGACAGTAATTTGGTGACTTGTTCTAAATACGCCTTAACTTTTCAAGCTCCACTTAAGGCGTCTGTAATCATAGAATGTGTGTCCTGAAGACAGGGTTCATACAGCTCTTGAAAAACCCTTGAAAATGAGTTTTTACTTGAAAAACCCTGGAATTTGAAATTAGCCCTTGAAAAACCCTTGAACTTTCAGAAATCTCTTGAAAAACCCTTGAATATCAAGCTATTTCCTGGGCATTGTAAATATACGTGTACTCGCCTTTTACTTGTTTGTTGCGCTCGTGTCGCTCAGTTAAAAAAAACATAAAAAAGTATGGAACGTTTTACCAAAATTACTGTAACACAGATCACACTTTGGGTACCAGTACTTCCTGACTTCCAAAGTCAGATCCGTGTCACATGAATCTTAGATTTTTAGAGCTCATACAACAAGCTGAATACTATATGTAGCCCTTGGAAAAAAAAAATGAAGCCCTTGAAAAACCCTTGAAAAACCCTTGAACTTTGTGAGCAAATTTTTGTATGAACCCTGGAAGATGTCATCTTTACGTGGGCCTGATGACTGTAGTAAAATTATCTGGTCAGTGATTTCTAGCCAAGTCTTGGCTGCCTTAACAGGCAGCCAAGACTTGGCTAGAAATCACTGCTAAGCAACTGGACATGTACAGGTCGTAGACTATTGATAATTTAGTACAACTGCCCTGGTCCTTAAGGCTTAACAAAACTGAAAAATAAAATCAGTCACTTCTTTCAAGAAAATGAACACTTCAACTGCTATCAATCCTCATCAAGGCCTTATAAATAGCGAATGCACAGGGAAAATTGAAAATACCGTTGGTTTCGGTATTCAAATATTGGGTCGGTTCGGTTTTTCGGTGTCCCCATGATATCGGTATCGGTTCGGTTTTTCGGTATATTGTCCATCTCTACCCGGCGTCTGTCTGTCCGTCCATCAACAATTCAATAGGGCTCGGGCTGTATTTATGAACCGATCTTCACAAAATTTCTTGGGTGCCTTTGTTATCACCTTGGGACGAGAATGTGTGTTTTTAGGTGCGGTCGGAAATTCAAGATGGCTGCAGATGACCATTTTGTACCGAAGTTAGGTACAATCAGTGTTTTGTACAGAACTTCTATATGAAGGTTCTGATTTGAATAAATTTTTGAATGAATGTTTAGTACCATGGAATACATCACATATAATACAAGTTTTTTTCTTGTGCAGAAATTATGCAAATTAGATGAACTTTGATTTATTCAGTGCTACTTATCCACAGTAAGTGCACATGTCAATATAGCTCGGGCTAGAGGCTTTATGAACCGATCTTCAAAAAAACATCTCGGGTACCTTTATTATCACCTTAGGACAAGTGTTTTTGGTTGCGGTCTGAAATTCAAGGTGGCTGCGGTGGCCATATTATACTGAAATTAGGTGCAATCAGTTTTGTACAGAACTTGTCGGAATACATTTGTTACCATCATGAGATGGTAACAAGAGCTTTTGGGTTCTGCCCAAAATGCTTGTCGGCAGTCATGTTTATGGGAATTGTGTTTGTTACATTTTTTGTATAGAACCTGTAAAGAAGATTTTTTATGTCAGTAATGTTTGCTATAAATTTATTGGGTGCCTTTGTTATCACTGTGGTATGGGAACAAATATTTTTGGGTTCAGTCAGACCCACTTGGAGTCTCAAAAGGGGAGATAATTAAAAATCTTTTCCAAAAACACCAGACAAAATATTTCTTGAATTCAGCATCCCAAGGATGTGTATATTCAAATGTGTTGAAGCCAAGTTCCTGTGTTAATATTTGGTGTTGTTTACAGGAGGGTAAACATTATTAGCACAACCCAATTTTCTATTTCCACTGAGAAATATTTTAACCTCCTCACCGATGGGAACCCTATGAGCTAAAGATATAAAAATCAAATACCTATATTTTAAGAAGGACTGGACATATATTTATGTCTCCCCTTCCCAGAAGGGAGACATATTGTTTTAGTGCATATTCTTCTTCTTCTTCTTCTTCTTCTTCTTCTTCTTCTCATACAAACTTTGTCCGGGCCATAACATTTTTGTCTTTTGACCTACACCTTAGATACTTGGTATGTGGATGTATCACCATGAGCCGGTGTGCAGTGTACCATAGTGACCTTCATGTGACCTTGACCTTTGACCTGAAGGTCAGATTTATGTGTTCTTTTAAGGGAAACATCACACAAACTTTGTCCGGGCCATAACTTTTTTGTCTTTTGACCTACACCTTAGATACTTGGCATGTAGATGTATCACCATGAACCGGTGTGCAGTGTACCATAGTGACCTTCATGTGACCTTGACCTTTGACCTGAAGGTCAGATTTATGCGCTTTTTTAAGGGAAACTGTCTGGACCAGAACTTTTTTGTATTTCGAGTCAGACTTTAGATATTTGGCATGTGGATGTATCACCACAAGCCGGTGTGTAGCGTACCATTGTGACCTTCATGTGACCTTGACCTTTGATCTGAAGGTCAGATTTGTGCTTTTTTCAAGGAAACTTTGTCCAGACCAAAACTTGTTTATCTTTTGAGCCAGGCCTTAGATATTTGGCACGTGGATGTATCACCATGAGCCGGTGTGTCGCATCCCATTGTGACCTTCATGTGACCTTGACCTCAAGGTCAAATTTATGTACTTCAAATAGGGAGTAATTGTCCAGACCAGAATTTTTTTTGTTTTTTGACCTAGTACTTGGTTATTTGACATGTGGATGTGTCACCATGAGACTGCATGTCGTCTACCTCGATGACCTCCATGTGACCTTGACCTCTAACCTTAAGGTCAAATTTATGTACTTCAAATAGGGAATAATTATCCAGACCAGAACTTTTTTGTTTTTTGACCTAGGACTTAGATATTTGACATGTGGATGTGTCGCAATTAGGCTGCATGTCACATGTAATCATGACCTTCATGTGACCTTGACCTCAAGGTCAAATTTATGTACTTTAAATAGGGAGTAATTGTCCAGACCAGATTTTTTTTTTTTGGACATGTGGATGTGTTACCATGAAACCGCATGTCTGCTACCTTGATGAACTGCTTGTGACCTTGACCTCTGACCTCAAGGTCAAATTTCTGTACTTCAAATAGGGAATAATTGTCCAGATCAGAACTTTTTTGTTTTTTGACCTAGGACTTAGATGATTGACATGTGGATGTATCACAATGAGACCACATGGCATCATGACCTTCATGTGACCTTGACCTCAAGGTCAAATTTATGTACTTTAAATAGGGAGTAATTGTCCAGACCAGAATTTTTTTTTTTGACGTGTGGATGTGTCACCATGAAACTGCATGTCCGCTACCTTGATGAACTGCATGTGACCTTGACCTCTGACCTCAAAAGGGAGGGGAGACATATGTTTTAGTGTGCTAAAACACTTTCTAGTTATTATTTGGTATGAATCAACCTTAGAATGGTTTGAATCAAACAGGCCAAAACAATTGGTAACATTTGGCTTATGGTGCACCATACAAGGTTCCCCATTGTAACATTAACCCCATGGAGATTTCTTTTCTAGTTTAGCATCTAACTATCACCCTCCTTTACAATACTTTACCTGTACATTTGTTACAAGCTATGGTCAGTATTTATGTACAGACCTTTACAATACTTTACATGTACCTTTGTTATCAGGCCATTACCTAGCTGTGTGTCATTACTGTGTCACATACTATGCTTGTACATGTCTTACACAAGTAGAGCTACAGTGTCATTGACACTTTCATTTGGAATAATTGACAAGTGAGAGTGCATGATCAAGACAGGCAACGATCCATTTCTTGAACGTTAGGTGAAAAGGGAAATCTGCATCATTCTCCGGGTAATGAAAACACATCACTACTCATCTAATGTTACTTCAAATTCACCTGCGCACCACTGACTTTTAAAGCCTTCGAAACTGAGAGAGTAGGCTTGAACACAGATATGGCACCTTGTTTTCAACATGCAGAAGGGTGGAAGGGCTACATCACAAATATGTGCCAAGAGGCAAAACACAGATCAGCATGGTATTGACTGGTAGAGTGCTAAATTATTTTTGGTTGTCAAAATTTGTTCACTTGTCTTTGCCTTGTTACAATTTATGGGAGAGTGCCTAGAGGCACTCTCCCATCAATTGCAACAAGGCAAATCCATGCAGATAAAATAAATGCGCTTCAAAGAAAGTATGAAGCACCTCTATGGAATATGAAGACTTCAAGATGTGGTCCCTGCACTTCAAAATAAAGCCCAAAAATGGGCTTCCAGCACTTTACCTGTTAATATTGCCTGGTTGATAGCCGATAGCAAATTAATAAAAGGCAATTAGGTTGGATTTTTTAATATATTTTTCATAAATTACCACATAACACAATTTATTTAATGCTCAGGCATCAATTCACGCTGAAAAATTAAGTCATATTCCCCTGTCGGTCGGCAAAACGAAATATCAAAATGATATTTAGAAATCGATATTTCATCGTAGGTTCGGATGACATTTCGATAAACATTTACATGCAATCATCACAGAGTCAGCACATCAGTAATGAATTCCAGAGTCCCAAATACAAACGAATTCGAATAATTGATAGTGACAGTGACTAAATCAATTCATTAAATCAGCGGTTTCAAAGTTTGACTTTCTCATTCACCTTCCAGCGAAAAGCCGAAATCACTTTCAAATTTCTTCAGTTCAACTTCACACGTCTTCAGTGCATTGAGTTCCAAAAAAATAAAATGACGTGTCTTGTTATTGAAAATAAGAAAGTGGTGTTTTTTGTTATTGTTCTATTTCTTCGAAACACATTGCGATTATTTCAATTCGCCAGCCTTGGTAAATCGTAAAGTTAGGGGAGAAATAAGACGGGACTACTTTTTGTGCGGATATTCACACATTCCAATGGTTGGAGTTTGGTTGTTGTAATTTTTGTATGGACGCCGGTTCGGCACATAAATTTTGCGCCTTAATGGCAAATAAAGGCCACAAATTGGAGAGTTTGTAGTCGTAGAGCATTAAATAAAAAGAAAATTCACGAAAATTTGATGAATACCGAAAATATCTCGTTCGTGGCTACAAGAAATATGAGGATCTTCACTCGCGACTGCGTCGCTCGTGAAGATCCTCATATTTCTTTGTAGCCACTCACGAGATATTTTCGGTATTCATCAAATTTTCGTGAATATCCTCTATTTACATGAAATATCAAAATAATATGCAAGTGTAAAATAATAAATTGATCCCAGTGAATAAAAATCAGCCTCTGGTCGACCACTTCACCAGGCCTATCAATCAGCTGGTCACAATTCTAAAATCCAAGCACTGAAGAACATGTCTGGAAGCGTGTGTTTTTTCTCAGGGACAACACTTTTCAGAAACATGAACATGTGTACGAGAATCCAGACAGTTTTCTGTTCAGTAGAAGGACATTTCGCTCCTATCAAGACCGACCCATTCCATTAAATTGAATCAAACTGTCAAACATCATCTTATATGCGTGAACATTACTCCAGGTTAGGATTCTAGTATCATGTATGCAGTTAAAACTAGAAGTCCTGTCATGAAATGCACACAAATAGCACGTCAATCTGCACGTTGATCTACGCATTTTGACCATAGTAAGGCTATCAAATTCTGTGCATATGGCCTGTGCACAAGCAATGTTTCAGCCAATGGACCTCCGGATAACCCAGAGGTCCAGTGAAAGAAACATTGCCTGTGTTTGCTATGAGTAACCAGGAGAACCTGCCTTGCTTTGGATGCCATCCAATATGGCAATTGCACGAAATTCCAACATGCAATTAAGCCTAGATTAGCGCACGGTTCGGGACAGGGCTTCTACTTTTAACTGTAGCCTCTACATCTGTTATTAGCCATTAATTTAATATTAACAGATGTAGACTTCTTTTAATATCTAATTTCATTTAGAAATTCTGTCATATTTCAGTTACTTATCTAAGCCTACTTTCAACTCTACTATTAGTCCAACTGGCCCTCTGTCCTTTTAGTCATTCAGCTAGTCTGCGTAAGTGATAATGGTTATAAATATTAGAAATTTAAAGTAACTTCTATATTTGTAATACCTACCTCTGGCTCTGATATTTTTTGCCGATGGTTTTCCAGTTTCCTTGTACAAACTCTGCAAAGTACAATGATGTTTTGACAGATTTGAAAACACTGACTGAGTGTAAATTCCACCCAGATAATATATCAAGTTGAGTGTACAGTTAAAACTAGAAGTCCTGTCACAAAATGTGCACTTATGTAGGCTTAATTGCGCTCAATTGCCATATCGAATGGCATCCAAAGCACGGCAGCTTCTCCTGGTTACTCAGCAAACACAGGCAATGTTTCTGCCAATGGACCTCCGGGTTTCCCGGAGGTCCATTGGCTGAAACATTGCTTGTGCACAGGCCATATTTACAGAACTTGATAGCCTAACTATGGTCATAACGCGTAGATTAACGCACAGATCGACGTGCTATTTGTGTGCATTTCATGACAGGACTTCTGGTTTTAACAGTAAAACTGCACAAAAAAGGAGAAATATTTAAAAAGTTAGCAAAGAGACTTCTGACTTAAATCAGAAACTGTGCAAGAGGAAAACTCCACTCTGAGTATATGTGTCGTAATTAACCTTTGCTGCCCATCCTCTACATTCAACACATTAAAGACAAATTATTAAACTTACAATAAAGTCCTGCAAACCAAGAATCTAACAAATTTGTCACAAACTCCCCAAAAATCGACTGTGGATGCAGAAGTTGCACCTCATTAAATGTATTGAACTTGCACAGGGGACGATGATTACAATAGTTTGTTCAGTAATTAAAACCAGAGGCAATAATCTTTTAATAAGACAGCTATGAGAGGGGCATCAGTGACCAGAGACATAATCAAATGGCAACTTGTTAATGTTTAAAATTTCTTTTGTTATCAGACTCTCAGAAGTCTGTTGTTTTGGACATGTTAACTTCAAATTAATACACATGTAGAATCATTTGGCAATGTGAATAACCTAACTCTACATTCATTTAACAGAGAAAATTAGTTTTTTAGTTCTCTCTCTCTCAGTTAATAATATTGGGAGACACTTTGGAGGGTCAGATTCAAGTTTGTTCAAATTGAGTCCCTGGGTTAAGATTTGGGCTCTCTATTGGAGCCTGAATTTGAACTTAGTGCAATAGGTGAAATATTCTTTAAAGATCTTCTTCAGATCCACCAGCTGAAATTCAAATTGGGTCCCTGTGTTAGTAATTGGGTGCTCTATTGGAGCCCAAAGTTTAACTTGGTGCAATTTGAGGAACTTTCTTTAAAAATCTTCTTCAGATCCACCAGTCAGTATACTTTCTTATTTGGTATACAGCATCTCTAGGGGGGTCAGATTCAAGTTTGTCCAAATTGGGTCTCTGGGGTAGTATTTGGGCTCCCTATTGGAGCATAAAGTTTAACTTTGTGCAATTTGAGGAAATGTCTTTAAAAATCTTCTTCTTCAGATCCACCAGTCAAACATGCCGACACATCAACAGTTGATACCACAGTGCGTCCCAAATTAGATATGAAATTGGGGAACTGGACGTTTTGTACATGGGCGTTTCATACACAGCAATTTAGGACGTTTCGTACACAAACTTTTAGGACTTTTCGTACACAGGATTATGACTGTCTTGGGCCAAGTAAAGATAACCCGTATGTAAAAATAACAAAAATACTATAATGACATATTGATCAGAGACCAGCCGTGAGGACGACTTGGACGATTAAGTCGCCTTACTACGCACAAAGTCGCTTTGAAAAAAGTCAGGGCGACTTGAAATCACCCTCTAAAAATCAGCCGAATTGAGGAAACAAGAAATTCTGGATAATTTTTTAATATTGTGAAGGATTATATGAAGTATATTTTTCACTGTGGAATAAATTAATTCAAACAAAGATGTAAGTAGTTCATATTTTGTTAAAATTTATAATAGATATTTTAAAATGTGTCCAAAATATATCAGACAGACAGAGTCATTTAATCTAAGTCAGTAGGCCAAGATTTGTGTCTTCCAGTATCAATACACGAAACTCAACATGGTAATCATTAATATTCATGCCCTTTCTACACCAACGGTGAATTAACATGAACTGTTCATCAGTTTATCAAATGTGGTTTCTTTTAATTTGCTGATGCAGAACTTGCCTTTTGCTCCCCATTCATACTTTCGGGTAGAGTTATGTCTCCACTTAATTTTGAAAGCTTGAACTCCCAAATCGGTTTCAAATTCACATTTGAGGTCAGATGGAAATTTAGGGTTACAATGAACTAAATGAGCAACTTTTACTCGATAAACTTCTTAGGGTCGGTTGGGTTAACATAAACAATTATTTTTTTTTTTTTTTGGGGGGGGGGGGGGGGTGGGGAGGGGGCCACAATTTTCAGTTGCTTTTTTGGACACTCTATTAAACATCGACAATGATTGTTGGAAAGGTTTCATGGATATCTTTTTAAAAGAAAATAAAATACATGTACATGTGAAGGGTTGTAAGCTCACCTGAGCGAAGCTCAAGGGGAGCTTTACTAATCACTTTCAATCCGTCGTCCGTCAGGCATAAACTTGACCTTATCGATTTCTCCTCACAAACTCCTGGACCAAATTTGGTGTGCCTGTTCCTTATCATATGTCAATTCAAGTTTGTTGAAATAAAGTTGTCGTGCCCACAGGGGGCACCACAAGGTACATAACTCTGATAGCACCCATAAATTTTTTCCTAAATTCCAAAAAATCCTCTTCAGATTCATCAGTCACAATCTTTTCATATTCGTTATACAACATCTCTAGGGGGGGGGGGGGGGGGGGGGGGTCAGATTCAAGTTTGTTCAAATCAAGACCCTTGGTTAAGATTTGTGCTCTCTATTGGAGCTCAAATTTTAACTTAGTGCAATATGTGGAATATTCTTTAAAAATCTTCTTCTTCAGACCCATCAGTCAGAATCCTTTTGTGTTTGGTATACAACATCTGTTGGGGGTGGGGTGGGGGGGGGGGGGGGTTGAAGGGCAGATTCAAGTTTGTTCAAATCAAGTCCCTGGGTTAATAATTGGGCTCCCTGTAGGAGCCCAACTTTTAACTTCGTGAAATATGAGGAAATTTCTTAAAAAATATTCTTCCGATCCATCATTCAGAATCCTTTCATGTTTGGTATACAGCATCTATAGGGAGGGGGGGGGGGGGTCAGATCCAGGTTTGTTCAAATCAAGTCCCTGGGTTTACATTTGGGCTCCCCATGGGCATCCAAATTTTAACTTGGCGCAATATGGGGAATAATCTTTAAAAATCATCTTCAGATCCACCAGTCTGAATCCTTTCATATTTGATATACAACACGTTGAGGTGGGTCGGTTTCAGGTTTGTTCAAATCAGTTACCTGGGTAAATATTTGAGCCCAAATATCAGCATAGTGCAATATGAGGACTTTTTTTAAAAATCTCCTTCTTTAGACCCTGTAGTCAAAATCCTTTCATATTTGGTATACAACATCTCTAGAAAGGTCAGATTCATGTTTGTTTAATCCTAGTCCCTGGGTTGATATTTGGGCTCCCTATGGGAGCCGAAAGTTTAACTTAGTGTAATATAAGGAAATTTCTTTAAAAATCTTCAGATCCCCCTTCATATTTGGTATTCAACATCTCTTGGTGTGTAAGTTTCAAGTTTGTTTAAACCTGGTCCCTGGGTTGATATTTGGGCTTCCTATGGGAGCCCAAATGTTAACTTAGTGCAATATGAGGAAATTTCTTTAAAAATCTTCTTCAAATCCACCAGTTAGAATCCTTTCATAGTTGGTATACAACATCTCTGGGAGGGTCAGATTTCAATTTGTTCAAATCGAGCCCCTGGGTTATAAATTTGGGCTACCTATGGGAGCCTGAATTTTAACTGGTGCAATTTGAGGAAATTTCATTAAAAATCTTCTTCTCCAAAGTAACTCAGCATTATACCGTAAAAAATAATTTAATTTTTTTTCTATCTAATTGTGTGGAGTTTTAAGTAATAATTCATTGTCAGTTTTGTTCACAAGGGGCATAACTCTGATAGCACCCATAAAATAAAAAAAGTCTTCTTCAGATCCGGTGGTCAGAATCTTTCCATATTTGGCAAACAACATCTCCAGAGAGGTCAGATTCAAGTTTGTTCAAACCAAGTCGCTGGGTTAATATTTGGGAGCCCAAATTTTAACTCAGTGCAATATGAAGTAATTAATCTTCTTCTTCAGATTCCCCAGTCAGAATCTTTTCATATTTGGTACACAACACTTCTTCAGATCCAGTGGTCAGAAACTTTTCATATTTGGTATACATCATCTCAAGGAGGGGGGGGAGGGGGCGGGCAGATTCAAGTTTGTTCAAATTGAGTCCCTGGCTCCCTATTGGAGCCCAATTTTAACTTTGTGCAATACGTGAATATTCTTTAAAATCTTCTCCTTCAGATTCCCCAGTCAGAATCCTTTCATATTTGGTATACATCATCTCCAGGGGGTCCAGATTCAAGTTTGTTCACATCGAGTTCCTCGGTTAATATTTGGCTCCCTGGGGGAGCCCAAATTTTAACTTTGTGCAATATGAGGAAATTTCTTAAAAATCTTCTTTTTCAGATCCAGTGGTCAGAATCCTCTCATATTTGGTATACATCATCTCTAGGGGGAGGGGGTCAGATTCAAGTTTGTTCCAGTTGTGTCCCTGGGTTGAAAATTTTGGGTCTGGTTTGGACCAAAATTCGGAAAAGGAAAAAATTCTGATTTTTTATGCGTTTTGTTCAATTTTGAAATGAAAAAAAAACGCATTTTGGCCTGAAAATTTTGGGTTCGGTCCCGACTTCGAAATTTTGGACCAAAATTTGGAGATAAAAAATTTCAATTTTTTTATGCGTTTTGTTCAATTTTAAGACAAAAAAAAAGAAAATTTAGCCTGAAAATTTTGGGTCTGGTTGTTTTCAAAATCGAGTTCCTAGATGAATTAGAGTGCTTTTATCCAAAAATGTTTTTACCCTATGTCCCCCCCCCCCCCCCACCCCTCCCCTCTCCATTGCTTATGGGGAGGAGGGAGGGCAGATAGATGTAACAAACTGTTTGGCTGCAAAATATATTTTGAAAGATTTTATGCAACCCCGCCCCACCTTCCATTCCCCCCCCCTTCCATCCCCCCCCCCCCCCCTCAAAAAAAAAAAATACCCCTATGACCACCAACCCCTCTCCCCACCCCCGGAGTCAATTAAACAAAGGGAAAAAAATTGCTACAAAATGCGTTATGAAGGAATTAGAGTGAATTTATGTAAAAAAAAAGAGACCCCTAGAATAATTTCATTCCTCTGTCTGTTGATGAGGCATAATTAGCTGAATCTGATCCAAAATACTTCTTTGAACAACTTGTTCAAGAAATCTTCAAATCCACCGGTCAAAATCCTGTCATATTTGGTATATAACATCTCTAGGTGAGTCAGATTCATATTTGTTCAAATCGAGTCCGTTGGTGTATATTTTGGCTCACTATATTGGCCCAAAGTTTAACTTAGTGCAATGTGAGGACATTTCTTTAAAAACCTTCTTCAGATCCACCAGTCAGAATTCTTTCATATTTGGAATATAACACCTCAAAGGGGATCAGATTCACGTTTGTCAATTTAAGTCCCTAGCTTAATATTTGGGCTCTCTATGAGTGGGGGTGGTGGGGGGAGCATGTTAGGCTCAGGTTTGTTCATATCCGTTCCTTAGTGTTTTTACATAAAATTTCATGACTTCATTCTTTTGTAGTGTTGATGAACCATGTTTAACTGAATGTGACCCCCCCAAATACTTCTTTGAACCACTTTGGCAGGTGAGCGATTAAGGCCCCCATGGGGCCTCTTGTCTAATATTCCATTGCAGTTGCCAGTAATGGGGAGAAAATTAAAAATGCTGTAGGCCTACTATGAATTATAAGTCAAATATAACTGACCTCATGTGGAAGAGGAATGTTGGTCCCAGAAAAAGTGTTGTGAAGGGTAGGCCCACCCGTAACAATCATAAATTGTTAACAACATTCCCACCGAACCATGCGGTGGTGGAAATGCATTTTGGGGGAAGGAATAGGGGGCAAATTTTTCCAGATATAATATTTTATGTTTCCCACTCGCACAGGCACCCATGATGGATAAAATAATTAGGCATCGACATTTTTAATACATCATTCTTTTTTAACTAATAATGTTAATGCTGATTAACAATCATTGATCGAAGATGACATTGGCCACCCACACAACTTGAAAATACTTTTTACATTTTACTAAATAAAAAAACAAAGCTAGCAGTGAGGAGGAAGGGTTGTGGTGTCTGAGGAATTGGCAGTTTGCTACCCATGCTTCCCTCTTTGTAGGGATATGGATGCATGAGGACTTGAGGGTTCTGCTGAGGGAAGGGTGGGTGTGTGGGGGGGGGGGGGGGGGGGGCTTTTTGTTCATCCAATTTTCAAAATTGCTGGTGAATAATTAATTTCTTGTTCTGCATTTACCCAAATGCATTTTTTTTTTACAGAACACCACCTATCTCCTGAAATTGAAAGTTTCTTTATAAATAGCTGAGCATTCCAAATTTGGAATTTGCTTGCCTTAGTCGCAACACTTTCGATACACTGTCAGGTCAGTATTCTGTGGAGAGCATTCTTTGTTTCCCACAGTTCCTCCATAAGAATGTCTGTGATTGATAGTAGGCTAAAAAATTCACGAAATGAAGATGTCATTATTTCTGACTTCTCAAATCTTAGCAATCAACCTGCATGATCTTTTTGTTAATCTTCGAAAAAAATCGCCCAATATGTGTTTTTTAAATACTTCTTGTATTGTCACGAAATGAATTGATAAAAAGGGGGGAAAATCAGATGAATGCACTTCATCTCGTCCTCTAGAGTATCTGCATTCTAATGTTTAATTGTCACCTTATGTCAATAGAAGGTGCAACTTAATTACTGTTGATTACCTGTTACAAGTACAGTGGAACCCTGATAATTGAATAGCCACTTTGCCAATGAAATTATTCAATTAACAGGAGTATTCAGTTAACAGGGATTGTCACTTTCCTGTATTCTAGAGATAAACTTAGCATTTATTCTATTATATCTTGTTTGACAGAGCTCCATCAGCTCTGTCAAACAAGATATAATAGATTAAAAGCCTGTATTGAATGTACTGAGGCCAAATAGGGCTATAAACAAAAGAAAACTGGGGAGAGTCATAATTTCTCAACAGGTTACAGAATTTTTTATTCAATTAACAGGAATTTACTCTATAACCTATATTCAATTAACAGGTCAAATTTGTATTGGAGGTATGGTAAATGGTTTTGTGTTGGGAAATTATATTCAATTAACAGGGATATACAATTAAGAGATATTCAATTAAGTGGGCTCCACTGTACTGAATATCAATCAGCTGTCGCAGTTTACTATTCTCCAGAAATTGTGAAACACTGCCATGCATCAGATGTGATTCTCTGGTGATTTGCTGCACTAACCTAAGTTCTATTATTTCAAGTTAGTGCAGAATACAGGACAGGACTTCTAGTTTTAACCTTACCTACAACGATGTTCGTGTTGATTTGTAGGACCACAAAAAACATCGACTCTGAAAAGTGGCTCTCAAATAAGTTCTGATGGATATCCTTGAGAGCGTTGTTAAACTCAGCCTCAATAATGTGACATTTGGGACTGATCAAAACTTCGAAAATTGCCTGGGTGGACTAATAATGTAACTAGAACTGGGTGGGAGGTTTTGAAAAATTTCATCGGCAAGAACTTATATATTCCCGATTTGATGTTACCTTGACATCGTCACATCAGAGGCTACCTAAGGAAAGGGCGATGCCCTACTGTCGAGTTAACAAAATTCTATTCTTTTCAACATTGCATATTCTTTTGGTACATTTATCCACACAGGTTTTAATTTAATTGTCATCTTGCCTAGTTTCGTTACTCAGTAGTAAATAACAAACTATTAAATGGCTAAGTCGACAAATCAATTCATCAAACTCAAATATACAAGATTTATTTAAATGACATGTTCTCAGTGAAAGACTAAGCCACGTCACTCAATGGGGCAAATAAGCTGTTGCTACTGTTTATCTCCTTGTACTTGAGCTGCTAATCTTTTACGCACAGCAAGTTCGGTGTGTAAAAGTCATTGCAGTGTTCCACTTAGCTAATTTAGGTAAAATCACCCGCCACTGTGCCAAGTAGATGAAAAGCTACCCACTCTGAATGTATTGCAATTATGACTTGTCCACGGTGGCTGTATGTATAGATAATTTTAAGCTATTCTGTATGAGCTAATAGAAAGTAGTGTTGTAATGTAGTAGTGTTGAAATGGTTAGCCGATTAATGGACGTCAACTCGATTTAAAAATACATGTAAGTTGACCCAAAAATCTGCAAGTTGATTAGTCACATCAAACTTTCAAAACTCGACTGGGCAGAAGTGCATCATGCATTTCATGTCCACTTCTCTTTAAAATTTATCTCTAATCCCTATTTTTTTAAGCTCATTTGACTGAAAGTTAGAGTGTTCTTTAGTGATCACTTTTTTACATTGTCCAGCGATCAGCATCTGTCATTGATCTGCATAAAGGTGGTGTTTGCAATTTCTCCTCAAAAACCTTTGGGCCAATTTCAGTTAAATTTGAGGTGATTGTTTGGTCTACATCACATTTTGTTTTTTGTTCAAATCAACTTGCCCAGCCCCATAGGGAGATGATGGGGGAAAATGCTCCTAAATCATCTTCTCATGAAACAGTGGGTACAGTGACTTGATATTTGGTACTGATCTTCCTTTTGAGTTGTACAATCGAGTTTGTTTAAATGAAGTTCATGGAGCAATGTTTGACTTTCAGGAGGGGCAAGATGTACTATTATTGAGTCATAAGTACTTCATTCATGCAAATAAAAATTCCTGTATCCCGATGGGAATCCCAGCAGCTTCAAATAGAGTACTTTCATATACCAATTTGTTGAAATTAAGCCCCTTGGTTTACATTTGGGCTCAATATATACAGGAGACCGAAATTTAACTTGGTGCAATGTGAGAGATACTCTTTGAAGAATCTTCTCCCACAAAATCACCCGCCAGATTCTTTTAATATCTGGTGTACAATTACAAAGGGTCAGATTGAGGTTTGTTCACATCAAGTCCCCCAGTTAATATTTGGGCTCCCCATTGGATCCCAAATTTTAATTTAGTCCAATATGAGGAACAATCTTTAATTCTTTGTCTCTAGAACCTTTAGTCAGAATCTTTTGGAATATGGTATGCAGATTCCTTACAGGGATCGGATTCAAGTTTGTTCAGATCAGGCCTGTTGATTAATAATTGAGCTCTATATGGGAGCCTGAATTATAACTTGGTACAGTATGGAGAAATTTCTTTGAAAATCTTCTTCAGATCCACCAGTCAGAATCTTTTATGTTTTGTATACAGCTTCCTTAGGGAGATCAGATCTAAATTTGTTCAAACCAAGTTCCTGTGTTAATATTTGGGCTCCCCAAAACTTGTCTTCTCCAGAACCACTGGTCAGAATAGTTTGATATATGGTTTGGTATACAGAAAGAATCCTTAAAGGGATCAGATTCAGGTTTGTTCAAATCAAGCTTATTGGTTGATGATTAGGTCGCTATGGGAGCCTGGATTTTAACTTGGTGCAATATGGGGAATAATCTTAAGATCTTCTTCAGATCCACCAGTCAGAATCTTTTGAGGTCTGGTATAAAACATCCTTAGGGAGGTCCAATCTAGGTTTGTTCAAACCAAGTTACTGTTTTTAATATTTGGGCTCCCTAATGAAGCCTCATTTTTAACTTAGTCCAATATGAGGAATAATCTTTAGAACTCTTTTTCTCCAGAACCACTAGTCAGAATGTTTTGAGATATGGCATATAGAATCCTTAAGGGATTGGATTCAGATTTCTTCAAATCAAGTCCATCAGTTAATACAGTAAAACCTGTCTTGAGAGACCACATCTACCAGGCACCGATTGGTTTTACTCTATAATGGACCTGCTATGGGAGACCACCTGTCTTGAGAGACCACCTGTCTTGAGAGACCACTGTGACCTGGTACCAACTTGTATTTTTATGCCATAATGGACCTGTCTTGAGAGACCGCCCCTTTGAAGCCTGAAACCATGACAAAAACTTTTTTTACCTGTTGTGGAATTGGAAAATCCATTGTGGTTATACTAACATTATTAAAAGTATTAAAAGCTCTTAATTGGGTTTCAATTGCTAACTCATTAAAGATTGAGATGTTTTTATAAGACCCCTGTGAAAAGATTAGCACTGTTGCTGAATAAACAATTTCATACATACCTTAAATGTGACAGATAGGAATAAAAATAAACTTGTGTTGAAAATCTTTTGGTAACAAATTGAAATGGACTGTTATAAAAATTATAAAAATAAATTAGTGTTGAAAATCTTCAATGAATTCAACTAATTTGTTTTTATAATTTTTATAACAGTCCATTTCAATTTGTTACAAAAACTTCATAAAAAAGAACAACTACAAAGTAATTACAAAAATCTATTCTTCTCCATTTCTGAATTTTGTGGTTGGTTATTCACTGACTTGAGAAAACCTGAATCCTGTTATGAGAGACCACCTGTCTTGAGAGACCACTTTTGTGTGGCCCAAAGGGCGGTCTCTCAAGACAGGTTCTACTGTACAGTACAGCCTACAACAAAGTGGAAACCTGGTCATGCTAATAATGCGCTGTTTGGGTGATATTTGCATCACATTCGTATCTGAATATTGCAATATTTTTATTTGAATAACTCGTCATTTGGTCATTATTTGGCCAGTCGAATGCACTAAGATGATGAAGCCTCAGAGAACAAGTTACAAACAGTACAATGGTACATATTTACAAACAAAACATGATTAATTATTAACAGTAGTCATTTCAGTTAAAGAAAGCACAGTTAGTGAAGTTGTATCAATGCTAAACAGTAAACATACATATATTTAAACACTCAAATTATTGTTAACAGCGATCATTTCAATGCAATTACGAAGCAAACAAGTACACAAAGACATGTTTTAATTAGCACAAAGCTGAAAAACAATCCTGAAATTGAACACAGTATTTTACAGTCAGTTCATCAGTTCGAACTGCTGGATGGACGTATTCTTGCTTATGTGTATATACAGAGTTTGCACGCAGGTCCTGGGACCTTGAAAGTTCTTGTTTCGCCGTTTTAAATTCCTGGTCTGGAAAGTCAGGGAAAAGAAACGTTTTTTTTTAGGCCAGTGTTGAAAGTTCTGGAAAACCCGGTCAAAACTTTATGGACACCGTTGAACACACTCAAAATTCACCACTTGCTTTTTCTGTTTCCGGTTTTGTGTCGTCGCATTTTTAGCTCAACTTGACAAAGTCAAGCTGAGCTATTGCCATCACTTCTCGTCCGTCGGCGTACGTACGTACGTACGTATGTACGTACGTACGTACGTACGTACATTAGTACGTTAGTACATACGTCCACAATTTCCTTTGGCACACCTCACAGGTCGCATTTATGATCAGATGACATTGAAACTTGGCATGCTTGTTTGGGGTGACTTCTAGATGGGAGCTATCGATTTTCTTCAATTTCCGTCAAAAAATGTTGCCGCGGCCAACGTTCTTAGAACTTAGTTTAGTCAAACCACAATATTTCCCTTTGGCACACCCTATAGGGCACATTTATGATCAGATTGCTTTGAAACCTGATATGCTTATTTAGGGTGACCTCTAGATGGGAGCTATCGATTTTCTTCAATTTCTGGCAAAAAATGTTGCCACGGCCAACGTTCGTAGAATTTAGTTTAGTCAGACCTCAATATTTCCCTTTGGCACACCCTACAGGGCACATTTATGATCAGATTGCTTTGAAACCTGGTATGCTTGTTTGAGGAGACCTCTAGATGGGTGCTATCGATTTTCTTCAATTTCTGTCAAAAAATGTTGCCGCGGCCAACGTTCTTAGAATTTAGTTTAGTCAGAATACTCAATATTTCCCTTTGGCACACCCTACAGGGTACATTTATGATCGGATTGCTTTGAAACCTTTCATGCTTGTTTGGGGTGACCTCTAGATGGGAGCTATCGATTTTTTCAATTTCCATCAAAAAATGTTGTCGCAGCCAACATTCTTAGAACTTAGTTTAGTCAGACCACAATATTTCCCTTTGGCTCACCCTACAGGGCACATTTATGATTAGATTGCTTTGAAACCTGGTTTGCTTATTTATGGTGACCTCTAGATGGGAGCTATCGATTTTCTTCCATTTCTGTCAAAAAATGTTGCCACGGCCAACGTTCTTAGAATTTAGTCTAGTCAGACCACAATATTTCCCTTTTATACACCCTACAGGGCACATTTATGATTGGATTGCTTTGAAACCTGGCATGCTTGTTTGGGGAGGCCTCTAGATGGGAGCTATCGATTTTCTTCGGTTTCTGTCAAAAAATGTTGCCACTGGCAAAAAAAATGACATTGGTACCAGTGATCTTCAATTTTGCCATTTCATTTATAACTTACCAAGTTCAAGTTTGTCAAGTTGAGCTACAGTGTCATTGACACTTTCATTCTGTGAGTTTTGGAAAAAAACATTATCTTGTGTTTGCTTGTTAAGTCTTTCAGTTTGATATTGAAATGCTTGGAGAGTGTATGTTTTAAGAAAATGGACTAATAAGAAAGAATATAAAGATTGCATTGCGAGTGATTCGAAAGACAAACATAGGGTAAAATGTCGAGTGTGTGTACTGTAAAGTCATTCGACGTTGGAAATATTTTTTGTTATTACAGATACAAATTGGTCATGGTAATTTGCTTTTTTGGTCCTTGAAAGTTCTGGAAAAGTCCTTGAATTTCAATCTTGATTTGGGGTATGAACCCTGGTACATAATTCTGGATAATGTTTTAATATTAGGGAGGATTATATGAAGGATACTTTTCACTGTTGAATTTAATTCAAACAAACATGTTAAGTACTTCAATTTTGTTAAAATTTATGATAGGTATTTTAAAATGTGTCCAAAATATATCACACAAACATATTAATAAAACAACTAAACTAATTGTGCTTTCACAAATATTTCTATTTTATTTTACATCACCCCAATTCTTGCGTGATATCGTTTACGTCAGTTCATTTAACAGAAAAACACTTTACATGACTCAAATCATTAGGCTAAAAAGAAATAATGTTTTGATTTTCAGACCCTCCCTCATTGGATTTGAACCTCATTAGACATTTTCATTGTGTCATGTTTTTTAAAGAATTTGTGAAAACTTGGAATGGTCATTTTTTCACATTTCTCGACATATAATTATTTAGCTGTGTTTGCAGTAAATTGTTTTTTCTTGTTGGAGTTTATGGGAGAGTGCCCAGAGGCACTTTCCCATAAACTGTAACAAGGCAAATTCTGATATACTGGATCATGATTTAATTATTTATTTATTTGCTGGTGTTTAAGGTCATATATTTCTGCACAATGGCTAATAATGGCTGCAACACCGATATAAACTCAAGTTTAACCAATCATTTAGAGCCATGTTTCCCATTTTAAAGGACTCCTACCCCAAGCATTGGTTACTGGGGCCTATTCTCATGGAATATGATGCTTGACAGATCTATACCATTAAACAGAACAGTAAAATACAAATCCTTCTAGCTGTTGTTACGGCTGTTAGTTATAAAAGGTATACTATAATTACACTAAAATACAACCTTTTCTCTTTTTCAAGTGGAAAGACAGCAAAACGATTTACTGAGTATACTCAACCCTTTACACGAAAAAAAAATAAAATCCTCCCTCCCTCACTGATTTGAAAAAAAAATTGCTTGAGAATCAATTCATTTTTTTTATTTGGCCTTATAAGTATTCGCTAATCTTCTTTTCATCTGAAAAATTACGACTGATAGTTATGAAAACATCGCGCCTCGGGTGCATTTATCTTATGATATTCGCCACAACATGTTGAAAATATTGCATTATTGCTATAGGAATATCGCCAATATAATGCGCTAATATGGTGTCATTAACAAAAGAATATCACTTAATGGTATACTTTGTTATAGGCTGTACTGTAATTGGGCTGCCTTGGGAGTCCAAATTTTAACTTAGTTCAATATGAGGAATAATCTTTTAAAAATCTTCTTTAGATCCTCCAGTCAGAATCTTTTTTTTTTCTTTCCTTTTTTTGGTATACAGAATCCTCAGGGTGGCCAGATCAAAATTTGTTCAAACCAAGTTACTGTGTTAATATTTGGCCTCCTATTGGAGCACAATTTTTAACTTGGCCCAGAATACATAATAATCTTTAAAACTCTTCTTCTCCCAAACCAAAGGTCAGAATCTTCTGATGTATGGTATGGTATATGGAATCCTTAAAGAGATCAGATTCAAGTTTGTTCAAATCAAGCTTATCGGTTGATGATTGGGTCTCTGTGGGAGCCAGGATTTTAACTTAGTGCAATATGGGGAATAATCTTTGAAAATCTTCTTCAGATCCACCAGTCTGAATTTTTGGCGGTTTGGTATACAACATCCTTAGGGACGTCCCATCTACGTTTGTTCAATCCAAGTTCCTGTTTTAATATTTGGGCTCCCTGATGGAGACTGAATTTTAACTTAGTCCAATATGAGGAATAATCTTCAGAACTCATTTTCTCCAGAAGCTCTATTCAGAATATTCTGATATATGGTCTACAGAATCCTTAAAGGGATTGGATTCCAATGTGTTCAAATGAACCCCACCAGCTGATTATAGGGCTCTCTATGCGAGCCCAAATTTTAACGCCGTGCAATATGGGGAATAATTTTTTGAAAATCTTCTTCAGATCCACCAGTCAGAATCTTTTGATATTTGGAATACAGCATCCTTAGGGAGGTCAGATCTAAGTTTGTTCAAAGCATGTCGCTGTGTTGATATTTGTGTTGCTTGTTCAACCCTGAAACATTAACTTAGTCCAATTTGAGGAATAATCTTTAAAACTTATTTTTCTCCAGAACCTCTGATCAGAATTTTTTGATGTATGGTTAACATAATCCTTAGGGGTCAGATTCACATTTGACGAAATCAATCCCAGTGGTGTATAATTGGGCTCTCTGTTGGAGCCTAAATTTCAACTTAGAGCAACAGGAGGAATAATCTTTAGAAATCTTCTTCAGATCCACCAATCAAAATCTTTGATGTTTGGGATACATCATCCTTATGGGGCAGATTAAAGTTTGTTCAAATAAAGTTTGACAATTAGTATTTGGAGCTCAAATTTCAGCTTGTTTCAATACAGTGGAGCCCACTTTATTGGATATCTCTTAATTTATTTATTTATGTATTGGTGTTTAAGGTCACATACTTATGCACAATGGCTAATCGTGACCGTGACAGTTTTACGGGTGGAGGAAGCCGGAGTACCCGGAGAGAACCACCGAGCAACGACGAGCAGCTGTCAGCTCTCCAACATCGTAACTCTGAACTCTGCACCGCAGCACAGGCAGGGTTAGATTGGTTGAAGACAAGCGCACCTTCGACGTGCAGTACGCCTCAGTACACAGCGTCATCGTGCCCCCATGTAGGCAATCGGGGTGAAGTGTCTTGCCCAAGGACACAACGCGGTTGCCACAGGTGGGATTCGAACCGAGGACCTCTCGGCTTGCAGCCTGCACCTCTACCAACTGAGCCACCGCGCCCCCTATCTCTCAATTGTATACAGTTAAAACTAGAAGTCCTGTCACGAATTGTGCGCTTATCTAGGCTTAATTGCGCGTTGGAATTGCGCGCAATTGCCATATTGAATGGCATCCAAAGCACGGCATGTTCTCTTGGTCACTCATAGCAAACACATGCAATGTTTCTGCCAATGGACCTCCGGGTTACCCGGAGGTCCATTGGCTGAAACATTGCTTGTGCACAGGCCATATGTACAGAATTTGATAGCTTGACTTGGGCCATAACGCGCACATTAACACGCATATCAACGTGCTATTTCTGCGCATTTCATGACAGGACTTCTAGTTTTAACTGTATCCCTGTTAATTGAATATAATTTTCAAACACAAAACCATTTACCACACCTTCAGTACAAATTTGATCTGTTAATTGCATATGGGTTGTGGAGTAAACTCCTGTTAATTGTGTATAAATTTTGTCAAAAAAATTACTGTGACACGCACCAAATTCCCCTAATTTATCAACCTTTTTGCTTCGCTACATCCAATACAGGCATTTATTCTATTATATCTTGTTTGACAGAGAGAGCTCTATGAGCTCTGTCAAACAAGATATAATAGACTAAATGCTCAGTTTACCTCCAGAACACAGGAAACTGACAAATCTCTGTTAATTGTATACTCCTGTTAATTGAATAAATTTCACTGGAAAAATGGATATTCAATTAAGAGGATTTTAGTGTATCAAACGGTGAAACCAGGGATTTAACTTGAACAAACTTGAAATGACTGAGCAATCCCTCCCCCTCCATCAGGATTAGGACTGTCACGATTTTTTATTTTGGTCAGTTTCCTGTGTTATGGAGGTAAATTGAGCATTTATTCTATTATATCTTGTTTGACAGAGCTCATAGAGCTCTGTCAAACTAGATATAATAGAATAAATGCCTGTATTGGATGTAGTGAGGCCAAAAAGGTTGATAAATAAGGGGAATTTGGTGCGTGTCACAGTAATTTTTTTGACATATTATAAAAATTTATATACAATTAACAGGAGTTTACTCTACAACACATATGCAATTAACAGATCAAATTTGTACTGAAGGTGCAGTAAATGGTTTTGTGTTTGAAAATTATATTCATTTAACAGGGATTATACAATTAAGAGATATCCAATAAAGTGGGCTCCATTTGTATTTGGACTCCCTATTTTCCATATTGAAAATTTGGGCATTATTTGTGTAGTCGCATCTCAATACCAGAAAAAATCATCAAATGTGACAGCAGAGCTTTGAATAGTTACATGTCTTCATTCATCTGTAGTGTTTACTAGCCATAAATACTAATTAAATCCTTCTTTAAACAACTTTGTCAGGAGAGCAGCGCAGGCCCCATGGGCAGGGCTCAAAATAAGCGGTGTCGCGTCGCTTTTTGCTCTGCAAAACTTGCAAAAATCTACACAATGTTCAATTATATATAGCATTTTGCGATACAAGATAAACAACTGCAGCCTATTAGGCTGCAGTTGATTATCTTGTATCACAAAATGTAAATGAAAATTTGAAAACTAATTCACTGAACATTCCAGGAATAACTCAGATTAACTCTCCATCAAGCATCATCAGCAACTTCATATGTAAGAGGAATTCTATTGGTTTAAATTCTTCCTGTTTTTAGAATTTATATTTATTTATTTATTGATGTTTAAGGTCACATATTTATGCACAATGGCGAATCATGACCATGACAGTTTTACGGGTGGAGGAAGCCGGAGTACCCGGTGTTTTGCATAAAATGTACATTAAAAATAACTTCAAGCCCATCAAATTAAAAATCCCAACTTTCGTTTTGAGAACTCTGGTGAACAACCAAGAAACTATTTGAAAATAATGGAAAATATCCAAGTCCCTGCAAACCTTAAAGGCATGCAGTTCAGTTAAAAAAAAACTTGGTAAATGTTTCATGTGTTGCAGATCATTTGGAAATGCCCACAAATGGATGGAAACTATTCTATCTACTTAGAAGAATTCCATACAAAACAGCAAAACATAACTCTGAATACAAAAATAGCTATGTAATTTTTCCAAAATGCTATTCATTTTTTGAAAGTTTGTAGCATTTTGCAATGCAAAAAAAAGAAGTTATTTTGAGCACTGCCCATGGGACCTCTTGTTTTAATATGCTCGCTCCTGGTTTCTCGAATATCGCCAACTTTCCAGAATGTTTAAGGCAGTTTGAGGACTTTCAAGGACTCTTGGCTTGAAATAAGTAATCTCATGTGCATAGGAACTGTTTTTAGCTGCGACTAGCAGCTCTATATGTGGCAATGTCAGTCTGTCTGTCTGTTGGTCTGTCTGTCACCAATGAGTTTAAAAACACCATAACTCCTAAAATACTTGATGGAATGACACCATACTGGGTATGCAAGTGTATCTTCATGACATCTACACCCTCTCAATAGTGCATGTCATTCGGATAATTTCTGTCACATTTATAGACTTGTCACCAACAAGTTTTTTTTGTCACCATTGAGTTTTTTTTTGTCACCAACAAGTTTTTTTTGTCACCACCGAGTTTAAAAAACACCATAACTCCTAAAATACTTGATGGAATGAGACCATACTTGGTGTGCAAGTGTATCTTCATGATGTCTACACCCTCTCGATAGTGCATGTCATTTGGATAATTTCTATCACATTTATGGACTTGTCACAGAGTTTTTTTGTCACCAACAAGTTTTAAAACTTCATTGGCGTTGCACAAATCGTCACAGCTTCAGCACTGTGACAGTGCACTCTAGTTTACTCATGGGAGTTCCCAAAATTGCTTTCACAAGATGCTTCTTTGTGATACATGTTTAAAAATGTGAAATTTAGACGAAGGTTCATCTAATGGACATGTAGAAGATCACTTCTGTCGACTTGTCAACTTCAGAAAATCTCTTTAATTATTTCAACACTAGTTTCCTGGTTTTCTAACTGATCTGAAACACTTGCAGGAATGTCAAAATAAGGGAAATAGTTCTAACAGCAGACAAAAGCGGAAAGGTAAAAACCAACGGACCAGAGAGCTGAAAAGACGCAAATGGCCAGTAAGTCATTCATAAAGATCCTCACATATACAGGGCAGTTATTTAACTACAGCCGCTGTGGACTGGTCATTTTCCACAGAGTGGACAGTATTTCCACTGGCGCAATAATATTAGATTGCAAACACTAATTATAGGAATAATAATCAAAATTTTAATTAATGAAGCTCCGGGTTCAACCATTAGTTAAAATTTAGCTGCTAATGATTTTTATTAAATGGTTAAGGCATGTGCGGATATCACTGCCCACACGTGGATTATGACCACTCCATAACGACTGTACTGTACTGTTTTACTGTAAAATGTTGTTCTGTATTACTTCACTGTTACTTAACACAGGGTTTCTGCTAGACTGGCTGCGGGTCTGTCGACCAGACCCATTCCCCCCGCCGATCATACTATGATCAGTGTTACGGTGTGGAAATATTATTGATATTGGTAACAGAAAGAAATCTGAGAATCGGCAACAAAACCTATGAATTTTAACTATTCTGAAATTTAATTAAAAAAAATTAATAAAAAAAATGATACAAAGATCTTTTACACTAATTGGTTTACAGAAAATAAAAACAGTGGTACTTATCAATTATAGAATTAGTCCAAAATACAGTTTGACAGAATCCAGTAATCCAGTTGTGAAGAATCTTCTGAAGAAAGTTACCAGCTGGTAGTATTAAATCCAAGTATGTCTCTTCAGAAACAGTATCCCGTAGATTTGTAATAAAATTTTCACTAAGAAATTTCAGCAATCTCCAATAAAATATAATAAAATTCTCCACAAAATTCAAATGGAGTAAAAATCCAAGAAGTGTTGGTGCCACAGGTAATTTCCAAACAATCCAGTAGAATCCTGGCTTTTCACAAAATATTATTCTGTTTCACAAAAAGTATAAATTCTCTTTTCCAAGACGAATAGATTCTCTTCAAAATTCTCTTTTGGAATCAATCTTCCAAAATCACAAAGAAGCACTGCTTCTATAATAAATGCACTGTTCTGAAACAATAATAATCTCCAATGGAAACAACTGAAGTGAGTCTTTCTGAAATGGCTTTCTAAAAATGAGTTTTTGAACCCTGTTGACAAACCTTTATATACAATTAAAACTAGGAAGTCCTGTCATGAATAGTGCGCTTATCTAGGCTTAATTGCGCGTTGGAATTGCGCGCAATTGCCATATCGAATGGCATCCAAAGCACGGCAGGTTCTGCTGGTTACTCATAGCAAACACATGCAATGTTTCTGCCAATGGACCTCCGGGTTACCCGGAGGTCCATTGGCTGAAACATTGCCTGTGCACAGGCCATATGTACAGAATATGATAGTTTTAATTGGGCCATAACGTGCACATTAACGCACATATCAACGTGCTATTTGTGCGCATTATATGACAGGACTTCTAGTTTTAACTGTAGTAACCAGATAGAATGTTCCAGAAGATGAAAATTCTTCAAAATTCTAACAGTTTCTAGGGGATTCTGTTAAAGTTCAAGTAAACAAGGTCATTGACCTACTTAAACAATTAAACAATCAACAGCTATATGTACAATATATTGGTGTAACAAAGATGTAAACAAAGGTCACTCAGTGCAAATGAGTCAGACCAGTCAGAAAATGCAGAAATAAAAATATTTATCTCATTATAATTTTTCACTAAGGATATATCAATCTCAATATAATATGGGGGCTATAACACACCCTGCCTTAAAAGAAAAAGTTTGAAGGTACTGAAAACTTTTTTATATAATTTTAGCAAGCTCTGACTGGTTTACAATACACACACGATAATCTTCACAAAAATGTTTAATAAACATATATATATACACTTAAAGTGAATAGGGACCGATCATATCATTTTAAATTAGGATATTCTGGAAAGAGCATCAGCTACAACATTATCTCTTCCCGAAATATGCCTAATCTCTAAATTATATTCTTGAAGGGCTAAACACCACCGCAATAATCTTTGATTCTTGTTTTTCATTTTATTGATAAAAGTTAAGGGGTTATGATCGGTGTAAACTGTGATTGGGCATTGGGTGGTTCCTAGATACACATCAAAATGGGTTAATGCCAAAATTAGAGCCAAAGTTTCTTTTTCTACTGTAGAGTAATTCTTGTTGATGTTTGAGAAATTTTCGGGAGAAATAACATACAGGGTGATCAATACCTTGGGAATCTTCCTGTGCAAAAAACCCACCTGCTCCATTGTCACTTGCATCTATAAATAATTTGAAGGGCTTTTCATAACTGGGACTGGCCAAGACAGGGGAATTATTTAATAAAGTTTTTATTCTGTTAAAAGATTTCTGGCATTCCTCAGTCCAAACAAACTTAACCCTTTTGCTCAATAAACTGTTCAACATCTGAGAAATTTAAACAAAATTTTCTATAATATCCAGCCATGCCTATGAATCTCATGAGCTCTTTTTAGAGCTTGGTACTGGAAATTTTACAATGGCATCAACTTTTGCTGCAATCGGCCTCACCTGCCCCTGATCCACAACATGACCTAAATAATTTACAGTTGCTTTGCCAAATTCTGATTTTACCAAGTTAATAGTTAGGTTGGCTTGGGTCACTTTGTAAAAAAATTCTTGAATATGCTTTAGATGATCAGACCAATTTGTATCTGTGTGTATAATAACATCATCAATATAAGCTTCACTGTGATCTATGTCTGCAATTAAGTGGTTAACCATGCGCTGGAATGTTGCCGGAGAGTTTTTCATGCCAAAAGGGGTTACTTTATATTGATACAATCCAAATGGGGTAACAAAAGCAGATATTTCTTTTGCTTTTTCTGTTAAAGGGACTTGCCAATAACCCTTTAACAAGTCAAATTTGTCACAAATTTAGCATGGCCAAGTTTGTCAAGGCAGTCATCAATTCTTGGAATTGGATAATTGTCTGTTTTGGTGAGGCTGTTCACCTTTCGGTGAGCATTTCGAGCATCTTCGAGCCATTTCTCCTTCAAAGCAGTGAGTGGACCCCTCACTGAGTGTCCAAACACTAATTCAAAAGGGCTGAACACCAGAGATTCCTGTACAGTCTCACGGACTGCAAATAAGAGGAGATGTACTCCTTCATCCCAATCCTTCTCATTATCCTCCCCATAGACCTTTATCATGGTCTTCAGTGTTTGATGAAAGCGTTCTAGAGCTCCTTGACTTTCGGGATGGTAGGCACTTGATGTGTACTGATTAATTTTGAGCTCATACCTCACCTGCTGAAAAAGGTTTGACATAAAATTTGAGCCTTGGTCTGATTGCACTGACCTGGGTAGACCGAAAGTTTTAAAAAATTTTATCAAGGCCTTAACTATAGTCTTAGTTTTAATATTTCTTAGAGGTATAGCTTCAGGAAATCGTGTAGAAGCACACGTAATGGTAAGAAGATATTCATTTCCAGATCTTGTTCTAGGCAATGGGCCAACACAATAATAATTCTACTAAATGGCTCCTCAAAAGCAGGGATTGGTTGAAGGGGAGCAGGAGGAATCTTCTGGTTGGGTTTTCCTACAATTTGACAGGTATGGCAGGTTTTACAAAATTCAACAACATCCTGTCGAAGCTTGGGCCAGTAAAAACATTGCTGAATACGAGATTAGGTATTCCTAACTCCCAAAATGTCCAGCCATTGGATTTTCATGAGCCAGGCTTATTATTTCCTTCCGGTATTTAGTGGGGACAACTATTTGATAAATAACCTCCCAATCACTATTGGAGGGTACTTCTGGTGGTCGCCCTTTCCTCATGAGTATACCAGATTTTCTGAAATAACAGACAGGGGAGTTTTGGGATTCAGCCTGTGTTAGAGCCTTTTCACGTGGCTCGGCAAGGTCAGGATCACTTTCCTGTTCCTGTAGAGCCTCAAGTGGTGGATAAGCCGAGCACAGATGAAAGTATTATTAATTTGAAGGAATGTTTTCCTTTTGCCTTTCCTTTCCGGGAAATGACATTCAAGGAGGTCCCCCTATCACTCTCAGGTGTAGTGGCCTCTTTACAATTTCTGGAGGAGTCATCTCACTGACTCAGAAATGTCTGAGACAAATCAATGTCTTCAGAATCCGTAATTCTGTGACTGTTCTTGTCCTCTGCTTTGCTGTTCAAATCAACACAATTGAGGTTGTTATCAACCTCAGCTTTCTTTGCCATGGACCGAGTCACAGCACATGCTGGAAAGGCAAACGGAAAACATTCCTTCAAATTAATAATACTTTCATCTGTGCTCGGCTTATCCACCACTTGAGGTTCTACAGTGACTTTGTCACCAGCTAAGTCATTTCCCAATAATAAAGAAATACCTTTTACAGGTAGAGTAGGTCTGATTCCTACTGTCACAGTCCCATTTACTAAACTACTTCTTAAATTTATTTTATGAAGTGGGACATTTAAAGAGTTTGACTCAATACCTGATATTAGAACTTGTGCCCCTGTAGCACTTTCTTCAGAAAATGGCAAAATGCCTTCTAACATTAAAGACTGAGTAGCCCCTGTGTCTCTCAGTATTTTTATTGGTAAGGAACAGTGCTTATCGCCATCAAGGGAAACAAAGCCTTCAGAAATAAATGGCTTATAATTTTCTAAAGCTTCTTGCTTTATTACATAATTTTCAGGGCATGGTGCACATGCTAGTGCATTCTGTGAAGTAGAGGACTCATTTTTCCTTTTTAACAGCCAGCAATCAGATAATAAATGCCCTGGTTTCTTACAGTAATTACAAGTTTTAGTTGAACTGTTGGGTCGTAATGGTGTAGGGCTGGCATTAGATGACTTATTCTCATTAGGCTTCCCATTAAATTTAGGTGGTGAAAAGTTTGGAGGATTGGAAGGATGAGTTTTATCTGAAGTTGGTCTAGGTCCACTGTGGAAAGAATTCTTGTGAAGCCAAAAATTTGTAGAGTTACGACTCATTTTATGAGTTAAGGCATAGTCATCTGCTAGTACTGCTGCTCTATTTAATGTGTCAACTTATTGTTCATCCAGGTGGGCCTTTATATCTGAATTAGTGCTGCCGTGGTTATCTTGATAACCGGTTAACCTGTGGTTAAAACTTTGACCGGTCAAGAAAATGTTTTAACCGGTTAACCTTACATTCACTATACTCACCGTATATGTCTGTGTATAAGTCGCCCCCGTGTTTAAGTCGCACTCCAAACTCACACCTGGAATTCCTCCCTTTTGCCTAAAGCCCATGTATAAGTCGCACCCCCCATTTTTAAATATATGCAGTCAAAAAGAATTAGTTGCAAGTTACGTTTTGCCAATTTGGGGCAGTTTGGGATGAAACGGAAATAGGTAACTTTTGACGAGTTACCACGTGGTGAATAAGATAAAAGAATAAAGGAAAATTATTACTAAAGATTTAAAAAATACTCGCATTTATTTGTTTTTCGTTGTTTGTTTATCACCCCAATGTCTTTCTTCATCCCTGTCAAGAAAATCCAACGCTCGTTTGTGATCGAAAGCTCATAGTTTCAGAATCAGAGCACCATTTGCACCGTAACCTGCGCAGTTGTTGTGATTAAGTTGGTTTTTGCGAGAATGTTCCGGAAAAACCAATAAAAAATTAAAAATACAACAATTGCACAGGTTCCAGCGCAAATTGTTTTCAAATTGCATTGTTGTTGCTATTGAAACTAACTTTACCTGGTGCACGTGTGCGTAATTTATAACCGGACATTACACATCAGTGAATTGGAGTTCATGGAATAAATAAATACGTCTCTCCAGGTATTGCTGGCAAACATTTAATGTGTTATAATTTATTTTTTCGTTATTTTGATGATTTTGTATTTTTAATGGTTTCATCCATATTGGCCCCACAAACCTGTTGATTTCCGGTACATGTGTAAACACATGGGCGATTGAACAACAACGACTAAATAGAATACTTCTTTATTATTATTTATGGTCAATGTAAATAACATTGGCCGGCCCGATATAATAGTTACAGTTGAAGCAAGAACACACTACAAATATAGGTACCTTAAATGCGGTTAACCACGGTTAATCACGGTCAAACACGCTGGTTAACCGGTCAGAAAAAAAGTCTTAACCACGGCAGCACTAATCTGAATGTATCTTTCCTTTAAACTCTTCAATCAGCATCATTTCTTTTAATTTCGAGAAATCTTTCCCAATGTCTTTGGAATGGCATCACCTGTCAAATAAATTTTGCTTTTCGCCGGCAAATTCCACATGAGTTAGATTTTTGTTTTTATAATAATTTCTGAACTTCTGCCTATAGGCCTCTGGAACAAGTTCATATGCCTTGAGTATAGCCTCTTTAACAGTATCATAATTATTACTTTGCTCAGAAGATAGAGCGGAAAAGATTTCTTGGGTCTTCCCTTTTAAAACACTTTGCAATAGCAAAGTCCAGACATCCCTTGGCCATTCTACACTTGTTGTCACTTTTTCAATGTAAAAAATATTTATCAACTTCTTTTTCTTGAAAGGGGGAACTAGCCTAACATGTTTAGTTGCATCAAATCTACTTCGGGAAATTACATTTGAGCCTTGACGCTGTGATTCTAATTCTTTTATTTTTATTTCCTTTTGAATTTCTAATTCTTTTAAGTGCATTTCTTTTTGAGTTTCTATTTCCCTTAATTTTAATTCCCTGTCCTCCTTTTCTTTTTGAGCTTCAATTTTTTTTAATTTAATTTTATTTTCTCTTTCTTCCCTTTCTTTTTGAGCCTGAATTTGTATTTGTTCCCTTTCTTTTTGAGCCTGAATTTCAATTTCCCTCATTTTTTGTTGCATTTCTAACTTTTTTAATTCCAATTCTAACTTTTTGAGTTCAAGGACATCAGTATGTTGTGGTTCAGAGGGGGGAGTTTCAGACTGAGGCAAAAGACCTTCTTCCAAAAAATGATTAACAATGAGCTGTTTAAGTTTATGCTTGTTCAAACCAGGGGTGGTAGGTAATTTTAGGTAATGAGCAAGTTGGAACAAATCCTCCTTCTTAAGAGATTCTAAAAGGGCCAAACTAGGAGAGCCTTCAAATTCAGAAATAAATTCTCTCACAATAAATACCATGATGAAAAGGTTTGCTGGTTCTCAGAATATAAATAATAATACTGAAATTTTCTAAGAAAATTTAAATATTTTAAAAGTGAGCCAAATAATAATTGTAATATGCAAATGAAGTTTTCTCGTTATCTTATATTCAATCTCGGCAACGAGCCCCCAATTTCTGTTACGGTGTGGAAATATTATTGATATTGGTAACAGAAAGAAATGTGAGAATCAGCAACAAAAACTATGAATTTAACTATTCTGAAATTTAATTAAAAAAAATTAATAAAAAAAATGATACAAAGATCTTTTACACTAATTGGTTTACAGAAAATAAAAACAGTGGTACTTATCAATTATAGAATTAGTCCAAAATACAGTTTGACAGAATCCAGTAATCCAGTGGTGAAGAATCTTCTGAAGAAAGTTACCAGCTGGTAGTATTAAATCCAAGTATGTCTCTTCAGAAGCAGTATCCTGTAGATTTGTAATAAAATTTTCACTTAGAAATTTCAGCAATCTCCAATAAAATATAATAAAATTCTCCACAAAATTCAAATGGAGTAAACATCCAAGAAGTGTTGGTGCCACAGATAATTTCCAAACAATCCAGTAGAATCCTGGCTTTTCACAAAATATTATTATTCTGTTTCACAGAAAGTATAAATTCTCTTTTCCATGACGAATAGATTCTCTTCAAAATTCTCTTTTGGAATCAATCTTCCAAAATCACAAAGAAGCACTGCTTCTATAATAAATGCACTGTTCTGAAACAATAATAATCTCCAATGGAAACAACTGAAGTGAGTCTTTCTGAAATGGCTTTCTAAAAATGAGTTTTTATGTGTACCCATACTATGTATGGTCTTTGGTGTAAATCCGATAATTTGATCCTGAGATTTTATCCCTTTATCCTTCAAATTGAAAAATTTGCTTGGATTGTCAAGTTTCTTTATATTTGTGTTCAGGTTACTGATGTGCCAAGCTGTATAGTTTTTGGTGTAAATCTGTTATTTTGATCCTGAGATATTAACCCTTTTATCCTTCAAATTGAAAATTCCTCCAATCCCTTTGGCATTCGATAACTTGAAAAATATTGCTTGGATTGTCAAGTTACTTTATATTTGTGTTCAGGTTACTGATGTGCCAAGCTGTATAGTTTTTGGTGTAAATCTGATAATTTAATCCTGAGATATTAACCCTTTATCCTTCAAATTGAAAATTCCTCCAATCCCTTTGGCATTTGATAACTTGAAAAATATTGCTTGGATTATCTAGTTACTTTATATTTGTGTTCAGGTTACTGATGTGCCGAGCTGTATAGTTTTTGGTGTAAATCTGATGATTTGATCCTGAGATTTTAACCCTTTATCCTTCAAATTGAAAAATTCCTCCAATCCCTTTGGCATTCGATAACTTGAAAAATATTGCTTGGATTGTTAAGTTACTTTATATTTCTGTTCAGGTTACTGATGTGCCGAGCTGTATAGTTTTTGGTGTAAATCCGATAATTTGATCCTGAGATATTAACCCTTTATACTTCAAATTGAAAAATTCCTCCAATCCCTTTGGCATTCGATAACTTGAAAAATATTGCTTGGATTGTCAAGTTACTTTATATTTGTGTTCAGGTTACTGATGTGCCATGCTGTATAGTTTTTGGTGTAAATCTGATATTTTAATCCTGAGATATTAACCCTTTATCCTTCAAATTGAAAAATTCCTCCAATCCCTTTGGCATTTGATAACTTGAAAAATATTGCTTGGATTATCTAGTTACTTTATATTTGTGTTCAGGTTACTGATGTGCCGAGCTGTATAGTTTTTGGTGTCAATCTGATGATTTCATCCCGAGATATTGACCCTTTATCCTTCAAATTGAATGTTCCTCCAATCCCTTTGGCATTCGATAACTTGAAAAATATTACTTGAATTGTCAAGTTACTTTATATTTGTATTCAGGTTACTGATTTGCCAAGCAGTATAGTTTTTGGTGTAAATCTGATGATTTGCTCCCAAGATATTAACCCTTTATCCTTCAAATTGAAAATTCCTCCAATCCCTTTGGCATTCGATAACTTGAAAAATATTGCTTGGATTGTCAAGTTTCTTTATATTTGTGTTCAGGTTACTGATGTGCCGAGCTGTATAGTTTTTGGTGTAAATCTGTTATTTTGATCCTGAGATATTAACCCTTTATCCTTCGATTTGAAAATTTCTCCAATCCCTTTGGCATTTGATAACTTGAAAAATATTGCTTGGATTGTCAAGTTACTTTATATTTGTGTTCTGGTTACTAATGTGCCGAGCTGTATAGTTTTTGGTGTAAATCTGATAATTTAATCCTGAGATATTAACCCTTTATCCTTCAAATTGAAAATTCCTCCAATCCCTTTGGCATTCGATAACTTGAAAAATATTGCTTGGATTGTGAAGTTACTTTATAATTGTGTTCAGGTTACTGATGTGCTGAGCTGTATAGTTTTTGGTGGTAAACTGATAATTTGATCTGGAGATATTAACCCTTTATCCTTCAAATTGAAAATTCCTCCAATCCCTTTGGCTTGAGATAACTCAAAAAATATCAGTCCGATTGTCATGTTACTTTATATATTTATTCAGGTTACTGATGTGCTGTGCTGTATAGTTTTTTATGTAAATCTGATAATTTGATCCGGAGATATTAACCCTTTATCCATCAAATTAGACACTCCTCCAATCCATTTCTATATGTACCCACACCTTGTATGGTGTACATAATGTTGGCATCCGTGGTGGTCCTCCATCATACAGCTTTCTACTAGTTGCGCATATGGGTACACATCTGACGATTTCATCGGCCTATTTTTGAACCCTGTTGACAAACCTTTATATAGTAACCAGAAAAAATGTTCCAGAAGATGAAAATTCTTCAAAATTCTAACAGTTTCTAGGGGATTCTGTTAAAGTTGTTAAAGTAAACAAGGTCATTGACCTACTTAAACAATTAAATAATCAACAGCTATATGTACAATATATTGGTGTAACAAAGATGTAAACAAAGGTCACTCAGTGCAAATGAGTCAGACCAGTCAGAAAATGCAGAAATAAAAAATATCTATCTCATTATAATTATTCACTAAGGATATATCAATCTCAATATAATATGGGGGCTATAACATCAGTCAGAAAAGCTGGTGGTTAAAATGTCGAGTGCAATGCTGTATTGTAACGACACTCAGGATTCTTTGTTTCCACGTAATATAGGCATAATTATGTTGTATACTATGCCTACTATTACTGGCAACAACCTGGTACTTTATAACCCCCAGATGAGAGGGTGAAACAAAGTTCAAATCCTAAACGTCGCCTATAAAACTTCGGACTCAAATTGTTGTGTTTGGTCCGAAATCACTGGCTTTTATTTCGAGCGATAAATGATGTAATTGCACGTGCATGTCGTCACACGTCCTCATCATGGTTCTTTTCGAATATCAGGTTGTATAAAAAAATTTGAGGTCAAGCGTCGCAGTCACTGTCAGGATTCGTGGATTTTGTGTTGTTTTGGGTTTGTATTTTTATGAAACCTCCGACCAGATGTAGTATTGTGTGTCCGGTGGGAATTTAGGGAATTGTAGGAGGAAAAAATACATATTTTCCACTTCAGTTATTCAGCATTTTAGCGACCAGAATGCCCACAGAGAGCACCAAAAAATCAAAATTTTCCTGGGGGTCACCCCCATCTATACGCACGTGCCTTCGGCAGGTGCGGCAGACGACTTCTGCATCTGAATTTCACTTTCTTTAAACTACCAGACCCACAAATTTTCCCCCTAGCGGAAACCCTGCTTAACAAGAGAGTAGATTACCACTGACCCAACTGCCCTTAGAGTTTGAGGTGTGCTATTGCACCTCTCTCAGTCACATGGAGTGTGGAAATCAGCACTCCTCTACCCTTCCGAATCGCACCTCCGTATACTGATGTGATAGTTCATCAAATGTCTTCTCATCAAATGTCAGTATTCATGTCACCTGATTCATAAAATGAGCAAAACGTAACCCATGTGCAACCAATGAACACCAAATAATTGGCCTCCCCCCTCCCCCCCCAGTAAGTAACCCACGTGCACATGAAGACACTTCAGAAGAACTAACACATTGTATCAATATGCAGAAACACCCAGCCATTCTCACACCCTCCTCTTAATGATGTGAGATGAATTTACAGAATCATTAATTTTCTATGCACTCTATCACCTTATTTGCCTACCATCCCTTAAGTCCCCATTGAACTTGGATGTGAACTTCTATAGACTGAAAATTACCCAGCAGCAACTAACAACAAAAAGAGTGATGCACATAACCATAAAACGTAACCACAATTAAATGTGATTTAAAGAACTTGGCACCAAAAATGACATTAAAACAAAATGTTTGATGGCCAGGGTGCTCAGTCCCTTTCATAGCTCTTGTGAGGTTCTAGAAATAGTAGCCCTAACTAGGACCGTCAGATAACTACCTTCTTCCACTTTCATAAAGGGAAGTGAGAGGTGAAGGTAGCCGGTTTCCCTGACCATGAATTATTCTAGAATATTGATGTAGAATATTTTAGATTACATTACACTGAACATTCCAGAATATTCTAAGATGTTACTGCTAATTGGAACATCCTAGAATAATATAGCCATATTTATAACCTGGAATTTCTAGAATATTCCACAGCTCTAATAACCTAGAATATTCTAGGATAGGTTGGAATAACCCAGAATAGACTGTATTGATGTCTCATTCCAAGATGCATATCAGATTTCATGTCTTTCGAACTGGAATAACCTAAAACGTGAATTTTCAGTAGCTGATATAGGATATTCCAGAATAAACTAGGATATTGCAGGGGCAAAAAAGATCATAATTGCTTGAAGTCACCAGAAAATCTGAAATTGTAATAAAAGTGGGCTGATAATTTTCAGTTTCGAGAGTGTACATTTAAATTTGCACCTCCCTAATGTTGCAACACAATTGCATTCAAAATCAGAATCCAGTCAAATTACAGATGTCTTAAGAAATGCATGGTCCTTCCTGCCGACCATGTGCACACTATTTATTCTGCAGATATGGAAATTAATTGTTTAGAATGCTAGTTAGGCCACACAAAGTAGATCTGTTTCTCAGGCCATTATTTGTGAAATTGCATGCGGGCAAGCGGTTTTTAGCTCAACTTTGACGAAGTCAAATTTGAGCTATTGTCATGGCCCGTCGTCCGTCTGTCCGTCTGTCCGTACGTCAACAATTGGCTATGGCTCGGGCTAGAGGTCGTATTTATGAACCGATCTTTACGAAACTTCTTGTGTACCTTTGTTATGACCCTGGGACGGGAACGAGTGTTTTTAGGTGTGGTCCGAAATTCAAGATGGCTGCCAGCGGCCATTTTGTACCGATGATGCAAAAATCAGTTTTTTGTACAGAACTTCTGTATGAAAGTTCTGATTTGAATAAAGTTTTGTATAAATGTTTAGTACCATGGAATACATCACATATAATACGGGTTTTTTTCTCGTGCGTAAATTATGCAAATTAGACTGACTTTGATTTATTTAGTGTTACTTTCAGAGCTGTAAGTGCCAAGCTGCTATGGCTCGGGCTAGAGGCCGTATTTATGAACCAATCTTTACGAAACTTCTTGGGTACCTTTGTTATGACCGTGGGACGAGAACGAGTGTTTTTGGGTGCAGTCCCAAATTCCAGATGGCTGCCAGCAGCCATTTTGTACCGACGATGCCGAAATCTGTTTTTTGTACAGAACTTCCATATGAAAGCTCTGATTTGAATAATTTTTTGTATGAATGTTTAGTACCATGGGATACATTACATATATTACAGGTTTTTTTCTTGTGCACAAATTAGGCTAACTTTGATTTATTTAGTGTTACTTTCAGCACTGTGAGTGCAAATCCCAATACGGCTCGGGCTAGAGGCCGTATTTATGAACCGATCTTCACGAAACTTCTTGGGTACCTTTGTTATCACTGTGGGACGAGAAGGAGTGTTTTTGGGTCCAGTCTGAAATTCAAGATGGCCGCTAGCAGCCATTTTGTTCAAAATTAAGTGCAATCAGATTTTTGCACAGAACTTCCAAATGAAAGATCTGATTTGAATAAATTTTTGTATGAATGTTTAGTACCATGGGATACATTACATATAATACAGAGTTTTTCTCGTGAATAAATTATGCAAATTAGGGGTCCGGGTGGGACTTAAAAAATTTTGGACCAAAATCCGGAAATTAGTTTTTTGTGTTTTGATGCATTTTGGTCAATTTTAAGAAGAAGAAGAAAAAATTTTAGTCTGAAAATATTTTGTTTGGGACTGAAAATTTCCACACAAAAATAATAATCTACAATGATTGGTCTTAATCTGTAGTCCATTACAGTCACCTTGTAATTCTTTTATTATTGTTGACTGGGCCAAAACAAATACTAATTCCTGTCATATTCATTATTCAGTTGTCTTGGTCACAGCAAGTACTAATTCCTGTCATATCCAAGTTGAGCTACAGAGTCATTGACTCTTTCATTTATTTTATTTTTTATTTCAGTAATTACTTTTTTGCCATCAAAAGTTCATGTTCTTGGTTCAAGTTTTAGGCCTCATAATCTACAGAATAGCATGGGTGGTGGTGTATTTCATCCCTTGAGTGCAAGAAGACTTTGCAATGCTAAAGCATTGCAAAGCCTTCTTGCACTCAAGGGACAAATTCATCAATTTTTTTAACTTGGGTAAAATATCAGACTTAAACTATTTAATTTTTATTTTTTTTAAGTTTAAATTGGTTATAAAAAGAGAGCACGCAGCAACCAAAAGGACCATGCGGGAGGGCCTGAGAAACAGATTTTTTATTTTTTTTAGGCCTTATCTTTCATATTTTTTTTAAATGAATATGTTTATTGTTATCCCTGATGTAAGTAGTTTTACTGTTACAACAATTGATCTAAGATAAAGCAGACATACATAATTTTTAAAAATCTAACACAAAAAATCCTGATTGCCCAAGACTCCATTGAAAGCATACAACTTTTTCTAGTTTCCTGCCAAAATAGATTAAAAAGATTATGCTTACAACTTATATAAATTATTTGTCCTGATTCCAGATTATTCTAAGAAGTGTATCCTCCTACATGTATATACATGCTTATTCAATTGACATATTCAACACCCTGCACACTGTCAAAATATCCAGATTTCAAGTAGCCATTTTTCCCATAACGCAACTGGGAATTGAGCCAATTCAATCTTGTTTGACAGAGCTCATTGAGCTCTGTCAAACAAGATTGAATTGGTTAAATTTCTAGTTGCATTATGGGAAAAATTTGCACCCTGAGCATTAGATATATCGACATCAGTGTGCAGGGGGTTAATTCTAAAACATCATTGTGTTGCTAGGAAAGGTAGGAAGATTTGAAGATGTGTAAATAATAATCATCAGATTTCAGTATTTTGGGTTATTCTTTTTGAAGATTACATGATAAAACTAGACGATTGTAATTTGTTGGACAAATTATGGGCTTTTCCAACTTTTTAATGTGAGAAGGCAGATTGCATATAGCAAAGTAAGGTGTTTGAAATTAACCCTTTCCAAAATTATAGAAAAAAAGCACCCAAAGTTGGCCAATGCTGTCATTTTCAAATCATGCTCTTTTTATTGCCATCACTGACTTGGAGTGTTAAATGTGAGACTAAAACATGAACAGCAATGTTCCTCTATATGTGCAAAACATTTTTCGGCAAACAATTAGTTACTTTAATAGTCATTTCAGCAGAAATAAAGTTGTGTGGGTTTGGATTTAATGAGAGGGAAAATGAGTATACATGTAGAATGCAGTAAAATTCATGAAAATGAAAGGATTTTTCTGGAAAATGCTGTCAAAACATATGTTGGTTTACCGGTATGTGTGACACCAAAACTTATCACAGAAAATTTGTTTCCTCATAATACGCAATCCTTATACGCAACGGAAAATAGATTATTCCAGTCCTAGCCAGGGAAAATGGGGACAGAAAAGTATGAAATTAATCAGAAAATAAATTTTGTCTGATGGTACTCGTGTTTGTACAGCCAAAACTGGTATTGGATAAAGCGGGATGCAAAAACCTATAACACAAAATTTGTTCGCCATTAATTTTTCAGGCAGTTATGGAAAGCACAATGAGTTATTTCTATCTTGTTGCTGGACAAATGGGTTGGCTACTTGTAGCATAATCAAATGGTCCTCTTTTTCACACCATCATTTGAGGGTTAAATCTGACTATCTGAGGTTAAAAGTAAACAGTAAATTTCTTCTGTAATCATTGTTGCATCAATCCTCAACAAAATAATTGTTACAATAGCCTGATAAGAGACAGGGAGGAATCTTGAATCTTGGTACTTGAATGAACATATACAATTTGAAGGTACTCCAATTCAAGGCCAGAGAACTAGGTGAGGGTTAGAACTTTGAAAAAGACATATAACATCAAAATTGTTCTTGGATGAATGCCCTAGCTCCTTATGGAAAACATTTTGAGAAAATATGGCCCCAGTGATGAGAAATCGCATGTAAAAGCTGGCGAAATAAACTATTATTCCAACAGTACCCTTATGGGAAGTCTTAAATCTGCAAAGGGTTAAACTTTTAATAACAACACAAAAGTTGTCATACTTTGATTGCTGCATGCAGCCATAGAAACCATTCAGTGCACAATCATTCAGAAATGGAAAAAATTGTCCCATACCAAATTCTGAAAAAATGGGAGATTGTTTGGATAGTACCTTCATTTATGCCACCAGAATGGGCATAGGGTTAAACTTTACAAGGAAACTTACAACAACAAATATCCTCGGTATTCTATTGTGAATACAGACATGCAAAGTGTTTGAAATTAACCCTTTCCAAAATGATGGAAAAAGAGTAACATTTTCAAATGGTACTCTTATTCTCACCCTCATTATGCTTTCAGGAGAGTTAAATCTGAGATTAAAAAGTAAACAGTAACTTTCTTACACAATCATTGTTTCATCTATCCATACCAAAATAATTGTTACAACAACCTTGAAATTAGAGAAATTTGCCCTTGAAGTTGGTGAATTTTGAAGAAAAAAGCTATATTTATGTCATTTTGGTCAATGGGGGTTAATTTTGAAATATTTATGTGGTGATTTTGGTATATCATGTTATGCTTTAAATGTGTGGGAAATTTGAGGTAATTAACTGTTAACAATTTTGAGACATTTGAAAAATAGTGAAATTTTGATGGTTTTGGCAGAATATTTTGAAAATAAGCATTTTCACAAACACGTCGATACCTCATTATTCTATATATTGTGACAATAAATAAGTTTACCAAATCTGGTTGAAATCGTGCAGCTTGTTTTTGAGTTATGTTGAAAATGAGAAAATTTTGAAGGTTTTGGCAGAATATTTTGAAAATACATGTTATCACAGATATAGCGATACCTCATTTCACCAAATTTTATGACATTGAATAAGTATGCCAAATTTGGTTGAAATCATACAGCTTGTTTTTGAGCAGTGCAACAGACAAAATTGATGGTGAAAAAAAAAAAAAAATAGAAAATTAAATTTTGAGATTAAAAAGTCAACAGTAATCGTCTTCTGCAATCATTATTGCATCTAACCATACCAAAATAATTGCTACAACAACCTTGCAGTTAGAGCAAATGAGTACAGATATTGGCAAAATGCACTTGACAATCAAATTTGTTTGGACAGTACTGTTCTTTAAGTGGCCAAAGCACATGTTGGATTAAACCCCAAAGCATAACTTACACAGCAGCATATTCTTTCATTAAGTGTCTCTTCATATAGCAAAACAAAGTGTTTAAAATTAACCCTTTCCAAAATGATGGGAGAAAGCAAAGTTGGCTAATTTTGTCATTTTCAAATGGTACTCTAATGCTCACCCTCATTGAACTTGAGGGTTAAAGATGAGATTAGAAAGTAAACACTAACTGTCTTCTGCAATCACTGTTGCATCTACACATACCAAAATAATTGTTACAACTACCTTGCAATTAGAGAAATTGGCCCTTGAAGTTAGTCAATTTTGAAGATAAAATGCTATATTCATATCATTTTTGGCCAATAAGGGTTAATTTTGAAATATTTGTGTGATGATTTTAGTGCATCATACTATGCTCTAAATGTGTGGACATCAATCACAGACTGTGTGTCTGATAAGAGACCATGAGGGATCTTGAATCTTGGTATTTGAATGAATATGTGCAAGTTGAGGGTACTCCATTTCAAGGCCTGACAAGTGGGTGAGGTTTAAAACATTGAATAAAACATATAACAGCAAACATTTTCTTGGATAAATGCCTTATCTTTTCCTGTCGAATATTTTGAGAAAATATGGCTTCAGTGCTGCGAAATCGCATGTAAAAGTTGGTGAAAATAACAGTTATTCCGATAGTACCCTTATGGGGAGTCTCAAATCTGCCAAGGGTTAAACTTTTAATAATAACATGTAAAACAAAATATTTCATACTTTGCTGCATGCAGCCACAGGAAACATTCAGAGCTCAATCAATTAGACATGGAGTAAATTGTCACTTAAACTTATCAAATTCTGAAAAAAATGTGAGCTTATTTGGACGGTACCTACATTTATGCAAACAGAATGGGTATAGGGTTAAACTTTACAACCAACTTACAACAGCAGATATGAACGGTAGTCAATTGTGAATACAGACATGTAACGTGTTTGAGATGAACCCTTTACAAAATGATTAAAACAAGTAACCAAATTTGGCTAATTTTGGCATTTTCAAACATCACTCTTGTTCTTGCCTCATTGTACTTGGGGGTTAAATCTGAGATTAGAAAGTAAACAGTAACTTTCTTCCACAATTGTTGTTGCATCTATCCATACCAAAATAATTGTTACAACAACCTTACAAATAGAGAAATTTGCCCTTGAAGTTGGTCAATTTTGAAGACAAAACTGCTATATTCATTTCATTTTTGGCCCTAGGGATTAATTGTGAAATATTTGGGTGGTGATGTTGGTGTACCATATTATGCTTTAAATGTTTGGAAACTTAGAGCCAGATAACTGTAAACAATTCTGAGACTTGAAAAATGGTGAAATTTTGATGGTTTGGGCAGAAAATTTTGAAAATAAGCGTTTTAACGAATATGACGATACCTCATTTCTCTAGATGTTGTGACAATAAATAAGTGTATCAAATCTGATTGAAATCGTACAGCTTGTTTTTGAGCAATGTTGAGAAATGGGGAAATTTTGAAGGGTTTGGCAGAATATTTTGAAAATACACGTTTTCACAGATATGGCAATACTCCAGTTCAAGGCCTGAGAAGTGAGTGAGGGTTAAAACACTGAATAAAACATGTAACATCAAGCATTTTCTTGGATGAATGCTCTGTCTTTTCATGGGGAACGTTTTGAGAAAATATGGCTTCACTGCTGAGAAATCGCATGTAAAAGTTGGTGAAAATAACAATTATTCCATTAGTACCCTTATGGGGAGTCTCAAATCTGCCAAGGGTTAAACTTTTAATAATAACATGTAAAACAAAATATTTCATATTCTGCTGCATGCAGCCATAGGAAACATTCAGAGCTCAATCAGTTAGAAACAGAGTAAATTGTCACTTAAACTTATCAAATTCTAAAAAAAATGTGAGCTTATTTGGATGGTACCTACATTTATGCAAACAGAATGGGCATAGGGTTAAACTTTACAACCAAACTTACAACAGCAAATATGCTCGGTAGTCAATTGTGAATATGGACATGTAAAGTGTTTGAGATTAACCCTTTCCAAAATGATAAAAAAGTAGCCAAATTTGGCTATAATTTTGGCATTTTCAAACAGCACTCTTATTCTCGCCGCATTGTACTTGGGGGTTAAATCTGAGATTAGAAAGTAAACAGTAACTTTTTTCCGCAATCGTTGTTGCATCTATCCATACCAAAATAATTGTTACAACAACCTTACAAATAGAGAAATTTGCTCTTGAAGTTGGTCAATTTTGAAGACAAAATTGCAATATTCATTTCATTTTTGGCCCTAGGTCTTAAATGTGAAATATTTGTGTGGTGATTTTGGTGTACCATATTATGCGTTAAATGTTTGGAAACTTAGAGCCAGATAACTGTAAACAATTCTGAGACTTTTGAAAAATGGTGAAATTTTGATGGTTTTGGCAGAAAATTTTGAAAATAAGCAGTTTCACGAATATGATGATACCTCATTTCTCTAGATATTGTGACAATAAATAAGTTTACCAAATCTAGTTGAAATCGTACAGCTTGTATTTAAGCAATGTTAAAAAATGGTGAAATTTTGAAGGTTTTGGCAGAATATTTAGAAAATACGTGCTTTCACGGATATGGCAATATCTCATTCAACTAGATTGTATGGCATTACATAAGTATGCCAAATTTGATTGAAATGTTACTGCTGTATGAAAGTTCTGATTTGAATAAATTTTTGTATGAATGTTTAGTAACATGGAATACATCACATATAGTATGTTTTTTTTCTCGTGCAGAAATTATGCAAATTAGATGAACTTTGATTTATTCAGTGCTACTTTTTCACTGTAAGTGCACATGTCAATACGGCTCGGGCTAGAGGCTGTATTTATGAACCGATCTTCACAAAACTTCTAGGGTACCTTTGTTATCACCTTGGGACGAGAACGAGTGTTTCTGGGTGCAGTCCAGAATTCAAGATGGCTGCCAGTGGCCATTTTGTACCGAAATTAGGTCCAATCAGTTTTTGGTCACAACTTCTACACAGCTCATATTTGTGAACTGATCTTCACGAAACTTCTTGGGTACCTTTATTTTCACCTTGGGACAGGAATGAGTGTGTTTTGGGGTGCCTTTGTTATCACTGTGCTATGAGAACAAATATTTTGGGGTTCAGTCAGACCCACTCTGGGACTCAAAGATTTCTTTTCTAGTTTAGCATCTGACTGTCACCCACCTTTACAATACTTTACCTATACATTTGTTACAAGCAACGGTCAGTATTTATGTACAGACCGTTACAATACTTTATATGTACCTTTGTTATCAGGTCATTACCTAGATGTTTGTCATTGCTGTGTCACATACTATAATGTACATGTTTTTGTCTTGACAAGTTGAGCTACAGTGTCATTGACACTTTCATTGTACAGAAGTCTTGTATGAAAGTTCTGATTTGAATAAATTTCTGTATGAATGTTTAGTAACTTGGAATACATCACATATAATACAGGTTTTTTTCTCGTGCAAACATTATGCAAATTAGATGAACTTTGATTTATTCAGTGCTACTTATACACAGTAAGTACACATGTCAATACGGCTCGGGCTAGAGTCTGTATTTATGAATCCATCTTCACGAAACTTTTTGGGTAGGGCTGTCACGATTTTTCAATTTAGGAATCGATTAATCATCGCAAATAATCGATAATAATCGATTAATCGTACCTAGACGACCCCCCACCCACTCTCCCTCTCTTTGAAGTCGATAAAAATGAAGTTCAAGTCAGCTGACCTACCTCAAGTAAACAACGAAGACGATCAACTTTTTGGTACATTCAAAGCTTTGATGTTCTGAACTTTTGAACCATCAGTGTAATAATCAAGACCGGTCGGCAGTTGCGATCTTTGCAGCTGCCGACCGGTCTTGATTATTACACTGACGGTTCAAAAGTTCAGAACATCAAAGCCTTGATGAATGTACCTGAAAGACAATTGCCTCCAACAGCTTCTTGGGGGTTTAACATCGATGTTCTTAACTCAATACCTTTAGAAACAATAGTTTCTTCATCAAATTTTCTTTTAATTATTAGACATCTAAAACGGGATACAATTTACCGATTATTCGACAACGAAAAATACTAATCGATTTCGCCGTGATCGATCAACAATCGATTAATCGATTGATCGTGACAGTCCTATTCTTGGGTACCTTTGTTATCACCTTGGGATGAGAACGAGTGTGGTCTGGATGCGGTCCAAAATTCAAGATGGCTGCCAGTGGCCATTTTGTACCAAAATTAGGTCCAATCAGTTTTTTGTCACAACTTCTATACAGCTCATATTTATGAACTGATCTTCACGAAACTTCTTGGTTACCTTTGTTTTCACAATGGGACAGGAACGAGTGTGTTTTGGGGTGCCTTGTGCTATGAGAACAAATATTTTGGGGTTCAGTCAGACCCACTCTGGGACTCAAAAGATTTCTTTTCTAGTTTAGCATCTGACTGTCACCCACCTTTACAATACTTTACCTATACATTTGTTACAGGCTACGGTCAGTAGCAAATACAGAAACCACTGCTATCTGATGAAAATAATGGAAGTGTCAAGTTTTTTGTGAAACATCATCCATGTAAATTTTTTATGGGGCCCGATTGTGATTGGTTGGGCTGAAACTGTTGGCTCATTTTCACAACCGACTAACCGAGAGCTATAACTGGATATTTCACCAAATCTGGGGTCAAAACTAGAGGAATTGGAAAGCAGTATTTTCAGAAACTATTCTGCAGTGTGTATACAAAGGAACGTTGTCGAGTACTCGACTTTGTTCGTTTGTGCACATACTACGGAATAGTTTCTGTGGTTACTTAGTACTCATGGAAATTGCCGATCTTTAACAAAGTCTTGAATGCGAAAGTCAATTATTTCTCAGTATATACAGTGCTGCTTCGAGGTGTAATCTAACCCAAAATGGAAGCTGCAGATTTACTATTGTTTTAACCGTGGAATGACGGATCACTATCGATATTTTGGATAACCAGTTGACATTTTTTTCAAATTGGTTAGGTAAGTAACCAGTTCCAAACCGGTTATCCTGATAAACATTTCATGACTAATGATTGGTTTTGAATATATTTGTTTGCAGGTGCTTTTGTTGTTAATATCACAGTTGAAACATGTAATTTGTATAAAAATTAATTTTTACGCAAATGGCCCGTAATGAACCAAGATGGATTGACTGATTTTCATGAGTCAAGCTTAAATCAGCCTTTTTCAGACAAAGATTATGCACTGCTAATGTTCCATGTGTGATTTGTTTTGGAAACGAAGGTTATGTTAACTGCTAGAGGGCTAAATTGTTTTGGGTCATCAAAATTGATTCACATGTTTTTGCTTTGTTATAATTTACAAGAGAGTGCCTATGGGCACTCTCCTATAAATTGTAACAAGGCAGTTCAGTACACACTAAATAATTTCACTTCAAAGATAATACAGTCGAACCCAGTTAATTGAATAGCCACTTTGCCAATGAAAATTATTCAATTAACAGGAATATTCAATTAACAGAGATTGTCACTTTCCTGTATTCTAGAGATAAGCTTAGCATTTATTTTATTTTCTCTTGTTTGACAGAGCTCCATGAGCTCTGTCAAACAAGATATAATAAATTAAATGCCTGTATTAAATGTACTGAGGCCAAAAAGGTCTATAAACAAAGGAAAACTGGGGAGAGTCAGGGTAATTTTTCGACAAGTTACAAGATTTTTTATTCAATTAACAGGAGTTTACTCTATAACCTATATTCAATTAACAGGTCAAATTTGTGCTGGAGGTATGATAAATGGTTTTGTGTTGGGAAATTATATTCAATTAACAGGGATATACAATTAAGAGATATCCAATTAAGGGGGCTTCACTGTATGAAGCACCTCCATTGAATACGAAGCCTTTTATTTGGGGTACACTAGATTCTGATTAAAGCCCAAATACGGGCTTCCAGCACTCTACCAGTTAAGGGGGGCAGGGGGCAGCTGATAAGATGGTAAATGCCGATTTCTTCTATTTGACTTGTTACTATTAATTGTACATAGGCTTTAGAGTAAAGCTTATGGGTCTCTTCATTTGAATTTCAATAAGCCCATTCCAGTGAGGGGTCATAAGCTGTGTAGTCGATGCAACAATTAAAAAAGTAATAAATTTTTGGTGATAATTTTTGTAGAGCTGTAGGTTTACCGAAACCGAACCGAGGTTTTTAGTTTTTTTTAAAAAACCGAAACCGAAACCATCGTCATCCCGTAATCTAAGGTTTTTTGTTTTTTATTATATACACTCTTGCTGCTGAAATTCACAGAATGTAGCCATCCCAGAGTAGTGAGAGTACCCAGACACTGCCAATGGCAGTGTCTGGGTACTCTCACTACTCTGGGATGACTACATTCTGTGAATTTCCGACATTTCAGTTTAGTTGTGTTTGCAGCTTTCTTCAAGTTGCGTGTAGGTGTCAGACCTCGAAAAATGGCCAAGCACAATAAAAGTTCTGTATATTTAGGTAATTATTATATTGGCCTTCCTGATTTTTCATGTATTATAGCTTATTTTGGGCATTCATTGAGTTTCACTCAATTTCACTTCCATTCAGTTATGACTCCGAACATAAGAATGAGTTTTATTGAATTTTACTTGGCCTCATGAACAAACCGAAAACCGAACCGAACCGAGGTTTTTCTCCACTCGAAAAACCAAAACCGAAACCGAACAAGAAATTTAAAAACCTACAGCTCTAAATTTTTGTTAATACAGTGGAACCCACTTAACTGGATATCTATTTATTGTCTAACCCTCCGTTAATTGAATATATTTTCCAAACACCAAACCATACTCCTTCAGTACAAATTTGACTTGCTAATTATAGTGCTGAGCCGACGATCAGAACCAGCCACCACAATCGGCCGATTGTCGGCAATCAGATGACAACGGCAATGGCTCCTGGAACATTGGTTCAGCTGATTGTTGCCAAGCATTTTGTTTTGATTCATTAACCGCATTTTATTATCTTCTGCAATTGTTCAATTGTTAATGTAAAATGATGTCAATGGTACCATTCAGTACAGTTGAGAAAGAACCAGAATGTGTATGCTTAATCTTTCTAGATCCCCCTTTAAAGGATATACAAGTTAAACGACATGTAAAGCTTACAATTGAGCATACTTGCGGCAATCGTCAGTTCATACCAAAAAAGTGAAGGTTACATTGACTGCATGGGATCGCAGTAAAATTACCAGTCGCATGCATTTGGGTGGTAAAAGTTTAACACTGTGAAAAAATGTTCAATTTAATGTAGTTCTGTGCTAGCCTCGACTCGTCTAGTTGTGCACAGTATTACAGTTGGAATCAGAATCGGCCAATTGTGAGCTCAAATAACCAGTAATCTGTCAGTGACCTTTTTGGTAATCGGTTATTACAAAAAGGTTTTCGATTATCCAAATTCTTGTGATCTATCAGAGATTTACTTTGACAGCCACTGTATTACCTATGTCTTTAAACTTTTTTAGGCTCATACATTCAACATAGGAATTTAATCGTATATTCTGTGTGACACAGATCTCCTTGAGGATTGAGCTCTTTCAAACAAGATATAATAGAATAACTGCTCAGTTTATTTCTAGAAAACAGGAATTTTAACCGTTGAACAAATCGGCTGCAGTCGTCAGCATAATTTTACAAATTAATCTGTTGAAGAAAAAATATTTTCCAGAGTAAAAACATATCATGGGGCTTTAGTTTCACTTACATGTCAGATGATGTGTGTAAGCTCTTTATTTCCAGTCTTGTGTTTTGGTGATGGTATAGCCATGATAGCTGGCATGAACTTTACATTCTTATATAAGGTTCCTGTGAAGCTGTGAAAATCTCAAATGTCCTTAAATATAAAAATGAAATTTTCATGGCTTGTACGTATCACTGGAAGGGCCATGAAATGTCTTAAAATCTACCTTTTTAAATCGTGGACAGTATAAAAATTTCACTGTCACATTTTATTTGGCATTGAGGCTTGGAAAACTCAAGATTTTTCCACGAATCTGTGTCAGGGACTGTTATCAAGGGTGCGTGACTGTGTGTAGTTAGTGGGGTGTCCTCACCTCCCAAACCCCACCTCCACCTCAATTCTCAATTTTTTCCAATCAGAACATTTCCATCTGTATTAATACGCAGTCTTACATATCAATATTCTCGTGCAAGTAGTCATGGACTTACAAGACCAGGGCTCGATATAACTGGATTCGCATCACAATTCGCAATGCATTTTTAGAGCTTTGTGATACAAAATATATTTTTGAATAGCTGAAAGTGAATCATAAAATTATGTTGCTTTCATGAGAAATTTATCGATGTCGGACCTGTACGTGATGGAATTACATACACCAGCCATGACCAGCGGTGTTAAAAGGTGTGAATTGTCATGTAATATGGAAAAGTATTTGTCGAATATAAATAAAGCAAAACCTCACTTTCCCCCAAAATTCTCTTGACCATTACCCATGTATTGCGGTCTAATAAGAAACATCTGTCTATCAGTAACAGTTGATTGAAGAAGTCCAACACGATTGAAATTGAACACAAACTAACACAGTGAATTATTGTTAAACCTCCCTTTACACAAAACACAATACATCTTTTAACAATTTCCATAATTTTTGTCATCAACTTTTTGACATGACATACAAGATGATAAAAATAGAAATGCCCTTCACAAAATGTGCATCCATAATTGAACTCGAGAAAGAACAAGGTGTCTATGTGAGTAACATGCACATATTACTGACATAAAATGCCATGAATTTGCTACCTTTTTTGGAAATGATATTTGGGAATGTGTTACCATATCTATTATAGAATCTGATTACTAATCTGTGTAGATTGACGGGTCTACCGATACAAGTGTCTCAGAAAAGGAACTGTGTTATGTAAAAATTGTGAAGAAGGACCAACCACAGGCTTGTCATTTTGAGGTGGGTAATCAGCCGCAGTGGCCTGCATAAACTAAAATTTCTGTAGATCATAAACAACTGCCTCATGCAAAATACCGCGGGCAATAAATATCTATCAGCTTCAGTATGATAATAGAGCTTGAGACGTTGCGGCACACAGTCCCAGTTAAAATTTAGATTTTTTCTCAGCATTATATTTCGTCAAATGGCCAGGAGCAGGAGGTGCCTGTGCATGTAATTTCACCCTCGCCTGTCAAGAATTATGCACAGAACACGCCAACAAAATTTCGAAACATTCCAATAAAAATTGTTATACAAATGAGCGAAGTGACCAACGTTTCATATCTGTAAAATGTCACTCATTTTGTCAATGTGAGGATTCCTTCAAGTATAAAAACTTATCAATGAATTTGTATCAGAAGTCAGTGATAGGCTATTTATTAGCTCACCTGACTGAAAGTCAGGGTGAGCTTTTCTGATCACTCTTTGTCCATCGTCTGTCGTATGTCTTGAAGGTGGTGTTTGGGTCATTTTCTCCCAAGCCACTGGCTGCAGTTCAATGAAAATTCACATGAGTAGCGGTTATATAGGGGCGTTTGGGTTTTTCTACAAATTGGGTTTCTGCTCATATTGTGGAGGGGGTGGTGCCAAAATGCACAAAATTTTTTAAAATCTTCTCATGAACCAACCGTAGCAGAGACTTGATATTTGGTATGCAGCTTCCATTTGAGGTGTAGACTCAAATTTATTCAGGACAAGTTTGACAGGCAATATTTGGCTTTGTTCTAGGAGGGGCAAGAATTATCGCCAAGCCCAAAATTTCTATTTTCCAAACCGAGAGGCAGATTTGAACCACATTTGATATGAGGGCTTATTAATTGGGTAATAAGTACTTCATTTATGGCCAAACTTTTTTTCCCGTCACCCCATGGAAACCGCAGGAGCTAAAAACAGAAAAAAATTAAAACTCTCATATCTCCAAAACTACATGGCCCTGAGAATTCTTTTTGGGTGTGAAGCTTCCTTAAGACCAACAGAATGGAATGGTGAAAAAAAAATTGCTATCGGTTTTATCATGAGGTACTTTTTTGGGACTTTGAAAAAGTGCGGAGTATGCATTTTTATCCCTACATTTTAAAAAATGTGGGGATATTGTTGTGATCTCCGTCCGTACTTCCGCACGTCCAGTTTTGTAATTCGAAACGCTGTAACTTTCTACAGTTGTTCAATAGGGTCTGTGCAATCCAAAAATACCACTTTTAAAGTTTTGCGCCACTTTTCACTTTTCTTTCGAATAATCCCAACCTATGTAATTCAGAGTTCTATAACTGTACTAGGGTGTTGCTAAATGATCTGGAGATGTGCACGAAGGTTTCAGATTTTTCAGGTGCCATGTGGCTGTGTAACAGTTGCCACTATCGTGTTTTCTTAGACCGTTTCCGGCAAAAGGCTCCTAGGGTATGTAATTCAAAATGCTAAAACCATACTCAAATGTTGCAGTAGGGTCTGTAGATGCGCACAAAGGTTTTCGGATTGTTCATGTGCCATGTGGCTGTTCCACCGTTGCTACTTTTGTGTTTTCTTAGACCGTTTCCGGCAAAAGGCAACTAGGGTATGTAATTAGAAACGCTAAAATCATGCTCAAATGTTGCAGTGGGGTCTGTAGATGCACACGAAGGTTTCAGATTTTTCAGCTGCCATGTGGCTGCGCCACCGTTGCCACTTTCGTGTTTTCTTAGACTGTTTCTGGCGAAAGGCTCCTAGACTATGTAATTCGAAATGCTAAAAGCATGCTCAGATGTTGCAGTAGGGTCTGTAGATGTTCACGAAGGTTTCCGATTTTTTGGGTGCCATGTGGCTGTGCCACCGTTGCCACTTTCATGTTTTCTTAGACCGTTTCCGCCGAAAGGCTCCGAGGGTATGTAATTCGAAACGCTAAAACTATTCTCAAATGTTGCAGTAGGGTCTGTAGATGCGCACAAAGGTTTCGGATTTTTCAGCTGCCACGTGACAGCGCCACCGTTGCCACTTTCGTGTTTTCTTAGACCGTTTCCGGCGAAAGGCTCCTAGGGTATGTAATTCGAAATCCTAAAACCATGCTCAAATGTTGCAGTAGGGTATGTAGATACGCACGAAGGTTTCAGATTTTTGGGGGGCTCTGCCACCGTTGCCACTTTCGTATTTTCTTAGACCGTTTCCAGCGAAAGGCTCCTAGGGTATGTAATTCGAAATGCTAAAAGCATGCTCAGATGTTGCAGTAGGGTCTGTAGATGCACACGAAGGTTTCAGATTTTTTGCGTGCCACGTGGCTGTGCCACCGTTGCTACTTTAGTGTTTTTTAGACCGTTTCCGGCGAAAGGTTCCTAGGGTATATAATTCGAAATGCTAAAACCATGCTCAAATATTGCTGTGGGGTCTGTAGATGCGCACGAAGGTTTCAGATTTTTCAGGTGCCATGTGGCTGTGCCACCGTTGCCACTTTCGTGTTTTCTTAGACTGTTTCCGCCGAAAGGCTCCTAGGGTATATAATTCGAAATGCTAAAACCATGCTCAAATGTTGCAGTGGGGTCTGTAGATGCGCACAAAGGTTTCAGATTTTTCAGCTGCCACGTGGCTGGTCCACCGTTGCCACTTTCCTGTTTTCTTAGACCATTTCCGGCGAAAGGCTCCCAGGGTATGTAATTCCAAATGCTAAAACCATGCTCAAATGTTGCAGTAGGGTCTGTGGATGCGCATGAAGGTTTCGGATTTTTTGGGTGCCACGTGGCTGTGCCACCATTGCCACTTTCATGTTTTCTTAGACCGTTTCCGGCGAAAGGCTCCTAGGGTATGTAATTCTAAACGCTAAAACCATGCTCAAATGTTACAGTAGGGTCTGTAGATGCGCACGAAGGTTTCGGATTTTTTAGGTGCCACGTGGCTGTGCCACTGTTGCCACTTTCATGTTTTCGTAGACCATTTTCTGCGAAAGGCTCCTAGGATATGTAATTCGAAATGCTAAAACCATGCTCAAATGTTGCAGTGGGGTCTGCAGATGTTCACAAAGGTTTCAGATTTTTCAGCTGCCACGTGGCTGTGCCACCGTTGCCACTTTCATGTTTTCTGAGACCCTTTCCGGTAAAAGGCTCCCAGGGCATGTAATTCGAAACGCTAAACCCATGCTAAAATGTTTCAGTGGGGTCTGTAGATGTGCACGGAGGTTTCACAATTTCAGCTGCCAAGTGGCTGTGCCATTGCCACTTTCGCATTTTCTTAGACCGTTTCCGGCGAAAGGCTATGTAATTCGAAATCCTAAAACCATGCTCAAATGTTGCAGTAGGGTCTGCCGATGCACACGAAGGTTTCGGATTTTTGGAGTGCCACGTGGCTGTGCCACCGTTGCCACTTTCGGGTTTTCTTAGACCGTTTCCGATGAAAGACTCCTAGAGTTTGTAATTTGAAATGCTAAAAGCATGCTCAGATGTTGCAGCAGGGTCTGTATATGCGCACGAAGGTTTCAGATTTCTTGGGTGCCACATGGCTGTGCTACTGTTGCCACTTTCATGTTTTCTTAAACCGTTTCCAGCGAAAGGCTCCTAGGGTATGTAATTCGAAATGCTAAAACCATGCACAAATGTTGCAGTGGGGTCTGTGGATGTGCACAAAGGTTTTGGATTTTTCAGCTGTCACGTGGCTGTGCCACCATTGCCACTTTCGCGTTTTCTTAGACCCTTTTCCAGTGAAAGGCTCCTAAAGTATGTAATTTTTGGGACTTTGAAAAAGTGCTGAGTATGCATTTTTATTCCCGCATTTTTGTCAGGATCTCCGTCCGTATGTCCGTAGTCCAGTTTTGTAATTCGAAACGCTTTAACTTTCTACAGTTGTTCAATAGGATCTGTGCAACCCAAAAATACCACTTTTAAAGTTTTGCGCCACCAAGTGGCTTCTGTGGAGCCACTTGAAAAATGCGCTAATTTTTCACTTTTCTTTCGAATAATCCCAACCTATGTAATTCAGAGTTCTATAACTGCACTAGGGTGTTGCTAAATGATCTGTAGATGTGCACGAAAGGTTTCAGATTTTTCAGGTGCCATGTGGCTGTGCCACTGTTGCCACTTTCGCGTTTTCTTAGACCATTTCTGGCAAAAGGCTCCTAGGGTATGTAATTCGAAATGCTAAAACCATGCTTAAATGTTGCAGTAGGGTCTGTAGATGCACAGGAAGGGTTCGGATTTCAGGTGCCACGTGGCTGTGCCACCATTGCCACTTTCGTGTTTTCTTAGACCCTTTCCGGCAAAAGGCTTCTAGGGTATGTAATAATTCAAAACACTAAAACCATGCTCAAATTTTGCAGTAGGGTCTGTAGATGCGCACGAAGGTTTAAGATTTTTCAGGTACCAAGTGGCTGTGCCACCGTTGCCTCTTTCATGTTCTCTTATACCATTTCCGGCAAAAGGCTCCTGCAGTATGTATTTTGAAATGGTAACACCATGCTCAAATGTTGCAGTAGGGTCTGTAGATGTGCACGAAGATTTCGGATTTTTCAGGTGCCACGTGGCTGTGCCACCATTGCCACTTTCATTTTTTCTTAGACTGTTTCCAGCAAAAGGCTCCTAGAGTATGTAATTCGAAATGCTAAAACCATGCTGAGATGTTGCAGTAGAGTTTGTAAATGCACAGGAAGGTTTCGGATTTTTGGGGTGCTACGTGGCTGTGTCACCGTTGCCACTTTTGTGTTTTCTTAGACCGTTTCTGGCAAAAGGCTCCTGGGGTATGTAATTCGAAATGCTAAACACATGCTCAAATGTTGCAGTAGGGTCTGTAGATGCGTACAAAGGTTTCAGATTTTTCAGGTGCCACCGTTTTGCTTTTGTGTTCCTCCTAGAGTATGTAATTTGAAATGTTAAAACTATGCTCAAATGTTGCAGTAGGGTCTGTAGATGTGCACGGAGGTTTCGGATTTTTGTGGTGCCACGTGGCTGTGCCACAGTTGCCACTTTCATGTTTTCTTAGACCGTTTCCGGCGAAAGGCTTCCAGGGAACATGTATGTAATTGGAAATGCTAAAACCATGCTCAAATGTTGCAGTGGAGTTTGTAGATGCGCACGAAGCTGTGTCAGCTGTGCTGCTCAATATGATTTTAGTGTGTCATACAATACATTTCATCTTTGTATCAAGCATTCATACAAAGTCAAGGATGCAAATGCGGGGATACACTATAGTGTACTTTGCACACAAGTGACACCATCTAGTTTAACACTGTGGGTAATGGGAAAAACATTTAAGACTACTTTTCTCCTAAACCACTGCTCCAAAAGCTTTCAGATTTCACATATAACATCTTTGGAAGATTGTTTCACATGTTTTTTGAAATCAGTTCACTGGGTCCATATTTGGGCTCTCTATGGGAGCCCAAATGTTGAAATTAGTTCAGTATGGGGAATATTCTTTAAAAATCTAAATTCTTCTTCAGATCTACCAATAGGAATCTTTTGATATTTGGTATGCAGCATGCTTAGGGAGGTGAGAGTCTAGTTTGTTCAAGCCAAATCCCTGGGTACATATTTAAGCTGAAAATTTGGGGCCCCGTTCTGCACTTAGAAATTTTGGACCAAAATCAAGAAATTAGGTTTTTTTTGTTTTTTATGCGTTTTGGTCATTGGACAATTTTAAGAAGAAAAAAAAATTTTAGTCTGAAAATATTTTGTTTGGGACTTCGAAAATTTCCGAACAAAAATAAAAAAAATATTTTTTTTTATGCATTTATCTCAATTTTGGGATGTAAAAGTGCAGGAACTGAAAATAGAAGGAAAATCCTGCATTTTGTGTTGGCACAATTGCTTCACCTAGTTGGTATATGCTTTTCTTTGGAGGGGCTTATGCAGCTTATTCAAGTCATATCCCTGGTTTGATATTTAGACTACCATGTCAGGTAAGCGCCCTAAGGCCCCCTAGGACCTCTTGTATTAAATGAATATATCCAGCTAAATAAAAAAAATAAGCAGGACGCTTCACCCCACAACAGCTTAGTTTTAATTTTATTTGCCTTGTGTCATGTCATTTCCCCCCACGCGTGTTGAGTACTCTCCGTTGATGTGCAGAGCTCTGTTTTGAACAGCTGATTCCAGGTTTCCTTTCTTGCTTTCACACTCCCGTTTTTGGAAACATTCAGTTTTCGAAATAACAGCATATCAAAATAGTTCTTTATTGAGTAACAATTCTTCTAATATATTTAACAATATGTATTATTCTTTAGGGGGTTTTTTTCACAAAATTTCTTGCCGGTACCCAAGGTAAACTGTTTGATATTTGTGGGACATCACTGATCACTGGATCGGCAAAGCTCACCTAACTTCGTGTCAGCTGAAGCATAGGCCCGACCCCAGTCACCCTCCTTTAATGAATTAAGGTGGATCAAAAATGGCCCTCCTGGACCCATTTTAGGCACACCATTATGGCCCTCCTGCAATTCTGATAATGACAAGCCTGGAACCAGAAACACTCGATTTCAATATAAATTCTTTGGAAAGTGCAAAAGTTGAAGCACTCCAGGGCAATTTAGAGGTCATCATTCTACACGATTATGATTTTGGAATCAAACTCGTTGGTGTCTGTTCTGATGGAGGAAGTGGTAATATGGGTTGCCGAGGGTTTTTTTTCTGCTCTACTAATGAAGACCCACCCAGGGCTCATTATTGTACACTTCCTAAACCATTGACTCGAAATTAGCGTCAAAAGATGCTTTCAAAAGAACTTTCATTGACAATCTCATTGATTTGTTATTCTCAATGTACAACCTCTATCACAGGAGTCCTAAGCACTTACTGTAGTTTAAAACAGTGGCTGACATCATGGATGAACATTTGAAAGTACCTTAACCCTTTACCCAATGTAATGGCCAAAACTGGCCAGCGCTATTCACAAAAATCGGCAATTTAAATTATATTTTCATTTTTTGTCTCAAAAACATAGGTTATGACCCCTCTTTGGAGCGAGCTCGTTGAGACAAAAAATGAAAAAAAATTAGTTACTCAAGAATTTTGTTTGCAAGTTTGCAAGTGCCGTCTGCTTTTCATGTTAGGTAAAGGGTTAAAAAGCAAATGGAACAAGATGAATACAACATAAACGAAGGGCCTGTGAGAGTTTAATTGATTCTTACCCAGTTATTGTGTAACACCTTGAAAACATGGTGGAAGATAGCAATACCAGATCAGATGATAAGAATAAAATGAAGGTATATCTGAAGCTCCTCAAGTCATGCAAATTTGTTACTCATATGCTCTTGTTCGAACAAGTTTTTACAGTCATATCCAAGTTCTCACTTTCACTACAGAAGGAAAGTACACATTTATCAATGGCCACATGTCTTCTGGAAAAACGGTTGAATCTACTTAGAATCAAACCAGATCTGGTCACTCTACTTATGGTGTAACAAGTCTTGATGAACTTGATTTTCCTATGCAGTCAGCACTGGCATAGGACACTGACATAAGTTTTCCGGATGTTTAAAGTACTTGTTGACATTAACGCACAGGAATTCTTTTAAGCTGAAAGGAATAACTACCTGTACAAAGTAAAAGAATGTTTACACATCCGATTTGGGGACATTCATTCTGAACCATTGTTCAAGTCTTTCAAAATGTTGGATACAGACATGTGGCCTCAGGAGTTTGCAGTTTTGGCTAACATTGGGAATGAACTAGTCACTAATTTCATCAACAACTTCCAAAATCTTTTGGAACTGAGAGGTTTCAATAAGGGCTTGATGTTAGATGAGTGGCAAGAGTTGAAAGTTGTTAGTGCCAGAAATTTGAATCTTTCTCCTGGTGAGGCAGGGCTTATATTTCGATGAGAATCCTAGAATCGATTCGCACAAAGATTCGCAGAATAAAACCGGCGAGAATCCATGTAGATTCTCACTGCACCTTTGCTAGGATTCGCGTGAAACAAATTGAATCAATTTAATCCTTTAACTAACATAGCAGCAACAAATTAACCAATAGAAGGCTAACATGACCTGAAATATTCTGATACTTTGTCAATAAAACCTTACAAATATGGCTGTCATTGGAACTGGCTCATTGAGCCGGTTCCAACGACAGCCATATTTGTAAGATGTTAGTGGTAAATATTGTTCATTTAATTATTTTATCATTTATTTATTATTTATTCTTTAAAAATTATCAGACTTAGTTTTAAAAATTAAAAAAGTGTGTTGGGTAAAAGGTTAACATGTGTTATCAGTGTACAACAGTGGTTGAACCTTGGAGGCATCATGGGATCCTGGGACACTCATACATGTAGTAGGTATGGATTCTCGCAACCATTTTCACGAGAATCCAAATGGATTCTCACAAATTTAGATGAAATATAAGCCCTGTGAGGAAATTGCTGCTCACAAAACATAAAAATGACTATCTGAATATTCTACATATGGTGTCCATTTTGATGGTCTGTCTCTTCTCACTCTGTTGATTTGTTTAGGACTGAAAAACCCTGGCGACTGAATGTTTAGCCTTATGGACCAAGATCTGAAAAGCACACATCTGATGACCCTATTGACTCCATTCGGGAAAATCAGCCCAGAAAATGGCTCACATGACTTCAAAAGTGACAATTACTGTAAGGAGACTGAAATAGCTGATCAGCCTGATCATGATTAATTCCGACCAATTTCAGACTAGATTCACTACAATTATCATAATGAAGTCACCGTGTTCTGTGTTCAGCTTTGCCATTTGTATTTTATCCCCCAAAAGGTGGGTTTGTGCGTGTGTCCATCCCACTTTGGTTTCCTGATGATATCTTTAGCCACAGCTGGCCAGACCAAACATAAAATACAGGTCATGTTCGAATCAGGTGCAGTCCGGCTATTTTTACGAGAGTTATGTCCCTTTTTCGACTTCAAAAACTCATTTTTTGGGGGGGTTTCCCGATGATAACATAAATTGATGTTGACTGATTCAAATAAAAGTTGGTATATAGGTGTATCAACGTAAACCACAGGTCAAGTTTAAATCGGGGTTTAGTCCAACATTGTTTCCCAGAGTTATGTACCTTTTTCAGCTTCGAAAAATTCAATTTTTTTTCAAATTGCACAATTTTTTGGGGCACTTGTGGCTGGGTGGTCTGTTATTGTTACAGTTTCGCATTCAATCAACATGTTCAGAACTTCAGATAATTGTGTTCAAATTAAACAGCTGACATCAAAATCTCTCACAATTTATGAGAGATGATTATTCCCAAGGGGCTGTAGTTGCTATCAAAGGATATTTGAGATGGTGCTGGTATATTTGGGTCAGGGTGAAATTCCATTGAATGAAGATAATAATGATATAAACACTTGCATCACAGTATCTATACTCCTCAAATTTAATGAATTGAGTTCAACTAAAAAGTTTCTCATCAATTTTGACAAGAGAACATGTTATGCATGTTTTCATTAATTTATAATCAAATTCACTTGAGACTGAGATTCGATATAGTAGAAAAGTATTAACCCTTTACCCAATGCAGACGATATCAAAATTTATTATTTGAAAAATCATTCTTTAACATTTTTCTAAAAATTTCAACAAAACCATATCATGTGACCCCTCATTGGAACGTGCTCGACGAGCTCATTCCAAAGAGGAGTCACATGATATGGTTTTGTTGAAATTTTTGAAAAATAATATTTTTTAAGATGCTAAATTTGCATATTACGCGGGCGGATGTGGGCGATTTGTTGGGTAAAGGGTTAACCCTTTACCCAACGAATCGCCTGCATCCACCCACGTAATATGGAAATTCAGCAGCTGAAAAAATATTATTTTTTCGAAAATTTCAACAAAACCATATGTGACCCCACTTTGGAACGAGCTCGATGAGATCGTTCCATAGAGGGGTCACATGATATGGTTTTGTTGAAATTTTTAGAAAAACATTTTAAAAATGATATTTAAAATAATAAATTTTGAAATCGTCTGCGTTGGGTAAAGGGTTAAAACAACATGATTAATAGAGGATATCTAGTGTTTTTGAGTGGATACCGCAAATTAACTCAGGCCAAAAAAAATTAATTGTTTGCTTCCAGTTACATAGCAAAAAAACATAGGGTCGGTAGGTAGGGATATATTTTTTTATTTTTTTTTCCCTTGAATTTGTGCTTGAGTTAATTTTTAGGACCAAATTGTAGGACCAAATTCTTCCAACAGTTGTGACTGAAAAATATACTGCTTTGATATTCTGTTGAGTCTTAATTGCAAAATTACACCCAAAATGGCAGTTTATCAGCAGATGCTTTACTCGTGATTGCAGCAGACATTTGGGGTGTAATTCCACAATTTCAAAATGAAACAGACTGAGGTGCCTTGATAATATTATCATCGGATGTCCTCAGGTTCTGAAGTGAAGTGTGCATTCGCACATCTCATTTTATCAAAGGAAGTGTTAAAATTAGCACTCCTCATCACATGAAATAAATTTTAAGTGATTGTGGTAATGGACTGGTTAAGTATCATCATATTTATCTTGGCAGGGGAAGCACAAATGACTTGCTTTTGTTTATTTGAAAACAATGTACCTTGCGTCAGTCTTCTATCAAACGCTTGCATGCATAATACTTAGAGCAAGATGCTATCATGACATCACTTTGTGCAAACAGCCAATCACTTTGAAGTACAAGTTTAAACCTGCAGTGAATCCCTTGGAGTTTCCCAAGAAAAATATCCTGGTTATAAATTGCGGGAAGGCAATTGGTTGAATGTTCAATGTGACTGACTACGCAACCTTTGCGTAATGCAGTACACATGGTTGTGGCTTTTCACCTCCACTTGTTTTCGACAAATTAGAGGTAAACAATGTTCTATCGCATTCGTAATAATTAATGGTGATTGTTGACACAAACAACTTGAACAGTTTGGAATGAAAAGTAATAAAGAAAGGTCCCATAGTCTGCGAGGTTAGACAGGGTGGGAAAAAGGGAAAAACCCAAATTTAAACTGACAGTAATCCGCACCAGTGAAGTAAATTCACTTCTTGTAAACCCTGATAAATAAGTTGAAATTTGCATTTTGGAGTTAAAAGAACTTTGATATACAATCACCAATTATGATTTAACGATGACAGTTTTGAACATGGTACTGATTATATATATAAATCGGTGTACCAAGAAACCTCCCAGCACTATTAGTACTATTTGTGTTGTTGTTGTAAAAATGGGCATTTGTGCCCTATTTTGGGCTTTACTAAAAGTGACAGGCAATAACTGTCTGTAGCTACATTCTGCCTGAGGAAGCCTTTATTGTCCCTGATATGAATCAGATTTTTTATACAATACCTTGCTCTCTGACATTTAATTGGATAGTGCCTATAAGGCACTATCCAATTAAATGTAATAGAGCAGTATATGATGAGCTTTGATTTGTTGTCAGAAAAAACTCAGCACTTTACCAGTTAAAGCTCAAGGGGAGCTTTACTAATCACTTTCTGTCCGTCATCCGTCCGTCTGTCATAAACTTTACACACTCGACTTCTCACAAACTACTCAACCAAATTGAACCAAATCTGGTGTGCATATTCACTATCATAGGTCAGTTCAAGTTTGCCATTGGGGGAGGGGGCACCACAAGGGGTATAACTCTGATAGCACTCATAACATAAAAAAATCTTCAGATCCAGTGGTTAGAATCTTTTCATATTTTGTACACAACATCTCCAGGGGGGATAGGATTCAAGTTTGTTCAAATCAAGCTGCTGGGATAATATTTGGTCTCCCTATGGGAGCCTTAATTTTAACTTGGTGCAATATGAGGAAATTTCTTTAAAAATCTTCTTCTTCAGATCCAGTGGTCAGAATCTTTTCATATTTGGTATACATCATCTCTAGGTTGGCCAGATTCAAGTTTTTTCAAATCGAGTCCCTGGGTTAATATTTGGACTCTCTATTGGAACCCAATATTAACTTAGTGCAGTATGGGGAAATTTCTTTAAAAATCATCTTCAGCTCCACCAGGCAGAATCCTCTCATGTTTGTATACATCACCTCCCGGGGAGGGGGGGAGGGGACCTCGATAGTACCCATAAAATACAAAAAAATCTTCTTCTCCAGATCCAGTGGTCAGAATCTTTTCATATTTTGTGTACAACATCTCTAGTGGGAGGGGGGGGGGGGGGGGGGGGGGGGGGGGCAGATTCAAGTTTGTTCAAATCGAGTTGCTTTTCTTTAAATTTCTTCAGATCCACCAGTCAGAGTTCTCTCATATTTGGTATACATCATCTCTAGGGGGTCCCAGATTCAAGATTGTTCAAATCGAGTTAGTTCCTCATTTAATATTTGGGTTCCCAATGGGAGCCCGAATTTTAACTTGGTGCAGTATGAGGAAATTTCTTTAAAAATCTTCTTCTTCAGATCCACCAGTCAGAATCCTTTAACATTTGAGTTCCCAGATGAATTAGAGTGCTTTTATGTGAAAATGTTTTTACCCTATGCCCCCTCCCCTCCCCCTCCTAATTAGGGGGAGGGGGGGGACAGTTAGATGTAACAAAATGTTTGGTTGCATAATATATTTTGAAAGATTTAGAGTGATTTTATGCAACCCCCCCCCCCCCCCCCCAAAAAAAAATAAAAAATAAAAAAAATACCCCTATAATCACCAACCACACTCCCCACCCTGGGGGGGGGGGGGGGGAGTCAATTACACAGAGGAAAAAAAATTGCTACAAAATGCGTTTTGAAGGTATTAGAGTAAATTTATGTAAAAATTCAAGTTTGTTCAAATCGGGTCCCTTGGTTAATATTTTGCCTCACTATTTGGGCCCAAAGCTTAACTTAGTGCAATATGTGAAGACATTTCTTTAAAAACCTTCTTCAGATCTACCAGTCAGAATTCTTTCATGTTTGGTATGTAACATCTCAAGGATATCAGATTCAAGTTTGTTTAATTTGAGTCCCTTAATATTTGGGCTCTCTATGGGTGGGGTTGGCAGGGTGCAGCATGTTAGGCTAATGTTTGTTCAAATCCATTCCTTAGTGTTTTTCCATAAAATTTCATGACATCATTCATTCGTAGTGTTGATGAACCATGTCTAACTGAATGTGACCCCCCCCAAATACTTCTTTGGACCACTGGTGGGTGAGCGATTAAGGCCTCATGGGGCCTCTTGTTTCTCTTTCTTTTTCAATTTCAATAAAATGAATGTTAGGGTTGGGGTGCAAAATTAGGGTCGGTCGGTCAGTCGGTCGGGTAAATGGAACCAAACCATTTTTTTTTGGCCACATGAATGACTGAGACAAATGTTTAGTTTTTGCGAGGGCTTGCACGAGCGAAAATAACCATTTGTCTTGGTCACTAGTGAGATAATTTTAGGTATCCACTCAAAACACTAGATTTTCTTTTTATTATACATTTTTTGTAAGAATCTGATAATTCCACCCGTTTCAACCATGAACTGATGCATGAAAGTAAACAAGGCATTGAATCATTGATATGCGAAAATCATTTGATTGATACTCGGAATAGATAGTGTCTTACGATCTGATTCAGCTGGCGGGTTTCTAGTCCAAACATGGCCCGAAAGTCTGTAATGTAAGTTAATTGGTACATTTGGCTTGAAAGTCAGTAATATAAGTTTTTGGTTTGGTGCGTCCTTTGAAAAGACGTACCAAACCAAAAACTTGTACAGTAGAGCCCACTTAATTGGATATCTCTTAATTGTATATCCCTGTTAATTGAATATAATTTCCCAACACAAAACCATTTACCATACCTCCAGTACAAATTTTACCTGTTAACTGAATATAGGTTATAGAGTAAACTCCAGTTAATTGAATAAAAAATCTTGTAAAATGTCGAGAAATTACCCTGATTCTCCCCAGTTTTTGTTTGTTTATAGACCTCTTTGGCCTCAGTACATCCAATATAGGCATTTAATCTATTATATCTTGTTTGACAGAGCTCATGGAGCTCTGTCAAACAAGATATAATAGAATAAATGCTAAGTTTCTCTCTAGAATACAGGAAAGTGACACAATCCCTGTTAATTGAGTACTCCTGTTAATTGAATAATTTTCATTGACAAAGTGACTATTCAATTAACAGGGTTCCACTGTATTGCAGACTTTCAGGCCATGTTTGAACTACCAGGTTTCATGCATTAATTCAAGGTGAACATGTGTTGAATTATAGCTAGAAATGATCAGTATCCACTCAAAAACACTAGATTTTCTTTTCGTTATACGTTTCTAGAACAAAATACCATTTCCAGTGATAATTTGACTCGTCTTTACCTTGAAGTTATGCTTTGAAAGCTGCCATTTTGATTGATACCTTCACAGTGGTGGATACAGTTTCTATCTTTTCACAGTTTCTTCGATAATCTGTCATTTAGCATACAATAATAACAACAGATATTCATTATTTTATATTTTTATTATCAAAATAATGAGTTACAGACGGTACAAAAGGAACATAAGTTACTTAATATATCATAAATATCAGAAAATGGGGAAAAACAATAATTGTCTTGTAATTGGAATTGCTAATCAATTTGTGTGAACTGCTAATCATTATATCCCCACTTTTTGTCAAAACGTCAGCTACAGTGGATTGCAGCTGTCTGTGCATCTCTGTACATTTGTCCGTCCGAACTCAAATGTCTGTTCAATGACAGCAGTTAGAAGAGTCCATATTCATTATTTGGGGTAGACAAATCAATATTTTCAACGTGCAGCCTCAGGCTGCACATTGAAAATACTGATTGGTCGACCCCACACATTTACTGAACAGCCATCCTATTTAATGACATTATGATGTATCATGCTCCTAGTTAGAAAAGCTACCCGCTCATATTCAAAGGGTTAAGGTTTCTGGTGTTTGGTGACAGTATTCCGTCAAAAATTCATATACTAACATTTTACGGGTGGAAATTAATCTCGTTTTCTGATTTTGCAGAGCTTAAAACTGCACCCGTCAATTTTGTTCATTTCCAGCACTGATATTGACATTCATTTCTTTCAGGTTTTGATTTTATGACCCATTTTCCTGTGTTTTTTCCTCTCAGAAAAAATTTTCAACCAGTTTAATCCCTTATTTCGATTGATCAAATAAATACTTTGCAAATTAGAGGGAATTGACCAGCATTTGACTAATTGAATAATACTGTGTTAATGGCATATTTAGCAATGTCAGTGCTCGTATACAGAAAAACAGGGTTTCACTGCACCAGTTTTCAAAATTAGAAAATTGTTTTGTCTGATATTATTGATATTTATTATATTGCAATACACATTGAACAACAATACGTATTGAATCGTGGGTAATGTATCGCGGTTGGATGTATCCCGATTAATTGTTGCAGCCCTTGTTAGAGCATTGGACTTAAATTCATTATTTGATCCCTGCCAGGGATAACTCTGTTGTGTTTGTGTGCAGCACTTAACCCCAATTGCCCACATGGAGACGTTGTGGTGCTGTGTAATAAGGCATACTGCACGTAGATGGTGCACTTGTCTTCCACTAATGCTAACCCTACTTGTGTGGAATTAGTACGTCGGGAGTTCTCTATGGGTACTCCGGCTTCCTCTACCCACAAAACTGTCTGACACGAGGTGACCCAGGCTGTTGAAAGTTTCATTAAACCCCAATAAATAAACAAATTTTCTACTTTAGCTGATGGTAATGAACAAATGAATAAAATGGATTTGATGAAGCAGCTGTTTTCTGTTGAGTTCCATTCATTTTGTAAACTCTCTGATCCCTGAAATATTTATAAGAGTAGTGTATAAAGACCTCCATTTTTTTTTTCAGACTGATGAAGTGATAACTAGTCCAGTCCGGGGACAGGTAATTATTAAACAAATACCTATTTTTGTACCAACACTGAACTTTGAATATCCTGTCTCATTTCTACATAATTTTTTTCAATGTGCTAATTAGTCCCCTGCCCACCACGCCGAAGGGGACTATAGGTTTTCACTCTGTCCATCCGTCAGTCTGTCAGTCACACTTTAGTTTTCCAGACTTTTTTTGGAAATGCTTCAACCGATTGATTTCATTTTTGGTAACCTACTATCTTAGAATGGTGACTTACAGATCAATTTTGAGTTTCATGCTGATTGCATTATTCTTGTCTGAGTTATGGCCCTTGGAAATATGGAAAAGCAACAAAATATCAGTTTTCCTGACTTTTTTTTGGAAACACTTCAACAGAATGATTTCATTTTGGGTAAACTACTATAGAACGATGACTTACAGATCAATTTTGAGTTTCAGGCTGATTGCATTATTCTTGTGTGAGTTATAGCCCTTGGAAATATGGAAAAGCACCAAAATATCAGTTTTCCGGACTTTTTTTTTGGAAACGCTTCAACGGAATGATTTCATTTTTGGTAACCAACTGTAGAACGATGACTTACAGATCAGGTTTGAGTTTGAGCAGATGATTGATAACCAGGTTATGGATAGGCAACACTCTCTGATAGCCACCACAACTCGACGCCTGCATCTCCGGAGTGCACTTCTTGTTGATGATTATGCTTATAACAAGTCTTTATAATATGATATTATTGCGTACATGGAAATATTGCCCACCCATGGAAAGTGACCAGTCCATGTTGACTGTACTGTATAATTATCTAATTAATTGTTGGAATGAGCTATGAGCTTTTTCCATTGATTAATCAGATGGTCTCCGAGCACCCTTTTTCCAAATATTAATCAGATTTGGAGACTTTGTGAGCTTAACTCAACAGGCCCAATGTCCCATTTTTAGCTCAGCTTTGACATAGTCAAGTTTGAGGTTATGCCATGGCCTGTCATCCATCTGTCTGCCCATCAGGATGTCCGTCCGTACGTCAATTCAATACGGCTCGGGCTAGAAGCCACAGTTATGAACCGATCTTTACAAAACGTCTTGGGTACCTTTGCTATCACTGTGGGATGAGAACAAGTATTTTTGTGTGCGGTCCGAAATTCAAGATGGCCACCAGCAGCCATTTTGTACCGATATTAGTGCAATCAGTTTTTTGTACAGAACATCTGTATGAAAATTCTGATTTGAATAAATTTTTATCTGAATGTTTAGTAACATGGAATACATCACATATAATACAGGTTTTTTTCTCGTGCTGAAATTATGCAAATGAGATGAACTTTGATTTATTCAGTGCTACTTATACACAGTAAGTACACATGTCAATACGGCTTTGCTAGGGGCTGTATTTATGAACAGATCTTCACGAAACTTCTTGGGTACCTTTGTTATCCCCTTGGGACGAGAACAAGTGTTTCTAAGTGCGGTCCAAATTCAAGATGGCTGCCAGTGGCCATTTTGTACCGAAATTAGATACAATCAGTTTTTTGTACACAACTTCTATACTGTTTGAGCTAGAGGCTGTGTTTATGAACTGATCTTTACGAAACTTCTTGGGTACCTTTGTTATCACCGTGGGTCGAGAACGAGTGTTTTGGAGTGCTTCAAACTTTGTATTTATGCATTAACATCTTCCCTTTGCACGCCTCAGAGGGCACATTCATTATCAGGTTGTTATGCCCTCGAAAAAATGTTTTTGGGGGGTATATAGTCGAGGTCTCCGTCCGTTCATACCTACGTCTGTATGAACTTTTTGTATTATAGCTCGAGCATCAGTTGTCAGATTTTAATGTTCTTTGGTATGGTGATAGGGCAGCTTGGGGGAACAGATGCCCTTGTACCTAGCGTTTCGTCTTTTCATGTTTGGTAGAGTTATGGCCCCTGTTTGTTTTTGGCCTCTGTTTCTGACTAAGATAAATTGTACCATAGCCTATAGGGTTGTTTGGATGAACCAATTCTCTTCAAACATCCAGAAGTTGTTTGTTTACATGCAAGGCCGACTTTGCTACCTTCAGGGCATCAGCACACGCGTTAGCATTGCTCTTGTTTTGAAACTTGGTATGCTTTTTCAGGGTGATCAAGATAGGAGCTCTCGATTTTCTTTTTATTTCCATCAAAAACTGTTGCTTTGAATTTAGTGCATTTGTGCTTCTTTATTCTTCCATGGCCTAGAAAGGGCACATTTATCTTAGGATTGTTTCTTAACTTGGTGTGCTCATTAGGTGAGACCTCTAGATAATAGCTATCGATTAGCATTCATTTCTGTGAAAAATGTTGCCTTTGACAATGACCTTTAAACTTACTGTATTTGTGTATCAACATTCTTCCTTTAGCCAGCTTTACCGACTAATTGACCTCAACTCGATTTTGGGGAAAGTCGGCTCTCAAATCTGCCAGTCGACTAGTCGGGACATTTATTAAGGCAGTGGTTGTCGGCATATAATGTTGTAAAATTAGTCTAACATAATAAAAACCTTGATATAATTGAATATCTTGGGATTACATCAGGGAAAATCTCATAGAAGCACTTCATGCATCAATCAAGCCCACCAAGTTGTTCACACCCTTTGATGTCGCCGATAATTGACAGTCTGACTGAGTTGTATTCATTGTGGCTTGGCGTCAAAACAATCAGTAATGGCACTTTTCATCCTGATTGTTCAGAGACCATGTATATTTCAGCAAGTGTCCCCTGATGCCCTTTCAAAATATGACCTCAAAAGCAATACACAGTACTACAGTGTGAAGTAATCTTTTTCGCCATCCAGTGGGTATCGACCCCCAGCATTGTGGTTGCAGAACAAGATCGCTACTAAGACCTTGGCAGTGCCTTGAATGTAATGGACAGCCTCATCGATATTCCCATGAGTCACCAGGCCAATCTGTTACTGTTCAGAGGGGTCAAGACAACTTGGACCAAAGACCACACGGCCAAGACTAGTCGGACCTGTTTTGGAGACTACTCGGACCAGTTTTGAAAACAACTCGGACCAATGTTTAAGACAACTCAGACCCGGTTTTAAGATAGCTTGGACCTGTTTGAAGACAACTTGGACCAACATCAAAGACAAGTTGGACCAATGTTGAAGACAACTTGGACCAATTTTCGAACCAACTCTGGGAGTAAAACTTCGAAAAAGTAAAACTTTGTTTATTTGTGTTCTATTGATATTTTATACACTACAGTTAAAACTAGAAGTCCTGTCATGAAATGCGCACAAATAGCTTGTCGATCTGCGAGTTAATCTACACGTTATGGTCATAAAAAGGCTATCAAATTCTGTACATATGGCTTGTGCACAACCCGGAGGTCCATTGGCAGGAACATTGCCTGTGTTTGAAATGAGTAACCTGGAGAACCTGTCGTGATTTGGATGCTATTCGATATGGCAATTGTGCGCAATTTCCACGCACAATTTAGCCTAGATAAGCCCACAGTTCATGACAGGACTTCTAGTTTTAACTGTATTTGTTTGTACTAAAGTGGGGAAAACAGTTTGAAAAATGGTGTATGTACCAAGTATAACATATGGTGGAAAGTGATACCTCTAAACCAAATGGCTTTAACCCTTTACCCAACGCAGATGATTTCAAAATTTATTATTTTAAATATCATTTTTTAAATTTTCAAACAATTTCAACAAAACCATATCATGTGACCCCTCTTTGGAACGAGCTCAATGGATATGTTTTTGTTGAAATTTTTTGAAAAATATTTTTTTCATTTGCTGATTTTGCATATTACGCGGGTGGATGCGAACAATTTGTTGGATAAAGGGTTAAAGAGCTTGGAAACCATGCCGAACGATGCAGGCTGATGGATAACTGTGTCGAGTAATGCCAGAGCAAAAACTAAAATAATTCCATACCATAATCTCTTTGAATTCTAAAATTAGCAAGAGTAGCTATGAAACGTGGTGTGACTCGTCTTTGATGTTGGTCTGAGTTGTCTTAAACATTTGTCTGTGTTGTCTTCAAAACTGGTCCGAGTTGTTTTCAAAACAGGTCTGACTGGTCTTGGACCGAGTTGTCTTTGGTCTGAGTTGTCTGTAATTCCTGTTCAGTATCATTGCTGTGTCATCATTTGTCAATTGGCAGGCAACGGTGGGAATTATGCAACACTTTATAGTGGATTGACGAGACTTCCTCTATTCATATTAATTTGTGATTATTTACTTCAAAGCAACAGCTGGTGCTTTGCAAAAAATAACTGCAAAATAATTCTTTTAAAGCTATATTGTAGCATAGATATTCCAATTCATTTTGTAGTTATAATAGTTAGTGGGGGGTGGGGGGAAGGTGTGATAAAATGTTCATTATTTTCATCAGTTATCACAGTATGGCCACGGCTGTGACATAATAAAGAATAGAAAATAAATTTAACCACCTGCACACTGATGTCAAAATATCTAAATTTCAGCCAGAAAAAATTTCCCATAATGCAACTAGAAATTTAACAAATTCAATCTCATTTGACAGAGCTCATTGAGCTCTCTCAAATGAGATTGAATTGGTTAAATTTCTAGATGCATTATGGGAAAAACAGCTTCCAGAAATTTTGGTATTCTGACATCAGAGTGAAGGGGGTTAATTGTCAAAAAACAAGAAAGGAATTTCAGTGGATTCAAATATGATGTAACCATATTCATTGAATTTCAATTCTTGTTTGTTTGATTAATTTGACATGGTCCCCCGACAATGGAAATCACAGAGTGCATTCATTCAGACTGTTTCCAGTCATCAGATGTCTTGAAAACAGCTTGAATGAACACACTCTAAATACCTCGAAACCAACAAGGCTTCCTTCACATTTCGCTCCGTCATTTTACAGCCGTATGTGTTGATGCTTTTGAAAACTCGAAAGCATCAACACATGAGCCTGAAAAGAAACGGGCCGAAAAATGCATGGCGGGAAAATCGAAAATGTTAAGTTCGTCCTGTGTGAAAACTGATAACAATCTTAGCAAGTAAGGCCTGCAGATCTAATTATTACTCAGTTTAATGCTAAAAACCCTGATCAACTGTGGCAAGTTGGCAACACAGATAGAAATTAGTCACTGATGCTAGGACTTGATGTGATGTTACATTCTTGAGGGTATATTTTTCGGACACCCTTGTACACCTAATCGTTGTTGAACTGGATCATCCGTGCCACCGGTGTTGTGATGATTATCGGTAAGTACTGTAATCTGTATGAATGATTTTTCATTGGAATTCTCCACATTCATTGGTCTTTATTCTTCTGCAATTACCGGCTCTCTGAATATGAAAACCAACATAAATATTGTTGTGAAAAACTTCCAAATATCCCTTAAATGCAACAAAATGGGGGTTTTGGGACCTCAGAATTTAAAATACTCTTACCCCGGGCCAAACCTTGGTCTGTCTGTGGTACCGATGACTCTTGATTGCCCTATTACGGGCTCATTTATTTTCCACTAGAGGAACCACTGTTCCCAATTCGTTAAGTCAAATAACTTGGAGCTAGACCCCTGCGAAGCTTCGAGATGCGAATCAGACTCGAACCTTCCATGAGATTCAATTTGAATCCATCGATGCATATTCAAAATATCAAATCAATGGTGCAGTTTTGTTATAGTTATCACCACAATGTTTTATTCATGAATTCCCTGCAATACAGTTGTCAAAAACTAATATATGATCGTAATATAATAACAAGGTACAAGAACATTTTTGTTAATTTTGAGAAAATTGCAGTCTATACTCATCGAGTTGACGACTGTTATCTTTATATTGACACAGAATTACAATATAACAATAAAAGCAAATGTGACTCACAATTCCTTCTGTTGGAACTCACATGCCTTTACATGTTACTCAGTTTATTGACATTAATATTACGTCATGACATGAACATATGCTCACACACCGTGACTGTTAATTGAAAGCCTCGTAGAATGTGACTAATCCAAAATATGATCGTTAAAATGGCAGAAATTTGTTATCTTTGCGATACACGAGATGTTGACAAAAAATATGCATGTAATGAATGTTTGGAGCGATCGTGGTATGTTAATTGGATATCTCTTAATTGTATATCCCTGTTAATTGAATATAATTTTCAAACACAAAACCATTTACCATACCTTCAGTACAAATTTGATCTTTTAATTGCATATGGATTGTAGAGTAAACTCCTGTTAATTGTATATAAATTTTTATAATATGTCGAAAAAATTACTGTGACACACACCAAATTTCCCTTATTCATCAACCTCTTTGGCCTCACTACATCCAATACAGGCATTTATTCTATTATATCTTGTTTGACAGAGCTCTATGAGCTCTGTCAAACAAGATATAATAGAATAAATGCTCAGTTTACCTCCAGAACACAGGAAACTGACCAAATCCCTGTTAATTGTATACTCCTGTTAATTGAATAATTTTCACTGGCAAAATGGATATTCAGTTAAGAGGATTCTACTGTACTTGCATGCTTGTAAATATATCAACCATCTTATAACGATATATTTACACTGGCACTCCCAATATTACATCCGTTTTTCGTTGCTGTCAAAAAAATCGTGCAGTTTACTAGATATTTAACACAACATTGTATTCAATTTGGATTCGATTTGGATTCAAATCTTTCTTTCAGTCAGGTGAGCTATAGTGATCACTCACCGTTCATCGTCTGACATGCGTCGTCTAAGAACATGGTGTTTGCGTCTTCTACTCCAAAACCACTGAACCAATTTAAGTGAAATTTGAGACAACTGTTTGTTATGACATCGCATTTTGATTTTGTTCAAATCAAGTTGCCCCACCCCACGCCCAAAAAGTGTGCTTAAATCTTAAATCTTTTTCGCATGAACCAGCCGTAGTAGAGACTTGATATTTGGTGTGTAGCTTCCATTTGAGGTGTAGACTTAGATTTGTTTAAGAGAAGTTCAAGGGGCCATATTTGCCGTTGATATGGGAGGGGCAAGAATTTTCTATATTCCAAACTGAGAGGGTGATTTGAACAAAATTTGATATGAGGGCGTTTTATACCCCCGCAAACAAAGTTTGGGGGTATATAGGAATCACCCTTTCTGTCCATCTGTCTGTCCATCCGGGCCAACATTGGGGATTTTAGGGGATATTATTATTAGGGGCTACCTCAAAATTAAGGTAGTGTTAGGGTTAGGAGTGGGGTGGGGTGGGGTTAGGGGTAGCCCCAGAGTAGGGCTTAAGGTTGGGGAGGGTTAGGTCCTGGGGGGGTTGGGGTCAGGGATGGGGTTTTAGTTTAGTAGCCCCTAAACCGAAAAATAGCTCCTAATCCTATTGGTTTGGCTAGGGTGGGGGTTAGGTTAGGGGTAGCCCCAGAGTAGGGCTCAAGGTTGGGGGGTTAGGTCCTGGTGGTGGGTGGGCTTTTAGGGTCAGGGTAGGGCATGGTTTTGGGTGGAGGGGTAGGGTTAGGGTTAAATATAATTTCTAGTGTGGAGGGGATGGGGTTCTGGGTAAAATAAGGTTTTGGATATACAAAATGTTTTTTTGGTAGCCCATAAACCCGAAATGTTGGAGCGTCCGTCTGTCCGTTTGTCCATCTTTATAAGCGCATCTCCTCCTAAACCATTTGTAGAATTTTCACGAAACTTTACACAATGGAATAACTCCATATGAAGATGTGCATGAAGCAATATAATTCCATTCTGACCTTTCTAAGGGGAGATAATCTAACTTATACATTTCAGGCGCGGGGGGTATCACTTTGTGAGCTTGCTCACAGTACCTCTAGTTGGGTCATATGTACTTAATTCATGCCCAAAAAAATTTTCCCGTTGCCCCATGGGAACCACATCTAAAAATAGGAAAAATTTGAAACTCCCATATCTCCCAAACTACATGGAATTTAGAGTTCTGATTTGGTGTGAAGTTTCCTTAGGACCAACAGAATGGAATGGTAAAAAAAATTGCTATTGGCTCTATCATGGGCTACTTTTCTGGGACTTTGAAAAAGTGCCGAGTCAGCATTTTTTAACACCGTGGGTAATGAAAAAAACATTTAAGACTCTTCTTCTCCCAAACGACTGCTCCAAAAGCTTTCAGATTTCACATATTACATGTATGGAAGATTGTTTCACATGTTTATTGAAATCAAAACCCTGGGTCCATATTTGAGCTCTCTGTGGGAGCCTAAATTTTCAAATTAGTGCAGTATGAGGAATATTCTTTAAAAATCTTCTTCAGATCCACTAAACAGAATCTTTTGATATTCAGTATGCAGCATTCTTAGGGGGTGAGATTCAAGTTTGTTCAAACCAAGTCCTCGGGTTCATATTTGGGCTCCCTGTGGGAGTCCGATTTTATAACTTAGTTCTATATGAGGAATATTCTTTAAAAATATTTGTCTTCAGATCCTGTAGTCAGAATCGTTTGATATTTGGTATACAGCATCCTTAAGGGGGTGAGATTCAAGTTTGTTCAAGCCAAGTCCCTGGGTTGATATTTGGGCTTCCTGTGGGAGCCCAAATTGTACCAAAATTTCTATTTTCCTAACTGAGAGGCCGATTTGGACCAAATTTAATATGAGGGTTTATTGGGTCATAATTACCTAATTTATGCAAAAAGAAAATTCCCAGTGCCCCATAGGAACCTCAGGAACTAAAAATAGAAAAAATTTAAAATGGCCTTATCTCCAAACTTCATGGTATTGAGAATTTTTATTTTGTGTAAAGCTTATTAGGTACAGCAGAAAAGAATGGTCCTAAAAGGAAATTGCCATCGGTTTTATCATAGGGTACTTTTCCAGGGCTTTCAAAAAATGCTGAGTCATCATTTTTTAACAATGTGAGTGATGGAAAAAATATTAAAGAATCTTCTTCCCCCATACCACTGCTCCAAAGGCATTCATATGTCACATATAACAACTTTGGAAGATTCATTCACATGTTTGCTGAAATCAAATGCCAGGGTCCATATTTGGGCTCTCTATGGGAGCCCAAATGTTTAAATTAGTGCAGTATGAGAAATATTCTTTAAAAATCTTCTTCTTCAGATCCACCAATCAGAATCTTTTGATATATGGTATGTAGCATGTCTGGGGGAGGGGGGGGATTCAAGTTTGTTCAAGCCAAGTCCCTGGGTTCATATTTGGGCTCAGTGTGGGAGCCCAAATTATAACTTTGTTCAAAATTAGGAATTTTCTTTAAAAACCTTCTTCCGATCCAGCAGTCGGAATGTTTTGATATTTGACATGCAGCATCCTTAAGGGGGTGAGATTCAAGTTTGTTCAAGTCAAGTCCCTGGGTTGATATTTGGGCTTCCTGTGGGAGCCTGAATTATAACTTACTTCAATTTGATGAATATTCTTCAAAAATCTTCTTCACATCCACCAGTCAGAATCTTTTGATATTTGTATACAGTATCCTTAGGGAGGTGAAATATAAGTTTGTAAAAGCCAAGTCCCTGGGTTCATATTTGGACTTCCTTTGGGAGCCTGAATTATACCAAAATTTCTATTTTCGGAACTGAGATTCCGATTTGAACCAAATTTGATATGAGGGCTTATTGGGTCGTAGGTACCTAATTTATGCCAAAACAATTTTTCCCATTGCTCCCGCAGGACCTAAAAATAGAAAGCATTAAAATGCCCATATCTCCAAAACTACACAGCACTGAGAATTTTTCTTTTATGTGAAGCTTCCTTAGCAACAGCAGAAATGAATGGTCGAAAGAAAATTGTCATCAGCTTTATCATAGGGTAATTTTCCAGGACTTTGAAAAAGTGCTGAGTCAGCATTTTTTAACACTGAGTAATGGGAAAACTTTAAAGAGTCTTCTTCCCCCACATCACTGCTCCAAATGCTTTCATTTTTCACATATAACATCTTTGGAAGATTCATTCACATGTTTGTTGAAATCAAATGCCAGGGCCCATATATTTGGGCTCTCTGTGGGAGCTCAAATGCTCAGATCAGTGCAGTATGAGGAGTATTCTTTAAAAATTTTCTTCAGATCCACCAGTCAGATTCTTTTGATATTTGGTATGCAGCATCCTTAGAGGGTTGAGATTCAAGTCTGTTCAAGCCAAGTCCCTGGGTTCATATTTGGGCTCTCTGTGGGAGCCTGAATTATAACTTCGTTCAATATGAGAAATATTCTTTAAAAATATTTTTCTTCAGATCCAGTTGTTAGAATCTTTTGATACTTGGTATACAGCATCCTTACAGAGGTGAGATTCAAGTTTGTTCAACCCAAGTCCCTGTGTTCTTATTTGGGCTCCCTGCTGTAGCCTGAATTATTACTTCCTTCAATATGAGGAATATTCTTTAAAAATCTTCTTTTTTAGCTCAACTTTGGCAAAGCCAAATTTGAGCTTATGCCATGGCCAGTCGGCCGTCTGTCCATCAACAATTCAATATGGCTCGGGCCGTATTTATGAACCGATCTTTACAAAACTTCTTGGGTATCTTTGTTATGACTGTGGGACGAGAACAAGTGTTTTGGAGTCCGATCCGAAATTCAAGTTGGCCGCTGGCAACCATTTTGTACAAAATTAGATGCAATCAGATTTTTGCGCAGAACTTCCATATGAAAGCTCTGATTTGAATAATCTTTTGTATGAATGTTTAGTACAATGGGATACATAACATATAATACAGGTTTTTTTCTTGTGCGTAAATTATGCAAATTAGACTAACTTTGATGTATTTAGTGTTACTTTCAGAACTGTAAGTGCAAATGCCAATACGGCTCGGGCTAGAGGCTGTATTTATGAACGGATCTTTACGAAATTTCTTGGGTAACTTTGGTATCACCATGGGACGAGAACGAGTGTTTTTGGGTCCGGTCCGAAATTCAAGATGGCCGACGGCAGCCATTTTGTACAACATTAGGTGCAATCAGATTTTTGCACAGAACTTCCATATGAAAGCGCTTATTTGAATAATTTTTTGTGTGAATGTTTAGTACCATGGGATACACCACATATAATACAGGTTTTTTTCTCATGCAGAAATTATGTAAATTAGATGAACTTTGATTTTTTCAGTGCTACTTACACATAGTAAGTACACATGTCAATACGGCTCGGGCTACAGTCTGTATTTATGAACCGATCTTCATGAAACGTCTTGGGTACCTTTGTTATCACTGTGGGATGAGAACGAGTGTTTTGGGGTGTGGTCCAAAATTCAAGATGGCCACCAGCAGCCATTTTGTACCAAAATTAGTGCAATCAGTCTTTTGTACAGAACTTCTGTATGAAAGTTCTGATTTGAATAAATTTTTGTATGAATGTTTAGTAACATGGAATACATCACATATAGTACAGGGTTTTTTCTCGTGCAGGAATTTTTCAAATTAGATGAACTTTGATTTATTCAGTGTTACTTATAATACATTGTAAGTGCACATGTCAATACGGCTCGGGCTAGAGGCTGTATTTATCAACCGATCTTAACGAAACTTCTTGGGTACCTTTGTTATCACCTTGGGACAAGAACAAGTGTTTCTGAGTGTGGTCCAAAATTCAAGATGGCTGCCAGTGGCCATTTTGTTCTGAAATTAGGTCAAATCAGTTTTTTGTCACAACTTTTAGACAGCTCGTATTTATGAACTGATCTTCACAAAACTTCTTGGGTACCTTTGTTATCACCCTGGGACAGGAACGAGTGTGTTTTGGGGTGCCTTTGTTATCACTGTGCTATGAGAACAAATATTTTGGGGTTCAGTCAGACCCACTCTGGGACTCAAAGATTTCTTTTCTAGTTTAGCATCAGACTGTCACCCACCTTTACAATACTTCACCTATACATTTGTTACAGGCTATGGTCTGTATTTATGTACAGACCATTACAATACTTTATATGTATCTTTGTTGTCAGGTCATTACCTAGATGTTTGTCATTGCTGTGTAATAATAATAATAACACTTTGGCCAGCCGCTGATTTGTCGCGGTTCTCGGACGAGAAGGCCGTGGTTACCCCTGTACTCCCAACTGCCTCCATATTCCCACGCTTCTCCTCTCCTCCCAACACTCGGAGACGAACTGCTTGATGATATTCCTTGTCCCATTCTTCCCAATCTCTCCGATTAGCATATTAACCCTCTCCTTTGAGTCTCCCCATAACCACATGTCCTTCATTCTCCCATCCCACTTCCCCATTATACTCCCAGTGAATCTCATTCTTTTAGGCTGATACTTTGGGCATTCTAGAAGAAAGTGTTCCAGGGTCTCCACCATGTCCAAGTTACACATCTGGCACTCCCTTTCACCGTCTTTTCCAATTTTTCCCCTCAGCTCCAGGGATCGCGACCTCAGCTTGAACAACAGTGACCCCCCAAAGGTGCCATCAAGGTACTCTTCAAAACCTGGCTTCTCTTTATCAACAGACCACCCAAAGACCTCTTTGATTTGACCCCCTCTCGCCAATTACGGTTACAATCCTCCATGACCCTTTCTCTGGCGATTTTTTTACCCTGGTTTGCCCCAACATCCAGTTCCGAGATCTCCAATGAGTAGTTCTCTACTAGCTCCCTCACTTGGACCATCCACCCCGTTTTGATATTTGAGTTGAAAATTCTCAGGAACATTGCTTTACACCATCGGCTGTAGGGGAGATTTATCAAATAATTTAGATAACCGAGCTTCAACAGGTCTATCCTGTCCTTGATCCTCATCCACCCAAGCTCACCCGATTGCTTCTAGCGCTGTGGCATTACTCGACCCCGTTATCCATCGGCCTGCATCGTTCTGCAGGATTTCCAAGCTCTTTACGGCCGTCTGGTTTAGGGGTACCACTTCCGTACCGTATGTTATACTTGTCACATACTATACATGTACATGACTTAACATGTTGAGCTACAGTGTCATTGACACTTTCATTATAGTTTGGGGACACCGGTTACTGGTGTAAGTTATGTGAAATTGAAAAGCATGGTCAAAGAGGTATGTTTGTCACATTTTAAAAGTATCTCTTAAAATTAAAAAAAATGATCCCCAGAATCAGAAAATTGAGGGATGAAATGTCCCCCTAATTTTTAATTTGGTGCGATTTAAAGTCCTACCTTTTTTTTTTTTTTTTTTTTTTTAAACAATATTTTTATTTCCATAAAGAAAAGAAACTTGGTTTGGCAAACAGGCATAGCCTATTTAAACGCCTCACCATACACACATATTAAGTCACATTGAAAAAGAACAGGTGCATGTGCGACAGAAAAGTAAATACACAACATTCATAATAAATTTATATTGTTTCAAAATTCGAATCATCCGATGGTATTACCTTTTCACGATAATAGAGGTTAAGTTTCCAAAGGAAGCAGGCCTTACCTTTACCAAAAATAGCAAACTACAATTTCAACTTGGTGATATGTGGAATACGGACACGGGGATAGATGTTTGACATCGGAATTACGTATGGGTCATAACATTTAGTCATATCGGGCATTTTAATGTTGGTGTACCATAAATATTCCAGAATGATCAAACAGGAGTATCTAGCGGGAAGAATTGTAGCGGGAAGAGTCGCCCGTTTACGTTGAACGTAAAACCTTGATAAGGCACCATCTCTACAAGTGACGTGCAATTTTCACGTTTCCTTTTCTGCAGGAAAAATACCAATAGCGACCCATTATGGTGTACCAAAGGTTCCTTATGTAAAGCGTCGCGTTGTGATTATGTACTGCTGGAAACCATAAAACGTTTCTTCATTCTGCAAGTCAGAGGATAGGGGATCCCCGAATAGCAATGTGTTGATAGATACATCTGGACTCCCCAAGTTGTGGAAGAGCACACTCCTTTGTGGTGTATATAACGGACAGTCACGGACATAGTGTATCGTACTTTCATACCCATAACCGCACTGGCAATGAGGGTTTTCTGAGATGAATCTGTCATATTTATGAGCATTTAAATCGCTACACCCTAATCGTAATTTTGCGTGAATAATTTGCCCTTCCCTGGTTCCAGCAAGGTATGATTTTGGACCGACCAAATCTTCTTGTTTTAAAAACTTTTTGAGCATTTGAACAGTCCCATAGCCCCTTACTTCAGGATCAAGCTCATTCCATAGTCTAATGGTGGCAGGTACGAAGGATTCAAACAGAGTATTGGTTCTGCAGAAGTTATCAAGCTGTTCGTTGTTTCTGAGGGAATACGACGATCGTTCTGCAACTGTACAAGGAATCAATCTGTTTAAATAACTCGGGGCAAGTCCATTTTTCATTTTGTAAAAAAGTGTAAGTTTATGTCGTCTACGACGATCTTTTAAAGAGATGAAACCAGTTTCACGATAAAGCAATTCGTGGCGGGTTCCACGAGGAGCACCACAGATTGTTCTAAGAGCATCTAGTTGCAGATTCTCGAGGTTATTAGTTTTTTCTAACGAACAGTTATCCCATATGACATCTGCATAATCAAAAAGGGGAAGGATGAAGTGTGTGTACACTGTTATCAATGATGACCGTGAGAATCTATACTTCAAGCTACGAAAACAATTGATCATCGGGCTGATCTTGTTAATAACTGATTTTATATGTAAATCCCATGTACCATTACTCTGGAATGTGATACCGAGATGTTTATGCTGCATAACCTCCTTAATTGGGTTATCAAGTAGATACAAGGTTGGTTTTGGATTTGGAACAGTCTTACAAGTGATACTGAGAGCTACCGTTTTTTCTGGACTAAAATTTACTTGCCATATTTTTGCCCAGTTACCAATCTTTATTAGATCATTATTCAGAACCTGTGACGCTAGAAAGGGGTCTTCTATAATCAAGGAAAGTGAAGTGTCATCTGCATATAGTCGAATATTTGATTGGATGTTATTGACAATATCATTTATAAATATATTGAAGAGCAAAGGACCTAGGACTGATCCTTGTGGAACACCTGCAGGAACTTCTAATTTCTTTGATGTCCGTCCATTTATAACAACCGCCTGACTTCGCTCTCTGAGGTAGTCCTCAAACCATGCTAATAATTTTCCACTAATTCCTATAGCTCTCAATTTATATAGTAACCCTGCATGCCATACTCTATCAAAAGCTTTACTGATATCACAGAAAACAAAACGTATTTCTTTATTCTGGTCAAGTGCTAATCTAATACTGTGATCTAGGTCGATTAACTGATATGTAGTACTGTCCCCTGGTACAAAACCTGACTGCAAGTCTGTCAATAATCGGTTTTCTGTAAGATATAAGAAAACATGGTTAAAAATGATTTTTTCAAAGACCTTACTAACATTACTTGTCAGGGAGACAGGGCGATAGTTTTCTTTATGATTGACAGAAGACTTTTTGTGGATAGGAATCACATTTGCATGCTTCCATATAGAAGGGAATTTTCCTTGGGATATAGATATATTAAAAATACGACAGAAAGGCACAGACAACTGCGAAGCAAATGTCTTCAGTATTCTATTATTAATTTTATCTGGTCCACTTGCTTTACTGACATCAAGTTTTGAAAAGAGAGATTCTACCTCTGTTGGGTTAATTTCGAGATCGTCTATTTTATTGTTATTAAACGGGATGTCGGGCAGGTCTTTATCGATGATGGTATTACTTTGACTTATAAAGTATGCATTTAAGGTATCGGCAATTTCATCCGGGTCGCTTATTACGTTATCCCTTTCTAGCAATGGCGGAAATATTTGGCTGTCACTGCATTGTTGATTTGTAAAGCTTTTGATTGTTTTCCACCAAAGTTTTGACGGGAGATCATTATTATTGATTGTGGAATCCAAATTAGTGTCGTGTTCTTTTTTGGCCGCACGTACGCATGCTATGGTCTCATTACGTACTTGTCTAAAATGTCTCCAGTCATCAAGATTATTACCAATTTTAGCTTTTTTGTGGGCTTTATCTCTTACTTTCATTTGTCGACGGACAGCCAAGGTCATCCAAGGTTTGTCTTTTGGTCGAATGAGAACTGTTTTATGTGGAATAAATTGTTGGGCAACATTAAGAATATGCGATGTGACGCTTTCAGCACTGCTATTTACATTTTCAATAATGAAATGTGAATCCCAATCAGTTTGTAGCAGTGCTGACCGCATCCCATCTATTTCCATTCTATCATAGTTCCATATCTCTCTTTTGTAAGATTTGGTACAGTTCCGACATGTCTTCAAACTCACAGCTGTTGCGCAATGATCACTACAGAAAGGCGAGATAACATCACAGTTGGACACAAGTTCAGGACATGATATCAAGATCAAATCAATAAGACTACTGTGTTGCTCCATTATTCGAGTTGGCGATTTTACAATTTGGACAATGCTATGTGTATTTCTTTTATTTTGGGATGAACTATTGGAAAACAATTACTGTTAAAATCTCCTACAACTATACATTTCATATCCAGGTTACTCCTCGCTTGTCCTATTGAGTTATTAATTAGATCTCACTGTAAATTGTTGCTCGATGGGGGTCGATAGAAAACGCCTAACAAATATTTTTGGTTACAATTTTTTAAATTTAGCCAAACGGCCTCCACCCCAGGAACCATAAGATCATCACGATTTTTATAAATTAAGCCGCATTTAATATATACAACTATTCCCCCACCGTGACCATCTGGGCGGTCCTGTCGTATAGGTGGGAAATGAAAGCCGGGTATAGCAATTTTATTCATTGGAAAATCCACCGAAAGAAATGTTTCTGTCAAAGCAATCACATCAGAGTGACCAGGCTCTGCATTTATTATGTCAATCTTGTGACGTAACCCTCTCACATTTAAGTGAACTATGGAAATTTGTTTTTCCGTTCCCGGATTACGTTCAATATCCCCACCCATAAGAAGTGAGTAGTAGATCATTAAGACAAAGCCTATATGACCAAAGGTACTTATCAATATTTGTTCCATAGAGTTTACTCCATAATCACATGACAGAGCGTTACCCCCACAGTACCGACCAATCCTCTCTCGGTATGTCTGGATGTCAATCGCCATTGCTATTGTAGGTCATACACAACAGCCAGAACTAGAGAGGAACGTCGGCCCTTGGTTCTTGAAATTCCACACATTTTCCCTCCTACAAAAAGTCTTGGCATTTGTAAAGGTCTGCTTCCCTCTGAAAAAACCTCTAAGAAATGTGCATTTAAAAGAGCATTAACAAAAAAGTACAAATACATCTTGGTTAAGAATTAGGTTATATTATAAAGTGACGATGAGCTTCACTGTCAGTTTGCTGTTTAAAATCAATTTCTACATTTGAGGCTTGAATGTACTTTTAAAATGCCCTTAAGAACCAACACTACAAATCCCAACAAAAACCCCGGGTCTGAAAACATTGTCATCATAATGTCAGAAATCTTGCCTCATTGCCACCAGATTGTCGCAGCAATCCGGCAACTATATACCATTGTTGCCTAATTTTAGAAGACTTCCACCCCAGGCGTTGGTAACCAGGTCTCATTTTACCAGTAAAGCTAAACTTGTTTACCTCAGTAAACAAGCACTGCTTTACTTCACGAGGTTCCCATGGTCACATGGCATTCCTCTGTGATAGAAAGAAGCAGAATATAAAAGGCAATTTTTTTCTGAGAGACGTTAACCTCACTTCTCATTAACCACTTAAACTTGTTTACCTCAGTAAACAAGCACTGTTTTACTTCACGTATTTCAATCTTTTATACCATTGTTGCCTAATTTTAGAGGCCTTCCACCCCAGGCATTGGTACTTTTAGAGGCCTTCCACCCCAGGCGTTGGTAACCAGGTCTCATTTTATCAGTAACACTAAACTTGTTTACCCCAGTAAACAAGCACTGCTTTACTTTTCGGGGTTCCCACGGTCACGAGGCATTCCTCCGTGACAAAAAGAAACAGAATGCAAGAGGCAATTTTTGTGAGAGTCGTTGACCTCAATTCTCATTAAACCACTTAAACTCAGTAAACAAGCACTGTTTTACTTGGTTACCTCAGAAAACAAGCACAACGTGGTGCATAATTTCATTGATAAAAACTTTGACCTAGAAATAATACATTCTTCTGCTTTCAGTCATCTCATTCTCACTTGGCGGCCAATCACGTTGCATAAATGTACTGAACTGTGACAATGCGTTTGCGACCAATGAAGTGGGTCAGCATAATAATGGATAATAACAGCGGATTATCCGTGACTGCAAATTGTTTCACACACAATTACCACGGATCGCAGCCCATCTCTCTGATCGTGGCAATCTGTATCAACTACAGTAGGCAAATTAGTACACTTACACATTTATCTAATTATTTATTTATGATGTCCCATACTTCTGCACACTGACTATCACAAATTTAAATAAGTTACATGTGAAAACTGGCTGTTCAATCATTTGGCCACTTAACTGGTCATTTGTCAATTTGATCTCAGTTCAACCAACACATGAATTTGCATTCAATCCATTATATCTTGTCCAGGTCCCTGTTATTTAATTACTATTAACAATTAAACAAATTGCCTGTGAAATCTGTCATTTTAATCAACTGGCCACTTGGCGGCCACTCATTTGTCTATTTGGCCTCAGTTTATCCATTAAGTCCTACCTTCATCACTACAGTAGAACCTGTCTTGAGAGACCGCCCTTTGGGCCACACAAAAGTGGTCTCTCAAGACAGGTGGTCTCTCATAACAGGTTTCAGGTTTTCTCAAGTCAGTGAATAAACAACCACAAAATTCAGAAATGGAGAAGAATGGATTCTTGTAATTACTTTGTAGTTGTTCTTTTTTATGAAGTTTTTGTAACAAATTGAAATGGACTGTTATAAAAATTATAAAAATAAATTAGTGTTGAAAATCTTCGTTGAAGATTTTCAACACTAATTTATTTTTATAATTTTTATAACAGTCCATTTCAGTTTGTTACAAAAAAGATTGATGAATGAAAGGTTTTAGCGCGCCAAAGGCGCGCAGCGACGATGTGGGATTTACAAATCCCTTGCGACCCGGTTAGCCTTATTTTATTTCACTTGGATCTTGGATCACACAGGCCTAGCTTTCCTATTGCCTCAAATGGGGTCTGAAGGGGTATGCACGTGGTTAGAATTCTGGCAGTTTGCATTGGAGTGATAGATTGTCAAAGACCAAACCCTCAACGCCATTAAGACTATTAGAGAGTGGGCTCTATTCGGTTCCAGCTTGGCGATGGTAGAGGTTTGAGTCCCACCATGGTGGCGAGCCAGAATATAATGTTGTGCGATGGCAATTTTAAGGGAAAAAGAAAAAAGAAAACCAAACAGCAACGCCGGTTTGGTAGCGGCCCCGGTATATGACCATAGCGGTTACAAAAAAGGAATGGAGAAAGCTCCAACAGTTTAGTTTGAAAAAACCGGGAGTCATCCATCAAGCCTTCTGGGAGATAGGATGCCATATGTGATTTTGAGGTATCTGGTTATCCTTTGGGAATTCCAAATGACCTCCAACACTCCCCCTCCCACCCAAAAGAAAAAAAAAAAAAAAAAAAAAAAAAAAGCCCTTAAAAGGGCAGTTTGCTGGCAAGATTGTTTCAATCCTTGCCTTGGTCTTGTTAGGTTTTCTGCACATCTTTGCTTGAGGATTGTTTCAATCCCTCATAGTTTGTCATTCAGTATGGTCGTGTGTCTGATGAGATAGAGGAGGTAGAAAAGATAGAGAGCTGGAAATTAGAGCAATTCGGTTTTTAATTTACAACTTTTCCGTCCTTTTGGATGGGGAAGCCAGCATTTTTTCCCCGAGATTTAAATCTCAGGGAGGGGAGACCCGGCAGCAGGTGGAGATTTTCCTGTTTGCAACTCCCACTGGTAACAGAGGCAAGCTTTCGTGCGTATCGTGTCACCCGCAGCCAGTTCTAAATTTAGGTCACAGAATACCTGGCTCACCCCATCACAATGATGTAATCTTTAACCCTTTCGATAGACATGCCCCAGATTATTTAGTTTTCCTACTGAGGACGCGATGCACATTGAGTTCTATTATTAATTCGCTGTCTTGAAGTCTATTTAGAGTTTTGCTTTGAAGATCTTTTAAGCGCATTGCTATAGTGTCTATTTTTGCTATCTCGTGAAGTTGTTTTATCGATGTCCACGCGGGCTTGCGCAGAGCCACGCGCAAGGCATGATTTTGGACCCGTTGTAGTTTTTCAATGTTGGTTTTATTCAGGTCACTTGTTATTATGGCCCCATACTCTAGTACTGGGCGTATATATGATTTGTAAAGATTGAGAAGAATTTCTTTATTGGCTCCCCAATTTTTACCTCTAATCATTTTCAGGAAATTGATGCGTTTAGTGGCTTTGACGGTGACTGAGTTTATGTGATTGTTTAGATTGAGACTGCTATCCAGGTTGAATCCCAGAAACTTTGCCTCATTACTAGCTTCAAGTTTATGATCGTAAAGCTTAAGCTCAGTATTAGGGACAGGCTTTTTCCTTTGTTTTTTATAGAATGTGATTCTTTGTGTTTTTGTGGCATTTAGCTTGATGCGCCACAGAGCGCACCAGTCTTGCAGGTCGCGGATGGTATCCTGCAGGCGGTTTTGTATTATGTTACCAGACTTACTGGCCGTCCACATTCCTTTGTCGTCTGAGAATTGAGATAGTTCAACATGGTTATTCCCTAGTTTGTCAATGTCACTCACATATATTATAAATAGAAGCGGGCTGAAGACTGAACCCTGTGGAGTGCCCGCTTCGAGTTTTACCTCGTCTGACACTTCGCGGTTGACCCTCACTTTGATTTTTCGATCAGATAAAAATGATGATATGATCCTTAGAATTTTGGTAGGTAGCCCAATTTTAGCTAGTTTGTATCTCATGCCATTGTGCCAGACAGAGTCAAACGCTTTGTCTACGTCCAGTAATAGCGCGGTTCCTATTTCATTTTGACTGAAAGCCGTTTTAATATAATCTACCAGTCTATAAACATGCTCGATTCCTTCTCTTTGGCTCCTGTATGCCCTTTGCCACTTATTGAAAAAGCTGATTGATTCGAGATGGCTGCAGAGTCTAGTCGTGAGAATCCGTTCGAAAATTTTTCCAATACAGCTAAGTAGGCTGATTGGGCAGTAATTAGCTGGGTTGCTCAAATCCTTGTCGGGTTTGGGTATCATGACTCCTGTAGCTACTTTCCAACATTTTGGGAAGTATCCACTAGAGAGACAGCAGTTTAGGAGGTTAGTGAGTCTACCGAAAAAAGTGTTGGGACATTGTTTCAGGATTTTGTATGAGACCTCGTCCCCTCCTGGGGAAGAAGAAGACTTACATTTTTTAATTGTGTTAGCCACTTCTTCTTTGCTTATCGGTTCCGTGAGTTCATGGCCATCCCCGTCCTCGGGCGTTTGGCTGAAGTTGGCATCGTTAAACGTTGTCTTGTTGTCTTGAACAAATTTGTTTACTTTTTCTTTGAACTCGTCATCAAACCTATCGCCCTCATGTGGACGATGACATTTCTTATGGAGTTCAGCAAAGGCGCTAGCCTTCGCCTTGTCATCCAGGGCCATAGTTCCATCGTTGATCTTTAGTGCCTTACTGTTGGCGTCTTTATGTCTTTGTCCAGTAAGGGTTTTAAAAGTATCCCAAAACTTTTTAGTCTCCCTGAGTCCATTTAGATTTTCCGTTGCTTTTTCCCATCTCACGCGATTGTCATTTGCTATTGCTTTTTTAACTTCGCTGTGGTGGCGATTATACACGGTTTTAAGTTCGACCTTTTTAGTTGGAAGTTTTTTTGATTTGTGTGCACGGAAGGCCTTTCTTTTTTGTTTTATTATTTGGAGTGTGGTTTCAGTTATTCTGTTGGCCCGCGGTTTAACTGTCTGTTTGGGACAAATTTCATCAAGAGTGTTGTTAATGACTTCACTGAGATTGGTACATGCTTGCTCGAGCTCGCAGGTATTCATTGGGTTGTTTTTGTTTATTTTAACCTGAATTATTTTTCTGAAGAGGTCCCAGTCAATTTTGGATAGATTCCTCCTCCTCATTGTGGGGTATCTTGCAGGTCCGCTGCAACCGTGTAATGTAGCATGAACAGGCAGGTGGTCGCTACCTAAATCATCGTCCCCCACATATATGTCTTGCATTTGATTAGTTAGTGATTTACTGGTTATAATTAGGTCAAGGATGTCGGATTGGTGGAGGGTGTTGTTACTGACGTGAGTAATGTTGTGGTCGTTATTTAATACAAAAAGATCAAATTGTTCGATGATATTGAAGAGAGCGTCGCCATTGGGCTCCGTTTTATTGCATCCGAAAACCTGATGTTTGGCATTGAAATCACCTAAGAAAATACAGTGTTTGTGATTTTTCACAAAGAATTCAAAGACTTTGCTGTCAACTGTTTTTTTCGGTTCATTATAATATGAGATTACGGCAACTTTTTTAGGATCTAGTTCAATCTCCCTCTGTGTTGAGATGATCGCTTGATATCGTTTTATATTTTAAGTCCTGCCTTATGAGGAGTGCGACTCCGCCTCCACGTTGTGTGGGACGGTCTCGTCTAATGATGTTGAATCCACTTAGCAAAAATGTCTTACTTGGCTTTAACCATGTTTCGCTGATACCAATTACATCTACGTTTGTGAATTAATCGGACATCTGTGAGCTTTTGCAGTTAACGCTTCAAGCATTCCACTGAATTATTTTTAGTGTATCCATGAATGGTTTAGGAATAACTGTACTAAGTTTAATTACTATTTGTAATATTGTTACATAATTATATTCTGTTGACGGCCGCTTCTAATAGCGTGTGAGATATTTGAGTATTATATAACTTAGAGGCTGTTTTACTAATCTGTTTGCAAACGTCCAAAAGACTGGTGTCCAAGTGTTTCTTCATTATGCTGAAAATAGAGCCAGCCATTAGAGTACACATGGAATAAGGGGAAGATGAGTTCTCGACATTTCTTACATTTAGAGCTTTAAGCTGGATGTTTGTTTTAACTTTTTTGAAGTGGCTACAACCCCGGTAGTTGCTGGGGTGTTGACCACCGCAATTCGGGCATTTCAGAGTTTTAGCACTACATGCCTTCGCGATGTGTTTGTCACCGCATTTCATACATCGTTGCTCTCCGTTGCATTTGTGTGACAAGTGCCCAGATTTCTGACACTTGTGACACTAAACGGGTTGTGGAAGAACACGATATTCCTCGGTTTCGTATTTTTTGCCATTAATAATTACCCCTTTGCTTATCAGATTTAATTTTGTTGCTCTATTAGGGCATTTTACTTTTATTTTCCAAGTATGGTTACCCGTGGCTTTGGAGATTTTCAACACAAATTTATTTTTATTCCTATCTGTCACATTTCAGGTATGTATGAAATTGTTTATTCAGCAATAATCCAAATCTTTTCACAGGGGTGTTATAAAAACATCTCAATCTTTAATGAGTTAGTACTTGAAACCTAATTAAGAGCTTTTAATACTTTTAATAATGTTAGTATAACCACAATGGATTTTCCAATTCCAGAACAGGTAAAAAGTTTTTGTCATGGTTTCTGTCTTTAAAGGGGCGGTCTCTCAAGACAGGTCCATTATGACATCATAATTAACCAAGTTGGTACCAGGTCACAGTGGTCTCTCAAGACAGGTGGTCTCTCAAGGCAGGTGGTCTCCCATAGCAGGTCCATTATAGAGTAAAACCAATCGGTGCCTGGCAGATGTGGTCTCTCAAGACAGGTGGTCTCTCAAGACAGTGGTCTCTCAAGACAGGTTTTACTGTAATGGAAATAAAGCTTTTCAACATTCGCCAATTTTTGTCAAAACATGCCTGATGCTAAGCACATATCAAATTTATTGTGATTTGTATTTCCAGAATGAAGATGTTCAGCAGATGCTGAAGGAGAGGGATGATAAAATACGGGAACAAGATTCATCCCTTAGAGAGCAATATGCACAGGTGAGTAAATCTAGATGCATGCGTTGGTTAGTGATGAGCCAATTATTGGTTAGGGTTATCGGTATCGGCTGATAAATGGCTTATTGACTGGGTATCGGCCAAAATACCAATTCTGCCAATATTGGCAACCGATATGTCTTTTTTTTCAAATCAAGTTCTTGGGCAAATTGCTGATAATCTCAACTAAATAGTAGTGGTTACTCAGTTTAGGGGTGACTGGGTGGTTTATTGCCATTTCATCAATTCCCATTTCATCAACTGCCTCTAAAATTATATTTTCCCTTTTCATCAATTCCCACTTCATCACCAGAATGAAAATATGTATTAATCTTATGTAAATGCATTTTTTACCAATTATAAAAAATATTAAATTAAACAGAAATTAAACAGAAATATATTATATTAAGAAATATGTATTTGACACATTAATTATTTTTTTATTTACTAGTGTTTTTGAATGTTGTTTGTTTTTTTTCTTCTTCATCAACTGAATGAAAATAAGTATTAAGCTTTGAATATTGTTTGTATCTCAACTGTTTGATGTCTGTTGGTGGCTTATGTTTTGTTTTGTCTTTTGTTTTTTTTGTGCATTTTTACTTTTAACTGAGAGAAGTGTTTAGTTTTGTACTAGTGTTTGTACAACAATTAACTTATTCGTGTTTTGATAGTAATGACTTAGTATTTGAAGTTTGTCTTGTTTATATAACCATTGTGTGTTAGCTTGTTATCAAAGGTTCTGAAATATATATATAACATGTATGTAACATGTAGAAACCTTTCCTTGTCTATTAGTTAAAATGGATAAGGACATCAATTTTACATCTACATCCAGGGGCTCAGCAGCCTTAGTTTAAACAATATTTATTAAAGAATTCGATATGTATACAATATTCAATAACAGTTAATGGAAGTAAACAAAATGTGAACAGCAAGCAATACAATTGTATACAAGTAGCGAGCAGACAAGTTACAATTTGAGAGGGGATCCGACAGAAAGCTTACAGCTTATGTAAGTCGTCTCCCTGGTAGGTTTAAGATACTCCTGTAGGTGGTGTAATATCAGTCGAAGAACTCACACATCGTCGCATGGATGCCGAAAACACCTCGCCCCCCCGTTGTGTTTTAATTAGGACGAGATTGCTACTATTGTAGATTAAATTAACCCTAGAAGATAAGGCACACATACCCTCTCAGACCAATGGCATCCAGAGACGGGGCGGTGAAGCGACCTCGGCCACCAGGCAACGATATGTGAGATTGTTTAAACAGCAAATGGAAATAAAAAAGATTGAATAAAGTTGTGAAAATACGAAACACTGATAGCAGAATGAAGAAAATAATGGAGAAAAATTACAAGAGCCAGGTTGAATGCATGGACTGGAGAGAGTAAAAGGGCGGAGACTTAGTTTTTAGATCATTACTATAGAGATGGGCATGTTATGAGTTGGGAGTTTCGGTGGTGTTGAACTGCGAAAGGCTGGTAAGTATATTCCTTGAGGCATTGGTCACTTGATTAATTATATATATGATATGATACCATAAAGAGGAAACAGAGCTCCAAAGCTGGGATATCCACGAACGAGATATAATGTTGAGTGAAGATTTACTGAAATCGTTTGCTGGATAAAATGAAGTCATGTACTACGTCAAAAATAAGGCAGTTGTCCTCACTGTTTAAGAATTCGGATCCAAACAAGAGTATGGATGTATCTACTCTAAATGGGAGTAAATTAATCGAGTTGTTACGAGCGTTCGAGAACAGTGGACAATGAAGGAGAAAGTGATCAGTAGTTTCACGCTCGCCACACTGACACGACGGGGTAGGTATTAAGTGATTTTCGTAGAGGTGTGAGTTCAGGTTACTACAGTGTAACCGCAGCCTACAGTGGTATATTTGGGCCCTGCGAGATTTCGCATTGTTATAAAACCTAGGGGGTCTTTGGTTACCATTACTCAGGAAAGTTTTAAAGTTAGTCAACGATGAATTCTCGCGGACAGGTATGGGCAAATTATTCCACTGGTCAGTGACTCTTGGGATAAAAGAGGACTGATACAATTGCGTTCGACAGAAAGGAAGTCGGTGGTTCTGACTAGATCGGAGACTAAGTGGTGAATTCGTCATGGAGACGAGTCTGGGAACTTTATTTGAGATGTATGGGGGACACATATGATGATACATTTTAAAATACTGAATTAATTTATGTTTGCGGCGTCTTTCTTGCAGTGAGTTCCAACGTGTTTCCGTATATAGCAGAGACTTACTAGCACTGAATGTGGCTCCTGTGATTATTCTTGCAGCTGCAATCTGTATTTTTTCAAGTTCAGCGACATTAGTCACAGAACAATTATCCCAGACAGTATCCACATATTCAAGAAGTGGCCTTATAAAGGCAAAATATATCTTTTCTAAGACACTGCGATCGAGACTAAATTTGTGCCTCCTCAGCAGGTCTATACGGGACCAGGCTTTGGAGCAGATATGGTCAATGTGATCGTTCCATGTGCATGTATTATTTAGTATGAGGCCTAAGTGTTTATGGTTGGAAACTTCCGCAATTGCCGAGTCACCTAAATATAAGGGTGGGTGGGAGTTGGGGTTGCGTTTACGTGATATTAACATACTCTCTGTTTTGTTGGGATTGAACTCAACCAACCAAGTTTTGGCCCAATGCTCGATTGTGGTCAAATCCTGATTGATTATGATAGAGGCTTGCTCCGGGTTCTCAATAATTAAATATAAGGAAGTATCATCAGCAAAGAGGCGTATACTACTGAGTAAATTTCTGGTTGTATCGTTTATGTATATCAGGAACAGCAGGGGCCCAAGTATTGACCCCTGGGGAACACCAGCATTGATGGGCCTCCATGAAGATTCCGCCGAAGCTATCACAACCCGCTGCGATCTATCCGCAAGATATGATTTCAAAAACTGCAGAAGTTCCCCTGAGACGCCAATACTCTCCAGCTTGTAGATTAGGCCCGCATGCCATACCTTGTCAAAGGCCTTACTGACATCACAGAAGACAACCCTAACTTCTTTACCTTCGTCAAGAGCCCGACAGAATTCGTCATAGATATCAGTTAGTTGGAGGACAGTTGAATCTCTTGGTGTAAAACCTGATTGAAATTGGCTGAGAACATTATTTTCGCTCAAAAACTGCCATAAGCGTTTAAATACACATTTTTCAAATATTTTACCAACACAGCTGATAAGTGATATCGGATGATAATTGGTCACTGCGTTAGACGGCTGTTTTTTTAGAATTGGGGTGACATTAGCTTTTTTCCATAGTGACGGGAAGTACGAATTATTCAGTAGTATATTAAATAAAAGTGAGAGTGGTTCGCAGAGAGAGGATTTACATTCTTTTAGGAGACGTGGGCTTATTTGATCAGGACCAGACGCTTTAGACACCTTTATCGACTTCATTGCGGCATATACTTCACTGCAGTGTAAAATAATGTTATCAATAACATGCGAAACACGGGGTGGTGTGTCCGGTAGGGAGGCAGTCGAGTCATCAACTGACGAGATAGAACTAAAGTATTCGTTAAACACTTCAGCTTTCTCAGAACTTGAGTATATTTTGTTCAAGTGGACCAGGGTGGGGATACCTGTCACGCGGCTGCTACCGAGTAGTGTTTTAAGAGTCTTCCACCACAGTGATGCTGGGGTGACATTGCTCCCCAATGTGGACTGGACTTTTGAGAGATGCAGGTATTTGGCCTTCCTAATAGCCGAAACACATTCGTTGCGTTTAAGTTTATATTTAGCCCAGGCATGTGGGAAATTCGTACGTTTAGCAATGCGATACAGATGTTTACGTTGTCTATTAGTAATCTTATTAGTCGAGTTGTGACGAAGTCAAACTCGACTTATAGTTTGGTGAATGGCGGGCGGGCGGGCGGGCGCGCGGGCGGGCGGGCGGGCGTAAACAATTGGTTTCCGGATGATAACTTGATAGTGGTTCAACTCACATTCATTAAACTTCATACGTAGGTTGGTCTTGGTGGGAGGAAGAACCCTATTGATTTTGGACATGCTACGTCGAAGGTCAAGGTCACAGTGACCTTGAACATAGTAAATCTTAAACAATTGGTTTCCGGATGATAACTTGATAATGGTTCAACTCACATTCATGAAACTTCATAGGTAGATTGGCCTTGGTGAGGGGAAGAACCCTATTGATTTTGGACTCGCTACGTCAAAGGTCAAGGTCACAGTGACCTTTAACATAGTATATCGCAACAATTGGTTTCCGGATAATAACTTGATAGTGGTTCAACCTAGAGTCATGAAACTTCATAGGTGTGTTGGCCTTGGTGCGAGGAAGAACCCTATTGATCTTGGACTCACCAGGTCAAAGGTCAAGGTCACAGTGACCTTGAACATAGTATATCGCAACAATTGGTTTCCGGATGATAACTTGATAGTGGTTCAACCTAGAGTCATGAAACTTCATAGGTATGTTGGCCTTGGTGCGAGGAAGAACCTTATTGATCTTGGACTCACCAGGTCAAAGGTCAGGGTCACAGTGACCTTGAACATAGTATATCGCAACAATTGGTTTCCGGATGATAACTTGATAGTGGTTCAACCTAGAGCCATGAAACTTTACAGGCGTGTTGGCCTTGGTGCGAGGAAGAACCCTATTGATGTTGGACTCACCAGGTCAAAGGTCAAGGTCACAGTGACCTTGAACATAGTATATCGCAACAATTGGTTTCCGGATGAGAACTTGATAGTGGTTCAACCTAGAGTCATGAAACTTCATAGGTGTGTTGGCCTTGGTGCGAGGAAGAACCCTATTGACCTTGGACTCACCAGGTCAAAGGTCAAGGTCACAACTCGACATTGGATCTGTGATCCTGAGCGGCATTTTTTCATTATGCATCCATTTTGGTTGATTTATTCTCGAGGTAATGATTTTGTTGGGTATGTGTGTGGATGCAGTATCGAGTATTATGGCGGTGAGACTGGAAACTATAGTATCGAGACATTGAGTATCGAAGACAGAATTCCTGTCGGTGTTGGAGAAAGCCTCGTTCAGTGCCTCATAATTGCCCTGAGAATAAAGCCATATCCTCCTTTTGAAGGCAGGAGAGATTGGTTTTGGGAATTCGACTTCGATTGAAATTGGACAGTGATAGCGGATCATGTCTGGGATAACTGGTTCGAGGACATCGCATGCTATCACGTGTATTGTGTCACTGACAGCAAAGAGATCAAGCAATGTTGCTGATGTCTCAGTAAAACAAGTTGGTTCCCTCACAAGCTGTCTAAGGTTAAAATAATTAGTTATGCCAGAAAAGCTACTTCTTGGGGAAAATATTTGGTTATCATTGAAATCACCTGTTACAATTAAGTCATCAATTGACGTGTCTCTAGCTTTTTCAATAGATGATGATATGGCATCCCATGTATCAGCAGCCTTAGTTGTTGATAATTTTACGTATAATAAGATAAGAACAAGCAAAGACGGCAAAATGTATTGGAGATGTACTAAGTACTTTGTAGCAAAATGTACAGCTAGATCTGTGACGGCAAATGAGAGTCTTCTTTCTATGTCTGGTTACCACAATCATTCCATGGAGATTGGAAAGACGCTAGTGAATTCTGCACTATCAGAAATGAAAAAGAGAGTTTTAGAAGAGACAAAACCAATACCTCAAATTTATGACTGTGTTGTGGGATCAATTGCTACTGAATCAGGTAGTGATGTTCGGGAATTTGCTTCAGCACTACCTACATTTGAAACAAACAACATTTAAAAACACTAGTAAATAAAAAAAAAAAATTAATGTGTCAAATATATATTTCTTAATATAATATATTTCTGTTTAATTTCTGTTTAATTTAATATTTTTTATAATTGGTAAAAAATGCATTTACATAAGATTAAAACATATTTTCATTCTGGTGATGAAGTGGGAATTGATGAAAAGGGAAAATATATTTTTAGAGGCAGTTGATGAAAATGGGAATTGATGAAATGGGAAGACACCGACTGAGTGCAAGGTTTAAACAGATATTTACCAATTACCACATGGGTCTCCTAAAACTAAAGGTGACAACGGATCTGATTGTGACAGCCAATCCTGAAAAAATATTTACGAACAGAAACAAACACATGAGACATCAGGTCGTGGGTGTGGTCAATTACAACTGGAGTAATCAGACTTCGGAACATTCAGTACAGGATTTACTAACATTTGGTGGCCTCGCTGCTCGCTCTCGGCAAAGATAACTCAAACTGCCGAAGAATTTGGAATCAATTTGGAGAAAATAATTGGAAAATAAAATGTGTAGATTAAATATTTGTGTTGGTTATTTAACTTATTTTGAAAAAAATTCTGTGCCCAGTTTTAGCTGACTTCCTTTTGAGTGAATGTATGCTGGTATGCTGATTGGAAGATGGAAGAAAAATAGGCTCCCACTTGTACCAGTACCCAATGACATGCTTCAGAGTTCAATAAGAGTACTCCACTAAGTCCACGATTCCATGTTTTATTTTTAGCTGAACTTGACAAAGTCAAGCTGAGCTATTGACATCACTTCTCGTCCGTCGGCGTACATACGTTAGTCCACAGTTTCCTTTGGCACACTTCACAGATCACATTTATGATCAGATCACATTGAAACTTGGTATTTGGGGTGACCTCTAGATGGGAGCTATCGATTTTCTTCAATTTCCGTCAAAAAATGTTGCCGAGGCCAAGGTTCTTAGAACTTAGTTTAGTCAGACCACAATATTTCCCTTTGGCACACCCTGCAGGGCACTTTATGATTGGCATGCAGTTTGCCTATGACAAAGGCTTCTGCCTCATTGCATAAAACTTCCAAGCACCAAACAATTTACCATACCTTTTGACTTAGAAGTTGTTGGAAATTGTTGAAAATGGGGGGGGGTTATACTGGATTGGGGTTATTGGATTTCAGTGAAATATGGCATGCAGTTTGCCTATGACAAAGGCTTCTGCCTCATTTCATAAAACTTCCAAACACCAAACAATTTACCATATCTTTTGACTTAAAAATTGTTGGAAATTGTTGAAAACTTTCTAAGAAAACGGGCCGGGGGGGGGGGGGGGGTGGGGGGGGGGGGGTTATACTGGATTGCGTCCATCCGTCTGTGCATCCGTCCGTCTGTCCATACGAGAATATTCATAATTTAAGTAAATCATTATGGAATTAAATGAAACTTAGTATGCAATTGAATTGTAACATTGCCCAAGACTAGAATGAATTTCAGTGTTGTCAGATAATTTTTTTTATTTTATTAGATAATTATACCCCCACTTTCGAAGAAATTGGGGGTATACTGGATTACATGCATCCGTCCGTCTGTGCATCCATCCATGTGTGAGTCCGCCCGAGAAGATTCATAAATTTCATAACTTAAGAAAATTATTATTTTCTATAATATTTGTTGGTCATAGGTATGCCCACACTAGGCGGTACACCACGTGGGGGTATGCACTGGACGACAGTCTAACTCTTGTTTGCTTTGGCAAAAAGAATGCCAATGCAGAGCTCATTGGTATTTATGGAGCTGTGGTAGAATAACACAAGAACAACTTATTGTGTATTTTCCTGGTGTCTATTCCCCTTTGGATCTATCTGCAAATCTCAGTCAAGTTTGATGCAAAATACCAAACTAATACGCGATATTCCTGATAAAATACCAATACCAATTTCATTACTGCCCATCTCTATATTGTGGGTAAATTGAGGGAGAAGTCTTTTCTCCTGATACATGTTTTAGGTTGAAATCATGGCAAAAGGAAGATCTCAGTTGAAAATGGCATGTCGTGTACGCTGCCCATAACACAGAAATTGGGACCCACTAATTACACTAAGACGTGGGGTCTCAAAACCCCACCACGTGACTTCAATTTGTCTATAATTAACTTGTGTTTTTTGCAAGTGTGGTAATCAGGTTTATTCTTCCACCAAAAATAGTTTCAGTTCATTGTTGTTTAGTGATTGTTAGGAATTGCACTTAAGTATAAATTGAATACATATGCTCCATACATGTTTTTTGATAATAAAAAGCGTTAATATGGCAAAAAAATGATCAAAATATGGTGTTTGAATCGTGTTTTTAATCTCGCAATATATGTCAAACTGTGTGATGGGATGTTCCGCTGACGTCGGTTTATCTTTTGATCTCTCAGTCACCGGCTCTTAATTGGATCAATTTTTTCCACAGTCAGTGAAAAATTACTTTTACTTTTACTTTAAATATTAAAAAGATAGTTCAATATTTGAAAAAGTTATTAAAAGCTATTGCGATTCCGAATGTTGTTCATCAAAATCGATTCAGAATTCGAGGAATTACGAAAAAATAAATATTGTACCGTACTGAAATCATGGATGAGAGTTGAAAAAATTATAACTTGACCAGCACACAATCTGGACATTCCCCTGACTGTCTTTTACATAACTGTAGCTATTGACAGAGAAGAATCATGTTACCAGAACTGAATTTTGAATAAATTGTGAGTTGGGGAGGAAGGGAATCCGATTTACGATTTTAAAAGTTGAGTTCAGAGTGGAATGTTACAATGTACTTGTTGTGAGTGGAATTAACATAAATGAACTACATTAATGAAAAAGGAATGCTTGTGGTGGCCCTGGGACGTTTCAGCCCAAGATGCTTCGGAATCCATATATTGAAGCACCTGCATGCAAGGAAAACTGGCCAAGATGGGGAGGGGGGGGGGGGTGGTTACAACCGATAATGTTACACCAACGCATAATGTTACGAAAAATGTAGTAAACAACCAATAATGTTATAAACTCTGCATAATGTTATAACTTTTTTCAACCCGTTATGTTGTAAAAATCGACTCGTAATGTTATAACTTTTTTCAACCCGTTATGTTACAGCAAATTAATCGATAATGTTATAACTTCTGTATACTAATTTCAGTTACAGCTATTGTAGATGGCCTTTACCCACTTACCATTTATTGCCACATAAAGATATGTAATATTTATACTAAAGGTTTCAGCTCTGGTTAAGGCGAGGAGACCCCCCCCCCCCCCCCCCCCCCCCCCCCCCAACTCCCGGGGATTTATCATAGAATGAAATATTCACGTTACATAGACGCGGATTATCCTGGTAATTTATTTGATTTATTTTCAACTCTGACTGTTACTTTTATATCAAGCAGCGGTTACTATTAGTTATCCAATTATCCTGCATCTCAAATGCATTTATTTAAATTAACTGGGAAACTCGTAACAGTTTCAAATAACAGTACACAAATTCCCAATGACGGCCATTTACAATACAAATGTTACTAAAAATAAATGCCAGGAGACTGTGTTCCATTCAACATAGCACCTGACTTTGCAGACTTTCTGAGGGTTGGTGCAAATCAAACGTGATGCGAATCGACCATTCCCCTTTGTGACTTTGTTGTCAGACTGAAAGACACCTTCCTTCTTGCTGTCATTATGACTTACCTTTTACAGAATAAAACACTTTCTGTCGTGAATATTGCTAAAACCCACCCACTTTACTAAAGTATGATGTAGAAAAAGCTTGAAGTGTGTTAATTTTAAATTTGCAAACACATCGATATCGATTTACCGAAATGAGCACAACATCTCAAATTTTTTGTGAAGATTTTTTGGTGTCATAAAAAGGTTGCATGCGCACCAAAAATGACCATGCGCACAGGCCTCAGAAACAGAGGTTCTTTCTTTTATGGCCTTATGTGTTGATTTTTATAACATAACGGGTTGAAAAAAGTTATAACATTATGCAGAGTTTATAACATTATCAGATGTTTACTACATTTTTTGTAACATTATGCGTTGGTGTAACATTATGGGGGGGAGGGGGGGGGGGCAGATGGGCAAGCAATCAATGATATAGGTCTATTTGTGCATGTGGGTTTATGTGAGACTGGGGTCCAATTGCCCCATTTCGGGGTTGGGCAGTGAGGGGGGACTATTTACTTCACCATTTAGGAGTGGTATGGATGACTGAATCTTACTCTGCCAAGACACTGAAATTTTGGATGTGCTGGCAGCACGCAAAAATCAGGGGTGGCGCCAGAAAATCTCCGATAGAGGAACTAAAATCTCCTGCCTGAAAGACCTATTTTAATTTTTGGGGTTTCAAGACACGTGTGGGGGACAAAACCAAAAAAATTATAATACGAAATTTCGGGGCATGTTTGAGCTAGGGTTGTGATGTGTGATGTTCTGGCTTGTCGATCGGCATGTCATTATTGAAAAATAAAAAAATATTATTTTCTATTGATTTTATTTACATATGGTTATAATTATGATTGCTGAATTAATAAAAAGTAATTGAAAATGTTGATTTGTCTCTTATTTTTTCTCAAGCTTGTCATGTGCAGAGGTGTTAAAACAGATGTTGGTTTGAAGGACAGCTCTGTGCTTTGTCGCGCCACTCCAATGTTATTTCACACCTTGTGCAGGTGGTAGTTTAATCTATTATATTTAATTAATCACTTCAATCCCGACTACTTTAATGTTGTAGTTGTAGTAGAATATTTTATTTAAGTGGCACATTTCAATACACATACATAATATACATAGAGTATTCACAAAATATTTATATGAAATCCAGCCTATGAAGGCTTATGAGACACATTTTCATCAGAGGTAGGTTTTTTTTTAACAGTAGTTCATAAAAAAAAACCCAAAAACAAAAAACTCAAACCCGAAAAACCAAAACACATGCATGCACACCAACACACACACACACACACCCTTGCGGACCCCCCCCCCCCCCCCCACACACACACTCACACACAAAGTAATATCCAGACATACGTCCACATGCACTTGCGTATACTTCCGTGTACTACTTTTCTTTCACTTTTTCTTACCCCCCCACCCCCAACCCCCTCCCCCCGTGAAATAATCATTATTTTCAGTCACGAGTGAGATACTTTTTGGTATCCATTCAAAAACACTATATTTTCTTTTTACTATATCCTTTTTTATGAGAATCTTTAATTACGTAGCCCGACAAGAGTAAGATGGGAAAGAGGATGGGCTGGTCGAGTTGACTCAATGTCGTAAACTGGTATCACTTCGAGCATTAGCCGTGCGCTGTGGGCACTTTCGTGACGCAGGAGGCTTTTTCGCCCCCACTTCCCACACAAGAAAAACACGGACCATCACGCGTTGGCCTACAGCTGTAAACAAAATGTGAAATTGGAAACTTCGCGAATATCAGTTGTTTTTCACAAGTCTGGTTTATTTATTTCCTCCATCAGATCGATCGCGCAAACACAACAGTTTAGTTTCGAAAGTGACGAGGACTTTGTACTTAAGCAAATGGAACTAACTGTTCTATTCCCAATTTACAATTTCAAACCACAGCAATAGTCGCCGTCTGCGTCCTCCAAATTCCAAGTTTAATTTAAAATAAATTATCTGCTACCAGTAACAAACGCAGTTGCCTTGCCAGTTGATGTCACAAGACAGTATTTATTAATCAGCAGAGAAACTGACATGCAAAAGCAATTGAGCTAATCCTTAACACTTGTGACCACGGCGGGTCACAGTGTTTTGAAAACTGTCTTCCACTGATCAAACACCGCAGTCCATTGGAACTCCACGGTGGAGAACACACCACGGCGGCATTTTTTGTTTCAATCCATGTTGAAGTGCTGTAATGATAGTTATAAGAAACCAAATGAAGTTAAAAGATTAAAAAAAGACAACTCATTTATGTAAATATCTCTGTGCAAAATACAAACTTATTTATGTTAATATCTATGTGCAATGTATTATGTTTCTATAGTTTATCGCTTGTTAAAAGTTGAAACACTTGAATGAAATAAAATATATCAAAGCCAATGTTCTTGTTATTGTTGCTCTGTTGTCAATGAAGATAAGTAATTAATTGTACACGCCCACTCATAAATAGTTCCTCTATAAATAGACAGCACTAATCTAAATTTAGCATCAATAACTGGGGTATTAATTGACCAGTCTCATATGGGTACTGTACATGTAATGGGGGTGACTTGAATGAGTTCTTGCTTGATTGCCCCAGTTATTTTTTCATCTTGTATGCAAATACAGTAAAACCTGTCTTGAGAGACCACTATCTTGAGAGACCACATCTGCCAGACACCGATTGGTTTTACTCTATAATGGACCTGCTATGGGAGACCACCTGTCTTGAGAGACCACTGTGACCTAAAATGAAATGGTTTCGCACGCCAAAGGTGTGCAGGGACGGTTTGAGGAGCAAGCCCCTTTCGACCCTTGTTAGCTGTATAATGTTTTGGTTATGTTTTGAGCATGGTAAAGGAGGCAAGGCGTAGGAAGCAACTTATCCGCGTTTGTTCTTTCGTCGTGACTTCTTTGGAGGAGTTGGCTGTGATGGAGAAACCGTGGAAGTGATGGTTGGCGTTGTTGAGTGATTAGCTGTGTCTGTCAGTTGTCTTTGTCTGTTGATGAATTCCTTCTTTAGTCTATCGATTTCTTAGGAGCATCTGTCCCTTTCTTCGCTGCATTTATTGAATTCTTTGCATTCAGCCAAGAATTGCCGGGTTTCTAATAGTTCTTTTGCCATGTCTGAATGTTCTTCAGAGGTTGTCTGTGAAGCTGGTGAAGGTTGTTTTGGTGTTAGTTCCTCCTTGTCCTAGTTGTCCGAGAATGAAGGAAGAGGGAAGTGAGGGGTGGGAAGTGTCGAAAAAGCAACTTCCAGTTCCTCCTCAATCTCTACAGGACGTTCCTCATCCAGCTGTGCCAGATGGGGATCTGGTAGTTGGTTGGGTGTGCCTGTAGGATTAGGAGGGGAACTGGTGGCTGCCTCCGGAACCTCCACCCCCTCGCTCACCTCTTTCTTCTTATCCAGGAAAGCCTCCAGGCGAAGGGAATCCCTGCACTTGGTTGATGGACACTTTTTCCTTTTCTTCTTTTCAGGGCCTCCTGACCTCCTCGGGTGAGGACCAGAGTGAGAGGGGATCCTCTCATCAAAGGTACTACCTCTCCCCGAGGAGGGTTTTGTAGTGATGTTTTCTTCTACTTTAAATTCATATTCAGATGGACACTCATGCCTATTTCCTGGATAGTCCAGGAGATGGGACAAAAGACGCCCAGAGCTGAGATGGCTTTCTTTAGACGAGCTGGTAATTCCAGGTTTTCTATTTCAATCAAGTTGTTCACACTCTGAAGTCAGAAGTGTGAAATGGCATATATCAACTGCGAAATTTGACAGTACACTGTGACCTGGTACCAACTTGTATTTTTATGCCATAATGGACCTGTCTTGAGATACCGCCCCTTTGAAGACTGAAACCATGACAAAAACTTTTTACCTGTTCTGGAATAGGAAAATCCATTGTGGTTATACTAACATAATTAAAAGTATTAAAAGCTCTTAAGTTGGTTTCAATTGCTGTTCAGTTACATAACTCATTAAAGATTGAGATGTTTTTATACGACCCCTGTGAAATGATTAGGATTATAGCTGAATAAACAATTTCATATATACCTGAAATGTGACAGGATTATAAAAATAAATTTGTGTTGGAAATCTTCAATGAAGATTTTCAACACTAATTTATTTTTATAATTTTTATAACAGTCCATTTCAATTTGTTACAAAAAACTTCATAAAAAAGAACAACTACAAAGTAATTACAAAAATCTATTCTTCTCCATTTCTGAATTTTGTGGTTGGTTATTCATTGACTTGAGAAAACCTGAAACCTGATATGAGAGACCACCTGTCTTGAGAGACCACTTTTGTGTGGCCCAAAGGGCGGTCTCTCAAGACAGGTTCTACTGTAGATCACTCTTGTTGGAAGAAAACATGTTTAATTTCATTAAATATTTTTTATACCCCCACAATGAGTTGTGTGGGGGTATACTGGAATCACCTTGTCCATCCACCTATGTCTGTCTGTTCATCAGTCTTGCCATCTGTCTGTTCATCCATCCATGGGCATAATTTTGTCCGGAGGTTTTCACAGACGTTTATGGACCAATCTGCTCAAAACTTGGTACGAATGTTCACCACCATGGGAACCTGTGCACCTGCGATTATAGTTATGGCCAGGTTATTTTTGCCAGAATTATGCACCTTTTCGTCTTTAATTTTGTCCAGAGATTTTCTCAGATATTCATGGGTCGATTCCTTTGAAACTTGGTATGGCTGTTTACTACCACGGGAACCTGTACACCTGTGAGTATACTTATGATCAGACTTTTTTTACCAGAATTATGCCCCTTTTCATCTTAGAATAATCATGGTGGCAGGGGGTACAAGCAGGCTCATCGGGGACAGTCACACCTCTAGTTATTTCATTAATGTACATTGCATGGTACACAGCGCCCTTCAGTTTAAACCATTCATGTTCATTTTGTTTCTTTGTAACTGACAATCTTCTAGAACATGGCCCAGCACTAATCTAATGTCATTAAAAGCTGACATTTTGACTGCCTTCTGTAACTTCACATTAGAAGAAAAATTTCAGTTTCTTGCATAAGGTTGTTTTTCAGAAATTGCCATTTGAGAGGATTTTGAGTGTGAAAAATATTTATTTTAAAAGAATAATTGAAAAGAAAATCACATCCTAAATATGTGTGTAGTAGCACGTATGTTAAATGTAAACTTGAGGGGGCACGGTGACGTTGTGCTAAACGGTTCTCATCAGATCACCGAAGTTAAGCAATGTCAAGCCCGGTTAGTCCTTGGATGGGTGACCATCTGAGTGATCGATTAGGACTCCAGTGTTGTGTCCTTGGGCAAGGCACTTAACCCTGATTGTCCAAAAGGAGCATGATGATGCCGTGTACTAAGGCGTACTGCATGTCGATGGTGCACATGTCTTCAGCCAATCTAACTCTGCTGGTGCATCCAGCTGTTGGGGAGATGGTAGCTGCTTGTTGTTGCCCGGTGGTTCTCTCCGAATACTCCGACTTCCTCCACCCATAAAACTGTCACCGAAACGACATGACCTTGGCTGTTAAAGTGTTGTTAAACTCTAACACATAATAATGTAAACTTGAAAGTCTTGGATTGGATTATTTCTTCAGCATTTGTGTACTAAGGTGTACTGCTCGTCGATAGTGCACTTGCCTACAACCAATGCGAACCCTGTAGTAAACAAGCTCTATTTTATTGCTAAAATGGGACCTGGTAACCAATGCCTGGTGGATGGAAGTCATCTTAAATGAACAACATGAGTATAAATGATTCTCTGGACTTTACTTTATATCCATGTTGCAGTCACTATTAGCCATTGTGCAGAAATATGCAACCTTAAACACCAATAAATAAATAATATGAACCCTGCTTGTGCTGAATTTGTACTGTGGGGAATCTGACAATTGCTTGCCAAAGCTCCGTGGTTCTCTCCAGGTACTCTGGCTTCCTCCACCCGTGAAACTGTCCAACACGAGGTGATCCTGTCTGTCGAAAGTACCAAATATGCAAATCCTTATCATAATGTATTGATGCAAAAAGCAGCCACATTAATTTGAGAAACCACTTAAAAATGAAGGTTAAGTTCGAATTGGGGCTTGGTCCGATGATTTTTAGCTCAACTTTGACGGAGCCAAATTTGAGGTATTGACATGGCCCGTCACGCCATACACACGGCTTGGGCTAGAGGCCGTATTTATGAACCGATCTTTACGAAACTTCTTGGGTAACTTTGTTATCACCTTTGCCTTCGTTAAGGGAGGGGCAAGAATTTTTGCCCGTCCCAAATTTCTATTTTCCAAACCGAGAGGCAGATTTGAACCAAATTTGATGTGAGGGCTTATTGGGTCATAAGTGCTTAATTTATGCCCAATTCTTTTTCCCGTCGCCCCACGGAAACCACAGGAGCTAAAAATAGAAAAAAATTAAAACGTCCATATCTCCAAAACTACATACACGGCAATGAGAATTCTTATTTAGTGTGAAACTTCCTTAGGACCAACAGAATGGAATGATAAAAAAAAATTGTTATCAGTTTTATCATGGGGTACTTTTTGGGGGGGCTTTGAAAAAGTGCTGAGTCAGTATTTTTTAACACGGGGGAGGGGGGGGGGGAGGGGGGGGAGGGTAATGGGAAAAACATGTAACACTACTTTTCTCCCAAACCACTCCTCCAAAGGCTTTCAAATTTCACATATAACATCTTTGGAAGATTGTTTCACATGTTTATTGAAATCAATTCCCTGGGGCCATATTTGGGCTGTCTGTGGGAGTCCAAATGTTCAAATTAGTGCAGTATGAGGAATATTCTTTAAAAATCTTCTTCAGATCTACCAGTAAGAATCTTTTGATATTTGGTATGCAGCATCCTTAGGGGGGTGAGATTCAAGTTTGTTCAAGCCCAGTCCCTGGGTTCATATTTAGGCTGAAAATTTGGGGCCCCTTTTCCGGACTTAGAAATTTTGGACCAAAATCCGGAAATTCTTTTTTTTTTGTGTTTTTATGTGTTTCGGTCAATTTTAAGACAAAATTATTTTTTTTTCTACACTGAAAATTTGGGGTCCTGGTGGGACTTGAAAAATTTTGGACCAAAATCCGGAATTTTTTTTTTGTTTTTTATGCGTTTCGGTCAATTTTAAGATAAAAAAATATCTTTTTTTTTTACACTGAAAATTTGGGGTCCGGGTGAGACTTAGAAAATTTTGGAAAATCCGGAAATTTTTTTGGGGTTTTTTATGCGTTTTGGTCAAGTTTAAGACAAAAATTTTTTTTTTTTTTACGCTGAAAATTTGGGGTCCGGGTGGGACCAAAATCCGGAAATTAGTTTTTATTAGCTTAACTTGACATAGTCAAGATAAGCTATTGCCATCATGCGTGCGAAAGCCTGTGAGTCTGTAAGTCTGTTCACATTTTCCTTTAGCACGGGCTACACCCGGCAGTTCTTGTCTGATCGTCACAAAATTTCATATGCGGGTTTGGGGTCATGTCTAGATGAGAAAGTCCCCTTTTGGTCACGATTGAGCAACCGGTATGGCTGCCCAAGCCCAAAACCCCAAAACCATTAGCACAGTCTACAGGTCGTATTTATGAAGGGATTTCATTGTATCTTGGTAGGTTGCCTCTGTATAATGCCTAGATGTCAACTGTGATGGCTGCACAAGCCTGAAACCCAAATACTTTTAGCACAGTCTGCAGGTCATGTTTAATATGGGGGGATTTCATTGTAACTTGGTAGGATGACTCCTTATGATGTCTAGATGAGAATTTCCCCATTTGGGCGTAATCTGCCAGCCATGACGACTGCCCGAGCCCAAAACCTGAAAACCATTAGCACAGTCTACAGGTCATATTTATTGAGGAATTTCATTGTAACTTGGTGGGTTGACTTCATATAATGTCTAGATGAGAAAGTCTCCTTTTGGACGTGATTGGGCAGCTATGACGGCTACAGGGGCCCGAAGCCCAAAAACCTTTAGTGCAGTCTAGAGGTCATATTTATGAAGGAATTTCATTGTAACTTTGTAGAATGACTCCAAATAATGTCTAGATGTGAACGTCCCATTTTGATCGCGATCATTCAGCCTTGATGGGTGCCCGAGCCCAAAGACCTTTAGCATAGGCAAAAGATCATATTTATAGAAGGATTTCATTGTAACCTGTTATGTTGACTCCATATAATGCCTAGATGATGACATCCCCTTTTTGGTCATGATTGGTCACCTTTGATGGCTACAAGGGCCCCGAATCCCGAAAACCTTGAGCGCAGTCTACAGGTCATATTTATGAAGGGATTTCATTGTAACTTCGTAGGATCACTCCAGATGATGCCCAGATGAGATTGTCCCCTTTGGTTGTGATCATTCATCCATGATAGCTGCCCGAGCCCGAAGCCCAAAAACCTTTAGCACAGTCTACAGGTCATATTTATAGAAGGATTTCATTGTAACCAGTTAGGTTGACTCCATATAATGCCTAGATGATGACATCTCCTTTTGGTCGTGATTGGACAGCTGTGATGGCTACAAGTGCCTGAAGCCCAAAAATCTTGAGCACAGTCTGCAGGTCATATTTATGAAGAGATTTCATTGTAACTTTGTAGGATCACTCCAGATGATGCCCAGATGAGAATGTCCCCTTTTGGTTGTGATCATTCAACCATTATGGCTGCCCAAGCCCAAAGCCTGAATACCTTTAGCACAGTCTACAGGTCATATTTATGAAGGGATTTCATTGTAACTTGGTAGGTTTGACTTCATATAATGTCTAGATGAGAATGTCCTCTTTTGGACACAATTGGGCAACTGAGACAGCTACAGGGGCCTAAATCCTGAAAACCTTTAGAACAGTCTACAGGTCATAATTATGAAGGGATTTCTTTGTAGCTTGGTAGGATGACTCCAAATAATGTCTAGATGAGAACGTCCCCTTTTGGTCGCGATCATTCAGCCTTGATGGCTGCCCGAGCCCAAAAACCTTTAGCATGTCTGTAGGTCGTATTTATGGAAGGATTTCATTGTAACTTGCTAGGTTAACTCCATATAATGCCTAGATGATGACGTCCCCTTTTGGTTGTGGTTGGTCAACTGTGATGGCTACAGGTGCCCGAAAATCTTGAGCACAGTCTACAGGCCATATTTGTGAAGGGATTTCATTGTAACTTCATAGGATCACTCCAGATGATGTCCAGATGAGAATGTCCCCTTTTGGTTGCGATCATTCAACCATGATGGCTGCCCGAGCCTAAAGCCTGAAAACCTTTAGCACAGTCTTCAGGTCATATTTATGAAGGGATTTCATTGTAACTTGGTAGGTTGACTTCATATGTCTAGATGAGAACATCTCCTTTGGATGCATTTGGGAAACTGATGGCTACACAGGCCCGAAAACCTTTAGCACAGTCCACAGGCCATATTTATGAAGGGATTTCAATGTAACTTGATATGATGACTCGTTTTGGAATAATTTCACTGTAACTTTCGTTGATATACATTAACTGTGAGGGCCACATATATTAACTGTGAGGTCATATTAACCCACCCCTCAGTTCTTTATTACAGTGTACACCCCATATTATTTTTATCAAAAACATAGCATATAGGGAACAGAAATGAACATATTCCCAATTATCTCAATTCTTGTCTTATTTCATAATCCTACCATAAACATTGAACATTATCCTTTTCATCAAACACAACACACAAGTTAAGCTACAGTGTCATTGACACTTTCATTTGGTTTTTTATGCATTTTAAGAAGAAAAAAAAAATTTAGGCTGAAAATATTTTGTTTGGGAAAAAGACTGAAAATAGAAGGAAAAGCCTGCGTATTGTGCGGGCACAATCGCTTCATCTAGTTGGTATATGCTTTTCTTAGGATGGGCGTATGCAGCTTATTCAAGTCAAGTCCTTGGTTTGATATTTAGACTACCATGTCAGGTGAGCGCCCTCAGGTCACCTGGGGCCTCTTGTTTTTTAGCTTAACTTGACATAGTCAAGATAAGCTATTGCCATCACGCGTGCGGAAGTCTGTTAGTCTGTGAGTCTGTTCATATTTTCCTTTAGCACGGGCTACACCCCGCAGTTCTCGTCTGATCGTCACAAAATTTCATATGCAGGTTTGGGGTCATGTCTAGATGAGAATGTCCCCTTTTGGTCTCAATCGGGCAACCGGTATGACTGCCCGAGCCCAAAACCCGAAAACCATTAGCACAGTCTACAGGTCGAATTTATGAAGGGATTTCATTGTAACTTGGTAGGATGTGTCTGTATAATGCCTAGATGAGAACATCCCCTTTTGGGCATGATCTATCAACCGTGATTGCTGCCCAAGCCCGAAACCCAAAAACTTTTAGCACAGTCTGCAGGTCATGTTTAATATGGAGGGATTTCATTGTAACTTGGTAGGCTGACTTCATATAATGTCTAGATGAGAACGTCCTCTTTTGGACACGATTGGGCAACTGTGACGGCTACACTACAGGGGCCCGAAGCCCGAAAACCTTTAGAACAGTCTACAGGTCATACTTATGAAGGGATTTCATTGTACCTTGGTAGGATGACTCTAAATAATGTCTAGATGAGAACATCCCCTTTTGGTCACGATCATTCAGCCTTTATAGCTGCCTGAGCCCAAAGACCTTTACATTATTCTACAGGTCGTATTTATGGAAGGATTTCATTGTAACTTGTTAGGTTGACTCCATATAATGCCAAGATGACATCCCCTTTTGGTCATGATTGGTCAACTGTGATGTCTACAATTGCCCGAAGCCCGAAAATATTGAGGACAATTTACAGGTCATATTTATGAAGGGATTTCATTGTAACTGCGTAGGATCACTCCAGATGATGCCCTGATGAGAATGTCCCCTTTTGGTTGTGATCATTCAACCATTATGGCTGCCTGAGCCCAAGCCTGAATACCTTTAGCACAGACTACAGGTCATATTTATGAAGGGATTTCATTGTAACTTGGTAGGTTTGACTTTATATAATGTCTAGATGAGAACGAACCCTTTTGGACACAATTGGGCAACTGTAACAGCTACAGGCCATATTTATGAAGGGATTTCATTGTAACTTGATAGGATGACTTGTTTTGGAATAATTTCACTGTAACTTGGTAACTTTTGTTGATATACGTTAACTGTGAGGGCCACATACATTAACTGTGAGGTCATATTAACCCACTCCTCAGCTCTTTAGTACAGTGTACACCTCATATTATTTTTTATCAAAAACATAGCATACAGGGAACAGAAATGAACATATTCCCAATTATCACAATTATTGTCTTATTTCATAATCCTTTCATAAACATTGAACATTATCCTTTTCATCAAACACAACACTCAAGTTAAAAGCTACAGTGTCATTGACATTTTCATTGTATTATTTGCACTGACATGTCTTATGCACAGTGGTTTGCAGAATTATAATGATTCGGTACTGGTTTATCAAGCTGTTTTCTCGAGTTGTAAAAATGTTCTTTCTTGCGTATTCAGAATTCTCTTTTCGTTTCTCCAATATTTACATTGATCTCCCTTTGAAGGAGTAGCGTTGTTTTGTTTGTGTGCTTTTGAAGTGTTTCCATTTGTCCATCATAGGGCATATGTAGCATTTAGGATCTGTGCAGGGTTCAGGTTCAAAAATTGTTTTACCTGATAACCCAGCGTTGTTCGCCGGGTAAGTGGTTTTAGCTCTGACTAACAGGTCCTTTAAATTAGGGTTACAGCGGAATGCCAGTAATGCAAAATGTTTACATTCGTCACTGGCTTCAAGTAGGAATCAGTATTTAGTTAAGATGGTTTTGTTGAAGTTGATGCCTGTAGGGTGGTATGTTGTAACAAATGGGACACGATTTGTGTCATTAATAGTCTTTTGTTTGTGTAATAGAGTATTTATCCACTATACCAATGGCCCAGACTAGCTGGTGCAACTCAATGTATTTCCAGGGCCAAACATAAATTTTGAATCCCCAAACCCCCAAAATTTGCAAAAAAAACTCCAAAAAAGAGAAGACCAGTATGATCCTCCATACTGTTTGCACAATGCGCAAACTTGTTGTCAAGGACAACAATAGGCTACCGCCATCTTGTCATACTGTTGTTTGGCCCATGTCAGATCAACATGTATCCTCCAGACTTCTGTGCTATAAAATCCTAAAGTATAATAAAGCCAGACACGATTATGGAGTGGAATGGTGGAATATTTGCAGCAGAAACTAGCTGAATAAGGACATTGAGTTTTTGAATGATCAGGGCTATAACTTTATAGAAATTAAAAAATATTTCTTTTTCTTCCTGTCTTCGGGATATGCACCTGGTTAGTTCATTCTTTGTTATTAATTATTATGTGTTTGTTCATTGTTCATCCTTCTCCCCTTGAATCCCTTCATTAGACTTTTAAGAACAATTTGCTGTTTCTGGAATTTTTGTTATGAATTAAAAATTCTTCTTCTTAAAAATCTTAGGTAAAAATACGGAATGTGGATTTTGCGTACCCCCTTTGTCGCGTACCAGTTATTCTCGACATAGTCAGACATATCTGTTTTGCCATTATCCTTCTCTATGGGGAATCTTCTGTGGAAGTTTCTCTATTGTTAAGGGTATTCTTTGGATAACGGTGACTAACCTGGGATTTCGTTGTGCCTGTGTTGGACTTGGGTTACCGGCTCCTCTTCAGTTTTAAATTTGTCCCTCTTGGGGAATTATTAGCTCACCTGACTGAAAGTCAGGGTGAGCTTTTCTGATCACTTTTCGTCCGTCGTCCGTCGTCCGGCGTGAAGGTGGTGTTTGGGTCTTTTTCTTCCAAACCACTGGCCGCATGTTAATGAAATTTCATGTGAGTAGGGGTTATATAGCGGCATTTTGATTTTTGGGCAAATTAGGTTTCGGCTCATATTGAGCAGAGGGGTGGGGCAAAAATGCTCCAATTCTTAAAAAATCTTCTTCTCAAGAACCAGCAATAGCAGAGACTTGATATTTGGTATGCAGCTTCCTTTTGAGGTGTAGACTCAAGTTTGTTCAAGAGAAGTTTGTAGGTCTATACTTGGCGATGTTATGGGAGGAGCAAAAATTTTGGCCCCACCCCAAATTTCTATTTTTTAAACCGAGAGGCCAATTTGAACCAAATTTTATGTGAGGGCTTATTGGGTCATAAGTACCTAATTTATGCAGAAATTTTTTTTCCTGTAGCCCCGTGGGAACCACAGGAGCTAAAAATAGAAAAAAATTAAAACGCCTATATCTCAAAAACTGCACGGCAGTGAGAATTTTTATTTGGTGTGAAGCTTTCTTGGGACCAACAGAAAGGATTGGTAAAAAAAAATTGCTATCGGTTTTATCATAGGGTACTTTTTCGGGACTCTGAAAAAGTGCTGAGTCAGTATTTTTTAACACAGGCAATGGGAAAAAAATAAAGAATTGTTTTCTTCCAAACCACTGCTCTAAAAGCTTTCATATTTTACATATAACATCTTTGGAACATTGATTCACATATTTGTAGAAATCAAATTCCTCGGTCCATATTTGGGTTCCCTATGGGAACCCAAATGTTCAAATTAGTGCAATATGAGGGATATATTTTAAAAATCTTCTTCTTCGGATCCACAAATCAGAATCTTTTGATATTTGCTATGCATCATCCTTAGGGGGGTGAGATTGATGTTTGTTCAAGCCAAGTCCCTGAGTTCATATTTGGACTCCCTTTGGGAACCCAAATTGTAACTTAGTGCAATACAAGGTATATTCTTTTAAAATCTTCTTCTTCGCATCCACCGGTCAGAATCTTTTGATATTTGGTATACAGTATGCTTAGGGAGGTGAGATTCAAGTTTGTTCAAGTCAAGTCCTTCGGCTCATATTTGGTCTCCCTGTGGGAGCCCAAATTATAACTTAGTTCAATATGAGGAATATTCTTTAAAAAAAATTTTTTTTTCAGATCCACCAGTCAAAATGTTTTGATATTTGATGTACAGCATTCTTAGGGGCTGAGAGTGAAGTTTGGTAAAGCCAAGTACCTGGGTTCATATTTGGGCTCACTGTGGGAGCCCAAATTATACCAAAATTTTTATTTTCCAAACCAAAAAGTCGATTTGAACCAAATTTGATATGAGGGCTTATTGGGTCATAAGTACCTAATTTATGCCGAAAATTGTTTTCCTGTCCCCCACGGGAACTGCAGGAGCTAAAAATTTTTTTTCTTTTTAAATGCCCATATCTCCAGAACTACATGGCGCTGAGAATTTTTATATGGTGTGAAGCTTCCTTAGGACCGGAAGAAAAAAATGGTAAAAATTTTATCATAAGGTTCTTTTCTAGGACTAAAAGTGCCGAGTCATCATTTTTTAACAGTGTAGCTAATGGGAATAACGTTGAAGAATCTTCTTCTCCCAAAACACTGCTTCAGAAGCTTTTATTTTTGGGCTCCCTATGGGAGCCCATGTATAACTTAGTTCAGTATGAGAAATATTCTTAAAAAATCTTTTTTTTCTGTTACTCCTGTCAGAATCTTTTGATATTTGATTTTTAGTTTTCTTAGAAGCGGCAAATTGAAATTTGTTCAAGTTCTGGTTTATTGATAAAATTGGGCCCAGTAACCAATTCCTGCGTTGAAAGCCCTGTAAAGTGGGCAGTAATAGGCATAAACGATTGACCAAACCTGATATTATAATTATGCCTCTGTAATGATGTAGCCTTAGAAAGTGACCTTAAATTCCAATAAATAAATAGATAAATTATTGAGTACCCAATATGGGGATCTAACATATGAACACTCTGGGTTACTAAGTAGAGAAAACACTTTTATGTTGAAAAACTGATAATAACCACAAGGCAGAATCCCTTGCTATTTTGGTGATATGACTCGGCCAGTATCAGGTGAGCGCCCTCAGGCCCCGTGGGGCCTCTTGTTCTCTACATCAGTTAATATTCTTGGATGTTGTTTACTTATTGACGGTTGCGCCTTTTAATTGCGAGTTTATCCACTTTTTGGCATCGTCAGAGCTCAAGGGCTGTGGGTCCTTTGGGTGTTAGTTTGGGCTTCAAATATTTTCCTTGGGTGTGTGTATATTATGAAGTCCTCATGTTCGAAATGTAAGAGGAAGAAGTCCTCTCTTGATTCTCAAACAACATGTTTGTCTTGCACTCGTTGCTTTAAAGATGTTACCTGTGCAACTTGCAGTTCTTGGGATTGCAAGCGCTGGAATTCCCTCTCTACTTATGTGTGTGTCGGCGAAGCACTGATTTCAGTGCTTTTTCCTAAGGTTGTTAATCATAATTCTGTTTCCATTTCAGAGGAACAAGAACATGGTAATGGTCATGGTCTAACATCAAGTTCTGTGCTGCCATCATCTTCAGATAAGAGCGTGTTGACTTACGAGGTATCGCAGAATACTTGGTACCTCGGGCAAGCAGACAGTCAACTAGCTCGACCGGTGTAACGGAGCCTTTCATTAGAGCTTCCGTACTGGGAAAATCCATAGCGGTCCAGGATTAGGAGAATGGAAAACAGTCCTCTGTACAGATGGCGGCACGTAAGGGGAAGAGGCCAGTCAAGTTGAAAGGTGTATCAGTAGCGAAGCATTCTTCTGTTTTGGGGTCAAAACAGAATGATTCAACTTTAATTGCCAATCCCACTGGTAGTCTGGTAGATAATGCTTTGGAGCCAGCTTGTTCCCGTGTACCTTTCTCTGCCAGTACGGCTGGTAGTAGTCTTGACGTAAGAGCCTCTTCTTCGTCCATTTCCAGGACTCAGCACAGTAGACCGCATGCTAGCCGACAGGAACCTGAGGTGGAGAGTCAGGGCCAGGATCTGGCTCTCTCTAAGGCTAGCGTTTCAAGGCAGATGTCTTTTTCGAAAATGCGAACACAGGGCTCTGTGTCAGATCACCTCCCGGATCCGAAATGGCATAGAACAGGAGTGGACATAGCCTTGAATACGGAATTCCTGGGGCAAATTGCCCAGCTAATTGCAGACTCCCAGAAGCATAAAGTGCGGCGATCATCGATCTCTGTTTCAGATGATTTGGACGGTGCAGGATCAGCAGAAAGGAGGGTTTTCTCAAATAATGAGTATGCCGATAGTAGACCAGACCAGGAACCTCTAGATGGTAGCGTTAGGGAGCTTGATGAAGACGAGACCGACACTACATCTTTGGCTGAGCAACATATGGAAACTTTGAGGTTCCTACAGGATTTTTTCCCTGAATTAATTCCGTCTGGTCAGAGTTCTGCGCCTTCTAGAACCAGGCCTCTGTCTTCCTTGGACAGGGAGGTCATCAAGTCGAAGGAAAGTATCCTTCTGTATCTGTTGCAGTCAGTCCAAGCATTAGACGCTTTCGATTGCGTTGATGATGCTATTGCAGGCCTGGCTCAGGCTAGAAAAAGTTCTTTCCATTCGGAAAGAAAGCTTGACCTACCGTTCAGAGGCAATACCTTCTTAAATACGGTAGGCGAGAAAAAGATTTCGAGAGCTCCTCTGCGATTGGATGACTGTGCAAGGGACTTAGATATGTCTCTTCAGTCATTGTGTAGCGTTAGTTCATTTGTTCTAAATACCAGCATTGAATCTAGCAGAAATATTATGGATGCTATGTCGTACGCAGACCACATTTGCAGGGCGTTGGCCGACAATCTGGAATCTGAGAGCCTACAGGAGTTGTTATCTCCTTTGAGAGTGCTCTCTCGCGCCATCATGTATACAACATACCACTCTGCTCTTTCAGTAGCGAATTTAGAGTTGGTCAGGTGCGATGCTGCCCTTATATCTACGTCATTTATCGATGACAGTGTTAAGAGCTCTCTAAGGGCCGCTCCAGTTTTGGGCTCTTCACCATTTAATGGCCAGTTAAAGGCAGTATTCGAAGATGCCTCTAAGAAAGCCACAAGTCAGCTTCTGGTATGCTCAGCTTCGCAACGTCAGCATTCCACAGGTGGCACTCCATGGAGAGGTAGATTTTTCTCCAAGAGAGGCTCAGCCTGTGGTGCTTCTAGAGCTAATCGTGGTCGTGGGGGCTCGAATCAAGGGAGCGACTTTAAAAAAGGGATGACGCAGTCGGTTAATAACGAAACACATAACCCCCACACCAACGGCACAGAGGGGTGTGAGGGCATCACAAGATTTCTCCTGGTACAAGCCTCGCAAGTCCTACAAATGAAAAGTTCAACCTCTACTGTTCTCCGGTTGGCGGAAGGCTTTCAAAATTCGCAAGCAACTGGAAAATTATTACATAGGATCTTGGGTTCGAGACGTTGTAAAAAGTGGTCTACGTCTTTCATACCGAGAAAACCTACATTGACGCGGATTCTGCGTTTTACGGCCTTCCACAAAATGTAAAAAAGAGAGAAGCTTTGATTTCAGCAGTAGACTCTCTTCTTCAAAAGGATGCAGTAGAGAATCCCAATTCAAAGGGATTCTACAGTCATCTTTTTCTTGTTCCAAAGCTAGACGGCTCATTTTGGCCGGTCATAGATCTCAGTTGGATAGACAAGCTTATAATTGCTCCAAAATTTTATATGGAAACAATTCGATCGGTGAGAAACAGCATCCGAGTGAACGATTATGCTGCAAGCATAGACTTAAAGAATGCGTATTTTCACATCTTGATTCATCCGGCGTTTCAGAAATACCTCCGTTTCGCTACCAGTTCAGAGCAATGTGTTTTGGCCTGAACCTTGATCCGTGGGCATTCACTCGGGTGATGAATGCAGTGATGATCCACTTCAGGGCGCACTCGGCTTTGATGACTTCGGCATATCTGGACGACATTCTTCAAAGATTTTGGAAATTTTCATGCTCTTCAAAGCGATGTTCAGAGTCTGCTATCACTGCTGTGGCACCTAGGTTTTATAATCAATGTCAACAACTCGGATATAATGCCGACGACGTCGTCTGATCACCTGGGGATGAGTTTCTTAACAATCGAGTCTGTTTGCCCATAGCAAGAGCAAAATTAGTTTCTCTTTACGCCAAATACTGCATAAATGCGCAAACCATTACTGCAAGAGAGTTTATGCAGCTATTAGGACTTGCGGCGCAGCTGCAGAATGAATTCCGCTAGTACGTTTGCGCATCCGTCCTCTTCAAATTTATCTTATTCAAAATTGGAGCGTAAAGAGTCAGTCGTTGGACAGTCCCATTGCTTTAAGACAGGCTGTAAAGGATCATCTTCAAATTTGGGTGGATATCCAGTGGTTATCTCGGAGAATACCACTTCAGATCCAGGATCTGTCGTTCTTAATTATGACGGACGCCAGTCTGGAAGGTTGGGGTGCCTCTCTGATTCCAGGCGATCAAGTGTGTCATGGTTTATGGGAGAGTCAGTTTCTAGTGTCCCATATAAACTACAAAGAAATGAGGGCAATTTGGTTAGCTCTAAATCATTGGCTCAGTCGAGTAATAAACTCACATGTTCAAATTCTATCAGACAATTCAACAGTAGTAGCGTATATTCGGAATCAGGGATGTACTCATTCCATCCAGTTGTTGAATCTCACTGAAAAGATTCTTCTTTTCTCTCAGGAGAATCAGATTCTGATATCAATTCATCATATTCCAGGCCGTCTCAATGTAATGGCAGACTCTCTATCGAGAAAGGATCACCTGCTACCTTCTGAATGGATGTTGAAAAAATCTGTCTTCAATCGGATTTGCTTCCATTGGGAACATCCAATGATAGATCTTTTTGCCACAAGTCTGAACAATCAGTTACAGACTTTTGTGTCTTCGTGCCCGGACCCTCTGGCATATGCATTAGACGCTCTGTCAATTTCATGGAACGGGATAATATGGTATCCTTACCCTCCAGCTCCCCTCATTCAACAGATCTTGCTAAAAATAAAACAGTCCTCTTGCAAGATTCTACTGGTAGCATGTCTGTCGGCACACAGACTGTGGATAAATCTCCTCATGGAGCTTCTGTGGGACATTCCGCAGAAGTTACTGCCTCTCAGGGATCTTCTGGTGCAGGGGAAACTCTGCAGGCTTCATCACAATCCGGAAAGCCTCAACCTTTACGTTTTTCCATTGTGCGGTCCTTCCTGCACGGAAAACAATTTTCCAGATTAGCAATGGATGCAATTTCTTTCTAACTGTAGGAGGACCTCCTCTTCGTTAAATTATGAAGCAAAGTGGAAGGTTTTTATTCGTTGGTGTGAAATATGATTGATTTTTTTAACCCAACTATTCCTCAAATAGCCAACTTTTTTATTTATCTTTTTGACGAAGTTAAGCTACAGCCAGTCACTATTAAGTCTATAGGTCTATGCTTTCTGACACCTATGCACATCAAGGAAAATTAAACATTGGGTCAGATGTATCTTTAAGTAAGTTAATGGGGAATTTCTCGGTGAACAGACCTCGTACCTTGAGACTAGTCCCTAAGTGGAATTTAGCTTGGGTTCTTTTGAAACTTCAAGAAGCACCTTTTGAGCCGTTAAATACTGTTGAGTTTAAATTTCTTACTTATAAAACAGCCTTTCTTTTGGCATTTGTGTCAGCTAGAAGAGTTAGTGAGCTTCATGCTTTATCTGTTGAAGACTGATTATCGTAGTGTAGGTAATGCTATTACTCTCACTACGAAAGTGGGATTCTTAGCTAAGAATTAGGTCCCGGACAGACAGCCTAATCCAATTCTTATAAAAGCATTACCGTCTTCAGATGGTCAAAGACCTTTGTTGTGTCCAGTAAGAGTGCTTAGAATTTATAAGCAGCATCCTAGTTTTTTTTAGAAGAGGTATGAAGAGGTAATTTCTTTCTCTTCTTCCTAATAGAAGTTATATTTCTGTTCATTCCATATCTAGATGTTTTCAGTTAGCTATTCGGACAGCTTATAATGCTTTGTCTGTGAATCAGAGAATAGCTTATAAGATTTCAGCTCATGAAGTTAGAGCTTTGGCTTCTTTTTGGGCTTATGCTAGTAGTACTTCTTTGAAGGATTTGATGCAAGCAGCTTACTGGATTCAACAGACTATTTTTACCACTTTTTATCTTCGAGATTTAGAATCAATTTAGGATGATCTCAGATCTTTAGGACCGTTATTGGTAGCTCAGAATGTCGTCCATTCAAATTAGGAATTTCATTCAGCATTCTGTTAGGTCTGCTCTAGCACTGTCACCAGTCCGCTACCCTCTTCGTTTTGATGTGTAGTTACTTTCAAAACAAGGGGAAAGGGGGGGGCGGGGGGGGGGGGGGGGGGATGGTATTCCCGAATGGTCATCTGTCTTTATAGTGGAAAGCATGGGCATATCTCCTCCAATGATGGTGACCTGGGGTCGGTGCTATGGTAGTTTTAATGGGTGGCTCGATGTGAAGCAATGTCAATGTATAATATGCTTTTAATGTGTAGCTCGATGTGAAGCGTTATTGTATATGTCAGGTGTCAAGACGAGCTTTACCATACAATACTTGGACACTTTTAATGATTTATAAAGAGTCTCATTTCTCTGGACTTCTTTATATTTTGGCTTCCTTTATCAAATTAACATAACGGGTTATGCTAGGTCTTAAATTGAGTAAAAACTGTATTTTCATTGTTTTTCTGTAATAGGAGCAATGAATTTCAAGTACTAGGCCCGCCTGCTTGTTTACTATTCTCAGCTAGTCTGGGCCATAGGTATAGTGGAAAATATGAAAAATTTCTACCAATTTTAATATTTTTAATACTTACCAATGGCCCAGACAGGGATGGCCCTCCCTTGAGTGGACACTCTTTCCTCCCCGCTGAGTTATATTAGTGTACTTATTAACATTTAACAGGCACAACAATAAAGAATAACAAGATGGCGGTAGCCTATTGTTGTCCTTGACAAGAAGTTTGCGCATTGCGCAAAAAGTATGGAGGACCATACCGGTCTTCTCTTTTTTAGAGTTTTTTGGCAAATTTTGGGGGTTGGGGATTCAAAATTTGTGTTTGGCTCTGGAAATAAATTGGGTTGCACCAGCTAGTCTGGATCATTGGTAAGTATTAAAAATATTAAAATTGGTATAAATTTTTCATTTTCCTGTCAAGTTTGCAGGCATTTACATATGCGTTATGCATTATTTTGTCAGGGTAATCCCTATTTCAGTAGTGGATTTTCATTTGATTGCAATTGGTTTCATAATCAGTGGGATCTGAACAGATTTTCTTAAGCCTTATAATTGTCCATAAGGGGCTGCTGTTTTGCAGTGGAATGGGTGGCATGATTCATATTTCAAATAACTGTTTGTCCGTAGTTTGGTGTAGAAGGTGGTGGTAAGTGTGTTACAAACTCGTTTTACCTTGACATCAAGAAAATGTATTTCCGTGTCGGAGTATTTTCTGCAGTAAATTTGATTGTTGGGTGGTGCTCGTTACAGTATTGGATGAAATCATCTAGTTTGTCACAGCCTTTAGTTGGCCCATGAAAATATTGGCCTAAGGGGGGTGGGGTGGGGGGGGGGGGGGGGAGGAAAACTTTAGTCTCTATGCAAGTACCATAAATTTGTTAGTAGTGTTCACCATTGAATTCAAAATTATTCAGTTGTAGAACAATCCTGAGAAGATACTGTTATGTTGTGTATCCCAAACTGGTTTTTCACGTCTAAGACATTAGGCTATCGCTACTACTCCCCCCACCTCCCCCCCCCCCCCCTGTCATTCGGGATGTTGGTGTGAAGTGAAGTGACATCCATTGTCACGAACAGGAAGTGCTCTGTTAAATCGCCAATCGATTCGACCTTGTTGATGAAGTCATTGGTATCTTTTATGTAGCTTGGGTAGTTTTTCACAAAACCCTTCATCTACGAAGCTGCTGATTGTTTCTGTTGGCCCTCCGTTACCGCTAACTATGGGACATCCCAGTGTTTTTCCTCGTGTCTTACATTTGTGTATTTTTGGTAATAGAAGATGGGATGCATGCTTTTGTTGTGTTAAGCCCCTCCATACTTTTTTGGTTAATTTCACCTTTATCCTAAAGTGTTTGTAGGGTGGTGTTGACCACTTCAGTGTGGTGTTCTATCGGTGCGTTGTTCAGTGGTCGGTTGGCCTCAAGGACATAGTCTTTCATGTCCTGGATGACCACAGCAGGACCTTTATCTGCTTTTTTATAACAATCTGTTTGTTATTTTTGTTATTAGCTCAACTTTGGTGTAAGTCAAATTTGAGCTTATGCCATGGCCAGTCGTCTGTCTGGCCGTCTGTCTGTCTGTCAGCTTATGCCATGGCCAGTCGTCTGTCTGTCTGTCTGTCTGTCTGTCTGTCTGTCCATCAACAATTCAATACAGCTCGAGCTAGAGGCCGTATTTATGAACTGATCTTTACGAAACTTCTTGGGTACCTTTATTATTATCGTGGGACAAGAACGAGTGTTTTGGGGTCCAGTCCGAAATTCAAGACGGCTGCTGGCAGACATTTTGTACAAAATTAGGTGCAATCAGATTTTTGCGCAGAACTTCCATATGAAAGCTCTGATTCGAATAATTTTTTGTATAAATGTTTAGTACCATGGGATACATCACATATAATACAGTTTTTTTTCTCGTGCGTAAATTATGCAAATTAGCCTAACTTTGATTTATTTAGTGTTACTTTCGGCACTGTAAGTGCAAATGCTAATACGGCTCGGGCTAGAGGCCGTATTTATGAACTGATCTTTACGAAACTTCTTGGGTACCTTTGTTATCACCGTGAGACAAGAACGAGTGTTTTGGGGTCCATTCTGAAATTCACGATGGCCACTGGCAGCCATTTTGTACAAAATTAGGTGCAATCAGATTTTTGCGTAGAACTTCCATATGAAAGCTCTGATTTGAATAATGTTTTGTATGAATGTTTAGTTCCATGGGATACATCACATATTATACAGATTTTTTTTTCGTGCATAAATTATGCCAATTAGACTAACTTTGTTCTATTTAGTGTTACTTTCAGCACTGTAACTGCAAATGCCAATATGGCTCGGGCTAGAGGCTGTATTTATGAACCGATCTTTACGAAACTTCTGGAGTACCTTTGTTATCACCGTGGGACGAGAACGAGTGGTTTTGGGTGCGGTCCAAAATTCAAGATGGCCACCAGCAGCCATTTTGTACTTTAGTTAGTGCAATCAGCTTTTTGTACAGAACTTCTGTATGAAAGTTCTGATTTGAATATATTTTTGTATGAATGTTTAGTAACATGGAATACATCAAATATAATACAGGTTTTTTTCTCATGCAGAAATTATGCAAATACAATACCAGAAGAATTATGGTAGTTTTTAGGCAGCAGTTATATTACATTTATATGGTTAGTTCAGGGTTAATTATCTCAGATCTGTCTTTTTGTCATCCTTGAGTATTTCAATGACCTCAGTTATCTCAGATTGGGTTGGTTTGCACGAGTTAATTATGATAGCACTCCGGACATTTTGTGCTTGGTTTCTCGCTGTGTATTTGTGACCAGTCAGTCTGTGAATTGCATCGAAACAACTGGGTCAGGTGGTGAATTTCCAATCAAAATTAGGATTGGTGGTCGACAGTCTGAGTGGTTTGCTGTACTGGTATTTTGCGGAGGATCAATACGTCTGTATTTAGTTCTTAGTTTTCCCCATTCGCCAGTATATATATATTTCGTGTGTTTTCTATTAAGACATGTCAGATATGGATAAATGTTCCAAAATCTTGATCATCGGCCACTCCATGATTTCTCGATTTGCGCATGTTTTTAACAGGACAGCGCGTCACCACACTAATTTGACCAATGATTTTCGTCTCAATGAGATTCAATGCTGTAATTTGAATTGCCGTGCTGTGGGAAAACCTGGTGCTACTATGACCTCTTTCCGTGGACATGCAATACGCTACGTCCAGGAATTTAAACCCAATGTTGTAATATTACAAATCGGGGGTAATGATGTAGCAGAACATGACCCACCTTCACTGGGAAGTAATATTGATGACCTCGCGACCGACATTCTGAAACGGTCACATGTCCAATTTGTTTTTGTGTGCCAATTATTTCATCGCACATACGTTCGTCCATCAACGAAATGTTCCACAATATCCGTTGTTGAATATAACACTAGAGTCAATACAATAAATAATTATTTCAAGGAAGTATTGCCTTCATCATCCTCCAAAATTAAGTTCTGGACACACACACGGCTACATTCTATTGCCACACAACATTTGTGTGACGGTGTTCACTTTACTGAGGCAGGGTTTAAAAAATATTGTCGCAGCTTATGCGGCTGTATCTTGTTTTTCTTCAATAAGGTAGGCCTCCAGTAAAATAATTACATTTTATGGCATTATGTCTTGTATGCATATTATTGACGTTTAGTCTAACAAAACTTTACTTATTACATACATGTATGGTGTGTCATGTTACGGACCGGTGGCTGACATTGACCTTGATTAGGATACAATATTCAATACTTATACTTTACATAGATTGAGTTTTAAGGGGGGGAGGGGGAGGGGCTTGCCTGTCTTGGATATTGTTTGGCCTTTTTAGGCTCTTAAGTCTAACTTCCAACTGCTGGGGTTAGCGGCGCATGTCTATGTTACTCTTTCGTTGCCTCTGGTTCAAGCTGTTGCGCTGCCCACTTTGTGTACATTCTGTGCATCAATTGGTAGCTTCATCTTGTTAATTGTGATCGGGCACAGGGTAGCTGTACCATGTCTTTCCCTTCATCTCCAAGAAACTTTACATGTATATGTTTATACTCCACATTGTACGATTCCATGACATGAATTGCCTTTGATTTGATATCTTTTTGCGGTATGGCTCCCTGGGCTCTGTCGTCAGTTGCAGGGGCGACAAACTTTTATTTGTAGCTCCTATAGGGGTTACCTGTTGTTGATCTTACTGTAAGATCTTCTTGAACGACTAACATTTGTCGTTCTTTGGCCAGATTTTCTCTGGTTTGTTACATGTATATTCTGTTGGGTACATAATGGTGCATTCATGCTTCCTCCTGTGGTAGCTTTATATCCAGATCGGCGAGCCTTACCCGATGTTGTGACTGCTTGCTTCTGTTTATCCTACTTTTTATTCATTTTTCTTTTCAGAATGCCCAAACGGCGTAATGAGTTGACTGATGGTCTTTCAGAATTATTTCACCATCCAATGTCAAAAGGCCCAGTATTCCTAGGGTTCACGCATCGAGAACCACCACTCATGACAATACTGGACAGCCTAGGGTGTCTGTTCATGCTCCAGGGGACATCATTGACTGTCCTATTGCATCCACCCCACCTCCACTGCTGTTCCAGACAGTAGGCCTAGGCCACCTTCCCAGAATGCTAAGAGACGCAAGAATAAATCCGGGCATGGTCATTCTTCTGCACAGATAAGATCAGGAAATAGTAGGGCCGATAGTGTTAGTCCCCCCCAGTCCAACAGATATTAATGTTGCCCGTAACTCTACGGTCATTTCACGTCAGCAGGAGTTCGTACCAAGTTTTGATTCACCTTTTCCCCTACCAGTGGTTACAGCTCCATACAATTGTGACTCTTGGGGCAGTGCGCGGGGGGTTAACCCTATTTTTGTGCACAGTAATTCGGATAGCTTCTCCACTAACAGTCCTGTTACAAGTATACCAAATCTGGGACATACCACCGTTCATTCTTCTGCAAACTTTTTACCTTCGGTTGGATCACCAGTCTCTCCTGATTCCAAGTTATTAACAGTATGTTTACCGCGTCACATTGTGCAACAGTTACAGGTTAATCATGGACAGGGTATACAGACTGTTTCTGAAGCAGTTACTGCAGCATTACAGACTGCAGGGTTTTCCACCATTCGTACTTCCAGTGCCAGTATGATGCCAGATGGTCCTTCCCGTTTCGACCCGGTACGGGATTCCATCGTTCCGGGGGCCGATCCATTGTCCAATGGGGATGTGATGTCCTTCAATCCATTTCATCAGTCCATGGTTACTGAGCCGAATAGCGGGCAAGGTAATGATCATATATTTTCTTCAGTTCCGTTGGCACACCATGTCAGTCCAAAATTGAAATCTCAAATATGGGCCAATGAATATGTTAATTTGGCAGCCCTTCTTCCGCAGCAAGAGCATGAAGCTACTTATTCCATGGTGATGTAGGATGGTGACGAAGGTCCTTCTTTGGTTTTTGTTCCCAAACCTCTGAAATCTATCACCCACTTGGCACAATGGCTTCGTGCTTTTGAGATTTTTTGTTCAGTTTACGTAAAGAAATTTCCACATCAGATTCAAGCTCTTCTTAAATACCAGTCTAATATTCGTCATATGTCATCAATTGGCTATGACTGGACTTTTTATGTCGGGAATTTCGAACACTTCGGCAAACTAATCTTTCTCTCCAATGGGATAGTCTCCATTGGGAGTTATATCTCATAGCCATGCCCTCTACCAGGACTTCAGTCGGTTATCAAAGTCAAAACCAGATTCGTCCCAGGGTCAACTCTTTCAAAGGTAGGCAGTCACAGCAAGGGCGTTCAGGTATTCCCAATGGATTTTGTTATAAGTTTCATTCTGGTCGATCCTGCCAGGGCAAATGTGGTTTTTCACACCTCTGTTACCATTGTCAACAGGATCATTGTGCTGCGAAGTGTTTAGAAGGTCCGGGTAATTCGAGGTAGAATTTTCGTGTGGGCAGAAATACCAATCACCCCACTGAACAGGTCTTTCCATGAGGGGTTTCACCAGGGAATTTTCAGTACCATAGTAATGCCAGTGCACGTAAAAGTGCTAGTAAACTGTTACAGGGTTTTGATACATCTGCTGGTGCCACTCTTATTGACGGATTCCAGCATGGCTTTCGAATTGGTGTGGGGACACCTGTTGTTCATGGGGAATCTGACAATCTCCACTCTGCTCATACTTTCCCGGCCATTGTTCAGAAGAAAATCGATAAGGAAATTAAAATGGACAGACTCAAGGGCCCCTTTTCCGAACCGCCTTCTTGTCCTGTTAATATATCACCGATAGGTGTTGTTCCTAAAAAATCTCCAGGAATACCGTATGATTCATCACCTGTTTTTTCCATATGGCGCATCGGTTAATGATAGTATCCTCAAAGAAAAATCGGTAATTCATTATCAATCTATTGATGACGCAATTCGGGTTGTTTGTCAACTGGGGAAGGGTTGCTATATGGCGAAGACAGATGTTGAGTCTGCATTTCGTTTAATACCCGTTCATCCTGCTGATCAACCACTCCTCGGTTTTAAATGGAATAAGATGTATTACTTTGATCGATGCCTTCCTATGTGTTGTGCCTCCTCTTGTAAAATGTTTGAGAGTTTTAGCTCTGCGTTGCAATGGGTGGCCGAACAGAAGTACTCTGTGCATCAGGTGCTGCATGTATTGGATGACTTTTTCTTTGTTGCAACAAGTTTTGCAACTGCCAATTTTATCTACATCAGTTTTTGAAGATGTGCAATGAGCTAGGAGTCCCTATCGCACGTGAGAAGACCTTTGAACCTGTATCCTGTTTAACATTTTTGGGTATTGAGTTAGATTCTGTTGCAATGGTTGCCCGTTTGCCATCTGATAAGTTGCTTAAATGTCGATCATTAATTACAGCTATGATCGGTTGGAAAAGTGCTTCATTGCAAGAACTGCAGTCTATCATCGGCCTGCTTAATTTTGCTTGTTCTGTGGTTGTGCCAGGTCGGGTGTTCTTACGATGTATGATTCATCTTACTATTGGTTTATCCCGGCCTCATCATAGAGTTCGTGTTTCTGAGCAGGTACGGCAGGATCTTCGCTTGTGGTTGTTGTTTCTTGATAGTTTCAATGGTAAGTCTGTCTTTTTGCCGCTGCAGTGGACTGATAATGAGCAACTTACCTTTCACACAGATGCTGCTGGTAGCTTCAGTTCTGGTGGTATTTTCGGGACTGAATGGTTTTATGGTGCTTGGTCTGAGGTTGATAAACATTACAACATTGCTGTTCTTGAGCTGTATCCCGTAGTTTTGTCATTACATTTGTTTGGATCCCGGTTCTGTGATCGACGCATTTTTTTTTATTGTGACAATTCGGTAGTGGTTCAGTGCATTTACGCTCGAACCTCCCGTGATTTAGTTCTGCAACTTTTACGTCGAGTTGTTTTAATCTGTCTAAAATATAACATTCTTTTTAAAGCTGAGCACATTCCTGGCAAACCTAACAAATTAGCAGATGCTCTTTCTCGGTTACAGGTTCAGGAGTTCAAGAGACTTGCACCTTCTTATCAGCAGCATCCTGTTCCCATTCCACACCACTTCAGCTTAACAGCCTTGTTGAGACCCTTGGAACATTAATGGACAATGCGCCAGCACCATCAACCAGTTGGTTTTACCAACTCTCTTTCCATCGTTTTGCATGTTTTTGTGCAGAATTCCGCTTGCGCAGTTCGCTTCCCATTACTGTTGATAGATTATGTTTGTTTATTGCCCATATGTATAATGTTGGCTATTCCCCAAAATATATTGTCTCTTTGCTTTCTGGTCTCTCGTACATTCATAAAGTTCATCATTTGTGTGATCCATCAGATAATTTTGTGGTCAAGAAATTGCTCATGGGTATCAAACGTCTACGACCCTCTGTGGATGTTAGGCTTCCCATAACATTGTCTGTTTTAGGCCAGCTCATTACTACTCTCTCCATCTGTTCTGCGAGTGATTACCAATGCAAATTATTTCAGTCACTTTTTTCCTTAGCCTTTTTCGCCTTTGCGAGGATTGGGGAGTTCTGTCCACTCCACTCACAAGATAAAGTTCTACAATTATCTGATGTCCACTGTCATTCTGAGGGTCAGTCGGCGGGCTTTTTACTCATCTTTCGACATTTTAAACACAATTTGGGTTGTACACCCTACTACGTCAGGGTCACACCGCAGTCTGATCCTTCTGTCTGTCCTGTTGCATTCTTGAAGATTTTTCTTGCGCTGAGGGGCTCGACGACGTATGGTCCCCTTTTCGCTTATCCTGATGAATCACCTATTTTACGTCATACATTCAATGCTGTTTTGCAACAAGGCTTAAATGTATGTCAATTGGACACATCCGCCTTCAAAGGTCACAGCTTCCGTATTGGCGCTGTCACTTGGACAGCCAGTAGGGGTTTTACTGATTCTAAAATCAGGATGATGGGCAGATGGAAGTCGAATGCTTTTCGCAGTTACTTCCGCAGCTCTCCTCTGACGTGATCTCTTTCTTCAAGCCGGGAGTATTGGCACTGGAAGTGGAGGTGGTGACCTCTTCTATTTCAATTTTCCCCCTCAGTTTCTGCAGGGGCAGCAATTAGGTTCCATATGATATAGGCATCCATTGGAATTTGTACCAATCTGCATTAACTTAGTTCCGTTGCGTCAACACTACTGGGGCAGGACTGCTCATACTGTCTACGGTAGGTATAGGGTTGATGGTAGTTAGCATGTCTATGCCCATGGTGCTATCCCTTCTGCAGACATTGGTTCTCATGGATTGTTTAACCCTTTGGTTGTTATGCTACATTCATACTATTATATACATTGTCTTGTTTCGTCCAGGGATGCTGGGGCATTCCTGGCAGTGGTTTAGGGGTCAGCGTGGGGGCGTTGTCCAGTTATATTGTACATAGCAAATTATTATGCACTCCTGACATCGCGGGGGTGAAGCCATTAAACTCTTTAATTTTATGTTTATGTTATTTTTTGTTCATCATGGCCATTATTCATTATTCGTTCCTTGCTAGGGTAGGGTTGTGCTACGGTGGCGAATTATTGTTGCCTGCCTGTGGCTTTTCATGAGCTTTGGCTACACGTACTTTGTCATTCATATAAATGATCAGGTTTGGCTGATATTTCAGTTGATGCTCTTCTTGCAGTGTGGGGACACTGTTCTTTCCATTTTTGTGCTTTGCTTATTTCGTTCATGTACTTGTCTCCTTATATTTTGAGAGTTTTTGTTAGGGGAGTTTCTCGTCTTAAATTCCTACTCCTTTTTGTTTCCCATTTTCCTTCCTTCCCTGCTGTTTTGTGGGTGGAATGCATCCCTCAACACGGATGCCACAGGTGGGTCTGGTTAAGGGATGCATTTTGGGCGTTATTTCATACCGCCCACAACATAGGCAACATTTTCCAAAATGAAACTCCCCATAGAGCAGTAATTATAATTATTCTACTACTCCTTTATTGGCTACACTATACTTATGATACATATATCAGACAATAAAATCTACATTAGTAATTTACAGTGTGGTCCTAAAACACATACATTAGTTCTTATTAATTGCTCATTGCAAGTTTGGTTTTCCAATCCATGATGGCTGCATAAATTAGATGAACTTTGATTTATTCAGTGCTACTTATACACAGTAAGTGCACATGTCAATATGGCTCCGGCTAGAGTCTGTATTTATGAACTGATCTTCATGAAACTTCTTGGGTACCTTTGTTATCACCTTGGTACGAGAATGAGTGTTTCTGGGTGCGGTCCAAAATTCAAGATGTCTGCCAGTGGCCATTTTGTACCGAAATTAGGTCCAATCATTTTTTTGTAAACAACTTCTATACAGCTCAGGCTAGAGGCTGTATTTATGAACCGATCTTTACAAAACTTCTTGGGTACCTTTGTTATCACCATGGGACGAGAACGAGTGTTTTTGGGTGCGGTCCAAAATTCAAGATGGCCACCAGCAGCCATTTTGTACTAAAATTAGTGCAATCAGTTTTTTGTACAGAACTTCTGTATGAAAGTTCTGATTTGAATATATTTTTGTATGAATGTTTAGTAACATGGAATACATCACATATAATGCGGGTTTTTTCTTGTGCAGAAATTATGCAAATTAGATGAACTTTGATTTATTCAGTGCTACTTATACACAGTAAGTACACATGTCAATACGGCTTTGCTAGGGGCTGTATTTATGAACAGATCTTCACGAAACTTCTTGGGTACCTTTGTTATCACCTTGTGACAGGAATGAGTGTTTTTGGGTGCCTTTGTTATCACTGTGCTATTTTTGGGGGTTCAGTCAGACCCACTCAAAGATTTCTTTTCTGGTTCAGCAGCAAACTGTAACCCCATCTTTACAATACTTTACCTATATATTTGTTACAGGCTACGGTAAGCATTTATGTACAGACCATTACAATACTTTACATGTACCTTTGTTATCAGGTCATTACCAAGATGTTTGTCATTGCTGTGTCATATACTATACATGTACATGTCTTAAACAATTTGGGCTACAGTGTCATTGACACTTTCATCTTTGTTTTTTTCTGGTGGTTTTTGTATTTTTTTTTTTTTATTATTTTTATTGTCTTTATTAATGTACCCTTCAAACATCACAGTAAAATATGTTTTTTACAAGTAATTTAATTCTTTAGCCAGTTTTATGACTTTTGATAGGCTATTATCTGTATGTTCTGGACCTTTGTTTGTTCGAACTTCTTTGGGTTAATTTCTTCTGAATTGATTGTTGTTTGTCCATTGCTGATGTGGTCTGTTTCTGGATCGTGGCTTTTGTGGGTGGTGATTGTAGCCCAGGCTAGTGTTCTGTTGTTTTTCTTTGTTGAGAAACTGTAGTCTTCTATCATTTTTAGTGCGGTTATTTGTGGCTGTCCTTTCTTTGGTGGTGTTAATAGCCTTTTTTGCATTTTCAACTTCTTCTTTGGTGGCAACTCTAATCCGGGTTTTTCTGGCTGAATTGATGTTTTCGAGTTCTTTGTCCAGGCAGTATGTAGTGTGGCTGGCATGGAGTCAGCACAGCTGAATGAAAGTTTTGATAAGGAACTCCCTCTCATGCCTTTCTAGGGTTTCGTCTTTGTAAACGTTCTGAGACTTTGTGTAGGCGGAGGCCCTTAGGTGGGACCTTTTGTTCAATACATTTAAGAGAAAAGCCAAGTGTTCTACTGGTAGTGGTCTTTATGTAGTTTGATTACTTTTGTCGGAACATTGTTTGCTACTATTGTTCCTTTCTTCATTCCCGCTTTCAGTTCTCTGTCTTCTCAGTGCTCTGTTATTTGTGTTATAAATAACTGTTATTTCAGATTCCGATGTGTCTAGCAGTGATGTTCCGCCGATGGACATACTGGTTGTGCTGTTGCTTGTGTTCGTTTCTGTTGTTGCCATTTCTTAGCAATGAAAATTGACATAATAGGTGGTGGAAACATATCTTGGTAGGAAGGATTCATTTATAACCACTATCGAAACCTGTCCGGTTATAATTGAATACTTCCTACCAAGATACGTTTCCACCACCTATTTACATTGTTACCTGATTGATGGCAAGTTGTGGTTTATGCTTAACAATGAACCTGCTTCAGGTTTTTAACAAAAATCACACAAACTTGGGTACTATCGACTGATAGAACATGAAAAGAAACATTCTAATATTATATTGGTTCCAAATCAGACTAATTTGAAGTTCTGATATTCTGTTTTTCAGGTAAGAATTGAAAGTTTTTTGTTATTCACAAAATGTGTTTGCAAATGTGTCCTCGCGTATTCCTGTAACTTGGTTTAAACATATTTTATTTGCTATACTTTGTGCAAATTCAATTGGAGGACAAGTGCTAAACACTTAGTTACAACCCTCCTCTCAGCAGAGCTTTTATAATGCAAAGTTGTCCATCATCCATCCATCCATCCATCCAACCAGCATCAACATTTTGTTTGTCTGGGCCATAACTTCTTAACTACTGAATATTTTCTGACAACACTCTATAACAATATGTATTATCAAAAGACAGTGTGTTGTGAGTTAAATATGGTCAAGGTCACAAGTCTTATACTTTTATATTGTTCTACAACCTTTATCCAGTCCATATAACTTGGTATGATTGACCGATCTTATTTATACTTGATGCAATTATTGCTCATGACTCAAAGGTGTGTCATGACTTTAATCCAAGGTCATTTCAAGGTAAAGGTCACAGGCAACCAAACATTTATATTGTTATACTGCCCATGTCCGGTCCGTATAATTTGGAATTATTGACTTTATCCCGTCCATATAACTTGGTATGATTGACCGATCTTATTCATACTTGATGCAATTATTGCTCATGACTCAAAAGGTGTGTCATGACTTTAATCCGAGGTCATATCAAGGTAAAGGTCACAGGCAACCAAACTTTTATATTATTATACAGCCCATGTCCGGTCCATATAATTTGGAATTATTGACAGATCTTATTCATAGTTGGTACAGTTATTGCTCATGAATCAAAGGTGTGTCTTGACTTTGATCCAAAGTCATATCAAGGTGAAGGTCTCAGACAGCAAAACTATGATATTGTTATACAACCCTTGTCTGGACTGTATAATTGAATCTATGTGACAGATCTTGTTCATACTTAACACGACTATTACCCACAACCTAATGCTATGTCATGGCCTTGACCCATTGTCATATCATGAAGGTTAAGGTCACAAGCAGTAACACTTGTTTGTTTTATGAATTCTATTTATTTTTGTCTGTTTTCATTTTTGTTTAGGTTGATGAAATGCAGAGGAAGCTGAAAAATAACACCCAAATGATGGGACGTGAAAATCAAACTCTGAAAACTGAAGTATTTCAAAAGGCACAACATATTGCAAAACTTGAGGTATTCTTTCAAGTTACTTATACTCTTAATCTCTTTGTGTTCAAGCCTGAAAATAAGCAATGTGTCATTTGCAGAATGAGGCCCCCATAGGGTGGATTTGCTGATGCTATGCCATATACTGGGCCAATTTATCCTCTTGATATCTCTTTCTGTTTAGGCTTGAGACCCTGATTCAGATTGAGGCTCACAGAGGGTAAATTTAGTGATGCTACCCTGCCGTGCGCCCTAATTCACCCTCATTTTGCAGATGACAGTCTTCCAATCTTTTATAAAATGGGAGATGCACTATATATTGCTCACTACCATTTGAAGTGAAGCTCGCTATTGTTGAGTCTCGGCTTTGGGAAAATCTTTTCAAGAAAAACATAAAAAACAGTCGCATATGGTTACTCTACTGGTGCACAGTAAGTCTGGATTCCAAAAATATTACTAGATTTTTCAAAAAAGTGTTTTGCGTAATAATCAAATTTATTTGAGCTCAATATAATGTATGAAATGCAACTTCAATGGAGCAATCATAGGTCAGTCAGATGAGATGATTCTCCACAGGCTTTAATGGAGCATTGAGAGGTCAATCAGATGATTCTCCATGGGCTTTAATGTAGCATTTATAGTTCAGTCGGATTATTCTCCACAGGATTTAATGGAGTATTTATAGGTCAATCAGATGATTCTCTACAGGCTTTAATGGAGCATTTATAGATCAATCAGATGATTCTCCACTGGCTTTAATGGAGCATTTCTAGGTCAATTGGATGATTCTCCATGGGCTTCAATGAAACATTTATAGGTCATTCAGATGTTTCTCCACGGGCTATATTGGAGTATTTATAGGTCAATCGGAGGATTCTCTGCGGGCTTTAATGGAGCATTTAAAGGTCAGTCAGATGATTCTCCACAAGCTTTATTGGAGTATTTATAGGTCAATCGGATGATTCTCCAAAGGCTTTAATGGAGCATTTATAGGTCAATTGGATGATTCTCCACAAGCTTTATTTAACACATGGTATCAAAATTTGCTATTATAATTTTTTTCTCTCAATTCTTAAGAAAATTTAAACAAAACCATATCATGAGACTCACATTGGAACAAGCTCATTCCAATTAGTGTGTGTGTGTGTGTGGGGGGGGGTGGTATGATGTGATTTCATTGAATTTTTATACGCCCGTTTGAAAAACGAACGTATTATGTTATGGCACTGTCTGTCTGTCTGCTGTCTGTCTGTTCGTCCGGGGACAGTTGTATTCCATGCTCTACAGAGCGTGATTTCAATCGGATTTAAAAAATATTTGATATTCTGTGCAACCAGAATAAGATCTCGCGCAAGTTCGAATTTGGGTCTTGTTCGACAGTTTTCCGAGTAGTTATTCCCCCTTTAACCCTTTACCTAACATGAAAAGCAGACGACACTTGCAAACAAAATTTTCGAATAACTAATTTTTTTCATTTTTTGTCTCAGAAACATAGGTTATGACCCCTCAGAAACATAGGTGTCATAACCTATGTTTTTGAGACAAAAAAATGAAAATTAATTGGCGATTTTTGTGAATAGCTCTGGCCGGTTTTGGCCGTTACGTTGGATAAAGGGTTAATATTTAGAAATTGAGCAAATTATGTTTTCCGTGCTCTACAGACCGTCAACTTAATCAGATTCTTTTCAAATTTAATACGCAGCTTCATGGCCATAATATCTCACACAGGTTTATATTTGGGTCATGTTCGGTTGTTTTCTTAGGAGTTATTGCCCTTTTCATACTTAGAAATCAGTCAAATTATGCTTTCTGTGCTCTACAGTCCGTGAACTTAATCGGATTCTTTTGAAATTTAATATGCAGCTTTATGAGCATGGTATCTCACAAAAGTGAAAATTCGGGTCATGTTTGTCAATTTCCACAGGAGTTATTGCACTTTAATACTTAGAAATCAGGCAAATTATGCTTTCCATGCTCTACAGACCGTGAACTTAATCAGATTCTTTTCAAATTTAATACGCAGCTTCATGGGCATGATATCTCGTTATGTAAATCTAATAATTTGATCCGAGATATTAACCCTTGATCCATCAAATTAGGCACTCCTCCAATCCATTTCTATATATACCCATACCATGTATGGTGTACATAATGTCGGCATCCAGGGTGGCCCTCTGTCAAACAGCTTTCTACTAGTTTCACGTATGGGTACACATCTGACGATTTCATCAGCCTATTTTTTTTATTAGCTTAACTTGACATATAGTCCAGGCACATTAGACATAAAAATGAGAAAGTAAGGAAAAAAATCGGAGAAAGCTGATTTTTTTATATGTTTCCGGGACACACATTGCAGATAAAGTGTGAAAAGTCCCTGCGAATCCGAGTTGAGCTTTTTTAGTTATAGCGTTTTTTTGATGAAAAAAAAAATTTAAAAAAAAATTCGACCCAGCTCCATATTTCTCATTCTTATTCGCCTTAGTAGGGTGAGAATCATAAATATCGTGCTGAATTATATTGAGAATACATATCCCCAACAGAAAATGCCAACTTTGTACCAATCCTCACACTCAGTGGTGAAATATTCACCAAAATGTACAAAATTACGAAAAAAAATTTATTGTTTTCATACACACAACGGTACACAACGTCCATTAAATCAAATCTACGACTACTTTGGGAGTTAAATTATATATCAAAAATTGCAGAAAAGCAGTGGCTTTATAATGATATATAACAATAGTCATTTATTCCATAATGAACTGGTGAAACGTGTGAAATATTAACCATACCCCCTAAACTCAAATTCAAACAGCATCGACTTTTCTCATTCAAATACCGTATTATAGCATCATTGTTTCAATTTCCATGTTCGATTAAATCACATAATGTGGTGTTCGCCTACACTCAAGATGCATTGGCATGTAATGTGTGCACGCCCTTGATGTGTACTCATAAACATCTACTGTCAAAATTACACGAACTGCTCCAGAATGCGTCCGTAGGACGCACAGGAAAGCTTTGGGTGCAATACTACGAGCAAATAGGTCTTCTCCAGTTGTTCTTGAGAGCAGAGCGCACAGGCGACTGGGAACTCCACACATATTGTGTTCGCAATATGATTCCAGTATTTCACGCAGGTGGTCATTTTGCATACGCAAAAAGTTCTCATCTCTATTTGCAGCAGATGAATGAGCTAACAGAAATAATGCAACAGGATGATTTGAAGTTGTTCACTGAGAAAGGTTACTTTACCATAAGGCGCTCAGATAAATTCTGGGATGGGATATATTCTGATCAGACCATAGAGCAGTGTTTAATGAGAATGTTCAAGCTCCCTGGTGGTCTCACACATGGCAGGGGAATAACCGATAGCACTGTTGCGAAATGGGTACATGGACTACCTCTTTGCCTTCCGATATCTAATGCTCTCGAAAATTTTGTTCATGTTCACACTGGTCATGGCGAACAACATCGGGATCTCCGTCAAAGTTCACAATTGACTGATGCCAATGATATCACCAAATTATTGAACTGGCTCAGAGTGCATTCCCCCTTTCAGAATAGAGATCCACTACAATTAGTCTCTATAGCGACCGGGCTTGTAGCCGACGAAACTGTGAACTGTGACCAAGTTCGCAAAATTGGTGAATGTTGCGTATCGAATGTTGTAAGCAAAACGTTCAACAGCATCAAACTACGACGTGTTGACACTGTGAAGTCTTTCGCATCGATGGCAAATAGCATCAAAGTCCGTGGAAGTAAGGTAGTGATTGACCCCACAATTCTGTTCAACCGCATCACATGTGTTATTCAGTCACAAGCAGAGACGGAAGAGTATCTCAAATATGAACTCGCCCCGAAACCACCAGCATTGTTTGATTCTGCTGGAATGAGGAAGACACAGAAAAGCACGCTCGGTAAGATCCTCAAAACATACGGTTCCAAGCAAACTAAAATCCCAGAACATTCTCTGTTTGTTGTAGATGGTGGATTTTTATTGAGGGCAGTTGTATGGCCTAAACAGTTGTATGGCCTAAACAGTCGTCATATAAGGACATATGTACATCATATTCCAATTATCTAGTGAGACATTTTGGGGCGAACGTCGTGGTTGTTTTTGATGGTTATGCTTGTACAATGTCGACAAAGGGCATGGAACAAGCCTGTAGATCTAAAGACAGGTATTCCATTGATATCAATATCTCACCCGAGTTACCAGCCACCACACCCCAATACGATTTCCTTGCAATGCCAAGAGCAAAACCCAACTGATCGATCTTCTAATGCAGGAGCTATCTGCTATCAATATTCAGTCCAAGCAGGCCGAGGCTGATGCTGATGTACTGATACCCGAAACTGCACTTGACATCGCTCAAGATGACAACAATGTTGTTGTTGTGGGAACAGACACAGACTTGTTAGTCATTCTTACCTCTCGAGTTCAACCGGGATGTAATATTCACATGATGTATTCCATTACCCCAAACTTACTAGTTTCAGTTAGTGAAATAGCAACCAAAATGGGTGACCATAGAAGCAACCTCCTTGTAGCACATTCTATAAGTGGTTGTGACACTACTTCTGCACTCTTTCGAGTTGGTAAGAAGAAAGTATTCAGTACAATTGTCTCCGATGTTACTAGCGACTCACAACAGTATGTCAACACAATTTTGGCAGATGACAGTACACCAAGTGCAGTAGCCGCTGCCGGGGAACAACTTCTCCTGATCTTATACAGGAGTAAAACTGTTTCCTCTCTCGACCAATATAGATATGTCACTTACAAGCTTTATGTAGCAAAATCTAAACTGAATAAACCCATCGACCTAGCCTCACTCCCACCAAGCAGCGATGCTGCACAACAACATGTCTACAGATGTTATATCCAGGTCCAACAATGGCTGGGCACTTCGCTTCCTCCGACGGATTGGGGGTGGTCGTTAGACAATGGACTTCTTGTACCGACTGCAGCCACAAAGCCATGTGCCCCCGATAACCTACTGAATCTGATCAGTTGTGGTTGCAAGAGTGCTTGTACAAAAAGGTGTGGGTGTAAGAAGGCAGGACTCTCTTGCTCAGGTTTGTGTAATTGCAGTTCGGATTCTTGTAACAACCACAGAAACACTGTCCTGTCCGAAATTTCTGAGTTCGATGAATAATATGTATATAGGTCATGTCATTTCTGTATATAGCGTTGATAATAGTCAATGTAACTTAATCCATGTTGATTGATTTGTACATTCTGTAAATATTATTTATTGATTTTTGTACATTCTGTAAATATTATTTATTGATCTAATGCTGCCAGACACAGACGTGTCTGTTCGGTCCCAAGCCCGAAAATAGTTGAGTTCTCATGCTGACGAATTTTATGCCAAAAGGGGAACTCCCGCCAGAAGCAGAGGGGGTCTTCCATAATGTCTATTTTGTAAGCAATGATAAAAGTCTTCAAATGGTGGTGGATTTTTTATCGTCTGTCCAACTAACATCCCGTTCTGTACTACGACCCTTTGGGCAAATCCGTTAGGAAAATCGTCATTTTTTGCGTAAATCCGATACTTTTTTGTGAATTTTCAATAATTTTTCGCAGAAATTGTCACAGAATGCACATTTTCCTCTAGGTAAATGTATATTAGACATTATGTAGCTCGAAATACGCGTAAACAAAAAATACAGTTGGATCAATTCGAGGTTACAAAGTTCATGCGATTTTTTTTTATTTTTTTCAAATGCGTTTTCGAAAAAAGGCTGTAGAAAAAAAAGCTCAACTGGGATTTTAGGGGACTTTTGTCTAATCGTTCAGTGACATGTACTCGACATTCCCTGAAAAAATCAGCTTTCTCCGATTTTTTTCCCTAGTGAAACCTAATGTTCTTGGGCTAATAGTCAAGATAAGCTGTTGCCATCATGTGTGCAGAAATCTGTTAGTCTGTGATGTCTGTGACGTCTGTTCACATTTTCCTTTAGCACGGGCTACACCCCGCATTTCTTGTCTGATCATCACAAAATTTCATATGCAGGTTTGGGGTCGTGATCGGGCAACCGTTATGGCTGCCCGAGCCCAAAACCCCAAAACCATTAGCACAGTCTACAGGTCGTATTTATGAAGGGATTTCATTGTAACTTGGTAGGATGCCTCTGTATAATGCCTAGATGAGAACGTCCCCTTTCGGGCATGATCTATCAACCTTGATGGCTGCCCAAGCCCGAAACCCAAAAACTTTTAGCACAGTCTGCAGGTCATGTTTAATGTGGAGGGATTTCATTGTAACTTGGTAGGATGATTCCTTATGATGTCTAGATGAGAATTTCCCCATTTGGGCATGATCTGCCAACCATGACGACTGCCCGAGCCCAAAACCCGAAAACCTTTAGCACAGTCTACAGGTCATATTTATTGAGGAATTTCATTGTACCTTGGTGGGTTGACCTCATACAGTGTCTAGATGAGAAAGTCTCCTTTTGGACGTGATTTGGCAACTGTGATGGCTTCAGGGGCCCGAAGCCCGAAAACCTTTAGCACAGTCTAGAGGTCATATTTATGAAGGGATTTCATTGTAACTTGGTAGGATGACTCCAAATAATGTCTAGATGAGAACGTCCCATTTTGATCGCGATCATTCAGCCTTGATGGGTGCCCGAGCCCAAAAACCTTTAGCATAGGCAAAAGGTCATATTTATGGAAGGATTTCATTGTCACCTGTTAGGTTGACTCGATATAATGCCTAGATGATGACATCCCCTTTTGGTCGTGATTGGTCAGTTGTGATGGCTACAAGTGCCCGAAGCCCGAAAACCTTTAGCACAGTCTATAGGTCATATTTATGAAGGGATTTCATTGTAACTTGGTAGGGTAACTTCATATAATGTCTAGATGAGAACTTCCCCTTTTGGACATAATTTGGCACCTGTGATGGCTAAAGGTGCCCGAAGCCCAAAAACCTTTAGCACAGTCTACAGGTCATATTTATGAGGGGATTTCATTGTAACTTGGTAGGATGACTCCAAATAATGTCTAGATGAGAACGTCCCATTTTGATCACGATTATTCAGCCTTGATGGGTGCCCGAGCCCGAAAAACCTTTAGCATAGGTAAAAGGTCATATTTATGGAAGGATTTCATTGTAACCTATTAGGTTGACTTCATATAATGCCTAGATGATGACATCCCCTTTTGGTCATGATTGGTCAGCTGTGATGGCTACAAGTGCCCGAAGCCCAAAAACCTTGAGCACAGTCTACAGGTCATATTTATGAAGGGATTTCATTGTAACTTCATAGGATCACTCCAGATGATGCCCAGATGAGATTGTCCCCTTTGGTTGCGATCATTCAACCATGATGGCTGCCCGAGCCCGAAGCCCGAAAACCTTAAGCTCAGTCTACAGGTCATATTTATGAAGGGATTTCATTGTAACTTGGTAGGTTGACTTCATATAATGTCTAGATGAGAATGTCCCCTTTTGAACATGATTGGGCAACTTTGACGGCTAAAGGTGCCCGAAGCCCGAAAACCTTTAGCACTGTCTACAGGTCATATTTGTGAAGGGATTTCATTGTAACTTGGTAGGATGACTCCAAATAATGTCTGGATGAGAACGTCCTATTTTGGCTGTGATCATTCAGCCTTGATGGCTGCCCGAGCCCAAAAACTTTTAGCATGTCTGTAGGTTGTATTTATGGAAGGATTTCATTGTAACTTGTTAGGTTGACTCCATATAATGCCTAGATGATGACATCCCCTTTTGGTCGTTGTTGGTCAACTGTGATGGCTAAAGGTGCCTGAAGCCCGAAAATCTTGAGCGCAATCTACAGGTAATATTTATGAAGGGATTTCATTGTAACTTCATAGGATCACTCCAGGTGATGTCCAGATGAGAATGTCCCATTTTGGTTGCGATCATTCAACCATGATGGCTGCCCAAGCCTAAAGCCCGAAAACCTTTAGCACAGTCTTCAGATCATATTTATGAAGGGATTTCATTGTAACTTGGTAGGTTGACTTCATGTAATGTCTAGATGAGAACAGCCCCGTTTGCACACCATTAGGCAACTGTGTTGGCTACAGGGGCCCAAAGCCTGAAAATCTTTAGCACAGTCTACAGGTGATATTTATGAAGAGATTTCATTGTACCTTGGTAGGATGACTCTAAATAATGTCTAGATGAGAACGTCCCCTTTTGGTCGCGATCATTCAGCCTTGATGGCTGCCGGAACCCAAAACCTTTAGCATAGTCTATTGGTCATATTTATGGAAGGACTTCATTGTAACCCGTAAGTTTGACTCCATATAATGCCTAGATGATGACATCCCCTTTTGGTCATTGTTGGTCAACTGTGACGGCTTCAGGGGCCCGGAAGCCCAAAAACTTTGAGCACAGTCTACAGGTCATATCTATGAAGGGATTTCATTGTAACTTTGTAGGATCACTCCAGATGATGCCCAGATGAGAATGTCCCCTTTTGGTTGCAATCATTCAACCATGATGGCTGACAGAGCCCAAAGCCCAAAAACCTTTAGCATAGTCTACAGGTCATATTTATTAAGGGATTTCATTGTAACTTGGTAGGTTGATTTCATATAATGTCTAGATGAGAACGACCCCTTTGGACGCAATTGGGATACTGACGGCTACAGGGGCCCGAAGCCCGAAAATCTTTAGCACAGTCTACAGGCCATATTTATGAAGGGTTTTTAATGTAACTTGATAGGATGACTCATTTTGGAATAATTTCACTGTAATTTGGTAACTTTTGTTCATGTACGTTAACTGTGAGGGCCACATACATTAACTGTGAGGTCATATTAACCCACCCTTCAGCTCTTTAGTACAGTGTACACCTCATATTATTTTTATCATAAACATAGCATACAGTGAACAGAAATGAACATATTCCCAATTATCACAATTCTTGTCTTATTTCATAATCCTTTCATAAACATTGAACACTATCCTTTTCATCAAACACAACACACATGTTAAGCTACAGTGTCATTGACACTTTCATTTTGTGAAGACCTCAGATCGCTTAATATGAAGGGCAGGGAATTGGGCAATGATTGGATGGGGGGGACAGACATAGTCTAGTCAACAAAAATTTCAAACTTTTCCCCAAAGAAACTTGTGCATGGTCTAATTTTGATGGGCGTATGTTGTCCTGCAAGGCAGTGCTCTTGTTTTCTATATTGTGCAGCCTCAGAATCGGAAAGACCGGTATTGAAGGTTCTGTATGTTAAAGCATATTTTCTATAAGCAATGGAAATAATTTCCAAAATCTACGTGCACTGAATGCAGACATGTTGATCTGAAAATGTTTCAAGGAAATTGATGTTTTCAGGGAAATGGCGTCGATATCAGGGAAAAGTATGTTTCGAAGGAAAATACTGTATGCAACCAGTGGAATACAGCTAGAATGTTCTCAAAGAGAAGTCTTCCTGTAAGAGATGCCACATAGCTGTTGATACTGCCCACTTATGTATTACCAAATCAAAATATTTACCAAACAAGATATGATAGAATAAGTTATTATTTTTTCGCTGGAAGACAGAAAAACGACCCAACTCAATTCCTGTTAAATGTTTCCCTAACGAATCTGCACATGTAATTTGTTCACCTGTCTTTTCTTTGTTACAATTTATGAGGGAGTGCTTATGAGCACTGTCCCATAAATTATAACAAGGTATATCCCTACAAACCAAATAATATCACTTCAAAGATAATATAAAGCACAGCCACTGAATATGAGGCCTTTGAATTGTGGTACCTGCACTTAAGATTCAGAATAAAACCCAAATATGGGCTTCCAGCGCTTGACGAGTTAAGTGGTTGAAAAAATTTTTTTTTAATAAATTTCAACAAAACCATATCATATGCCCTGTCACTGGAACAAGCTTGGCAAGTTTGTTCCAGTAAGGGGGTCACCTGATATGGTTTTGTTGAATTTGAAAACTTAAAAAAAGAATAATTAAAATAGTCAATTTTGATATCGTGTTCATTTGGGTGAAGGATTAATTTATTAGCTTACCTTGCCTAAAAGGCCATGTGAGATTTTCTCATCACTTGGCATCCGTCGTCGTCCGGCATCCATAAACTTTTCACATTTTCATCTTCTTCTCTGTAACCGCTGAGCCGGTGTGAACCAAACTTGGCAGGAATGGTCTATGTGAAGTCCTCTACAAACGATTCTCATTTTGTTCCCGTCGGATGAAAAACATGGCATTCTTTGATTCAGGTTGGTGGATTTTCAAAAATCTTCTCATCTGAAACTGCCAGGCCAATTGTTTTGAAACTTCACATAAATGATGACTGGGACCCCCTCTACCAACAATCCTCATTTAATGTTGATTGGGTCACAAACATGACTGCAGTTGCGGCTTATAGTTACTGTAGAAACCCTATGAGAATTCACATTTTCATCATCTTCTCTGGAACTACTGAGCTGACATGAACCAAACCTGGCAGGGATAGTCTTTGGGAGGTCCTCTACAACCGATCCTCATTTTTATCCCGTGGGTTTGAAAACATGGCCACCAGAAGCATTCTTTGATTCTGATTGGTGGATTTTGAAAAATCTTTTCCTCTGAAACCACCGGGCCAAATGTTTTGAAGCTTTGCATGGTTGATGACTGGGACCCCCTCTACCAACGATCCTCATTTAATGTTGATCAGGTTGCAAATGTGGCTTCATTTGCAGCTTATAGTTACTATAGAAATTCTATGGGAAATCATATTTTCATCTTCTTCTTTGGAACTACTGAGCTGACATGAACCAAACCTGGTAGAAATGGTCTATGGGAAGTCCTCTACAAATGATCCTCATTTTGTTCCCGTGGGTTGAAAAATATGGCCGCCAGAGGCATTCTTTGGTTCTGGTTGGTGGATTTTCAAAAATCTCCTCCTCTGAAACTGCCAGGCCAAATTTTTTGATACTTCTCATAAATGATGCCTGGGACCCTCTCTACCAACGATCCTCATTTAATATTGTTCAGTTTGTAAACATGGCTGTAATTGCAGCTTATAATTACTATAGAAACCCTATGGGAAATCACATTTTCATCTTATTCTCTGGAACTACTGAGCCGACGTGAACCAAACCTGGCAGGGATAGTCTATGGGAGGTCTTCTACAAAGGCTTCTCATTTTAGTTACCGTGCGTCAGAAAGCTGCCAAAAGCATTTTTTGATTCTGATTGGTGGATTTTGAAAAAATGTTCTCCTCTGAAACCACAGGGCCAAATGTTTTGAAACTTTGCATGGTTGATGACTGCGACACCCTCTACCAGCGATCTGCATTTAATGTTGATCGGGTTGCAAACATGACTGCAGTTGCGGGTTACTGTTACTATAGAAACCCTATGGGAAATCACATTTTCATCACCTTCTCTGGAACTACTGAGCCGACGTGAACCATGCTTTGCAGGAATGGTCTATGAGAGGATGGAAATATGTGGCCGCCAGAGGCTATATTCTAATGCTTAACCCAATGCCTCTCCTGTCTGCATGAAGATCTGTACTGTCAGCAAAGTACTTGTTTTTTGAGAATCTGGTAAGGGTTGGTTCCAGTTTTCTCCACTGAGAACTGGGGGAAAAAAAACAAAAATATTGTGTATACAGTACAAGTCAAAATAAGTTGTAGCATAACTGCAATAAACTAAGTAAACTACTGCTCCTGCACTGACAAAGATCAGAATCTGACATTTTCTGGAAAGCTATCAGTGAGAGCTTTGCAGAAAATGATGTCAGCTTCTGGTCTTATCAGTGTAGGAAGAGAAAAGATACATAGTTTATAGGATAATCCTACAACTTATTTTGACTACTACTGTAAACAAGTGCAGCTGTAATTATGTTAATACATACATTACTCTCAAGTTATTATGGGAAATACTGATTGATGACAGGCATTTGGAAAAGCATTTAAGGTATGACAAAATTGTAGTAAATTGTGTTTCCTGTAACCCTTTACCTATCCAAAGCTATTTGAAAGAGAATACTGTCTGAAAAAATTGTAATTTCAAAATATTTAACCTTTTACTGATTTTTTTGTTGAAACACAATTCATAAATGTGTGCATTTTCAAGAAATCTTCTTTGAAACGACAAGGCCAAATGTTTTGAAACTTAACGTGACTGATGACTGTAACCCCCTCTACCAATGATCCTCATTTAATCTTCATTGGGTTTCAATTATGACTGCAATTGTGGCTTACAGTTACTATAGAAACCCTGTAGGAAATCACATTTTCATCATCTCTGAAAGTACTGAGCCAATGTGAACCAGACTTGGCTGGCATGGTCTATGAGAGGTTCTCTACAACTTTTTCTCATTTTAATCCTGTTGGATGAAAAACATGGTCGCCAGAAGCATCCTTTGATTCTGATTGGTCAATTTTGAAAACTGTTCTCCTCTGAAACCACAGGGCCAAATGTTTTGAAGCTTTGCATGGTTGATGACTAGGGCACCCTCTACCAACCTTCCTCATTTAATGTTGATCATGTTGCAAACATTGTCACAATTGCAGTTTATAGTTACTATAGAAAAACCCTGTGGGAAATCCCATTTTTATCTTCTCTGTGGAATTACTGAGCCGATGTGAACCAAAACTTGGCAGGAATGGTCTATAGGAGGCCCTCCACAAACGATCCTCTTTTTGTTTCCGTTGGTTGGAAAATATGGTCACTAAAGACATTCTATGATTCTGTTTGATGGATTCAAATGTTTTGAAACTTCACGTGATTGAAGACTGGGACACCTTCTACCAGTGATCCTCATGGAATGTTGATGTAATGTTGCAAACATGGTCACAGTTGCAGCTCATAGTTACCATGGAAAGCCTATGGGAAATCACATTTTTAGCTGAACTTTGGCAAAGCCAAATTTGAGCTTATGCCATGGCCAGTCGTCCGTCTGTCCGTCTATCCGTCTGTCCATCAACAATTCATTACGGCCCGGGCTAGAGGCCGCATTTATGAACCGATCTTTACGAAACTTCTTGGGTACCTTTATTATGACCGTGGGACGAGAACGAGTGTTTTGGGGTCTGAACCGAAATTCAAGTTGGCCGCTGGCAGCCATTTTGTACAAAATTAGGTGCAATCAGTTTTTGCGCAGAACTTCCATATGAAAGCACTGATTTGAATAATTTTTTGTATGAATGTTTAGTACCATGGGATACATCACATATAATACAGGTTTTTTTCTCGTGCGTAAATTATGCAAATTAGACTAACTTTGATGTTTTTTTGTTGTTACTTTCAGCACTATAAGTGCAAATGCCAATACGGCTTGGGCTAGTGGCCGTATTTATGAACCGATCTTTACGAAACTTCTTGGGTACCTTTGGTATCACCGTGGGACGAGAACGAGTGTTTTTGGGTCCGGTCCGAAATTCACGATGGCCAATGGCAGCCATTTTGCACAAAATTAGGGGCAATCAGATTTTTGCACAGAACTTCCATATGAAAGCACTGATTTGAAACTTCTTGGGTACATTTGTTATCACCGTGGGATGAGAACGAGTGTTTTTGGTTGTGGTCCAAAATTCAAGATGGCCACCAGCAGCCATTTTGTACCAAAATTAGTGCAATCAGTCTTTTGTACAGAACTTCTGTATGAAAGTTCTGATTTGAACATTGGAGCATAAAAAAAAATATTTTTCTTGAAAAAATGTGTGTCCCAAATTATAGAGTGTCCCAATATATAGAGTAAATACGGTAGGCTGAATCCAATGGATTTACTTGTAGACAGGGCGTTTGATTGTAAGTACTGTTGTTCAAACTATTGCAGATTTTTTTTTTTCCTCCACTCGTAAAACTGTCACGGTCACGATTAGCCATTGTGCATAAGTATGTGACCTTAAACCCCAATAAATAATTAAATAAATAAGGAGTCTGAAGTGTTTTAAACCCTTTACCTTACATAGTATTTTTTGTCTCTCACTTTTTGAAAAAAAACGGGAGATATTAAATTCGGGTTGTTTTTCGTTTCCAGACTAACTTTCCTTACAGTGACCGGATTTCGCTGAAATTTGGGTAGTGGATCACTTTCATCAATTGTGGGTCCAAGTTCGAACACAGGCATTTTCTGCACATATTTAATTAGGTTGCTGAAATTTGATTGGCTGATGGTTTCCAGACTCCAACTTCCCTAAAATTGACTGATTTCGGTGAAATTTCATATATGGATTACTTTTATCAATACCTAGGTCAAGTTTGAATGTGGGAAATTTTGTACCGAAAATCTGTCTGTCTGCCCTGTGCGTCAACGCACCTCGGACTAAAAGCCGTATTTATGAACCGATCTTCACGAAACTTCTTGGGTATCTTTGTTATCATTGTGAGACCAGAATATTTGTTTTGGCGGGTGTGGTCCAAAATTCAAGATGGTCGCCAGTGGCCATTTTGTTCTGAAATTGGGTGTAATCAGTTTTTTGTTCAGAACTTCTATATGAAAGTTCGGATTTGAATTAATTTTTGTATGAATTTTTAGTAAAATGCAATACATCACATATAATACTGGTTTCGTTCTTGTGCAAAAATTTTGCAAATTAGGGAAACTTTGATTTATTCAGTGCTACTACTAATACACAGTAAGTGCACACCACTAATACACAGTAAGTGCACACCTTCCGTGTTTTTCGTTTCCAGACTCTAACTTTCCTTACAGTCAGTCGATTTCGATGAAATTTGGGTAGTAGATCACTTTCATCAATTGTGGGTTCAAGTTCGAATATGGGCATTTTCCGCACATATTTAATTAGGTTGCTGAAATTTGATTGGCTGATGGTTTCCAGACTCAAACTTTCCTTAAAATCAACCGATTTCGATGAAATTTCATACATGTATTACTTTTATCAATACCTAGGTCAAGTTCGAATGTGGGAAATTTTGTACTCAAAATCTGTCTGTCTGCCTGTCCGTCTACCCCGTGTGCCAACAACGCACCTCGGACTAAAAGCCGATTTATAGACCAATCTTCACAAAACTTCTTGCGTATCTTTGTTATCATTGTGAGACCAGAATATTTGTTTTGGGGGGTGTGGTCCAAAATTCAAGATGGCCACCAGTGGCCATTTTGTCACGAAATTGGGTGTAATCAGTTTTTTGTTCAGAACTTCTATATGAAAGTTCGGATTTGAATAAATTTTTGTATGAATTTTTAGAAAAATGCAATACATCACATATAATACGGGTTTTGTTCTCATGCAAAAATTGTGCAAATTAGGGAAACTTTGATTTATTCAGTGCTTCTACTAATACACAGTAAGTGCACACCTTCCGTGTTTTTCATTTCCAGACTCTAACTTTCCTTACAGTCAGTCAATTTCGATGAAATTTGGGTAGTACATCACTCTCATCAATTGTGGGTCCAAGTTCGAACATGGGCATTTTCCGTGCATATTTAATTAGGTTGCTTAAATTTGATTGGCTGATGGTTTTCAGACTCTAACTTTCCTTAGAGTCAACTGATTCCACTTGCAACTCAACTATATTCTACTGGATGCATTAATTCCCCTTGAAACTGCTGCCCAGCGGGAGACATAAATTCACTGAATTTGCTTGTTAAAAATAAATTAAATTGCACATTTTTCTAAAACAAATTTCAAAATTTTTCAATAAAACCATACAAATATGGATATCATTAGAATCAACTCAACAAGCTGGTTCTAATGACATCCATATTTGTATGGTTTTATTGAGAAACTTACGAGATGTTTTAGGCTGTGGTAGGCTTATTCTGGTTAATCATATGTCCATTTTTGGCTGCTATGTTAGGTAAAGGGTTGACTGCATGTTCTTAAAACTGAACCGAGACTGAAGTTTCTTTCATGAAACCAAACTGAAACGGAATATGAAAAATCAAAACTTTCCAGATCTACAAGTAGCCATTCATTTAACAGGTTTCCACTGTTTCAGGATGGATACAATAAGAATTGATTGATGTTTGTTTATTTTTCAGAGAAAGTATGATGAACTTCAGAATAGGTAATTACTCTTATTGTTACTTCTTTTAGTATTCTTTTACCCAATTCGAAGAAACCAAGCCTATGACGCTTCATTAGCATTATGATCCCTTCATTGGAATAAGCTCAGTGACATTCAAGCCAGAAAATAAGCAGACTGTCATCTACAAAATGAGGTTCACAGAGGGTGAATTTTGTGATGCTACCCTGCACTGCAGGGTAGCATCACAAAATTTACCCTCTGTGAACCTCATTCTGAATTGGGGTTTCAAACCTAAACATAAAGAAGTACCAAGAGGATAAATTTTCCCACTGCATGAGAGAGCATCAGCAAATTCACCCTCTTGGGACCTCATTCTGCAAATGACAGATTACTTATTTTCAGGCTTGATGACATTTTTTGTGAATAGTTTTGACTGTTACATATAGTGTTCATACAGGTCGTTGAATTCTGGAAAGTCATGGAAAACAAAAATATTTTTTTTAAAGCCTGGATGATTTAGAAAAATGGGGTGATTTTTTTTGCAGTAGTCTGGAAAAGTCATCGAAATTTGTTGTGATAACAATGCAATATGCCATTTCCCCAAACAGTCATGCTTAAAAATCCCGAAAAGAAGAAGGCTGTGTTCATACTAATGAGGGATAGGACATGGAAATTGGGTAGAGAGTTTTGGAAATTCATGAAAAAGTCTTGGATTTTGATTCTATGAACCCTGTATGTAAAGTAACAGGTTGAAAAAGAAAATGGGGTTAAAGGGTTTGGGGCATGAACAATTGCTTATTACTCGGGACTTTAGACTTTTTATATGCCCATGTACAGTACGTGGAGAGTGTATTATCACTAAATCACCCACAGAGTGGACATTCCATCCAAGAAATAATTGCAAATTTGTTGCAAAGCCCAACCAGCACCAGCAATGTTTCAGCCAATGGACCTCCAGGTTAAACCTGGAGGTCCATGGACTGAAACATTGCTTGTGTTTTCTGTCGATATGAACAAAATTTGAAAGTTATAGCTTGGGTGATAACCCCACTCCACGGATGATTTACTGACAGTCCACTCTCCATGTACTGTAAATGGGGTGTATTGTGGTAAGATATTGGCTGTTCACCCATCCATCAGTATGCCTGTCAGTTCACTTTGGGGTTTCTGTGTTAACATCTGTTACAGTTGTCACATCCAATACATGTTTGATATGGGGGCCTTGTCCATGGAAAAAGCAGACCAAGTTTGAATTTGAAGTTTGTGTAACATTTCATTGGGGAGTTATTGCCCTTTGTTGTCTTGAATTGATGTATGGTTTCCAGAGGACAACTCCAGATGTAGATAATTCCCAACTGCACTCGATACATCCATTCTATTTTTATACGCCCGTTTATAAAAACGGGATGTATTATGTTAACAGTCTGTCCATCCGTCTGTCTGTCCTAAAACAATTTGGTTTCCGTTCATTTAAAGTCGAACGCCTTGACGGATCGACATCAAACTTTCAGAAGTTGTTTTTAGCAATAAAATACAGGTCAAGTTCGATATTGGTGTTTCTCAGTCCATCCGCTGCAGAGGTATGGCCCTTTGAAATCACAATTTTTCTGAAAAAATTGGTTTCCGTTCATTTAAAGCTGAACGCCTTGACGGATTGACACCAGATTTTTCAGATGTTATTTTTCGCAATGAAATACAGATCAAGTTCGATATTGGTGTTTCTCAGTCCATCTGCTGCAGAGTTATGGCCCTTTGAAAACAATCTTTCGAAAAAATTTGGTTTCCCTTCATTTAAAGTCGAACGCCTTGACAGTTCGAGATCAAACTTTCAGATATTGTTTGTAGCAATAAAATACAGGTCAAGTTCGATATTGGTATTTCTCAGTCCATCCGCTGCAGAGTTATGGCCCTTTGAAAACACGGTTTTTGAAAAAAAATTGGTTTCCATTCATTTAAAGCTGAATGCCTTGACAGATTGACGCCAAATTTTTCAGATGTTGTTTTTATACGCCCGTTTGAAAAATGGGATGTATTATGTGAATGGTCTCTCCACCCGTCTGTCTGTCCGTCCATGGACACATTTCGTTTCCAGACGATAACTTTAGTTGTAATGGTTTGAGCTGAGTTAAATTTGGCATGTGGATTTAGTATGACAAAATACAGGACAGGTTCGATTTCCATTTCTAACGGCCCATTTGCAGTAGAGGTATGGCCCTTTATTTATGGGAATTTAGCCCAACTTCTCGTTTCTGGACGATAACTTTAGTTTGCCTTGACCGATTTATTTCAAATTTTCAGTTTTTTGTTTTTGACCACAAAATACAGCTCAAGTTCACTTTTGATCACAATCGCATATACCTTTCCAGAGTTATTTCCCTTGAATGATTGCAGATTTGTGGATTTTGTGGTTTCCGGATGATAACTTTAGTTTGCCTTGACCTATTTTTTTCAAACTCTCAGATTTTGTTTTTGACCACAAAGCACAGCTCAAGTTCACCTTTGGCCATAATCGCATGTATCATTCCATAGTTATTCCCCTTGAATGATTGCAAATTTGTGAATTATGCAGTTTCTGGATGGTAACTTTAGTTTGCCTTGACTAATTTGTTTCAAATTCTCAGATTTTGTTTATGACCACAAAGCACAGATCAAGTTCACTTTCGGCCAAAATCGCATGTACCTTTCCAGAGTTATTCCTCTTGAATTTGTGCATTTTGTGTTTTCCGGATTATAACTTTAGTATATGGCCTGACTGATTTTTTATACGCCTGTTGAAAAGCCGTCGATTTATGAAATCAATCTGTCTGCCCATTTGTCCATCCATTTGTACATCCGTCGGTCTGTCCGTTTGTCAATATTTGGTTTCCAGATGATAACCTTAGTATTTTTTTTTTGATTGACTCCTAAACTTGGGTATGTGGTTTAATCAAATCAAAAGACCGGTCAAATTCGAATATGGGATCAGTTCGAACTTCGGAGTTCCCCTGAATTATGGCCCTTGTTGGACATAGAATGCATCAAATATTTGGTTTGCGGATGATAAATTTTAATATTTGTTTTCCGATTGGTTCCAAACTTGGTATGTTGTTTAATCACAACAAAATACAGGTCAAGTTCGAATATGGGGTTGGTCCGAACAGTTTTCACCCTCACCCCCATCCTTACCCCAATCCTTCAAAAATACAAAACGGGCATATAATGTCCCGCTAGGCGGTGCTCTTGTTTACCATACAATCTTACTCAAAGGAAAGAGCACCTTCCATTTGAAGTTTATGTGATTTTCTGTGGTGGAGTTATTATTCTTTATTTAGACTTTCCTTGATTTTAGGTCATACTTAGGTCATACTTGATAGTTTCTGGACAACACCAGCAATATTCGACACAGCCAATCCATTTTTCACTCATGTAAAAGATTGATCAAAAGTACATGGAGTCTGTTGTATGATTTCTTCTCCTTTAAAATGTATTATTAAGTATTAAAAGTTTTTTTTTTTAAAATTAGGGGGTGGGTTGTTCACAGGCAATCCCTACCACCCACCAACCACTCCCTCACCCACCATATATTTTTTCAAGTCAGTGGGAGCTATTGCCATCACTTTTATAACTTTTTGCAAACTTGACATCTTCTTCACAACTACTTGGCCAAATTCAAACATATGTTGCACAGACCATCTTTGGAGTATACCCTTTCTATTTTGTTTAAATGAAGCAGCTTCCATATTCGAGCTCTAGATTATGCCCCAAAAGCTTAAAAACCTTTAAAAATCTCCTTCTCATGAACCACCAGAGGGAATGCCTTGAAATTTGGTATGAAACATCCTTTGGTGTAGAAGATTAACAGGCCTGGCAATTTCAGGAGAGCGATTTTTTAGCTCTCCTTACTGCCCTCCTGAAAGAATTAAGAAGAGCGAAAAATTGCCCTCCTAAATATTTTGGTCTGGGATGATTGAGATAACATGGATTATGCTCACATTAAATTTTTTAAGTCACATAACATCACGTAATTTCATTTTGAAAGTGATTTAATGGCTGCAACCATACCCAAACACAGTTGCAATCATTTGAAGCAAAATGGGTCACAGCAATATTTTTTTCTGTCAGTTTCAAGTTCAACAACTGACATCACAGTTTGAGGGGTAATTATTCAAGGAATATTGACACTATAATATACTATCATTACTACTATCCTGTCACTTGAATCACTTGCACCAGGATGTGACTGTAGATTCAAGCAGACCTGTTGTCCAAGAAAGTCATACGCCTACCACTACCACCTTCAACCCCCCTTGGGGGGTTGAAGGTGGTAGTGGTAGGCGTATGACTTTCTTGGACAACAGGTCTGGGTACACACACATGTCTTGTCAAGTGTGTGTTCGGTTGTTGAGTGAGACATCTAGATGTCTAAGAGATTTCGCTTTACCTTAGTAAAGTTAATAAAATCACTGATGTAATAGTCTGTTGGTTTCAGTTTCAATGAGTTCGTTCAACTGGATACTTAAAATGCTGTGTAAAGCTAATTGCTCTCCTAAGCTGATTGAGGAGAGCATTTTTTTGCCCTCCTGCATTTTTCAGAATGCCAGGCCTGGATTAAAGTTTGTTCTAGAGAAGTTGATCTGGGCTCTCTGTGGGGGCATATCATCCATTTTTGACTCTGTCCCAAATTTCTATATTAAGAACCGGTGGGCCAATTTCAAACACATTTGGCATGTAGTATAAGTGGGTCCTAAGTAATTGATTGACCCCCCCCCCCCCCCCCAAAAAAAAAAAAAAATTCACAGCCCTGTGGCAACCCCAGGGACTAAAAACAAAAAAATTCAAAAGCCCATATATCCCTATATCCCAAACCACAAGGAACAGAGAACTGTTATTTGGTATGAAGCATCCTTTGGACCAGAAGAAGGGATTGGTTAAAAAAAATTGCCACCAGTTCAATCAGGGAGCCCAGTAGAGGGTATTGAAAAATGATGGGGGGGGGGGGGGGGGAGGGGGGGTGTGGAGAACCACAGTAGTTCAAAATAAAACAAAAATTCACAGAACAGAGCTTGCTAGAAAGCTTTCCAAGAACCAGCAGAAATGAATGGTCAAAAAAGTTGCCTTTTGGTTGTGTCATAGCAAATAAAAAAAAATTGCTCTTCCTGCTGATCACTTACTGATACACTCATCTCTTTTGACAACTTGAGCCAGGTGTGATACACTCATCTCTTTTGACAAATTGAGCCAGATGAGCATTTTAGGCTCCCTTGACCCTCTGGGTTTTTTGTCCAACCATATATAATAGAATAAATGTGAATGTTTTCGGAAAGTTTTCCAGGGTTTCTGTAGAGTTCCATTCCCCTGGCCAATATTTCCCGCAAAACACATATTTATTACTTGTGTAGAATCTTCCTGTGTAAATATTTGTGAATATGCCTACGGGAACCTATCTGACATTGTCAGTCTCCTCATATGAATGGCTTTGATAGTGTTGGGTACGGTGGCACATGAAGCACTTTAATCTTGTATAGTTTGTATTCCAACATCATCGATAATACAAGATTGAAGTTATTAGCTGAAAATGGCACATGCTTTGCTTGCTGAGATGCTAATTAGCTTAACTTGACATAGTCAAGATAAGCTATTGTCATCACACGTGCGGAAGTCCGTTAGTCTGTTAGTCTGTGAGTCATTTCACATTTTCCTTTAGCACAGGCTACACCCTGCAGTTCTTGTCTGATCGTCACGAAATTTCATATGCAGGTTGGGGTCATGTCTAGATGAGAACGTCCCCTTTTGGTCGCGATCGGGAAACCGGTATGGCTGCCCGAGCCCAAAACCTGAAAACCATTAGTACAGTCTTCAGGTCGTATTTATGAAGGGATTTCATTGTAACTTGGTAGGATGCCTCTGTATAATGCCTAGATGAGAACGTCCCCTTTTGGGCATGATCTATCAACCGTGATGGCTGCCCAAGCCCGAAACCCAAAAATTTTTAGCACAGTCTGCAGGTCATGTTTAATGTGGAGGGATTTCATTGTAACTCCGTAGGATGACTTCTTATGATGTCTAGATGAGAATTTCCCCATTTAGGCATGATCTGCCAACTGTGACGACTGCCCAAGCCCAAAACCCGAAAACCTTTAACACAGTCTACTGATCATATTTATTGAGGAATTTCATTGTAACTTGGTGGGTTGACTTCATATAATGTCTAGATGAGAAAGTCCCCTTTTGGACGTGATTGGGCAACTGTGACGGCTACAGGGGCCCCAAGCCCGAAAACCTTTAGCACAGTCTAGAGGTCATATTTATGAAGAAGGGATTTCATTGTAACTTGGTAGGATGACTCCAAATAATGTCTAGATGAGAACGTCCTATTTTGATCATGATCATTCAGTCTTGATGGGTGCCCGATCCCAAAAACCTTTAGCATAGGCAAAAGGTCATATTTATGGAAGGATTTCATTGTAACCTGTTAGGTTGACTCCATATAATGCCTAGATGATGACATCCCCTTTTGGTCGTGATTGGTCAGCTGTGATGGCTACAAGTGCCCGAAGCCCCAAAACCTTGAGCACAGTCTACTGGTCATATTTATGAAGGAATTTCATTGTAACTTCGTAGGATCACTCCAGATGATGCCCAGATGAGATTGTCCCCTTTGGTTGCGATCATTCAACCATGATGGCTGCCCGAGCCCGAAGCCCGAAAACCTTTAGCACAGTCTACAGGTCATATTTATGAAGGGATTTCATTGTAACTTGGTAGGTTTACTTCATATAATGTCTAGATGAGAACATCCCCTTTTGGACATGATTGGGCAACTGTGATGGCTAAAGGTGCCTGAAGCCCGAAAACCTTTAGCACAGTCTACAGGTCATATTTATGAAGGGATTTCATTGTAACTTGGTAGGATGACTCCAAATAATGTGTAGATGAGAACATCCCATTTTGGTCGTGATCATTCAGCCTTGATGGGTGCCCGAGCCCAAAAACCTTTAGTATAGGCAAAAGGTTATATTTATAGAAGGATTTCATTGTAACCTGTTAGGTTGACTCCATATAATGCCTAGAAGATGACATCCCCTTTTGGTTGTGATTGGTGAACTGTGATGGCTACAGGTGCCCGAAGCCCGAAAACCTTGAGCACAGTCTGCGGGTCATATTTATGAAGGGATTTCATTATAACTTCGCAGGATCACTCCAGATGATGCCCAGATGAGATTGTCCCCTTTGGTTGCGATCATTCAACCATGATGGCTGCCCGAGCCCGAAGCCCAAAAACCTTTAGAACAGTCTACAGGTCATATTTATGAAGGGATTTCATTGTAACTTGGTAGATTGACTTCATATAATGTCCAGATGAGAACGTCCCCTTTTGGACACGATTGGGCAACTGTGACGGCTACAGGGGTTCAAAGCCCGAAAACCTTTAGAACAGTCTACAGGTCATAATTATGAAGGGATTTCATTGTAACTTGGTAGGTTGACTCCATATAATGCCTAGATGATGTCATCCCCATTTGGTCGTGATTTCTCAGCTGTGATGGCTACAAGTGCCAGAAGCCCGAAAACCTTGAGCACAGTTTACAGGTCATATTTATGAAGGGATTTCATTGTAACTTCGTAGGATCACTCCAGATGATGCCCAGATGAGAATTCCCCTTTTGGTTGCGATCATTCAACCATGATGGCAGCCAGAGCCCAAAGCCCAAAAACCTTTATCACAGTCTACAAGTCATATTTATGAAGGGATTTCATTGTAACTTGGTAGGTTGACTTCATATAATGTCTAGATGAGAACGTCCTCTTTGGACGCAGTTGGGAAACTGACGGCTAAAAGGGCCCAAAGCCCGAAAACCTTTAGCACAGTCTACAGGCCATATTTATGAAGGGATTTTAATGTAACTTGACAGGATGACTCGTTTTGGAATAATTTCACTGTAACTTGTAACTTTTGTTGATATACGTTAACTGTGAGGGCCACATACATTAACTGTGAGGTCATATTAACCCACCCCTCAGCTGTTTAGTACAGTGTACACCTCATATTAGTTTTATCAAAAACAGCATACAGGGAACAGAAATGAACATATTCCCAATTATCACAATTCTTGTCTTATTTCATAATCCTTTCATAAACATTGAACATTATCCTTTTCATCAAACACAACACACAAGTTAAGCTACAGTGTCATTGACACTTTCATTTTCTGCTGTTGTCTGATCTGTTGAAGACATGAGGCTACTCTAAATCCATTGGATCATGTGCCTTGTTGTTTTTTCCCTAGGTGCCAAAGGAACCCCAATACTTTATGGCTGTGCAGCTTTTAGGTTTTCTGGTTTGGTTTCTGTTTTTTGTGGCAGACTGGAAAACCAGACTGCTAAGCCCATCAGAAAACATCCGAACGGTTTTGCTGTTTTTGTGCCTAAACTGATCAAACTAACTTACTGGGAGGGAACTGGGCTAGTGACCTCTATGGACTCGAGTCTTTCTGGCAAAGGGGTGAATATGCCATGTTCTGAATGTCAGGGAGAAAATGTGTCCATTAGAACAGAGCCTAGATTAGATGAACTTTATTTGTTACCCTGATTTATGGAGGTTTTTTTGACTGAGTAAGCTTAGCAACTGATCCTATAGAAGCCCAAAGAATGATCAACAGGAAGTTAAGCTGAATCCATTGGAGATATTTACAGACAGGGTTTTTGTGCTGAGTAGTGTCGTACAAACTATTGTAGATTTTTTAGCTGCGACTAGCAGCTCTATAAGTGGAAATGTCGGTCTGTCTGTCTGTCTCTGTCTGTCGGTCGGTCGGTCGGTCTGTCTGTGACCAACGAGTTTCAAAACTCAATAACTTTTGAAATACTTGATGGAATGACTTTATATTTGGCATGTAAGTGTATCTTATTGATGTCTAGCCACTGTTCTATGCATGTGTTGTTCCAAATATTTTTCTTGGAGTTATGGCCCTTCATGAACTTAGAATGTCGGTCAGTCTGGCTGTGACCAACGAGTTTCAAAACTCAATAACTTTTGAAATACGTGATGGAATGACTTTATATTTGGCATGTAAGTGTATCTTACTGATGTCTAGCCACTGTTCAATGCATGTGTTGTTCCAAATATTTTTCTTGGAGTTATGGCCCTTGATGGACTTAGAATTTTGAGAAATTGCACCACCCGTCGCTGCTGCGGCGTCGATGTCGCGATTTTTTTCCGAGGTAAGGAGCCTGAAATGTAATTTACTATCTGTTCTTAACACATGGAAAAACGAACTGACACTGAGTTTTTAGCTCTTCTGACTGAAAGTCAGGGTGAGCTTTCGTCCGTCATCCTGCGTGAAGGTGGTGTTTGAGCCTCTTTCTCCTAAACCACTGGCCACATTTTAATTAAATTTCATGTAAGTAGTGGTTGTATAGGGGCATTTTGATTTTTATCCAAATTAGGTTTCGGCTCATATTGAGCAGAGGTGTGGGGAAAATGGCCAAATGTTTTGAAAATCTTCTTCTAATGAACCACCAGTAGCAGAGACTTGATATGTGGTATACAGAGTCCTTTTGAGGTTAGAATCAAGTTTGTTCAAGAGAAGTTTGTCGGGCATTATTTGCCTTCATTATGGGAGGGGCAAGACTTTTTGCCAGTCCCAAAATTTCTATTTTCCAAACCGATAGGCAGATTTGAACCTGATTGGACATGAGGGCTTATTGGGTCATAAGTACTTAATTTATGCCCAAATTTTTTTTCCCGTCGTAGGAGCTAAAAATAGAAAAAAATTAAAATGCCCATATCTCCAAAACTACACAGCACTGAAAATTCTTATTTGGTGTGAAGCTTCCTTAGGACCAACAGAATGGAATGGTCAAAACAAATTGCCATCGGTTTTATCATGGGGTAATTTTGGGGGATTTTGAAAAAGTGCTGAGTCCACATTTTTTAACACTGTTTGTAATGGGAAAAACATGTAAGACTACTTTTCTCCTAAACCACTGCTCCAAAAGCTTTCAAATTTCACTTATAACATCTTTGGAAGATTGTTTCATTGTTTATTGAAATCAATTGGGTCCATATTTGGACTCTCTATGGGAGCCCAAATGTTTAAATTAGTGCAGTATGAGGAATATTCTTTAAAAATCTTCTTCAGATCTACCAATAAGAATCTTTTGATATTTGGTATGCAGCATCCTTTGGGGGGGGGGGGGGGGGGGGGGGGGGATTCAAGTTGTTCAAGCCAAGTCCCTGGGTTCATATTTAGGCTGAAAATGTGGGGGCTCCGTTCCGGACTTAGAAATTTTGAACCAAAATCTGGAAATTCTTTTTTGTTTTTTTATGCGTTTCGGTCAATTTTAAGACAAAAAAACATTTTTTACACTGAAAATTTGGGGTCCGGGTGGGACTTTTGAACCAAAATCCAGAAATTAGTTTTGGGTTTTTTTTATGTGTTTTAAGAAGAAAACAAAAATTTAAGCTGAAAATATTTTGTTTGGGAAAAAAATCTGTTTTTTATGCGTTTATCTCAGTTTTGGGACGTAAAAGCGCAGGAACTGAAAATAGAAGGAAAATCCTGTGCATTTTGGGCACAATCGCTTCATCTAGTTGGTATATGCTTTTCTTAGGAGGGGCGTATGCAGCTTATTCAAGTCCCTAGTTTGATATTTAGACTACCATGTCAGGTGAGCGCCCTCAGGCCCCCTGGGGCCTCTTGTTTTCTTGAAACCGAACTTGAAAAATTAAAACTTCCTAGCACTACAACATTTACCCTCTGACAGAAACCCTGTAGCTAGTTTATCAAGAATACAGGAAAATGAGAAAATTCCTGTTAATTGATTATTTTTCATTGGCAGAGTGGATATTCCACTTAACCATTTACCTAACAAATTGGCCACATCTGCCCATGTAATTTATAAATTAAGCATATGTACAAATACAGTAGAATCCTCTTAATTGAATATCCATTTTGCCAGTGAAAATTATTCAATTAACAGGAGTATACAATTAACAGGGATTTGGTCAGTTTCTGTGTTCTGTAGGTAAACTGAGCATTTATTCTTGTTTTCTTGAAACCGAACTTGAAAAATTAAAACTTCCTAGCACTACAACATTTACCCTCTGACAGAAACCCTGTAGCTAGTTTATCAAGAATACAGGAAAATGAGAAAATTCCTGTTAATTGATTATTTTTCATTGGCAGAGTGGATATTCCACTTAACCATTTACCTAACAAATTGGCCACATCTGCCCATGTAATTTATAAATTAAGCATATGTACAAATACAGTAGAATCCTCTTAATTGAATATCCATTTTGCCAGTGAAAATTATTCAATTAACAGGAGTATACAATTAACAGGGATTTGGTCAGTTTCTGTGTTCTGTAGGTAAACTGAGCATTTATTCTACTATATCTTGTTTGACAGAGCTCATAGAGCTCTGTCAAACAAGATATAATAGAATAAATGCCTGTATTGGATGTAGTGAGGCCAAAAAGGTTGATAAATAAGAGGAATTTGGTGCTTGTCACAGTAATTTTTTCAACTTATTACAAAAATTTATATACAATTAACAGGAGTTTACTCTACAACCCAAATGCAATTAACAGATCAAATTTGTACTGAAGGCATGGTAAATGGTTTTGTGTTTGAAAATTATATTCAGTTAACAGGGATATACTATTAAGAGATATCCAATTAAGTGGGCTCCACTGTACTATCATTAAATTTCTGACACCTCATTGAGCTTGTTCCAATGAGTTGGTCACATGATCAGTTAAGTTTGTTGAAAGTTTTTTAAAAATATGAAAAAAAACAATATCTTAATGAAACTAATAAATTTTCATATCATGTGTGTTGGGTAAAATGTTAATTGAGTTCCATTGTGGTACAAAAAAGGGATTTGATAATCCAATTGTGCGACATACCATGGCTGCTCAGACGGTCATCTGGAGACAACAAAACCAATCCTAATTATATAAATGGCCCAGTACATGGCAGTATTATTGGCTGGTCTTGGGTACATCCAGGATTTATGTTTACTTTCCTGACACTTTTATGTTGGAATAGCAGCAGGGCCATCTTGGTACACTGTGGAACTGCCAGAAGAGGATATGCCATACAAACCACTGGATAGTTTTGACAGGGGCTCACATGTGGACCTCTCCGGAGGTAACCACCAATGGTGTTCTCTCATAGCACTCTACTTGAGGCTTTGACTAATGCCCCAGAGATGAGGATTTTGCATCTTTTCAGTCTTGAAAAACACAGTTGTGCCCCTGTGTTCCATACCTATAACACACTCCTTGGGACCAGTGGCATGGCATAGCTTTGGAAAGTAACTATGCCCAAAACACCACCACAATGCAAATTTCACCTAACACAGAGCCACAAAATGACCTCTAGTTATCACAGAGCCACAAATGACCTCTAGTATAGGCCTACATATTCTACAAAGGTCTCAGATCACTCCAAGAGGACTGTATTTTTATGTGTACCCATACTATGTATGGTACACATAATGCCGGCATCCGGGGTGACCATCCGTCGTTCGTCCATCCTTTGTCCGTCCGTCTGTCTGTCCGTCCGGCGTCCGTATCCATTTCTTAGGCATTCGATAACTTGAAAAATATTGCTTGGATTGTCAAGTTACTTTATATTTGTGTTCAGGTTACTGATGTGCCGAGCTGTATAGTTTTTGATGTAAATCGGATAATTTGATCCCGAGATATTAACCCTTTATCCTTCAAATTGAAAATTCCTCCATTCCCTTTGGCATTCGATAACTTGAAAAATATTGCTTGGATTGTCAAGTTACTTTATATTTGTGTTCAGGTTACTGATGTGCCGAGCTGTATAGTTTTTGGTGTAAATCTGTTATTTTGAGCCTGAGATATTAACCATTTATCCTTCAAATTGAAAATTCCTCCAATCTCTTTGGCATTCGATAACTTGAAAAATATTGCTTGGATTGTCAAGTTACTTTATATTTGTGTTCAGGTTACTGATGTGCCGAGCTGTATAGTTTTTGGTGTAAATGTGATAATTTAATCCTGAGATATTAACCCTTTATCCTTCAAATTGAAAATTCCTCCAATCCCTTTGGCATTCGATAACTTGAAAAATATTGCTTGGATTGTCTAGTTACTTTATATATGTGTTCATGTTACTGATGTGCCAAGCTGTATAGTTTTTGGTGTAAATCTGATAATTTGATCCTGTGATATTAACCCTTTATCCTTCAAATTGAGAACTCTTCCAATCCATTTCTTCAGCATGCGATAACTCAAAAAAATATTAATCCGATTATCAGGTTACTTTATATATGTATTCAGGTTACTTATGTGCTGTGCTGTATAGTTTTTTATGTAAATCTAATAATTTGATCTGGCTGGAGATATTAACCATTTATCCATCAAATTAGAAATTCCTCCAATCCATTTCTATATGTACCCATACCATGTATAGTGTACATAATGTTGGCATCCGGGGTGGCCCTCCGTCATACAGCTTTCTACTAGCTGCGCGTATGGGTACACATCTGACGATTTCATCTGCCTATTTTTGTTGAAAATCACATGTGACTCTATGTCTATGATAGAGCTGTCTGGTGCTCCATCAGATCTACGATTTGGTTCCATTGATCAGCAATCGAAATCGACCATTCCACTTTCAGACAAACCGGATTGCCAGTCTTATATTTTTCCCAGCAATATACACTAAACCAGATAAAAACAATAAATGTTGGGATCTTCTTTGTTTTGAAATACTATTCTAAATATAATTTCAACATAGTGAGTGATATTTTATTCAAATAAATCATTGCTCCCTGTTGTTCTCCTTATTCCTTTATCACTCATTTCCAATTGTAAACAAAAGAAAATTCTGAGTACTCATGTTCAAGGTATATACCACTTGTCACTTAACCCTGTGAACCTGTAAGATCGATTTTTCGCCTCAGTTACTAGAGAAGTACTATGGATCATTTAGTTAGACTTGAAACGTTTATAAGAAATGCATTTGCCAAAAAAGAACATGTGGTCGACATCTTCTTTGACCTGGAAAAGGTGTATGATACAACATGGACGTATGGGATTTTAAAAGATCTTTTTAACATGGGGTTGAAAGTGCCTCTTTTTATTGAAAACTTTTCAAAGGATCGCCAATTTCAGGTTCGTGTTGGATCAACGTTATCTGATCCTCACGAACAGGAATTGGGGGTTCCTCAGGGTAGTATTTTATCCATTACCCTTTTTAGCTCACCTGACTTTCAGTCACGAGAGCTGTAGTGATCACTCACCATCCGTCGTCCGTCATCCGGCGTCCGTGAACATGGTGTTTGCATCTTCTCCTCCCAAACCGCTGAACCAATTTAATTGATATTTAAGATCATAGTTTGTTAAGACATCGCAATTTGATTTTGTTCAAATCACGTTGCCTCGCCCCTTGGTAAGGCCACGCCCAAAAAGTGTGCCTAAATCTTTAAAAATCTTCTTCTCATGAACCAGCAGTAGCAGAGACTTGATATTAGGTGTGCAGCTTCCTTTTGAGGTGTAGACTTAGATTTGTTCAAGAGAAGTTTGTCAGGCATTATTTGCCTTCGTTATGGGAGGGGCAAAAATTTTGGCCACTGCCAAAATTTCTATTTTCAGAACTGTAAGGTCGATTTGAACTAAATTTGATATGAGATGATAATGGGTCATGATGATTTTTATGTGTACCCATACTATGTATGGTACACATAATGCCGGCATCCGGGGTGGCCATCCGTCGTTCGTCCATCCTTTGGCTGTCCATCCGTCCGTCTGTCCATCTGGCATCTGTATCCATTTATTTGGCATTCGATAACTTGAAAAATATTTCTTGGATTGTCAAGTTACTTTATATTTGTGTTCAGGTTACTGATGTGCCGAGCTGTATAGTTTTTGGTGTAAATCTGATAAATTGATCCTGAGATATTAACTCTTTATCCTTCAAATTGAGAATTCTTCCAATCCCTTTGGCATGAGATAACTCAAAAAATATCAACCCAATTGTCATGTTACTTTATATATATCTTCAGGTTACTGATGTTCTGAGCTGTATAGTTTTTGGTGTAAATCTGTTATTTTGATCCTGAGATATTAACCCTTTATCCTTCAAATTGAAAATTCCTCCAATTCCTTTGGAATTCGATAACTTGAAAAATATTGCTTGGATTGTCAAGTTTCTTTAAAGTTGTGATGTTCTGAGCTGTATAGTTTTTGGTGTAAATGTGATAATTTAATCTTGAGATATTAACCCTTTATCCTTCAAATTGAAAATTCCTCCAATCCCTTTGGCATAAGATAACTCAGAAAAATATCAGTCCGATTGTCATGTTACTTCATATATGTGTTCAGGTTACTGATGTGCCGAGCTGTATAGTTTTTGGTGTAAATCTGATAATTTGATCCTGTGATATTAACCCTTTATCCTTCAAATTGAGAAGCCCTCCAATCCATTTCTTCAGCATGCGATAACTCAATAAATATTAATCCGATTATCAGGTTACTTTATATATGTATTCAGGTTACTGATGTGCTGTGCTGTGTAGTTTTTTATGTAAATCTAATAATTTGATCCGGAGATATTAACCCTTTATCCATCAAATTAGGCACTTCCTCAATCCATTTCTATATGTACCCATACCATGTATGGTGTACATAATGTCGGCATCCAGGGTGGTCCTCTGGCATACAGCTTTCTACTAGTTGCGCGTATGGGTACACATCTGATGATTTCATCGACCTATTTTTTAATCTGTTATAGCAGTAAAAATATGAATACTATCGAGTGCAAACTTCAGCTGTGTTTAACCCTTTACCTAACATGAAAAGCAGACGACACTTGCAAAAAAAATTCTTGAATAACTAATTTTTTTCATTTCTTGTCTCAAAAACATAGGTTATGACCCCTCGTTGGAACGAGCTCGATGAACTCGTTCCAATGAGGGGTCATAACCTATGTTTTTGAGACAAAAAATGAAAATATTTTGAAAATTAATTGCCGATTTTTGAGAATAGCGCTGGCGGGTTTTGGCCGTTACGTTGGGTAAAGGGTTAAATAGAATTCAAAAATGGGCCACAGAAAATGGTTTTAAATTTTCAAAGACCAAAACTAATTGTGTTCATTTCTGTATGCTCCAGAAGCATCATCCTGATCCGGAATTGAAAATGGATGGTAGTCCTATTAATGTTGTTAAGGAAGTGAAATTTATTAGGTTTATTGTTTGACAACAAACTGAATTTCACTTCCCATATAAAACAACTTAACGTGAAATGTAAAAAAGCACTTAACATCCTCAAGGTGGTTGGTAGCACTGATTGGGGAGCTGACCAGAAAACATTACTCCATCTGTATAGATCCCTTATCAGATCTAAATTAGATTACGGTTGTGTGGTTTACGGTTCTGCAAGAAAGTCATATATCAAACCTATTGATGCCATTCATAATGGTGGCATTAGAATCAGCCTTGGTGCTTTTAGAACATCACCAATAGATTCAATGCTTGTTGAAGCGGAGGAACCTTCTCTTGAGAAGCGCAGAATTAAACTCTCACTCCAATATGTTTCAAAACTTCTTTCTAATCCGTCAAACCCTGCTTATAACTGTGTCTTGGAACCTCAAAATTTTGAATTTTTTAACCATCACCAGAAACGTATCCCTCCATTGGGAATTAGAATTAAACCTCATATGAACTCCGCCAAAATTCAACCGGACACAATAAAGGAGATCCGTCGACCACAAACTCATCCTTGGCATCTTAAAAAGCCAACAGTTATTTTGGACCTAGCCTCTACTAAAAAGTCTGAAACCAATTCCCTGCAGTTTAAGCCGAAATATGCTGAAATTAAGTCAAAGCACAGTGCATATACAAGGATCTATACTGATGGATCAAAAGATGGTGACATAGTATCATCTGCTGTTGTCACTGGTGATCATATCACGTCAGTTAGAATACCGATTCAAAATTCTATTTTCACAGCTGAAGTTAAAGCTTTGCAACTCATGCTTGAGCACATCGAGAATGTAGAGGAAAGAAAGTTGATCATCTTTACCGACTCTCTTTCCTCTTTAATTGCTTTACTCAACCCCAAGTTGAAGAACCCTTTCATTTTGGAGCTTCGTGAGAAGTTAACAACTCTCATGTCTGACCAATATGATGTTGTGTTTTTAGCTCACCGAACGACTTCTCCTCTGAAACCACTGGTCCGATTTTCAGGAAACTTCATGTGGATGTTCATTACTATATGGCAATTCATGTTTGTTCAAATGAAATTGCCATGTCCCTATGGGGCATAACTCTGATAGCACCATATGAATTATAGAAAAATTATTAAAAAATCTTCTCCAGAACCAGTAGGCAGAATCTTTTGATACTTGGTATGCATCATCTTGGTATGGGTCTGATTCAAGTTTGTTCAAATCGCGTCCCTCAGCCAATATTGGGGCTCACTATGGGGTCGTGAATTTTACTTAGTGCAATTTAAGAAAAATTCTTTAAAAATCTTCTTCTCCAGAACCAATGGGCAGAATCTTTTGATGTTTGGTATGTAACATTGTTGGGTGAATCTGATCCAAGTTTGTTCAAATCAGCCCCCTGGATTCACATTTGGGCTCTCTATAGAAGCCTGAATTCGAACTTAGTCCATTTCAGGCAAATTTCTTTAAAAATCTTCTCCAGATCCAGCAGGCAGAATCTTTTGATATTTGGTATGCAGCATGCTAGGGCGGTGAGATTCAAGTTTGTTCAAGCCAAGTCCCTGGGTTCATATTTGGGCTCACTGTGGTAGCCGAATTATAACTTAGTTCAAAATGAGGAATTTTCTTTAAAGATCTTCTTCAGATCCAGCAGTCGGAATGTTTTGATATTTGGTATGCAGCATCCTTAGGGGGTGTGATTCAAGTTTGTTCAAGCCATGTCCCTAGGTCCATATTTGGGCTCACTGTGGGAACCTGAATGATAACTTAGTTCAGAATGAGGAATTTTCTTTAAAAATCTTCTTCAGATCCAGCAGTCGGAATGTTTTGATATGCGGTGTGTAGCATCCTTAGGGGGGTGAGATTCAAGTTTGTTAAAGCCAAGTCCCTGGGTCCATATTTGGGCTCCCTGTGGGAGCCCAAATTATAACTTAGTCAATATGAGGAATTTTTCTTTAAAAATCTTCTTCAGATTCGGCAGTCGGAATGTTTTGATATTGGGCATGCCGCATCCTTAGGGGGTCAGATTCAAGTTTGTTCAAGCCAAGTCCCTGGGTACATAATTGGGCTCACTGTGGGAGCCCGAATGAATACTTAGTTCAAAATGAGGAATTTTCTTTAAAAATCTTCTTCAGATCCAGCAGATGAATGCTTTTGAAATTTGGTATGCAGCATCCTTTGGGGGGTAAGATTCAAGTTTGTTCAAGCCATGTCCCTAGTTCCATAAAATTTGTCACTCATGACTTCATTCCTTTGTAGTGTTGATGAACCATGTCTAACTGAATGTGACCCCAAATACTTCTTTGAACCACTTTGGCCGGTGAGTGATTAAGGCTCCTTGAGGCCTCTTGTTCTGGTTACCCAGACATGTAGGTATCGCTGGTAACACCAGAGCAGACAGTGCAGCAAAACAGGCTTTAACCAAGCCTCTCACAGATTTTAACATCCCTTTCAGTGACTTCAAACCACATATCAGTAACTACGTCAAATCTGTATGGCAGGTGGATTGGGATGGAGCGACAAATAACAAGCTCCATCGCTTCCAACCAACTATTTCTGATCACTACCCGTCTAGTAACCTTTGTAGAAAGGATCTTGCAGTTTTGACGCGATGTCATATTGGTCATACACAACTTACACATTCCTTTTTGTTAGAGGGTAATATGTGACCAGAGTGTGTTCCATATCAGCAGGTGTTGTCAGTGGAACACATTCTTTTACATTGTACTGATTTCAATCATGTTAGAGGGCAGTATTTTACTGTCGGATCTTTAAGAGATTTATTTTATCATACGAGCCTGCAAAACATTATCTCATTTTTAGCTTAACTTGACATAGTCAAGATAAGCTATTGCCATCACACGTGCGGAAGTCTGTTAGTCTGTGAGTCTGTGACGTCTGTTTACATTTTCCTTTAGCATGGGCTACACCCCCAGGGCTTAAAATTCGACGCGAATCCGCAAATCGATTCGCGTGATGATTCACGCATAATGCCTTTGCGCGAATCCATGTTGATTCACGTGAGTCTGTCCAACGATTCGCGCGACAAACCATTAATTATTCGTTCAAAAAACACCAGTTCATTCAGAGACTGAGACCGGAGTTCTGTGCTAAATGCATAATCCGAATTCTTGGTCTGCCTAACTGTGGGATGTTTCCTTGACAACTTGTGTGATTGCTGAACAGTGCCCTCGATGTTTATGGGTCTGATCATTTGTATTTTTCGACTCGACTGCCGAAGCCGGCAAAGGACAGAATTTCATTTATTAAAATCATGTCGAGTAAGAACAAACCCGTCTTGAAAAAAACTGCTGATAATTGGCCGCGGGAGGTCAAAACGAATTTCGAGCTACAGGAGGACCCAGAAAATGACTCCAAATATGCCAAAGCTGTTTGTTTGCTGTGTAAAAAACACGGGACTGACGTGTCCCAAAGATATGCAGGCAAAATATCGTCTGACATTGCTCAGTATTCCAGTGGTACGACGTACCTGTTGCTGCCAAATTTACAGTGATACATGAATTCCCTCGCACACAAAAAATGTTACGAGATTGAATATAACAAACCATTTATTGCACAGCCCTCCCAGGGCCCTTCTCAAACGGCGACACAGCCAACTTTGCACCAGGCATTCGGTACTTGTGAACGTGAAGCCATTACGCGTCTTACAAAACTTCTACAAGTAGCCTGGTTTACGGCTGAAAATGAAAAACCTTATACAGATTTTCTGAAACTGTGTACCTTAGCATCAGAACTTGGGGTTGTTCTTCCAAATTCATTCACAAACCAAACTGCTTGCCATGTGTTTGTAAATTTGCTGGCCCATAAAATCAACCAGTATGTCACTGACCATGTTAGGCAAGCCAGATTTCTGAGCTTTCTCACTGATGGAAGCGCCATGTTCAAGCATAAGTTATCCCACGAAGGCGAACTTATCTACATACGTACTGCTAATAAACTGAAAATTAGAATAGATTTTTTCAATCTCCAATCTATGAAACGCTACGGCAGTGTAAATGCCGACAATCTGTTTCATGCTGTGTTAGTCAATTTACTTATGTTACTCGAGAGCAAGGAGAAGTGGCAAAACAGTGACAAACCAAGGGACAACCTTATATCTGCTATTCAACCATTCACTGCAAAAATAATTGGGGGTGGGGCTGATGGGACAGCTGTCAATTTTGGGTGCAAGAAGGGTTTAATGGCCCAGTTTAAAAAAATACTTCCTTGGTTTACTGCTGTTAATTGTTTCAGCCACCGGTTTGAATTGTGTATAGGTGATTCTATTACCGCTGTGAAAGAGTTCATGGAAGTCGATAAATTTCTTGATGACATTTACTACCACTTTTGCAACTCCCCATTGGAGTGGTCAAATTTACAAAATATTGCCAGTGAAACCATGGACTGTCAAGTTTCTAAACCCCCCAAATCATCAGGCACAAGAGTTATTGAATTTCGACGCCAGGCCTTAAATGCATTGTTTGACAACCTGTTGCCACTAATTTTTCATTTTTCCAATATGTCTGCTGGTGACAATGAGCCCAAATCGAAAGGGTATTTGAAGCATCTTCTTGATGGCCACTTCCTTATGGTAGCAGCTTCATATTTTGACATTCTCCACCTGTGTGGAAATTTATGCATAGCTCTACAAGCATCCGCTGAAAACATTTCTTGTGCATTCCAAAAAGTGATAGCTTTACAGGAACAACTTCGGATGTTGGGGGAGAATGATGAAGGTCCCTTTGCAACAAAAGAGAAAGAATTTGGAGAGAAATTCAAGAATTCGCCCGTCTCAACCAATCCCCCTTTTTCAGTGTCTATGGGATTGTCAACAAGATCACAGAAATCAGCTGAGGGCGTTTCGTTGTGTAATTATGATTATAAAGATGTAACATTCCTTGTTAAGAATAAAGAGCGGATCAGAAAAAGGAAAGCAGAAGAGAAAGAACACGCAGATCTTAAAAGATATCGTGACTACAGTGAAGCTGTTGCTATTAAAGTGGGCCATTCCGTTGTTGAGGATGTGGCAAAAATCCGAAAATCGATGTGTGCACACATCATAAAAAACAGTGACATTAGATTTGATGAATTGGACAGGGAGTCACATGTTTTAGCGCACATTGAATGGTTGGACGTTACATCGTGGCCTCTGGCTCATTCGGATTATAACAAACTTACTCCAGAGGAGAGATCAAATATTGCCTCATTTGGCAATGACGATGTTAAGCACATTGTAGAACATTTTCGAACCCCACTTACTGAATACAACGTTGACATCAATTCCGCCATTGCCAAGTTGTCTCATCTAAAGCTTTTAAGAGCAACTTCTGCAGTGCAGAAGAAGATGAATTCGCGGGATTATTGGCCCTTCATATACTCAAAAGCCAAAGCTGATTGTAAAAACTTTTTTACAGTTGTTGAACTTGTACTTTGTCTTCCCTTCACACAAGCCATAGTCGAAAATGGTTTTTCCAGCAAAATGAGGATTATCAGTGATTGGCGGCAAAGTTTGTCCGATGACTGTATCGTCGACTGTTTGACCTTTTCTATAAACTGCCATCAGTTACCGGAGTCCAAGTCGGTCATAATTGACCAAACAGCTCGTGATTTTGTTTCAGGCAAAAACTCAAAAACAAAGGGACTTAAAAAAAGACGCATTCAAAAATTGGCCAAAACGTTGAAGGTTCAAGTGGGTGCTGAGTCATCCTCTGATTCCAGCGCTTCTGACACAGATGACCACGAAAGTGTTTGAACTTTTCAGATTTTTATACATGCATCGAACTGTGCACACACAACCACCATTGGCAGATACATTTTGAGGCTCGTCCGAATATTGTATTCGGACAAGCCATAAAATGTGTCTGTAAATGGTGATTGCCGCGCACAGTTATTTCCAATTTTCGATTCAATAGTGTTAGTGCAAGTTATGCACAAGTTACTTTTTTGTTCTCATCTGAAAGCATACTGACATGTCATGCTGATCACATCATGGCAGTATATGAAGCTACATATCAAATTCCATCAGAAAAAAACATTTGCCCCCCCCCCCCCCCCCCCCACCACCACCAAAACAAGAATTAAACAAATTCGTTTGGTAAACACTTTATTTTCAGTTTGATTAAAGAAAAAGATTTAGAGATTTGAATGTAAGAAATAAAGCTAGCAAGTTCATTTAGTTTGCTTCAGAACTTTGAGTAAAAAACCAAATCCTGCTCTTTCCAACTATTCGTTCAGAATGTGTGTGAGTGTGGAGGGCGGGGCTGGGGGGGGGGGTGTGAACGCATGCTATACTGGTACCGATCTATATCATACACACAGTACGTTTACCGCCGAAGAAGTCCCAATGATCGTCGTAATCGTGGTAAAAATATGCGACACGACGTTTACCATGGATTACGATGATCATTCTTAATTCACCTGCTATAAACGTACTGTGTGTATAACTGTGTCAGCGTGCCATTGGAAAGAAACTTTTAAAAAATGAATGTTATTGAACTTTAGTCCTTGTCTGGAATGGTAGGTAATGCGGTTCCTCGCCTCAACACGAGACGGCTCTTGAGATGATAAGTGAAATGGCGGTCAGTTTTTTAGTTTCGAAATAATTTGGTTAAATACCAGGTACATTTCTGAGGCATAGTAACCAGTGACGTCGCTAGAGTCATGGCCCCCGGCCACAAATTCCACATCTCCCCCCCCCCCCCCTCCAAGATTGACCTACCAACTGGTTACTTTGCCTCGGAAATGTACTTGATATTTAACATGACTAAAATATCTATACATACCCCCAATATTGATTCGTGGCTATGCCACCACCCCACCCCGGGAAGTGAATCAGTGCTTGTTTACTGTGGTAAACAGATTCCCGTTTTCTGGTAAGATAGGACCCGGTAACCAATGGCCTGAGGTGGAAGCCTTTTAAAATAGGCAGCGTTGGGGTGAACAGAACGTTTGTCTAAACTCGACTTTTCCCTTTTGTTGCGGTCACAATTAGCTGCAGAAAAGTGATCTTAAACAGAATAAATAAATAAGTACTAGTAGGTCTGCCTCTGATAGTAACATGCCATGGAAACGTGCATGTTATTTGTCCAAACAGATCATCAATGCTAATGCTCTGTGGATTATGTTTTCAATGAATCAAATTCAATCCATTTGTTGTGAGATGACAGGTTAATCGTCATCTCACAACAAATGTAATTGGATATAATAGCTTCCTATTTGGAGAATTTTGTGTATACGTCGTCAGTTCGATCTGTTGTTTACACGTGCACTGCAGTGCTCATGTTGAACCAGCTGAGTTTTCGTGATAAATGTTGTGAAATGAAAGAAAGCAACTGAGACAATGTTTTCACAATAGTGTTTTAACTGCTTACTTTCATTTCTCAACATTTGTGTCGTTTAATCTTCACCGAACTTGGAAGGTCAACAGCTTCAAATTTTCAAGCGGTAAAAAAGTAACTCAGGCAATTCTTTCATTGTAACTTGGTAGGACGACTCCTTATGATGTCTAGATGAGAATTTCCCCATTTGGGCATGATCTGCCAACCGTGATGACTGCCCGAGCCCAAAACCCGAAAACCTTTACCGCAGTCTACAGGTCATATTTATTGAGGAATTTCATTGTAACTTGGTGGGTTGACTTCATACAATGTCTAGATGAGAAAGTCACCTTTTGGGCATGATTGGGCAACTGTGACGGCTACAGGGGCCCAAAGCCCGAAAACCTTTAGCACAGTCTAGAGGTCATATTTATGAAGGGATTTCATTGTAACTTGGTAGGTTAACTTCATATAATGTCTAGATGAGAACGTCCCCTTTTGGTCACGATTGGCCAGCTGTGATGGCTACAAGGGCCAGAAGCCCATACACCTTGACCAGAGTCTGCAAGGTGTATTTATGAAGGGATTTCATTGTAACTTGCAAGGATGACTCCAGATAATGTCTAGATGAGAATGTCCCCTATTGGTCGCGATCATTAAAACCATGACAGCTGCCTGAGACCAAAACCCGAGAACCTTTAGCACAGACTACAGGTCGTATTTATGAAGGGACTTTATTGTAACTTGGTAGGGTGACTCGCTATAATGTCTAGATGAAGACACCTTTTGGTTGCAATTTGTCAACCGTGATGGCTACACTGGCCCAAAGCCTGAAAACCTTTAGCACAGTCTACAGGCTGTATTTATGAATGGATTTCATTGCAAGTTGATAGGATGACACATTTTGGAATAATTTCACTTTAACGTGATAACTTTTGTTAACGTACATTAACTGTGAGGGTCATATTAGCCCACCCCTCAATTCTTTAGTACAGTCTACACCTCAAATTATTTTTATTGAAAACATAGCATACAGGAAACAGGAATTAACATCTCAATTATCACAATTCTTGTCGTATTTCATAATCCTTCCATAAACATTGAACATTATCCTTTTCATTAAACACAACACACTGTCAAGTTAAGCTACAGCATCATTGACACTTTCATTTGTACTAAGCAATAACTTATGTCACATTGTTTTGACTTTGTTGCTCAATTTTCTGATATTGATTCACTGGAAGCATGCTAACAAGAGAAATGCCACATTGTCAAAAACTAGTTAAATATTATCAATAAAACAGAAGTTGGACACTTCGCATTTGCCCATGTGCATTATTCTGCAGCAGTGCTTCAACATTTGTAGGTATGTACTGTGTTTTAAATCTTGGCAGGTCATTGATGTAGCTAGGCCTGAAAATAAGCAGTCTGACCTTTGCAGAATGAGGTCCCCAGAGGATGAATTTGATGATGCTGTCCCATACAGCGGGCCAGTTTATCCTCTGGGTACCTCTTTCCTTTTAGTTTTGAGACCCTGATTCAGATTTAGGTTCACAGAGGGTAAATTTAGTGATGCTACCCTGCTGAGCAGGGTAGCATCATAAATTCACCCTCTGGAGACCTCATTTTGCAGATGATAGTCTGCTTATTTTCTGGCTTGGATCATGAAGCCATAGTGAATGGCAGAATTTTAGTCCCAAGAATTATTGAATGTATTGAATAATATAAAACCAAACATTTCATCATTTGCAAGTTCTCAACTGCTTTCCTTCAGTTAATATCCATATCTCTTGCACAGTGTTACAAACTGTCATTTTGTTTGTGATTTACATTGAGCATCATCACCATTCTTGCGTGAAGTTGGTAAAAGTTCACACGGTCCTTAAAAAAAGCCTTGCAAACTCAAAACTGGGTCTGACAGGGCTCATCTGAATGTGAAGCCTAATTTATTATTTGATCTTATTTTGTTTCAGATTCAGTAAAATTGCTTCAGAACAAGTTACATCTGGAAATACCGACATTGAAGATTTAAGTGATGTAAATCGACCAATGAAACTTGCTGAACAGTTTAGATATGATATTTATGGTTCTGAATGGTGTAATGCCTTTGAAGAGTTGATCAAAACTGGCATGGTAGATGAAGATATTGTTAAATACCTTTTTGATTTTTGTAAGGTAAGACAGATCTATTTATCGGAACACTGGAACGTGCTTGTTTAGTGTGGTGAACATGTTCTGTATTAACTCCTAACCCACAATGTGTTTTTTAACTGGTTGAGAGCTAGATTATTTTTGGTGGTCTGAATATATTCAGCAACATTTGTTTTATTACAAATTATTGAAGAGTGGCTACAGGCACTCTTCAATAATTTGTGAAAAAACAAATTTATTTAAAGAAAATAGTCTTTTTGTTTGATTGAATATGAAACATGCGCAAGAAAAATATTGGCTTTTGCTCTGGTACCCTCATTTTTTTAAAGCCCCGATAGTAACTTCTAGCACTAAACCAGTTAAATATGTTTCATCGCATCTAGTCTAGTGATGACCCAATTATCAAAACTTGCTATGAACCGATTATTTCACCTTACATTCTGCCGATTTAATTGCTGATTCGAATGGTTTGAATAGGACACAGAAAATAATCTGCTGGTGTCTTATTTTACCACAAGATTTCATTGACAAATCACCAATTACAAAGGTTTAATAGTACAGTATCAGCACCAATGGGGTCAATACAGTGGATCACACTTAATTGAATAATGCTTTCGCCAGACAAAAAAAAAATATTCAAATAGGCGGAGTACACTAATAAGCAGGATCCATGAAGGTAATCTCCCCAGACTCAGTACGAAAACAGAATACCCATCAGTGATCACCACAATGGGGTGTCAATCTTACTCTGAATGTGTGTGTGTTCATTGTTGAAACAATTAATAAAATGTTATGCCATTTGTGTGCTTTGGTGTTCATTTTTTATGTACAAGGTTCAAAGTTGAAAAAGTGTAATGTTGATGTTCCAGAACTGTTGGGATTGGCTGAATTCACTGCATTGACAATTGCCATTGATTTGTTTTCATCTGTCTCATTCATTGATTTGAGTTGCATCATGCATGAGAATCGCAAGTGGTTACATAAACTGCAACTCACTTTTAACCCTTTACCCAACGAAGACGATATCAAAATTTATTATTTTAAATACAATTTTTTTAAATTTTTCAACAAATTTCAACAAAACCATATCATGTGACCCCTCGTTGGAACGAGCTCGACGAGCTCGTTCCAACGAGGGGTCACATGATATGGTTTTGTTGAAATTGTTTGAAAATTTTTTTTTTTTTTCAACTGCTGAATTTGCATATTACGCGGGCGGATGCGGGCGATTCGTTGGGTAAAGGGTTAAATGGACTCGGAAAGAAAAACATTAATACAACTCACAATTTCTTTCCGTCATACATGAACGTTTATTTTATCCATTCACACAATAAAATCAAAAACAAGTTACACAGCATTAATACATAATTTAGAACACATGCTACTGATGAATATTCATATATAAACCACTAGTTACGTGCTCTTGTATCAACTGTTCTTTGAACCACCCTTGGTAACAGTATACTTAAAAACTATTGAAATTTCCAGACGAATCGAAACGAAGATATATTCATCCAACCCACGCCGCACCAAGAGCCATAAGCATTAAGAACATCAGTTCTTGATGACAGTCAGTTTTCACCAAGATTTTACTGCATTTTTTTCTAGAAACTGATTTTAAGAGATCAGTTTTAGAAAGAATTCAACCCTTCGCCCTGCATCCAAAAAATAGTTCTCCTCACACATTTCTTGGTTAGTTATCAGTGAAAACCTTCTAGGGAATGATAGTACCAGTGACTAAAATCATCTTTCATACTGATTTTAGCTCAACTTGACAAAGTCAAGCTGAGCTATTGCCATCACTTCTCGTCCGTACGTATGTCCACAATTTCCTTTGGCACACCTCACAGGCCGCATTTATGATCACATCACTTTGAAACTTGGTATGCTTGTTTGGGGTGACCTCTAGATGGGAGCTATCGAGTTTCTTCAATTTCCGTCAAAAAATGTTGCCGCAGCCTACGTTCTTAGATCTTAGTTTAGTCAGGCCACAATATTTCCCTTTGGCACACCCTACAGGGCACATTTATGAGTGGATTGCTTTGAAACCTGGTATGGTTGTTTAGGGTGACCTATGGGAGCTATCGATTTTCTTCATTTTCCGTCAAAAATGTTGCCACGACCAACCTTCTTAGAACTAAGTTTAGTCAGACTTCAATATTTCCCTTTGGCACACCCTACAGGGCACATTTATGATCGGATTGCTTTGAAACCTGGTATGCCTGTTTGGGGTGACCTCTAGATTGGAGCTATCGATTTTCTTCAATTTCCGTCAAAAAATGTTAGCGTTCAGCTAGCGTTCATAGAACTCAGTTTAGTCAGACCTCAATATTTCCCTTTGGCACACCCTACAGGGCACATTTATGATTGGATTGCTTTGAAACCTGGTATGCTTGTTTGGGCATTTCCTTCAAAAAATGTTGCCATGGCCAACGTTCTTAGAACTTAGTTTAGTCAGACCTCAATATTTCCCTTTGGCACACCCTACAGGGCACATTTATGATCGAATTGTTTTGAAACCTGGTACGCTTGTTTGGGGAGACCTCTAGATGGGAGCTATCGATTTTCTTCAATTTCAGTTGAAAAATGTTGCTGCTGCCAACGTTCTTAGAACTTAGTTTAGTCAGACCTCAACATTTCCCTTTGGCACACCCTACAGGGCGCACTTATGATTGGATTGCTTTGAAACCTGGCATGCTTGTTTGGGGTGACCTCTAGATGGCAGCTATCGATTTTCTTCAATTTCCGTTAAATAATGTTGCCGCGGCCAACGTTCTTAGAACTTAGTTTAGTCAGACCACAATATTTCCCTTTGGCACACCTCACAGGGCACATTTATGATTGGATTGCTTTGAAACCTGGCATGCTTGTTTGGGGTTACCTCTAGATGGGAGTTATCGATTTTCGTCGATTTCCGTCAAAAGATGTTGCCACTGTCAATGACTTTCAATGAACTTAGTAAAAACTTAGTGCAGTTAAGCATCAATATTTCCCTTTGACACACCCTGCAGGGCACATTTATGATTGGATCGCTTGCAAACTTCGTGAGCTTGTGTGGGGCAACATCTATATGGGAGCTGTCGATTTTCTTCCATTTCTGTCAAAAAATGTTGCCGCTGACCTTTGAACTTAGTCAGACCTCAATATTTCCCTTTAACACACCCTTCAGGGCACATTTATGATCAGATCACCTTGAAACTTGGTATGTGTGTTCCGTGTGACCTCTAGATGTGAGCTATTGTTTTTTAGTCCCCTACGGGAACCGTAAGGGGACTATAGGATTGCACTCCGTCCGTCTGTCCGTCCGTCCGTCCATCTGTCCGTCCATCCATCTGTCTGTCTGTCTGTCTCTCCGTCTGTCTGTCTGTTTTTTATGTTACCACCTCTCCAACATGCTTTAAGCTACGCCTTTCATATTTGGTACATGGATAAATGGTTCTGAGGGGATGATGCACGCTCAAATTTTTTTTCTGAAAATCCAAGATGGCGGAATGGCGGCCATTTTTGTTGTGTTTATTAGGTTTTTTTTTCTCTATTTTCATGTTACCACCCCTCCCACCAACATGGTTCAAGCTACACTTTGCATATTTGGCACATGGATAGAGGATTGGGAGGGGATGATGCATGTTCAATATTTTTTCTTCAAAATCAAAGATGGTGGCATGGCGGCCATTTTTGTTGTGTTTTTTTAAGCTTTTTTCTCTATTTTATGTTACCACCCCTCACTCCAACATGGTTCAAGCTACACTTTTTATATCTGGCACATGGATAGAGGGTTGTAATGGGATGTTGCACGTTCAATATTCTTTTTTCAAAATACAAGATGGCGCCATGGCAACCATTTCTGTTGCGTTTTTTAAGCTTTTTTCTCCATTTTATGTTACTACTGCTCCCTCCAACATGGTTCAAGCTACACTTTTCATATATGGTACATGGATAAAGGGGTTGTGAGGGGATTATGCACGCTCAATATTTTTTTTTCAAAATCTAACATCTGTCTGTCTGTCTGTCTCTTGGTCTGTTTTTATGTTACCACCTCTCCCACCAACATGCTTCAAGCTACACCTTTCATATTTGGTACATGGATAAATGGTTCTGAGGGGATGATGCACAGTCAATATTTATTTTTCAAAGTCCAAGATGGCAGAATGGCGGCCAGTTTTGTTGTGTTTTTTAAGCTTTTCTCTCTATTTTATGTTACCACCCCTCCCTCCAACATGGTTCAAGCTACGCCTTTCATATAAGGTACATGGATAAAGGGTTGTGAGGGGATTATGCACGCTCAATATTTTTTTTTCAAAATCCAAGATGCTTATATACTCTAGTGTCTTCTGTGACAAAAACACCTTATGTCACAAAAGCGCCATAGGGGACTAATACCACCTCGGTGGTCAAACACTTGTTGTTTTAAAGAAGTGTATGGAATTAGGTTTCAGGTTTATAGCGACAGCTGACAACCTGGGAAACCTGTCAAAATAATTCAACTCTCAACCCCAGCATGTTGTAAAATTTTGAGATTCTTGTTTTGGGCCTTCCTCATGGGTATACATGATAGTCTAAACAAGAACATGATGGGCATTGGTTGGTGCATTGAACTTGAAGAGCAAAAGGTGTTAGATTCAAGCTTGAAACACATCATCTGTGTTATACTCATGGCAAGACTCTGAATCACAATTGTCTATGTGAAGTATGGTACAAAGGCATATTGCAAATTGATTGTATGCATTGTACAGAGTCGTGCTGCAAATTGATGTTATGCGTTGCTTCAACTGTTACTGACCCTGTTGTGTCATTTGCTCACCTGACTGAAAGTCAGGATGAGCTATTATGATCAATCTGTCGTCCGTCATCATGAACACGGTGTTTGCACGTTATCCTCCAAAACTGCTGAACTGATTTTAGTTAAATTTGAGGTGATTACTAGTTCTGACATAAAATTTCCCAGTTGCCAGAGTCCCGCCCCAATGATATTATTAGTCTAATTAAAGAATGAGAAATAGTGAAAAGGTGGTGAATATTTCCAGCTGTCCCTTGAGAGATAAAATGATGCTAAAATGGTTTTGAGTCAACTCGAACCCTCCCCTCCCCCACATATCTCTCCTGGTCAAGTCGCCTCTGGTTTGGGGCGAGTTGACCCAACAAAAGGGTTTTGAAACCAAAGCTGTTAGGAACCCATGCCCACAGCCAGCAGAAAGGGTCAAGAATGTCACTGTTCGAAGGAAACTATCTACTATCAACTCCAGCAGTTGGCATACTGAGCATTCTGAACTGTATCCTGCCTTTGCCGGGGTTTTGTCTGCCACCATGTGCACTTAGGACTTCAGGTGCTGGGTCAGGGACATCCTGTTTGGCTGTTGCCAGGGGAACCTATGTCATTCAACCCCCTACCGATATTCTCCTGGTCCCACTCATGCCGGGCACGCTTCTAGTGAGCCCACTGTCTAAAACGCACCTCCACAACCAAAAAGTCCATTCTCATAGTCACTGTTGGCGATAAATATTTTTTTTTAAATGTTTTTTTTCTTCTCTTCTCACTCTCCTACTTTGTTTGCATGAATGTTAATGAATGTGCCTGTGCCCCACTAGCAACTTTATTAAATAAAACAGTTTGATCAAAAAAGCTCCTAATTGATGTTGTGACACTAGTGGCCTTAAAAAATCTGGGTGAGCAACTTGCTACTCACCTATGAGTATTTTAAGGAGAGCTCCTCATTGCTCACCTTCGCTGTACTCATGGAAAGGTCTGGTTACATTCTAAGTACCCTGGAAGTTGTTTTTAGATAAGTCTTGGCTGCCTATTTAGGAAAGCCGCGACTTGCCTTTAAACAACTACAAAGTCACAGTATGTACTGTCAAAGTGTAGCAAAAATATATAAAAATCTACAGGGCCTTAAGAGTTAATTGAATGAGGCTGACATTTGTGAAGAAGAATGTTGCCTTGAATGCCTTTGGTAATCTGTTTTCATTCTTACTTATTGGATTTTTATGCCTGAACTTTTCATTCATGTCTTAATTTCACTCAGATGTGTAACGACCAATCAGTTGCATTCTTACATGACGTTCTTCCACTTAAAACAAGCTATTAATTGAAAATAGAAAATGTTTTCATTTTTGGAATTCACTTTAAAAAAATATCAACAATCCAGTATAAGTATTTCCAATAGTTCCTTGAAACACGCACCTTATGTAACAACATGAAACCAATTAACCCTGTGCATTTTAACAGTTTAGTCAGTGTATATTTCATGTAGTGTGTAATGGTAGTTACTAATATTTTATAACCAGGATGTGTGACTAACCCTGTGCACTGCACAGGGTTAGTCACACTTTTTGGTCTTAAAAATTTTTTAATTTTTAACACAGTAACTAACCCTGTGCACTGTACAGTCTTAGTGTAAATCTCATCTTTTTCAACTCTTTACCCAAACTCATGGCAAACACCAGCCAGTACTATTCAAACTCAGCTTAAGGCCCTCATTGTTTTTTTTAGTGAATTCCAGAAATGAAACAATATTCTATTTTCAATTAGGCCACACAAAGTAGATCTTCTGTTTCTCAGGCCATTATTTGTAAAATTGCATGCGGGCGAGCGGTTTTTTATTTTATTTTTTATTTCTGTAATTATTTCTTTGCCATCAAAAGTTCATATCTTGGTTTATGTTTTAGGCCTCATAATCTACAGAATAGCATGGGAGGTGGTGTATTTCATCCCTTGAGAGCAAGAAGGCTTTGCAATGCTAAAGCATTGCAAAGCCTTCTTGCACTCAAGGGACAAATTCATCAATTTTTTTAACTTGGGTAAAATATCAGACATAAACCATTTAATTTTAATTTTTTTAAGTTAAATTGGTTATAAAAAGAGAGCATGCGGCAGCCAAAAGGACCATGCGGGAGGGCCTGAGAAACAGATTTTTTATTTTTTTAGGCCTTAATAGCTTGTTTTAAGCTGGATTGTATGTGTGGTGTACCTAGCTCATTTCTCTGTATCTGTATTGAATACACACATCAGTTGTAACAGAAAAAAGATGCTAAAAATTACTTCAAACAGTAGATGAATGAGCAATGTATACAAACATCAAAGATGGTTTGAATAATTTTCAATAAAAATGTTCTCCGAATTCCCCCAGAAAATTCGCAGAAAGGTGTTTTGTTTCTCTCAAGGGCAAATGAGGTAATCAGAATGATTATGTTATACTCCATTGGAAAGAATGTATTTTGGTTTTTATGCCCCCAGGCTCTTTGAGGAGGAGGCATTATGTTACCACCGTGTCCATCGTCCGGCATCCATCCGTTAACTTTTTGCATTCCATCAGTTAATTAAAGTTCTACCATCTGGATCTTTACCAAACGTCATATGTGGGTTAAGTATGATGAGTGGATGAAGCCTATTTAATTTGACCATGATGTGCCAAAGGTCAAGGTCACAGTGACCTCCAATATTAAATACACTTGAAATTGGTTTCCGCTCGATAACTAAAGTTCTACCAACTGCGTCTTTACCAAACTTCATATGTGTGTTAAGTATGATGAGTGGAAGAAGCCTATTTATTTTGACTATGGTGTGCCAAATGTCAAGGTCACAGTGACCTCCAGTGTTAAATACACTTGAAATTAGTTTCCATTCTGTAACTTAAGTTCTACCGACTGGATCTTTACCAAACTTCATATGTGGGTTAGGTATGATGCATGGAAGAAGCCTATTTATTTTTACCATGATGTGCCAAAGGCCAAGGTCACAATGACCTCCAATGTTAAATACACTTGAAATTGGTTTCCGCTCTGTAACTAAAATTCTGCAAGACTGATCTTGGTTTTTAGCTTAACTTGACAAAGTCAAGATAAGTTATTGCCATCATGCGTGCAGAAGTCTGTTGGTCTGTGAGCCTGTTCACGTTTTCCTTTAGCACAGGCTACAGCCTGTAGTTCTTGTCCGATCGCCACAAAATTCCTTATGCAGGTTTGAGGCCATGCCTAGATGAGAATGCCCCCCTTTAGGGTGTGATCGGTCAACCGTGGTGGCCGCCTAAGCCCAAAACCAGAAAATCTTTTGCATAGTCAAAGGGTCGTATTTATGAAGGAATTTCAGGTTAACTTGGTAGGATGACTATGTATAATATCTAGATGAGAACGTCCCCTTTTGGTCATGATCTGTCAACCGTGATGGCTGCCCAAGCCCAAAACCCAAAAACTTTTAGCACAGTCTACAGGTCACATGATAATTTGGATGACTCTGTATGATGTCTAGATGAGAACTTCCCCATTTGGTTGTGATCTGTCAGCTGTGATGACTGCCCGAGCCCAAAACCGGAAAACGTTTAGCACAGTCTACAGGTCGTATTTATGGAATGATTTCATTGTAACTTGGTAGGATGACTCCATATAATGTCAAGATGAGAACATTCCCTTTTGGTCACGGTCAGTCAACTGTGATGGCTACAGGGGCCTGAAGCCCAAAAACCATTAGCACAGTCTACAGGTCGTATTTATGAAGGGATTTCATTGTAACTTTGTAGGATGACTCCAGATAATGTCTAGATGAGAACATCCCCTTTTTGGTCACGATCATTCAGCCATATTGGCTGCCCGAGCCCAAAACCCGAAAACCTTTAGCACAGACTACAGATCGTATTTATGAAGGGATTTCATTGTAACTTTTTAGGATGACTCAGTATAATGTCTAGTTGAGGACGTCCCCTTTTGGTTGGGATGGTCAACTGTGATGACTACACAGGCCCGGAGCCCAAAAACCTTCAGCACAGACTACAAACCATATTTATGAAGGTATTTCATTGTAACTTGATAGGATGACTCATTTTGGAATAATTTCACTGTAACTTGGAAATTTTGGTTGACATACATTAACTGTGAGAGCCACATTAACCCACCCCTCACTTCTTTAGTACAGTCTACACCTCAAATTATTTTTATTGAAAACATATCATACAGGGAACAGAAATTAACATATTCTCAATTATCATAATTCTTGTTGTATTTATACCCCCGCTTCGAAGAAGTGGGGGCTATATAGGAATCGCCCTGTACGTCCGTACGTCCGTCCGTCCGTACGTCCATCCGTACGTCTTTCCGGACATGAAATTCTTGTGTGCGCAACTCCTCCTACATTTATCAATCAATTTGGACAAAACTTTTCAGACATCATCACTACTAAGTGAACATGCGCATATTCCAAGATTTTTGATCTGCGACAATTTTAACCAGGTTATCTCCCTTTGACTTAGATTTATTATGTCTTTCCGTTCGAACAAATTCTTGTGTGCGCAACTCCTCCTACATTAATGAACTGATTTTGATGAAACCTTTCAAACATCATCTCTACTAAGTGAACATGTGCATATTCCAAACTTTTTGATCTGCGACAATTTTAACTAGGTTATCTCTCTTGAACTTTGATTTAATATGGGTTTCTGCATGAAATTCTTGTGTGCGCAACTCCTCCTACATTTATCAATCAATTTGGACGAAAGTTTACAGACATTATCACTACTAAGTGAACATGCGCATATTCCAAAATTTTTGAGCTGTGGCAATTTTAACTAGGTTATCTCCCTTTAACTTAGATTTATTATGGGTTTCTACATGAAATTCTTGTGCGTGCAACTCCTCCTACATTTATCAATCAATTTGGACAAAACTTTTCAGACATCATCACTACTAAGTGAACATGCGCATATTCCAAGATTTTTGATCTGCGACAATTTTAACCAGGTTATCTCCCTTTGACTTAGATTTATTATGTCTTTCCGTCTGAACAAATTCTTGTGTGCGCAACTCCTCCTACATTAATGAACCGATTTTGATGAAACCTTTCAAACATCATCTCTACTAAGTGAACATGTGCATATTCCAAACTTTTTGATCTGCGACAATTTTAACCAGGTTATCTCTCTTGAACTTTGATTTACTATGGATTTCGGCATGAAATTCTTGTGTGCGCAACTCCTCCTACATTTATCAATCAATTTGGACGAATATTTACAGACATCATCACTACTAAGTAAACATGTGCATATTCCAAAATTTTTGAGCTGTGGCAATTTTAACTAGGTTATCTCCCTTTAACTTAGATTTATTATGGGTTTCTACATGAAATTCTTGTGCATGCAACTCCTCCTACATTTATCAATCAATTTTGACGAAACCTTTCAAACATTATCACAACTAAGTGAACATACGCTTATTCCCAAATTTTTGATCTGCGACAATTTTAACCAGGTTATCTCCCTTTAACTTGGATTTATTATGGGTTTTCAAATGGGATTCTTGTGTGTGCAACTCCTCCTACATTAATGAACCGATTTTGAATACATGTTGCACATTGTAAATGTGTTTTTCCAAATGTAAACCATATATGTGTGGGCTCTTTAAGTATTCAGTGCTGTTCTGTGGAAGGCCACATGCAAATACAAATTTCAACAACAAAAAATGATCTTTATGTATACATTTCCTTATGGCCTTTGCCTACATGATCAGAAGTGCATTCCTCTAAAAACCCAAAGCGGGGGTATTAATCACCTTCAGTGATAGTTCTAGTTCATAATCCTTTCATAAACATTGAACATTATCCTTTTCATCAAACACAACACACAATCAAGTTCATCTACAGTGGCACTGACACTTTCATTTTTATACGCCCGTTTAAAAAACGGTCGTATTATGTTATCAGTCTGTCCGTAAACAATTTGGTATTTTTATACTGTACCAATGACCCAGACTTAGCTGGTGCTAACTCTAACAAAACCAGGGCCAAACACAAATTTTGCCCCCCAATCCCCAAAATTTGCATCCAAAACAAAAAGAAATCATGTCCTAAAGGACCTCCATACTACGCCTCTACTGCGCATGCGCAGTGACGCAGACGTCCCGAAATTGGCGCCAATTATCATTCTCTGTTTGGCCCTTCATCAGTCAACATCTCACTGATCTTTGTGCTTGTAAATCTCAGTTTAAAGGATGCCAGACACGTAATTTTTGGAGAAAATGTGATTCTAAGGAGGATAGAAGGAGGAGAGGAAAAAGAAGTGACAAAAAATAATCAGGGCTGTACTTAAAATTTTTTGATGAAATTATGTTAAGTTGCCTATTTTCGAGGCATGGGCCTCTTGTTGTCATTCTTGCTAAATGTTGCACTGCTTATTCAGTGTTTCCTCTCCCCTAGCCTTCTAAAGTCCCCCCTTGCAATTCTCCCATGCTTTTGGCATATTTTTGAGAAAGTTCATTTCTAAAATTTCCTGGGAGAGTTGCTTGGTTACAGAATGTTTTCTGTTATTTTCCCCATAGTTACGTTTTCACCCATGGGTGTATAACGTTGTGTTCTGCATCTTCCATCTGATGTTCGGCAGATTCTCCCCTGGGAGTCTCTGTTTTGCATCAGATAGAGTGTAATTTGGATGACTGATTCCGGGCCAGTTTTTTCAGTGCCTGGAGTCATGTTTTATGGTGTTTTACACTGTTTGTTTACATTGGCAACAGCCTTTTTTGAGGGGGGCTGTTTGCCTTTGCTGCAGTTTATCTCACTATAAGATACATTTATATTATCCGTAAGTGTCTCATTAATTATTTAATATAAATTTAAAATTTTTGACCACACTTTGCCATCGGATCCATCGGGGCTCAACGTTACTTTTCAGCAACTTGGGCTTCGCTGAAAAAATATTTTTTCAAAATTATTTTGATTTGCAATTGTTTTTTCATTTATTAATGGATCATGTTATTATGTATCTTTGTGTCAGGGGTTTTTGCGAGTAACTAGGACTTGTTGTTGTCCTTTCACAATGAAGGGACATTGTTCAAATTGTAATAGGAAGAAATCTTCCTCTGACTTTCATGATCATTGTATTAATTGTAGTCAATGTTCTCGCATTAATCCCTGAATATTGGGATGAGAAACATTGGAAACGTGTGTCACGATATGTTGTTTCTGGAGAAAGGGCTATGCCGGCTCTTTCTCCGCAAGGTCACTCTACTCTCTCAGTTTCTATTTCAGAGGAACAAGAACAGGGTGATGTTTCCATGTTATCTTCTACAAGTGTGCGTCCGTCGTCACAAATGAATTCAGAGCTAGCGGCAAAAGTGCTCATGGAGATTAGACAAATGTCGGCCGCTAGCTCGCCCGGTGTAGCGTCCATTCACCGAATGGTTCGGCAGCCGGGTTCGTCCGATGCGGTCCAGGAGGAAATTTTGGGTGATGCGAGCACTATAAACATAATAGATGCACACCCAGTGATGGCGGATAGTAAGCGAGAATGGAGGAAGCCTTTGAGTCCGGTTCCTAGCTCGTCCAGGTCCAGCCGGGCCGCGAGCGAGAGAGGCCCCTCTCTCGTACAACATCATCTGGGACCAGATGTTGTGGTACAAAATGTGTCGCAAGCGGAGCATACGTCCGTCACTCGGGACGCTCCGTTGTATAGGCAGTCCGCGGAGACTGCTAAGGCTTCCTCTTCTCGTCAGCGCACACGACCGCACCTTGGCTGTGTGTCCGCCGATATATTACCAGCTTCGCCGATCAAGGATTCTTCGGCGACCAGGTCACACCATCCGGCAGCCAGGGATTCGAGACCGATGGACTCCGGACGTTTGCATAGGAAAAGTATGCGGGAGCCATCTGATGCGGAGCTGCCCTCGGCGAAGCAGCGAAAGACTGCGCCTCCGCAGGTCTCGACGCCGGACATTCTTGTGCAGATAGCACAGCTTATCGCAGCAGCCGACAGAAACGGTGTCGGATCGAGAATTATCCGACGGCGCTGGGTCGGTACGCTCCGCCGAAGCATCGGGGGCGGACGACCGGGAACATCATGAGGTCCGACCGGATGGTGAAAGGGATACGGATGATTTGGAGCTATCCCTTTCGGAACAACATAAAGCTGCCGTGGACTTCATCCGGCACTTTCTCCCTCAAGTTGTTCTGTCGGGCCAGAATGCTGCGGTTCCGGACAAGAGGATTATAGCGTCATTGGTCTCTGAATTTTTTGAGCGGTTCAGGGACATCGCTCCCGAGTTTCCGTCGCAGTCCAATAATGTTGCAAGAACATTTGAATTATTGAACGATGCTATATTTAAACTTGCTTCCAAGACGGGGAAAGCAGGTTTCTTGTCCGCTAATACTCTCAACCTGCCTTTCATTAATGCAAGGAATAAATTCAATACGGCAGGACAGGGTATCCCGAGAGTTCCTCTGCGTATGGACGACGAGGCGGAAGACTTAGAGCTATCATTACCGTCGTCGGCTTCTATTCCAACTGCGGTATTGGAAACAGCTATTGCATCTAACAGAGCCAATTTAGATGCCTTATCTTACGCAGATCACCTTACTAAGGCGTTATCACTGCGCCTTCAAGGGAAAGAGTTTCAGGATATACAATCCTCTTTAAGACTTCTTTCAAGGGCAGTAGCTTATTCCACGTGTAACTCCGCCCTTTCAGTGGCAAATCTGGAGTTGGTTAGACGTGACGCAGCCCTAGCTACATCCACACTAGTGGATACTAAGGTGAAGAACTCTCTTAGAGTTGCTTCGGTCTCCGGAGATCTTCTCTTTGACGGCAAGCTTTCTGCTATTTATGATAAAATTACAAAGAAAGCTTCGGATTCTCTGTTGTTCAAATCTGCTTCTAAGAAGTCGGATACAGCAGACAAGAATAAGACAGGCACTTCTGGGTCTAATGCGCCCAAGAGAGGTTCCGGTGCATCCTCTTGGTCTTATTCGAGAGACCGTCAGGGTAGCGACTCTCGTTCGGGACGTCCTTCGGGGCGGGACAATCGGTCGGACGCCCCGAGGTCGACGGGGCGAGGTGCGGGTCGTGGAGGACGTGGTTTCTCCTACCGCAGGCCTCGCAGGTCCAGGAGGTAATGGCTTAAACCTCTATCGCGTACCGGTTGGCGGAAGGTTGTCAAGCTTTTCACAAGAATGGGCGTCGATTACGGACGACCCTTGGGTGAGAGGAGTGACTTCGGAAGATCTAAAGATATCCTTCAAACGAAAGCCTCCATTAACTCGAAGTCCAAAGTGGACTCATCTTCCGTCAAATCCGCAGAAAAGAGACGCTCTGTTATCAGAGGTGCAGTCTCTTTTAATGAAGAACGCGGTAGAGGTCATAGAAAACCAGGAATCTCCGGGATTCTACAGCCATCTGTTTCTGGTTCCGAAACCAGATGGCTCGTTCCGTCCAGTCATAGATTTGAGCTGGATAAACAAGCTGATCGTCGCTCCGAAGTTTTATATGGAGACGATTCGGTCGGTCAGAGCGAGTATTTGGGTGAACGATTATGCAACAAGCATAGATCTCAAAGATGCGTACTTTCACGTCATGGTACATCCGACATTACGAAAGTACCTACGCTTCGCAGTCCTAGGAGTGGTGTATCAATTTCGGGCGATGTGCTTCGGATTGAATCTAGCACCCTGGGCTTTCACTCGGGTAATGAACTCGGTAATGATCTATTTCCGAGCTCATTCGTCTGCGGTAACGTCGGCCTACCTGGACGACATTCTTCAGAGGTACGGCAACGAGTTAACGCTTCAGAACGATGTTCAGAATCTTCTTCTATTGCTCCGACGTCTCGGTTTTATAGTAAACGAGGAGAAGTCGGATCTGGTGCCGTCCAAGTCATTCACTCATCTGGGAATGAGCTTCGAGACGCACAACAATCTCGTTCGTCTGCCGTTAACCAGAGCGAAATTAGTCAGTTGTTACGCTCGCTATTGTCTGCACGCAGACAAAGTCGCAGCGAGAGAATTTATGAGACTGATAGGTCTGTGCGGAGCCGCTGCGGATCTCATTCCGATGGGGCGGTTACGCACACGTCCTCTTCAAATTTTCTTGACTCAGAATTGGAGTGTGAAAATTCATTCGCTCGACGTAGACGTTCTCTTGTCAGATCAAGTGAAACAAGAGATTCAGACTTGGGCAAACATTCAGTGGTTAACTCAGGGAGTTCCGCTGCAGTTGCCGGATCCGAGTTTTACCATTATGACGGATGCCAGTCAAACAGGTTGGGGTGCATCATTAATCCCAACGGATTCGAGATGCCAGGGTCTTTGGGATCCGCAATTCCTGTGCAAGCACATAAACATCAAGGAAATGATGTCAATTTGGCTTGCGTTACGTCACTGGATGGACATTATTCACAATGCTCATGTCCAAATCCTATCCGACAATACGACAGTAGTGGCGTATATACGGAATCAGGGAGGCACTCATTCAGTTCCGTTGTTCAATCTAACGGAAAGAATCCTTCTGTTTGCGCTAGAACATCACGTTCTTCTTTCGGTCCGTCACATACCGGGTCGTCTGAATGTGCTAGCAGACTCCCTTTCACGAAAGGGTCGCTTGTTGCCGTCGGAATGGGCTCTCAACAAACAAGTATTCAATCAGATTTGCTACCAATGGGAACGGCCAATGATAGACTTATTTGCGACACATCTCAACAATCAGTTGCAGACGTATGTGTCTCCATGTCCGGATCCAAGAGCATTTGCAGTAGACGCTCTGTCGATCCCTTGGGACGGAATGATAGGATATGCGTATCCTCCAGCGCCGTTAATTCAACAAGTATTGCTAAAGATAAAACAATCTCAATGCAAGATTCTGTTGGTAGCATCTCTGTCGCCACAGAGACCATGGATAAATCTACTCAGGTGTCTGTTGTGGGACCTACCGCGAAAGCTTCCTCCACGGGAGGATCTTCTTTCGCAGGGGAAATCGCGCCAACTCCATCACAACCCGCAAGGTCTCAACCTTCACGTTTTTCCGTTGTGCGGTCCTTCTTGCATGGCAAACACTTTACAGGACGAGCAGTGGACGCGCTTTCTAACTGTAGGAGGACCTCCTCTTCGCTAAACTATGCGGCTAAGTGGAAGGTTTTTCGTCGTTGGTGTAGGGATCATTCTGTAGATATATTCGATCCCTCTATACCAGACATTGCAAACTTTCTAGTATACTTGTTTGACGAAATCAAACTGCAGCCTGTTACTATAAAGGGTTATAGGTCTATGTTATCTGATACCTATGCACATCATGATAGTTTACAAATTGGATCTAATGTCTCTTTATCTAAGTTGGTTAGAAACTTTTCGATAAATAGACCCAGAACTCTTAGATTAATTCCTAAGTGGAATTTAGCTTGGGTTCTTCTTAAATTGAAGGAAAAGCCATTTGAACCTCTTGGGACAGTAGATTTCAAATTCTTATCTTATAAGACAGCTTTTCTCTTAGCTTTCTCTTCTGCTAGAAGAGTCAGTGAGCTTCATGCACTGTCGGTGGATGATTCTCACTATCGTAGTGTCGGGAACACTATCACCTTCACTACTAATGTGGGTTTTTTAGCTAAGAATCAGGCTCCTAATAAATATCCGGAACCTATTGTTATTAAGGCTCTTCCGTCTTCAGACGGGCGTAGGCCTTTACTCTGTCCTGTTAGAGCGGTACGTAAACAGAGATCTCAGTTTATCAGAAAGGGACGGAAACGTTTCTTTCTGTCTTTGATGCCTAATAGAAAGGACATTTCGGTCCATTCTATTGCTAGATGGATTCAATTAACTATCCGTACTGCTTATAAGAGTTTATCTTCTTCTCAGCAGTCTGTGCTTAAGATTTCCGCTCATGAAGTAAGAGCTCTTTCTACTTCCTGGGCTTATGCTAATAGTGTTGCTATTACAGATTTAATGAAGGCTGCTTATTGGTCTCAGCCATCTACATTTACAAATTTTTATCTCAGAAATATTGAGTCCATTTCTGGAGACCTGCATTGTTTAGGTCCGTTATCTGTTGCTCAGAATGTCGTCCACTAAACAGTTGCAACTATAGTTATGCAGGCTTTCTGTTCCGGCAGTGACTCCGTCAGGCTGCCCTCTTCGCTCTGGGCTATTTGACCCAGGGGAAGGGGGGGGGGGGGCGCGTGTTCCCTTAGGTCACCTGCTTTATAGTGAAAAGCAAGGGAATGCCTCCTCCAAGTCAGTATTTCTGAGTCGCTTCCGGGATGGTTTTAAAGTGTAATATTAATGTTAAAATTCATTCATGTCTTATTTTTAAAGTGTAGCTCGGTGTGAAGCATTTGTATATGTCAAGTGTCAAACGGGCTTTAATATACAATACTCGGACACTTTTAAATGACTATAAAGAGCCTCAATTCTCTGGCCTACTTTATTTATTGGCTTACTTTAAAAATAATTAGTATAAGGGATATACTGGATGTTAATAGAAAACATGAATGTTATTGTGCTCAATTATTAAGGGTAGTGTATCTTTCTAATTTAATATTAAATAAGAAAGGTACATGTAAAGCCTAATACTCCTTTTCTCCTTAAGGGGTTACCTCTTTACTATATAGTTGAGCTTATTGGATTTTCCTCTATGTCCTAGGCCCTCCAGCCTGTTTACTATTCAGCTAAGTCTGGGTCATTGGTACAGTATAAAAATGTTAAAAAATTTATAGTAATTTATATATTTTTTATACTTACCAATGACCCAGACGGGGATGGCCCTCCCTGGAGTTGGGAACTCTTGCCTCCCCGCTGAGTACATAGCGCTGACCAGACACTGCCAGTAAGAATGATAATTGGCGCCAATTTCGGGATGTCTGCGTCACTGCGCATGCGCAGTAGAGGCGTAGTATGGAGGTCCTTTAGGACATGATTTCTTTTTGTTTTGGATGCAAATTTTGGGGATTGGGGGGCAAAATTTGTGTTTGGCCCTGGTTTTGTTAGAGTTAGCACCAGCTAAGTCTGGGTCATTGGTAAGTATAAAATATATAAATTACTATAAATTTTTTAACTTCCGTTCATTTAAAGTTGAACGCCTTGACAGATCGACATCAGACTTTCAGAAGTTGTTTTTAGCATTAAAATACAGGTCATGTTCGATATTGGTATTTCCCAGTCCATCTGCTGCAGAGATATGGCCCTTTGAAAACACAATTTTTCTAAAAAAATTGGTTTCCGTTCATTTAAAGTCGAACACCTTGACGGATCGACATCAAACTTTCAGATGTTGTTTGTAGCAATAAAATACAGGTCAAGTTCGATATTGGTGTTTCTCACTCCATCCGCTGCAGAGTTATGGCCCTTTGAAACCACAATTTTTGGAAAAAAATTGGTTTCCGTTCATTTAAAGCCGAACCCCTTGACACCAAATTTTTCAGATGTTCATTTTATACACCCGTTTGAAAAACGGGACGTATTATGTGAATGGTCTCTCCACCCGCCTGTCTGTCTGTCCGTCCATGGACACATTTCGTTTCCGGACGATAACTTTAGTTGTAATGGATTGCGCTGAATTAAATTTGGCATGTGGATTTAGTATGACAAAATACAGGATGGGTTCGATTTCCGTTTCTAGCGGCCCATTTGCAGTAGAGGTAAGGCCCTTTATTTATGGGAATTTAGCCCAACTTTTCGTTTCCGGACGATAACTTTAGTTTGCCTTGACCGATTTATTTCATATTTTCAGTTTTTTGTTTTTGACCACAAAATACAGCTCATTTTCACTTTTGACCACAATTGCATATACCTTTCCAGAGTTATTCCCCTTGAATGGTTGCAAATTTGTGGATTTTGTGGTTTCCGGATGATAACTTTAGTTTGCCTTGACCGATGTTTTTCAAATTCTCAGATTTTGTTTTTGACCACAAAGCACAGCTCAAGTTCACCTTTAGCCATAATCGCATGTACCGTTCCATAATTATTCCCCTTGAATGATTGCAAATTTGTGAATTATGTGGTTTCCAGATGATAACTTTAGTTTGCCTTGACTAATTTGTTTCAAATTCTCAGATTTTGTTTATGACCACAAAGCACAGCTCAGGTTCACTTTCGGCCAAAATCGCATGTAAGTTATTCCTCTTGAATTTGTGCATTTTGTGTTTTCTGGATTATAACTTTAGTATGGCCTAACTGTTGGACATAGAATGCATCAAATATTTGGTTTCCGGATGATAACTTTTATTATTATACCCCCACTTCGAAGAAGTGGTGGCTATATAGGAATCGCCCTGTTTCGAAGCGGGGGCTATATAGGAATCGGCTTGTGCATCCGTACGTCCGTCCGTCCATACTTCTTTCCGTCCGAACAAATTCTTGTGTGCGCAACTCCTCCTACATTAAAGAACCGATTTTGAAGAAACCTTTCAAACATCATCACTACTAAGTGAACATGCGCATATTCCAAAATTTTTGATCTGCAACAATTTTAACCAGGTTGTCTCTCTTGAACTTTGATTTAATATGGGTTTCTACATGAAATTCTTGTGTGCGCAACTCCTCCTACATTTATCAATCAATTTGGACAAAACTTTTCAGACATCATCACTACTAAGTGAACATGCGAACATATTCCAAGATTTTTGATCTGCGACAATTTTAACCAGGTTATCTCCCTTTGGCTTAGATTTATTATGTCTTTCCGTCCGGAAAAAATTCTTGTGTGCGCAACTCCTCCTACATTAATGAACCGATTTTCATGAAACCTTTCAAACATCATCTCTACTAACTGATCATGTGCATATTCCAAACTTTTTGATCCGCGACAATTTTAACCAGGTTATCTCTCTTGAACTTTGATTTAATATGGGTTTCTGCATGAAATTCTTGTGTGCGCAACTCCTCCTACATTTATCAATCAATTTGGACGACCTTTCAAACATCATCTCTACTAAGTGAACATGTGCACATTCCAAACTTTTTGATCTGCGACAATTTTAACCAGGTTATCTCTCTTGAACTTTGATTTAATATGGGTTTCTGCATGAAATTCTTGTGTGCGCAACTCCTCCTACATTTATCAATCAATTTGGACGAAAGTTTACAGACGTCATCACTACTAAGTGAACATGCGCATATTCCAAAAATTTTGATCTGTGGCAATTTTAACTAGGTTATCTCCCTTTAACTTAGATTTATTATGGGTTTCTACATGAAATTCTTGTGCGTTTAACTCCTCCTATATTTATCATTCAATTTTGATGAAACCTTTCAAACATTATCACAACTAAGTGAACATATGCATATTCCCAAATTTTTGATCTGCGACAATTTTAACCAGGTTATCTCCCTTTAACTTGGATTTATTATGGGTTTTCAAATGGGATTCTTGTGTGCGCAACTCCTCTTACATTAATGAACCGATTTTGAATACATGTTGCACATTGTAAATGTGTTTTTCCAAATGTAAACCATATATGTGTGGCCTCTTTAAGTATTCAGTGCTGTTCTGTGGAAGGCCACATGCAAATACAAATTTCAACAACAAAAAATGATCTTTATGTATACATTTCCTTATGGCCTACGCCTACATGATCAGAAGTGCATTCCTCTCAAAACCCAAAGCGGGGGTATTAATCACCTTCAGTGATAGTTCTAGTTTGTTTTCCGATTGGTTCCAAACTTGGTATGTTGTTTAATCACAACAAAATACAGGTCAAGTTTGAATATGGGGTTGGTCTAAACAATATTCACCCTCACCCCCATTCTTACCCCAAACTCTTCAAAAATACAAAATGGGCGTGTATTGGTGCTCTTGTTGTAATTCTGTCCATGATATTGCAGGAGGGGGCATATGCCATGCTTCGCATTGCTCTTGTTTGTTAATATTTTTTCTGTTGTTGTTCTCTTTTTTCAGATGTGCTACGAGTTCTGCAGGAATAGAGCAGCGATTGAGTTAAATGAAATGAAAAGATTATTGACAAATCGATTTGGATTGGATCCCATTTCTCAAGTAAGTATAAAATAGTGCAAGGTTTACTAAGAATTTATTTCTGACTGGAGTATAATTAAGCAGTTTTCAACACATGATACAACCAGTTATCTATGTCAGCTTACGAAGTGTATAGTTGAGATGGAAATAATGTTAAAAACAAAAACTCTAGTGTAATTTACACTACATTAATATAAATAGCTAATGCACTCATGCCACCACCCATGGTAATTCCAGCCTCGCTAGTCAATACCACTGTTTAAAGCAAATGTAAAACTTCCAAACAATTATCGATGACGTGCTGTTGCCAGCAGCTGGTTAAGTGCAGTGCAGCGTAGTACTTTTTTTTGAGGGTGGGGGTAATATTCCAACTACATCCACAAGGCATATCGAGTGTTGGAATATTTTATCAGAACCTGAGCCAACACAGCTGTGTCGGAACAAACAAGGTTTACAGCCGCCTTCCTTGCCACCCTTCACCCCCAAATCAGTTATCTTCAAGATGTCTCTAATTTGATTCAATTTCAAATGATATATCTATTTCAATTTAAGATTCAGTTGAAAATGTGTGATTTGCTGGCCTGAAATCTTGTAAATTCAGTTTCCTTGCATTTCTAAAACTCAAGTAATTTGAGTTCCACCATACTGCTAGTATTTTAACATAATGTTCAGTTTAACTCTTAACCCATTCAACACGGTGTGCATCAATTTTTGCATGAAGAAAAAGTTGGTAGTGGACGAACAGATGATATAAAGAGCAAAAAATCTGAAGCGAGGTTTGATAATAATTTAATCCAACTGCTCAACAGAGTTATTGAATTAAATTGTTACTGAACCTCCAACAAGATTTTGTTTGTGTTTGACATTATTTTTTAGCTTTTGAAAACGATAACCATGGAAAATGGATATTATTGGTAAAAGAGGAAATTTTCAAATTTGCCAAAAAGTTGACAGAGCAAACTGATATGGGTTCAATATCGAGTATGAGAACCATTATTGTTAATTACAGCTTGACAATGCCTTCTCATGCTCCCAATCGGGTTCCAGCTGGTCCTTTGTGGGATGTTGTTCTGTTCTTGGACCAGCATGGCACCAAGCTCCTGGACACATCTTGGTTGGACTCGGCAGACTGAAATTGCAAGCAGCAACTCATTCCAGACATGTTCGATTGGATTTAGGTCCGGGGATCTTGCTGGCCAGTCCATACGCTCAATCCCCTCCCTCTGTCAGTACTCCCTGACAGCTTGGGCAACATGAGGATGGGCACTATCGTCCATCAGAATGAATCTATCACCCACTGCACCTGCATACAACATGACGTGGGCATCCAAGATCTCATCAATATACTGTTGTGCAGTCAATGTACCATGGTCAAGCACACAGAGCTTTGTACGTCCATCCCAGCTGATGCCTCCCCAGACCATTATTATCCAACGTGATCCATGGTCCATTTGTTTCGTGCCTGGTGGTGGTTCTGGGACAGCTGAATGCGAATACATGGTCTTCTTGATCGGAGACCACCTTCATGCAACCTTGCCCAGATACTCACTGTGAAGCTGGGTTGCTGTGTCGACGCAGTTCCTACGGGACTGAATGATCAAAAAACGGTCTTGAGCTGCAGATGTTGCCCTGTCTCTGCCACCACCACGTTGTCTGACTGGTGTGCCATACTGCTGAAATCTTGCCCAGGCTCTGGTGATCACCATATGTTGCACACCAAGGTCTTCACCAACCTTACGATGGGCAGGGAGCATGTGGTGGCTCAGTAGGTGGAGGTGCAGGCTGCAAGCCGAGAGGTCCTCGGTTCGAATCCCACCTGCGGCAACCACGTTGTGTCCTTGGGCAAGACACTTCATCTCCATTGTCCGCGTGGGGGCACGATGACGCCGTGTACTAAGGCATACTGTATAATTTTTATAACAGTCCATTTCAATTTGTTACAAAAAGATATTTTTATACTGTACCAATGACCCAGACTTAGCTGGTGCTAACTCCACAAAAACCAGGGCCAAACACAAATTTTGCCCCCCAATCCCCAAAATTTGCATCCAAAACAAAAAGAAATCATGTCCTAAAGGACCTCCATAGTACGACTCTACTGCGCATGCGCAGTGACGCAGTCGTCCCGAAATTGGCGCCAAATATCATTCTCTGTTTGGCCCTTCATCAGTCAACATCTCACTGATCTTTGTGCTTGTAAATCTCAGTTTAAAGGATGCCAGACACGTAATTCTTGGAGAAAATGTGATTCTAAGGAGGGTAGAAGGAGGAGAGGAAAAAAGAAGTGGCAAAAAATAATCAGGGCTGTACTTAAAATTTTTTGTTGAAATTATGTTAAGTTGCCTATTTTCGAGGCAAACGCCTCTTGTTGTCATTCTTGCTAATTGTTGCACTGCTTATTCAGTGTTTCCTCTCCCCTAACCTTCTAAAGTCCCCCCTTGCAATTCTCCCATGCTTTTGGCATATTTTTGAGAAGTTTCATTTCTAAAAATTCCCTGGGAGAGTTGCTTGGTTACAGAATGTTTTCTGTTATTTTCCCCATAGTTACGTTTTCACCCATGGGTGTATAACGTTTGTGTTCTGCATCTTCCATCTGATGTTCTGCAGATTCTCCCCTGGGAGTCTCTGTTTTGCATCAGATAGAGTGTAATTGATGACTGATTCCGGGCCAGTTTTTTCAGTGCCTGGAGTCATGTTTTCTTCTGTGTTTACACTGTTTGTTTTCATTGGCAACAGCCTTTTTTGAGGGGGGCTGTTTGCCTTTGAGGTAGTTTATCTCATTATAAGATACATTTATATTATCCGAAAGTGTCTCATTAATTATTTTATATAATTTTAAAATTTTTGACCACACTTTGCCATCGGATCCATCGGGGCTCAACGTTACTTTTCAGCAACTTGGGCTTCTCTGAAAAAATATTTTTTCAAAATTATTTTGTTTTGCAATTGTTTTTTCATTTATTAATGGATCATGTTATTATGTATCTTTGTGTCAGGGGTTTTTGCGAGTAACTAGGACTTATTGTTGTTCTTTCACAATGAAGGGAACTTGTTCAAATTGTAATAGGAAGAAATCTTCCTCTGACTTTCATGATTATTGCATTAATTGTAGTCAGTGTTCTCGCATTAATCCCTGTCCTGTATGTGAACATTGGGATGAGAAACATTGGAAACGTGTGTCACGATATGTTGTTTCTGGAGAAAGAGCGATGCCGGCTCTTTCTCCACAAGGTCACTCTACTCTCTCAGTTTCTATTTCAGAGGAACCAGAACAGGGTGATGTTTCCATGTTATCTTCAAGTGTGCGTCCGTCGTCACAAATAAATACAGAGCTAGCGGCAAAAGTGCTCATGGAGATTAGACAAATGTCGTCCGCTAGCTCGCCCGGTGTAGCGTCCATTCACCGAATGGTTCGGCAGCCGGGTTCGTCCGATGCGGTCCAAGAGGAAATTTTGGGTGATGCGAGCACTATAAAAATAATAGATGCACACCCAGTCACGGCGGATAGTGAATGAGAACGGAGGAAGCCTTTTAGTCCGGTTCCTAGCTCGTCCAGGTCCAGCCGGGCCGCGAGCGAGAGAGGCCCCTCTCTCGTACAACAACATCTGGGACCAGATGTTGTGGTACAAAATGTGTCTTTAGCGGAGCATACGTCCGTCGCTCGGGACGCTCCGTTGTATAAGCAGTCCGCAGAGACTGTTAAGGCTTCCTCTTCTCGCCGGCGCACACGACCGCACCTTGGCTGCGTGACCTCCGATATTTTGCCAGCTTCGCCGATGAAGGATTCTTCGGCGACCAGGTCACACCATCCGGCAGCCAGGGATTCGAGACCGATGGACTCCGGACGTTCGCATAGGAAAAGTATGCGGGAGGCATCTGATGCGGAGCTGCCCTCGGCAAAGCAGCGAAAGACCGCTCCTCCGCAGGTCTCGACGTCGGACAGTCTAGTGCAGATAGCACAGCTTATCGCAGCATCCCAGCAGCCGACAGAGATGGTGTCGGATCGAGAATTATCCGACGGCGCTGGGTCGGTACGCTCCGCCGAAGCATCGGGGGCGGACGACCGGGAACATCGGGAGGTCCGACCGGATGGTGAAAGGGATACGGATGAATTGGAGCTATCCCTTTCGGAACAACACAAAGCTGCCGTGGACTTCATCCGGCACTTTCTTCCTCAAGTTGTTCCGTCGGGCCAGACTGCTGCGCTTCCGGACAGGAGAATTATAGCGTCATTGGACTCTGATTTTTTCGAGCGGTTCAGGGACATCGCTCCCGAGTTTCCGTCGCAGTCCAATAATGTTGCAAGAACATTTGAATTATTGAACGACGCTATTTTTAAACTTGCTTCCAGGACGGGGAAAGCAGGCTTCTTGTCCGTAAATACTCTCAACCTGCCTTTCATTAATGCAAGGAATAAATTCGACACGGCAGGTCAGGGTATACCGAGAGTTCCTCTGCGTATGGACGACGAGGCGGAAGACTTAGAGCTATCATTACCGTCGTCAGCTTCTATTCCAACCGCAGTGTTGGAAACAGCTATTGCGTCTAACAGAGCCAATTTAGATGCCTTATCTTACGCAGATCACCTTACGAAGGCGTTATCACTGCGTCTTCAAGGGGAAGAGTTTCAGGATATACAATCCTCCTTAAGACTTCTTTCAAGGGCAGTAGCTTATTCCACGTGTAACTCCGCCCTTTCAGTGGCAAATCTGGAGTTGGTTAGACGTGACGCAGCCCTGTCTACATCCACACTAGTGGATTCTAAGGTGAAGAACTCTCTTAGAGTCGCTTCGGTCTCAGGAGATCTTCTCTTTGACGGCAAGCTTTCCGCTATTTATGATAATATTAAAAAGAAAGCTAGTGATTCTCTGTTGTTTAGATCCGCTCCTAAAAGGTCGGATACAGCAGACACGAATAAGGCGGGCACTTCTGGGTCTTATCCGCCCAAGAGAGGTTCCTATAGAGGTTCCGGTGCATCCTCTAGCTCTTATTCGAGAGACCGTCAGGATAGCGACTCTCGTTCGGGACGTCCTTCAGGCCGGGACAATCGGTCGGACGCCCCGAGGTCGACGAGGCGAGGTGCGGGTCGTGGAAGACGTGGTTTCTCCTACCGCAGGCCTCGCAGATCCAGGAGGTGATGGCTCAAACCTCTATCGCGTTCCGGTTGGCGGAAGGTTGTCGAGTTTTTCTCAAGAGTGGGCGTCGATTACGGACGACCCGTGGGTGAGAGGAGTGACTTCGGAAGGTCTAAAGATATCCTTCAAACGAAAGCCTCCATTAACTCGAAGTCCAAAGTGGACTCATCTTCCGTCAAACCCTCAGAAAAGAGACGCTCTGCTATCAGAGGTGCAGTCTCTTTTAATGAAGAACGCGGTAGAGGTCGTAGAAAACCAGGAATCGCTGGGATTCTACAGCCATCTGTTTCTGGTTCCGAAACCAGACGGCTCGTTCCGTCCAGTCATAGATTTGAGCTGGATAAACAAGCTGATCGTCGCTCCGAAGTTTTATATGGAGACGATTCGATCGGTCAGAGCGAGTATTCGGGTGAACGATTATGCAACGAGCATAGATCTCAAAGATGCGTACTTTCACGTCATGGTACATCCGACATTCCGAAAGTATCTACGCTTCGCAGTCCTAGGAGTGGTGTATCAGTTCCGGGCCATGTGCTTCGGATTGAATCTAGCACCCTGGGCTTTCACTCGGGTAATGAACTCGGTAATGATCTACTTCCGAGCTCATTCGTCTGCGGTAACATCGGCCTACCTGGACGACATTCTTCAGAGGTACGGCAACGAGTTAACGCTTCAGAACGATGTTCAGAATCTTCTTCTATTGCTCCGACGTCTCGGTTTCATAGTAAACGAGGAGAAGTCGGATCTGGTGCCGTCCAAGTCATTCACTCATCTGGGAATGAGCTTCGAGACGCACAACAATCTCGTTCGTCTGCCGTTAACCAGAGCGAAATTAGTCAGTTGTTACGCTCGCTATTGTCTGAATACAGACAAAGTCACGGCGAGAGAATTTATGAGACTGATAGGTCTGTGCGGAGCCGCCGCGGATCTCATTCCGATGGGACGGCTACGCACACGGCCTCTTCAAATTTTCCTGACTCAGAATTGGAGTGTGAAAATTCATTCGCTCGATGTAGACGTTCTCTTGTCAGATCAAGTGAAACAAGAGATTCAGACTTGGGCAAACATTCAGTGGTTAACTCAAGGAGTTCCGCTGCAGTTGCCGGATCCGAGTTTTACCATTATGACGGATGCCAGTCAAACAGGTTGGGGTGCATCATTAATCCCAACGGATTCGAGATGCCAGGGTCTTTGGGATCCGCAATTCCTGTGCAAGCGCATAAACATCAAGGAAATGATGTCAATTTGGCTTGCGTTACGTCACTGGATGGACATTATTCACGATGCTCATGTCCAAATCCTATCCGACAATACGACAGTAGTGTCGTATATACGGAATCAGGGAGGCACTCATTCAGTTCCGTTGTTCAATCTAACGGAAAGAATCCTTCTGTTTGCGTTGGAACATCACGTTCTTCTTTCGGTCCATCACATACCGGGTCGTCTGAATGTGCTAGCAGACTCCCTTTCACGAAAGGGTCGATTGTTGCCATCGGAGTGGACTCTCAACAAACAAGTATTCAATCAGATTTGCTACCAATGGGAACGGCCAATGATAGACTTATTTGCGACACATCTCAACAATCAGTTGCAGACGTATGTGTCCCCGTGTCCGGATCCAAGAGCATTTGCAGTAGACGCTCTATCGATCCCTTGGGACGGAATGATAGGATATGCGTATCCTCCAGCGCCGTTAATTCAACAAGTATTGCTAAAGATAAAACAATCTCAATGCAAGATTCTGTTGGTAGCATCTCTGTCGCCACAGAGACCGTGGATAAATCTACTCAGGTGTCTGTTGTGGGACCTACCGCGGAAGCTCCCTCCACGAGAGGATCTTCTTTGGCAGGGGAAATCGCGCCAACTACATCACAACCCGCAAGGTCTCAACCTTCACGTTTTTCCGTTGTGCGGTCCTTCTTGCATGGCAAGCACTTTACAGGACGAGCAGTGGACGCAATTTCTAACTGTAGGAGGACCTCCTCTTCGCTAAACTATGCGGCTAAGTGGAAGGTTTTCCGTCGTTGGTGTAGGGATCATTCTGTTGATATATTTGATCCCTCTATACCAGACATTGCTAACTTTCTAGTATACTTGTTTGACGAAATCAAACTGCAACCTGTTACTATAAAGGGTTATAGATCTATGTTATCTGATACCTATGCACATCATGATAGTTTACAAATTGGATCTAATGTCTCTTTATCGAAATTGGTTAGAAACTTTTCGATAAATAGACCCAGAACTCTTAGATTAATTCCTAAGTGGAATTTAGCTTGGGTTCTCCTTAAATTGAAGGAAAAGCCATTTGAACCTCTTGGGACAGTAGATTTCAAATTCTTATCTTATAAGACAGCTTTTCTCTTAGCTTTCTCTTCTGCCAGAAGAGTCAGTGAGCTTCATGCACTATCGGTGGATGATTCTCATTATCGTAGTGTTGGGAACACTATCACCTTCACTACTAATGTCGGTTTTTTAGCTAAGAATCAGGCTCCTAATAAATATCCGGAACCTATTGTTATTAAGGCTCTTCCGTCTTCAGACGGGCGTAGGCCTTTACTCTGTCCTGTTAGAGCACTACGTATCTATAAACAGAGATCTCAGTTCATCAGAAAGGGACGGAAACGTTTCTTTCTGTCTTTGATGCCTAATAGAAAGGACATTTCAGTCCATTCTATTGCTAGGTGGATTCAGTTAACTATCCGTAATGCGTATGAAGATTTATCTTCTTCTCAGCAGTCTGTGCTTAAGATTTCTGATCATGAAGTAAGAGCTCTTTCTACTTCCTGGGCTTATGCTAATAGTGTTGCTATTACAGATTTAATGAAGGCTGCTTATTGGTCTCAGCCATCCACATTTACTAATTTTTATCTCAGAAATATTGAGTCCATTTCTGGAGACCTGCATTGTTTAGGTCCGTTATCTGTTGCTCAGAATGTCGTCCAATAAACAGTTGCAACTATAGTTATGCAGGCTTTCTGTTCCGGCAGTGACTCCGTCCGGCTGCCCTCTTCGCTCTGGGCTATTTGACCCAGGGCAAGGGGAAGGGGGGGGGGGGGGGGGGCGGGTGTTCCCTTAGGTCACCTGCTTTATAGTGAAAAGCAAGGGAATGCCTCCTCCAAGACAGTATTTCTGAGTCGCTTCCGGGATGGTTTTAAAGTGTAATATTAATGTTTAATTTCATTCATGTCTTATTTTTAAAGTGTAGCTCGGTGTGAAGCATTTGTATATGTCAAGTGTCAAACGGGCTTTAATATACAATACTCGGACACTTTTAAATGATTATAAAGAGTCTCAATTCTCTGGACTACTTTATTTATTGGCTTGCTTTAAAAATAATTAGTATAAAGGTTATACTGGATGTTAATAGAGAACATGAATGTTATTGTGCTCAAGTATTAAGGGTAGTGTATCTTTCTAATTTAAATATTAAATAAGAAAGATACATGTAAAGCCTAATACTCCTTTTCTCCTTAAGGGGTTACCTCTTTATTTTATAATTGAGCTTATTGGATTTTCCTCTATGTCCTAGGCCCTTCAGCCTGTTTACTATTCAGCTAAGTCTGGGTCATTGGTACAGTATAAAAATGTTAAAAAATTTATAGTAATTTATATATTTTTTATACTTACCAATGACCCAGACGGGGATGGCCCTCCCTGAGTTGGGAACTCTTGCCTCCCCGCTGAGTACATAGCGCTGACCAGGCACTGCCAGTAAGAATGATATTTGGCGCCAATTTCGGGACGACTGCGTCACTGCGCATGCGCAGTAGAGTCGTACTATGGAGGTCCTTTAGGACATGATTTCTTTTTGTTTTGGATGCAAATTTTGGGGATTGGGGGGCAAAATTTGTGTTTGGCCCTGGTTTTTGTGGAGTTAGCACCAGCTAAGTCTGGGTCATTGGTAAGTATAAAAAATATATAAATTACTATAAATTTTTTAACTTTCAACACAAATTTATTTTTATTCCTATCTGTCACATTTCAGGTATGTATGAAATTGTTTATTCGTCAATAATCCTAATCTTTTCACATGGGTCTTATAAAAACCCCAATTAAGAGATTTTAATACCTTTAATTATGTTAGTATAACCACAATGGATTTTCCAATTCCAGAACAGGTAGAAAGTTTTTGTCATGGTTTCAGCCTTCAAAGGGGCAGTCTCTCAAGACAGGTCCATTATGGCTTAAAAATACAAGTTGGTACCAGGTCACAGTGGTCTCTCAAGACAGGTGGTCTCTCAAGACAGGTGGTCTCCCATAGCAGGTCCATTATAGAGTAAAACCAATTGGTGCCTGGTAGATGTGGTCTCTCAAGACAGGTGGTCTCTCAAGACAGTGGTCTCTCAAGGCAGGTTTTACTGTACCTAATATTGGTCATTCTTGCACCTCCTCAAGAACATGGGTAATCCTTTCACCCACTCATGTTCTTGAAGTGTAATCCTTACAGGGTAATATTCCAAGTACGTCAAGGCATGAATTGATGATGCATTTGGAATATTTACTTTCAGATCAAATCAGGTTTACAGCCATCTTCGAGATACATTTGATTCAATCTCAAATAACATACCTAATTAAATTCATACCAAAAAGTATGCAATTCTCAGATCTCTAATTGTCTGTTTGGTTCACCTGTACTTTTGGCAAATACTAATTGCAGTGTTGGCAGATTGGTGTGTGTCCGAGCAATGAACTCAAAAGCTGTCGGGGCCACATTAATAAATTTCACACAGTTATAAAGGACAATGAGTGGGTGGGTCTGTAACTTCAAGATCAGGTTTACACTTCAAGGTCACTCTTATAATCTATCGATATTTGTGTTTTAACCAATATCCAGAAGTGAATCAAAGAACAATTATCAAATTTCAGACAAATGTTAAGAACTGTCAGAAAGTGTATCATTTACAATAGTTGCTTGCACATTTTCAAGGTGAAGGTCACATTTGAGTGCCATATTATGTTGAAGGTCACAAATAATGACTTGGCCATAACTCTGAAACTATTGTCGGTACGGTCATTAAAACTTTATACAATTATTAAGGTTTGTTTCTATTTGTGGTTTTCAGATGAGGAGATGTGTTAGTTCTGTTTCATATTTTGTTCTGTGTACATTTTTTAGTCAAGTTGTGATGAAGTCAAACTCGGCTTATAGTTTGAGGAATAGTGGGCAGGCGGTTGAGTGGGCGGTCTTTCAGGCATAAATAATTAGTTTCCAGATAACTTAATAATGATTCGACCCAAGTTCATGAAGCTTCGTAGGTAGGTTGGCATCAGTGAGAGGCAGAACCCTATTTATTTTTGACTCAATATGTGAAAGATCACAGTTACCGTCAACATAGTAAATCGTAAACAATTGGTTTCCGGATGATAACTTGATAATGGTTTGACCCACATTCGTGAAACTTTATAGGTAGGTTGCCTTAGGTGAGTGGAAGACCCTTTTTATTTTGGACTCACTAGGTCAAGGTTGCAGTTACTTTGAACATAATAAATGGTGAACAATTGGTTTCCAAAAGATAATTTGACAATGGTTCCACCCACGTTCATGAATTTTCATAGGTTTGTAGGCATTGTTGCATGAAAGAGAGCCCTATTTATTTTGGAATCATTGGGTCAAAGGTCAAGGTCACAGTGACCCTTTACATAGTAAATTGTAAACCATTGGTTATCGGACGATCAGTTGATAATGATTAAACCCATTTTTGTGCAGTCAAAGCTGGACATTGGACCGGTGATCCTATCGGCATTTTTTTTTCAGGGAAGATCAAAAAGTTTACCTCCTGATTTAATGCAGGCCTTTATTCAAAACAGAAAAAACATTAATGATGACACCGTTGACTCTGTACTGGAAGTAAGTATGTAGATTTATGTTTCTTATTTTCAGGCCTGTAAATTGTGAATGACATTTAGGTTCGAAAAAATGTTATCAGGACTCACAAGTAGAGATGGGCAGTATACCGAAAAACCGAACCGTCACTCATATAATGGTGATACTGAAAAACCAAACCGTTACTCATATCATGGTGATACTGAAAAACTGAACCATTACTCATATCATGATGATACTGAAAAACCGAACCGTTACTCATATCATGGTGATACTGAAAAACCGAACCGTTACTCATATGGGGATACTGAAAAACTGAACCATTACTCATATCATGAGGATACTGAAAAACCAGACTGTTACTCATATCATGGGGTTACTAAAATCCAAACCGTTACTCTTATCATGGGGATACTGAAAAACCAAACTGTTACTCATATCATGGTGATACTGAAAAACCAAACCGTTACGTTATTCATACCCTGGTGATACTGAAAAACCAAACCGTTACTCTTATCATGGTGATACTGAAAAAACAAACCATTACATTACTCATATCATAGTGATACTGAAAAACCAAACCGTTACTTGTATCATGGGGATACTGAAAAACCAAATCATTACTCATATCATGAGGATATTGAAAAACCGAACCATTACTCATATCATAATGATACTGAAAAACCAAACCGTTACGTTATTCATACCCTGGTGATACTGAAAAACCAAACCGTTACTCATATCATGGGGATACTGAAAAACCAAACTGTTACTCATATGGGGATACTGAAAAAACGAACCATTACTCATATCGTGAGGATACTGAAAAACTGAACCATTACTCATATCATGGTGATACTGAAAAACCGAACCATTATTCATATCATGAGGATACTGAAAAACCAGATGGTTACTCATATCATGGGGATACTGAAAAACCAAACCGTTACTCATATCATGGTGACACTGAAAAACCAAACCATTACTCATATCATGGTGATACTGTAAAACCAAACCGTTACGTTACTCATATCATGGTGATACTGAAAAACCAAACCGTTACTCATATCATGGGGATACTGAAAAACCAAACCGTTACTCATATCATGAGGATACTGAAGAACCAAACTGTTATGTTACTCATATCGTGGTGATACTTAAAAACCAAACTGTTACTCATATCATGGGGATACTGAAAAACCAAACCATTACACTGAAAAACCCAACTGTTACTCATATCATGAGCATACTGAAAAACCAAACCGTTACTCATATCATGGGGATACTGAAAAACTGAACCGTTACTCATATCATGGTGATACTGAAAAACCAAACCATTACTCATATCATGGGGATACTGAAAAACCAAACCGTTACTCATATTATGAGCATACTGAAAAAACAAACTGTTACTCATATCATGGGGATACTGAAAAACCGAACCATTACTCATATCATGAGGATACTGAAAAACCAAACCATTACTCATTATGGTGATACTGAAAAATCAAATCGTTACTCATATCATGAGGATACTGAAAAACCAAACTGTTACTCATATCATGGGGGATACTGAAAAAACAAACCATTACTCATATCATGGGGATACTGAAAAAACAAACCATTACTCATATCATGGGGATACTGAAAAACCAAACTGTTACTCATATCATGGGGGATACTGAAAAAACAAACCATTACTCATATCATGGGGGATACTGAAAAAACAAACCATTACTCATATCATGGGGATACTGAAAAAACAAACTGTTACTCATATCATGAGGATACTGAAAAACCAAACTGTTACTCATATCATGGGGGATACTGAAAAACCAAACTGTTAGTCATATCATGGTGATACTGAAAAACCAAACCATTACTCATATCATGAGGATACTGAAAAACCGAACAGTTACTCATATCATGGGGATACTGAAAAACCGAACCATTACTCATATCATGAGGATACTGAAAAACCAAACCGTTACTCATATCATGGTGATACTGAAAAATCAAATCATTACTCATATCATGAGGATACTGAAAAACCAAACACTTACTGATATCATGGGGGATACTGAAAAACCAAACACTTACTGATATCATGGGGGATACTGAAAAACCAAACACTTACTGATATCATGGGGATACTGAAAAACTGAACTGTTACTCATAACATGGTGATACTGAAAAAAACAAACAGAAAGAGTTGTTGAACACCAAAACCGTCTGAATTTTCCCACATTTGCTATTAATAAGTTCCTGTGGAGGCTTGATAACTGTTCGAAGGTTCAGTTTCATGAAAGATGTGACTGATTTTCGTTTGTTTTCCCTCAGTCAACTAGGCAACAACTTATTCTATTTTTCCTGATGTGAATTCCCCTTTTGTGTTATTAAATCTCAGTCAAGTCAGATAGATACCAAATACCGAACCAATACCGAGATTCTGTCAAAAAAAAAATGTCAAGAATCAGCCTGGGATAGCTTACAATTTTATCAGTCCATGCCTGCAGGAACTCTGTTCATTTATGTCAAAACAATGCCAGTGAAAAATAATGCACATAAAACTATTAACCCTTTACCCAACGAATCGCCCGCATCTGCCCACATAATATGCAAATTCAGTAGCTGAAAATATATTATTTTTCAAAAAATTTCAACAAAACCATATCATGTGACCCTTTTTGGAATGAGCTCGTTCCAAAGAGGGGTCACATGATATGGTTTTGTTGAAATTTTTGGAAAAAATTTTAAAAATTATATTTAAAATAATAAATTTTGAAATCGTCTGCAGTGGGTAAAGGGTTAAGATGAGCTATTTGGGGAGCTAAAATTATTACAGCAGATATTGGAAAATATAAGTTTCTTCATAAGAATGTATTTTATTTAACTTTACCAAAAACTGTAATCGTAAACAGCATTATCTTGTATCATTATTACATGATGTCTTGAGAAATGAATGCACGCACCACTGACAGACTATTTCATTCATTTACTTAAATTGAGAATTTCCATTTTGCTATTTGTCGCACAGAAGGAAATAAAAATCTCCTTGGCAGTGACATGAAAACAATAACTGCAAGAAAATTCATTCCACAGAAATCCATAATTTGAAATGACTATGAATGGAGAAAGAGACACAAACTAACTGTATTTAAATTTTATTCTGTATTCATTTAACTGGTGGAGTGCTGAATTATTTTTGGTCATCAAAATTTGTACACATATCTTTGCCTTGTGATTGTTTATGGGAGATTGTCAGTAGACACTTTCCCATAAATTGCAACAAGGCAAATCCTGGCAGACTGAATAATTTCACTTCAAAGGTGATATGAACAACATCTACAGAATATGAAGCCTTTAAGTTCTGGTACCAACACTTCAGGATAAAGCCCAAATATGGGCATCCAGCACTCAACCAGTTAATATTACACAAGATGGATTCCAGTAATCTGTTTGGTGTGATGAGTATTAATTAATTGGAGGAAGAAGAAATTCTGCAGGTAATAATTTAATCATTTGCCCCACCTCTGCATTTGAGTGGTTGAACGCATACAGCGTGAAAGTTGTCAAAATCGCATAAACCAAATCACGTCATGATTTGGAATGTCGCTACACGTTCTCACATCCGATCCAACTTTGAAGACTCTGGAAGCCCCGCCCACTCAATCCAATTGTCACCGTGAGGGTGTGACAGCGGGCGGACTGATAGATGGATAACAAGCTTGTAAACAAAGATCAATGATAGATTTTTCATGTCCTCCAGTCAGCGAGAATATAATGATAATTTATCGGGAACAATTGAATTTAATAAAATATACCGAAGTGGGAGACGAATAACAGACCATACACCCAAACATGATTTTGGCGGGAACTTAAATAAAAATGTTTTTAATGATATTGTTACGTGACTTGCTAAATATCTGTCGTCTGTGATCGAAAATCAAAACAACAAACTATTTGACAATGATTGACGTGACCTGGTCGTGGCACACTTTCCTGAGTTTGACTGTTGTCTTGTGCGAAAATTAAAAGTTTTTCGTTCATGTACACATAGTTTTTATATTTTAATATTACAGCTGGATTAAATTATAAGAAATAACTGTTGTTTTCCTTCAGTTTATGCGATATAAACCGAAAATTTTCAGCACAAGCTAAATCATAACTCGCTACGCGAGTTATGAAGCTTATGCTGAAAATTTTTGTTTTTCAGGCAAAATGATTACCTAAATTTTTTTTTTTTCTGTTCATATCACAATGAACTGAAAAAAAACGCATTTAGGCCCACCCTAAACAATGCCCCAATGCCAGTCAGTGAAATTACGCTACACAGTGTGAATGGAAAAGAACCTCTGCATGCTCATATTGTTTCAAAATGAAAAGTAATTAATATTTATCTTGCCATTTTTAAAATACTTTGAAAATAAAATCAAATAAACAATGAAATGCTTATACTGCTTTTTATTCCGCATTTAATTTTTTATTCGCAATTAACTGGTAGAGTGCTAAATTATTTTTCAGCGGTCATTTGTAATGCGAGTATTTTTTTTTCAAAGATATCACACTACTACAAAAGGACCCTTATTTTAGCAAGATGTTGCTCATAGATAATTGTTTTGTTACAATTTATTGGAGAGTGCCAGTTGGCACTCTCCAATAAATTGTAACAAAACAATTTTTTATTAATATTTTTCTTCCAGGGCGGAAGCAACAACAAATTAGTGCAAACAGTGTAAAGCCACTATAGTGGCTTTCAGCACTTTTCAGTAGAGCCCTGATAGTGGCTCCTAGCACTCAACCAGTTAAAATTAATAGATGATCATCTTCGTTCATCCTTTTACCCAAATCAAACGTAAACAATGTCGGTCATAATCATTACCAACCTGTCATAAAGATATAATTGATCGGACTGATTGAAATAAAATTGCCACCTACCTGCACTCCACAGTGCTATACTTTCACCATCAACTGAATGTATGTGGTTCACTGACAAGAGTGTAAAAGAATAACAGTTCTCAATATTTATGTCTGACATTTCACGAAATGCAAAATGTAAGCATTGTAGCACAACATGCGCAACACACTGTTTATGTATAACTGGTATCCAGAGAATGCATGATGCTGGATTTAAACTGAGACACATTATGTATGTCAGTGGTCATCGAAATGAAAGTTCCGTCCGCAGTAACAAAAGGGAATGACCCACTTTAAAGAAAGAAAAGGAAGCATGATGCCACCTGGGTTTTTTTTATACTCCACAAAGTGGAGAGTGTTTAAATTTATTGCCACCCAGGTTTAATTATAAGGAATCATTATACCCCTCGCAAACAAAGTTTGGGGGGGGGGGGGGGGTATATAGGAATCACCCTGTCTATCCGTCCGTCCATCCATCCATCTGTCTGTCTATCCATCCTTATAAGCGCAACTCCTCCTAAACCGTTTGAAGAATTTTCATGAAACTTTACACAATGGAAGAACTCCATATGAAGATGTGCATGAAGCAATATAATTCCGTTCTCACATTTCCAAGGGGAGATGATCTAACTTATACATTTTAATGTACCAAAAAAAGCTACAACTGAGGCGCGGGGGGCTATCACTTTGTGAGCTTGATCACAGAACCTGCAGTTTGTTTCTGTCAATTTCTTGAGTTATGAACCTCAAAAACAAAGGCCAAACTGTGTAAATGGACGTAGCCCGTTTACACAGTTTGGCCTTTGTTTTTGGGGTTCATAACTCAAGAAATAGACATCAACAAACGATCATTCCTTATTATACCCCACGCAATGAAGTTGCTGGGGTATAATGTTTTTGACTGGTCCGTCCGTCAGTCCATCAGTCCTACTTGTTTTCCGGACTTTTTTTCTACATGCTTCCAGATATTGAGCTGATTTTTGGTATGTGAGTCTAACATGGTGGCCTACAGATCAAGTTTGCATTTTTTTCCGCTCCACTGATTTTTACCGAAATTACGGCCCTTGGACTCTGAAAAATTCATCAAAAATACAGTTTTCCGGACTTTTTTTCTACACGCTTCCAGATATTGAGCTGATTTTTGGTATGTTAGTCTAACATGGTGGCCTACAGATCAAGTTTGCATTTTGTTCCGCACCACTGATTTTTACCGAAATTATGGCCCTTGAACTTTGAAAAGTTCATCAAAATTACAGTTTTCCGGACTTTTTTTCTACATGCTTCCAGATATTGAGCTGTTTTTGGGTATGTTAGTCTAACATGGTGGCCTACAGATCAAGTTTGCATTTTGTTCCGCTCCACTGATTTTTACCGAAATTACTGCCCCTGAACTTCGAAAAGTTCATCAAAATTACAGTTTTGCAGACTTTTTCCTACACGCTTCCAGATATTGAGATGATTTTTGGTATGTTAGTCTAACATGGTGGCCTACAGAACAAGTTTGCGTTTTGTTCCGCTCCACTGATTTTTACCGAAATTACGACCCTTGGACTCTGAAAAATGCATTAAAATTACAGTTTTCCAGACTTTTTTTCTACACGCTTCCAGATATTGAGCTGATGTTTGGTATGTTAGTCTGAATGGTGGCCTACAGATCAAGTTAGCATTTTGTTTCGCTCCACTGATTTTTGGCTCACCAACGTTAGTTGTGTGAGCCTATGGCATAGCCCTCATGTCGGCGTCCGCTCTCAAATATTTTGAACTTTTGTGTACAGGTTTTGATTTTTTGGCTTTTCAAATTTTTTTTTAGTTTCAGCATATTGCTATAGTGGTTCACTATAACATTTAACTCTTTTCCAGGGTATTTTGTCGTAATATTAACCCTTTGAATCAAATTTTAGACTTATTTTGATGTTTGCGTGCAGGTTTTGATGGTTTTTTTTTCCTTTCTTTCAAGTGGAGATTTACCTTGCAGCATATGTCCATGCTTTCTATTGTATGTAAACATGCATCTTAGGGCTATGTTTGTATTATTTAACCCTTTTCCTGCTGAATTACTTCAATTTTGGACTTTCATGTACAGCTTTTGGACTTAGGCTTACAGCTTCTTACTTTTATGTACAGGTTGTGATAAAAAAAAACAATTTCAAGTGAGGTTGACCTCACTGCATATTGCAGTGGTGGTTATTATAACATCGATATCTTTCCAGTGCATTTTTAAAAATTTTTTAACCCCTTCAATAGATTTTTAGACTTATTTTGACGTTTGCGTGCAGGTTTTCATGGGTTTTTTTTTTTTCCTTTCTTCCAAGTGTAGAGTTTCTGCATATTGCTATGGTGGTTCACTATAACATTTAACTCTTTTCCAGGGTATTTTGTCTTCATTTTAACCCTTTGAATCAAGTTTTAGACTTATTTTGATGTTTGCGTGCAGGTTTTGATGTTTTTTTTTTCCTTTCTTTCAAGTGGAGATTTACCTTGCAGCATATGTCCATGCTTTCTATTGTATGTAAACATGCATCTTAGGGCTATGTTTGTATTATTTAACCCTTTTCCTGCTGAATTACTTCAATTTTGGACTTTTATGTACAGCTTTTGGACTTAGGCTTACAGCTTCTTACTTTTATGTACAGGTTGTGATAAAAAAAACAATTTCAAGTGAGGTTGACCTCACTGCGTATTGCAGTGGTGGTTATTATAACATTGATATGTTTCCAGTGCATTTTTAAAAAAATTTTAACCCCTTCAATAGATTTTTAGACTTATTTTGACGTTTGCGTGCAGGTTTTCATGGGGTTTTTTTTTTTTCCTTTCTTCCAAGTGTAGAGTTTCTGCATATTGCTATGATGGTTCACTATAACATTTAACTCTTTTCCAGGGTATTTTGTCTTCATTTTAACCCTTTGAAACAAATTTTAGACTTATTTTGATGTTTGCGTGCAGGTTTTGATGTTGTTTTTTTTCCTTTCTTTCAAGTGGAGATTTACCTTGCAGCATATGTCCATGCTTTCTATTGTATGTAAACATGCATCTTAGGGCTATGTTTGTATTATTTAACCCTTTTCCTGCTGAATTACTTCAATTTTGGACTTTTATGTACAGCTTTTGGACTTAGGCTTACAGCTTCTTACTTTTATGTACAGGTTGTGATAAAAAAAAACAATTTCAAGTGAGGTTGACCTCACTGCATATTGCAGTGGTGGTTATTATAACATTGATATCTTTCCAGTGCATTTTTTAAAAACTTTTAACCCTTTGAATAGATTTTTAGACTTATTTTGACGTTTGCTTGCAGGTTTTCATGTATTTTTTTTCCTTTCTTCCAAGTATAGATTTACCTTGTAGTATATGCTTTCTATTGTATGTAAACATGCATCTTAGGGCTACGTTGTATTCTTTAACCCTTTTCCTGCTTAAATATTTCAATTTTGGACTTCTTTTGTTTACAGGTTTGGATTTTTGTGCTTTTAAAAAAATGTTTTTCTTCTTTGCATATTGCTGTGGGGGTTCACGATAACATTGAACTCTTTTCCAGGGTATTTCGTCTTAATTTTAACCCTTGGAATCAAATTTTCGACTTATTTTGACGTTTGTGTGCAGGTTTTGATGTTTTTTTACTTTTATGTGCAGGTTTTGAGGTTTGTCTTTCTTTTCTTCCAAGTGGTGACTTACCTTGTAGCATATTGCCATGGTTCCTATTTTATGTTAGGATGCTTCTTGGGGCTATTATTATATTATTTAACCCTTTAGCTGCTTATTTACTTTAATTTTGGACTTTTGTGTGCAGGTTTTGTACTTTTGTGTGCAGGTTTTGATATTTTTTTTTAAGTGGAGTTTTACCTCTCTGGCATATTGCCATGGTGGTTACTGTAACATTTTCAGGGTATTTTTCTAAATTTTAACCCTTTGAAACAAATGTGATACTTTTATGTGCAGGTTTTGAGGTTTGTCTTTCTTTTCTTCCAAGTGGATATTTTTCAAGTAGACTTTCACCTTACTGGCATATTGCCATTGTGGTTACTGTGACAGGGTATTTTTCTCAATTTTAACCCCTTGAAACAAATGTGATACTTTTTTTTACTTTTATGTGCAGGTTTTGAGGTTTGTCTTTCTTTTCTTGCAAGTGGTGATTTACTTTGTAGCATATTGCCATGGTTCCTATTTTATGTTAGCATGCTTCTTAGGGGTTATTATTATATTATTTAACCCTTTAACTGCTTATTTTCTTTAATTTTGGACTTTTGTGTGCAAGTTTGGAACTTTTTTTTTTTACTCCAGCCACCCCTTTACATTGGCCACCTGCTGGTGAGCCACGGGGTACTGATACCCCCTCCAGTTACCGAAATTACGGCCCTTGAACTTTGAAAAGTTCATCAAAATTACAGTTTTCCAGACTTTTTTCCTACACGCTTCCAGATATTGAGCTGATTTTTTATATGTTAGTCTAACATGGTGGCCTAGAGAACAAGTTTGGGTTTTGTTCCACTCCACTGATTTTTACCAAAATTACGGCCCCATAGACTTTGAAAAGTTCATCAAAATTACAGTTTTCTAGGCTTTTTCTCTGCTTGAATTCTTTCAATACCGTTGTAACTACAGAACACTGTTTTCTGCAGTATTCCTAGAATCTATGTTTATTTTTAAAAAATGATTAGAGCTTGAAATATCGGGGCGCATGGGGTATGTGAGCGTGCTCACTGAGGTTCTTTCATTTATATTTCCGTATAATTTCATTCAAATTAAATGAATTTCCTTACATGCCTTTGGGTTGAGAGAAATGGAAATGGAATATTGTTATTTTGATTGGTTGAGTGTTGCTTCTTTGCCTATTTGTGACTATTTTTCGAAAAATTATGGTTAGTAATTTTAACTGAATGGTAGATAAAAGTGTCATGTGCACATTGTGTTTGCAAGACAAAAAACAAGCAGACTGTCATCTGCAAAATGAGGTCCCCTGAGGGCCGGATTCCAGGGTGTATGAAAATTTACACTCGTTTGAAAACTGATACACCCTGAGGCAAAGCCGGTGAGATAATTTTCATAAACCCTGGAATACAGATTTATAACAAATTTAGCGCCTTTCTAAGTTGCTTTACTTGGAAGAAAAATTTACGTTTTATAAGCTCTGTCAAGCAAAATATAATGGCAGGGTGTTTTTTGTTTTTAAAAATTTGATTAGCAGTTTTGGCTTCAAAAAGTGATGATAAATAGTGAATATAAGGCCAATATGAAAGAAAAATGGTTAGCAATTTGACACTTTTATATAGTACGAGCAGGGTTACCCGGCATTGCTCGGGCTGAGGAGAGTATTATAACTGTTGGTGCCCCTCTACACCCCCACCCGGCTCTTTTTTAAACCTCACCATAAGATTCCTGGTAAAAACTTACAACTAGTAGACCCCTTTGAAGACCTATATCGGTAAAAAAATTTTGGTCACAACTTTTGGTGCCCCTCTACACCCCCACCCCCACCCCCACCCTGATACTTTTTTAAACCTCACCATTAGATTCCTGATAAAAACGTACCTCTAGTAGACCCCTTTGAAGACATATATCAGTAAAATAAATTTTGGTCATAACTTTTTGTGCCTCCTACACCCCCACCCCACACACTTTTTTAAACCTGATGATGACCTCTGCCATAAAAAAGTACTCCTAGTAGACCCATTTTGGACACTCGGGGTGGCCCCATATTCATTTCTATAGTGGACAGACATACATACATACATACATACATACATACATACATACATACATACATACATACACACACACACACACACACACACACACACACACACACACACACACACACACACACACACATACATACATTCTAAAATATAGTATAGAAAGAAGATTTTGGGATGCGAATCCAGTCATCAATACCGTGAATGGGTTATATTTATAAGTATTATTGTGATGACATTTTTTAAAGATAAATGAACAGGTCAAAAATGGCAACTTTTGAATCATTGATTACCTTGATATCAGTGAGGTACATATAAATGGATGTTCAGTAGGTTTTTAGCTCATCTTGACAAAGTCAAGCTGAGCTAATCTCATCGCTCTCCGTCTGGCTTCTGTCGTCCGTCAACACCATGTTTTGGTCTTCTCCAGCAAAGCCACTAGGCCAATTCAAGTGAAAGTTTGTGTGAGTGATGGTCCCGAAAGGGCATTGCATTTTTGTTCAACTCAACATGCCCATCCCCATAGCGAGGGAGTGGGGGTAAAAGCTCCAAAATAGTTTAAAAATCTTCTTCTCATGAACCAGTGTGTACAATGACCTGATATTTGCTATGGAGCTTCCTTTTGAGGTGTAGAATCAAGTTTGTTCAAACGAAGTTCGTGAAGCAATATTTGGCTTTGTAATGGGAGGGGTAAAATATTTGGCCCCGCTCAAAATTTCTATTTTCTGAACCGATGGTCCGGTTTGAACCAAATTTAGTATGTGGTATTATTGGGTCATAAGTACTTGACCCATGCAAAAAAAAAAATTCCTGCATCCCCATTGGAACCCTGGGAGCTAAAAATAGAAATATTTTCAAATGCCCATATTTCCGAAACCACACGGAACAGAGAGCTGTTATTTGGTATGAAGTATCCTTAGGACCAGTAGAATTGAATGGTAAAAAAAAAATTGCCATCGGTTTGTTAAAATAAAGCCCATTGGTTCATATTTGGGCTGAATACAGGAGCCGAAATTTTTTACACAGGGTAATATGGGGAATATTCTTTAAAAATCTTCTTCAGAACCACCCGTCAGAATCTTTTAATGTTTGATATACATCATTGTTATGAGGGTCAGATTCAAGATTGTTCAAACCAAGACCGTAGGTTGATATTTGGGCAGCCAAAATTTTAACTTTGTTCAATATGGGCGATAATTTTAAAAAATCTTCTTCTCAGATCCACCAGTCAGAATGCTTTCATATTTGGTATGCAACATCTCTAGGGGGGTCAGATATAAGTTTGTTCAAATCAGATACCTAGGTATTTTTGTGGGCTCGCTATGGTAGCCCAAATTTTTACTTAGTGCGATATGAGGAAATTTCTTTAAAAATCTTCTTCTTCAGATCCACTAGTCAGAATGCTTTCATATTTGGTATACAACATCTCTAGGGGGGTCAGATTCAAGTTTGTTCAAATTGATCCATAGGTTAATATTTGGGCTCACTATGGTAGTCCAAATTTTAACTTGGTGCAATATGAAGAAATTTCTTTAAAATTTCTCTTCTTCAGATCCAACAGTCAGAATGCTTTCATATTTGGTACACAACATCTCTGGGGAAGTCAGATTCAACTGTGTTCAAATTGAGAGTCTGGGTTAATATTTAGGCTCCCTATGGGAGCCGGAATTGGCCATTTTGCTGAAGAATTAAAAATTTTGTATTCAGTACTCTCTAGAGGTGTGTAACTAAGATTAATCCACATAGGTTGTATCAAGGGGCTTCATAGGTGAGCTCTACATTTTACATTATGATAAACTGAAGAAAAGGCATGATGCCCGGATTATTTTTGTCACTCCTGAGGGACTCAAGGATTAACAGTGTAGCCTATGGAGATGGATTGCTTAATGTAGACTCATTCTTGGACTCTGTTTATATTGTGTTCTGTTCAAGATAAGAGCTTCAGGCCCCGTGGTCCTCTTGTTTACTTTATGATAAAACAACAGAAGAAAGCCCACAAATACTGTTCAAAGGGCATTTTGAAGAATATAATTGTTAATTCCACATGAAAATACAAATCCATTGCTGACTTGTGTCGAAGTCCACCCCCCGCTTTTTCAGTTTTTCAGATTTGTGAACCAGGGTGCCCTACTCGAGTCAAAGCCCACTCCCCAAGTTTCAAATTGGACAAAAGTTGTTTGAGAGAAGACGTCAAATTTACAGGCATCAAATGGAAAAACAGTCGTGTTGTACAGTTAACCGGTTTTATAAGTCGGTTTTGGTTTTGCTTGAAAACCGAAACCGTGTAACTGGTAAATGAGTACGGTTTTGTTTTTTTCCTAAAATGTCGGGAAGAGATGTTTTCTTTATTCAGTTGGCACTAACAATGTCTGAAATGTCAAGCTTTGTCAGGAAATAACAGTATCGTCAACGCACGCCACATTCAGGTTGTAAAGGGGTCACTGCAGCATGTCCAGATCACTCGAGAATGATGTATGACAAGTTGTCAATCACACATCGTTGACGTAAAAATAGGTTGTGTTTTCTGTGAGAATGACAAAACAGACAGCCAACACGCCTACATTTCACTGATTACAGGAAATACCTTGTGCAATTGGCTTCGTTTTTGAACAGGTTTGTATGACATAGTCAATCAGTTTAATTAAAATTACTTATCTATAATCTGTTGGACAGGGAATAATATCATATCAGAAAAAGGTCTTGGCATTTCATTGTCGTATTCGAAAATAACATTTGTCACGGGTTGCCCCACCACGTGTTTCGGATGTAGTCTGTTGCCTCCCTTGATGTGCTTATCCGGGAAGAGGTTTTACTGCAATTAAGTCTTGGGACGTTCCGACCCGAGACGATTTGTCCTGAAGGCTTCGGCCCACTAAAAACACGAAACCGCAAGTTCTTATTCTATTTAGTTCAATATATGAAGGCCAAAACGTCTTGAACTGAAATGTCCCGAGGCCAAAACGTCCCAAGACCGAATCGTCCATATCCGCGGGAAAAAGCTGCATTCCGTAATATCACTGTCAACGTGCCACGGTTGCATTCCCACACAACTTACTTTAAGGGGGCCAACCAAAGGAACAAATCAGCGGTAGAAATAGAAATTGGAATGGCAAGAGGCAAACGCAAAAAAGTTACAATATATAACAGTACACCAGTGAATTTGTGAAATCAATTCCGTTGAGCTAAAACCATTGCGTGCGCGAGGTGTGTGTGTGGGGGGGGGGGGGGGGGGAGGGGGGTTATAGTGGGGAAGACAATAGGTATTTGGTAAAGTGGTTCATTTTGAAGCCCACCCAGCTACAAACAATATGACTTTCCCATTCCAGGCTGACATGAAATGATTGCTGATTATTTTACAAGGGCTGGTGGTGGCACTAGTCACCACTATGTGTATGTGTGGGGGGGGGGGGGGATATTGAAAAGAGTCATTGTGAAAGAACACTGCCACTTTTGAGCATGCACAACTCATTGTGAAAAACGGGTGTTCAGAAATTAATGAGAAAGTGGTAATTAAAAATAAAAAATAATTACAACTCTGGTATTTGAGAATTATATAACAATATAACCAGGGATATGATTTATGACTTATTGGTTCAATAAAACATGCTTGTTTATCATTTCATCATGCTCTGCAACATGTGAAGTTATGACTTTCAGTGTAAAATCAATTTTTCGAATGTTGCCAAGGGGGGCAACTATTTTGTTATTCATATTCCACTGTGTAAATTTTTATCTGGTCTTCGTATTATGATTTTTTTTATTGATTTTGTGTGAAGCAAAATTTTGTTTTATTCGTAATAAATGTACATATTTCAAAAACCAGCTATTTTTAAACAACTATGTTTGTCTGTTTTTAAGGGGGTGGTTTGCAGTGTTGATTGATATACTTACGTCCATTTCTGGCTTCGAGAATAACTTGTACAAAAAAAAATGAAAACAACACCGCATGGTTTTCTGTTTGTTTTATTCATTATATTGAGGACTAAAACCCAAAATCTGAAAATGAAACATATGTACAAGATAATTATGAGAATTTTTAAAGCAAATTATATAAAATTGGTAGGCGGTTTCCAAAGAAATGTAACATACCCAGTGGATACTTACTTGTCTTATATCGCCAATTTCCAACGCATCCCAATGCGACTTGCAAGCACTGTTACTTGTCCCGAAAGGGCCCCCCCCCCACACTTTGCAATTTATCCACTGCGAGCACCCCCTGGGCTTCGACACGAGTCAGTATGGTAGTGCCTAATTTTTTGTCTCGGAATAAAACAAAACTAAAGGTATCATTTTGATTATTTTTATCAATGAACAGCATAATTAATTTTAATTTTAATACATGTACATATACCATTGTATCATATGATCACCATCATATAGTTCATTACAGAAAATAGCATTCACAACATGTCCAATGTGGGAATGACATCAAGGGTCAGTGTCATAATGTTAAAAATAGTTTGCTTTGGAAGTAGAATTAATCCTCTCTCATATTTCATTAACTGTTTTCCTAATACCTTTTATGAACACAAATCATATCTACAGTAATTTTGAGACTTGTGTTGAAAGACCTATTTGAAGCTTTTGCAATTTTAGAGCATGTGCCCTAACTTTCCAATCTTTAGGAAGTCCTGCTGACAATAGACAAATCACCTGGACAGTGATTTCCCAGTCCCAGTCAGATCAGATGACAGTCTTCTTATTTTCTGACTTGATAATGAGTACGCAAATTGCCTATTATTTATATCATCAATTACCGTATGTTGCAGGATGATATAAATAATAGGCAATCTGTGTAAACATAGCTTGTTGAGCGCATATCGTCTCCAATCAGGTTGGTGGGTTAAACTTCTATTATTATATTTTTCCACTATACCAATGGCCCAGACTAGCTGGTGCAACCCAATTTATTTCCAGGGCCAAACACAAATTTTGAATCCCCCAAACTCCCCAAAATTTGCCAAAAAACGCAAAAACGAGAAGACCAGTATGGTCCTCCATACTTTCAAGGACAACAATAGGCTACCGCCATCATGTCATTCTGTTGTTTGGCCCATGTCAGATCAACACGTATCCTGACTTTTGTGCTATAAAACCCTACAGTATAATGTAGCCAGACACGATTTTGAAGTGGAATGGTGGAATAATTGCAGCAGAATGCAGCTGAATATAGACATTGAGTTTTTGAACATCAGGGCTATAACTTTATTGAAATTAAAATAATATTTCTTGTTCTTCCCGTTTTCGGGATATGCACCTGATTTGTTCATTCTTTGTTTATCATATGTGTGTGTTCAGTGTTCACCTTTTTCCCCTTGAATCCTCTCATTAGATTTTTAAGAACTAATTGCTGTTAGCGAATTTGTTATTAATTAAAATTCTTCTTAAAAATCTTAGATAATTTACGGAATGTGGATTATTCGTACCCCCTTTGTCGCGTACCGGTTATTTTTGACTTAGTCGGACGTGTCTGTTTGCCATTACCCTTCTCTGTGGGGAATCTTCTGTGAAGTTTCTCTACTGTTAAGGGTATTATTGGGATACCGGTTGTCTGACCTGGGCCTTTGTTGTGCCTGTTTTGGACTTGGTTACCGGCTCCTATTCAGTTTAAATTTTTGCCTCGGGCGTGTGGGTATTATGAAGTCCTCATGTTCGAAATGTAAGAGGAAGAAGTCCTCTCTTGATTCTCATTCTTCATGTTTAGCTTGCACTCGTTGCTCGAAAGATGTTACCTGTGCAACTTGCTGTTCTTGGGATTCCAAGCGATGGAATTCTCTCTCTACTTATGTATGTGTTGGCGAAGCGCCGATTTCGGTGCTTTCGCCTAAGGTAACTAATCAAAATTTAGTTTCCATTTCAGAGGAACAAGAACATGATATTGGTCATGGTATAACATCAAGTTCTGTGCTGCCGTCGTCTTCAGACACAGAGCATGTTGACTTACGAGGTATCGCAGAATACTCGGTACCTCGGGCAAGCAGACGGTCAACTAGCTCGACCGGTGTAACGGAGCCTTTAATTAGTGCTTCAATACCGGGAAAATCCGTAGCGGTTCAGGATACGGAGGATGGAAGACAGTCCTCTGTTCAGACGACGGCACGTAAGGGGAAGAGGCCAGTCAAATTGAAAGGTGCATCAGTAGCGAAGCATTCTTCTGTTTTAGGGACAAAACAGAAAGATTCGACTTTTGTTGCTAGTTCCGCTGGTAGTCCGGTAGAAAATGCTTCAGAGCCAGTTGTTTCTGATGTACCTTTCTCTGCTAGTGTGGCTGGCAGTAATTTTGATATAAGAGCCTCTTCTTCGTCCGTTTCCAGGACTCAGCACAGTAGACCGCATGCTAGCCGGCAAGATCCAGAGGTAGAGAGTCAGAGCCAGGATACGGCTCTCTCTACGGCTAGCATTTCGAGGCAAACGTCTTTTTCAAAAAGACGGACACAGGGCGATGTGTCAGACCACCTTCCGGAGCCTAAAAGGCGTAGAACGGGGGTGAACATAGCCTCGAATACGGAATTGCTGGAGCAAATTGCCCAGCTAATTGCAGACTCCCAGCAGCATAATATGCGGCCGTCATCGATCTCCGCTTCGGATGATTCGGACGGTGCTGGATCGGCAGAAAGAAGGGTTTCCTCAAATAATCAGTATGCCGATAACAGACCAGACCAGGAACCTCTTGTTGGTAGTGTTAGGGAGTTTGATGAAGACGAGACTGACACTACATCTTTGGCTGAGCATCATATGGAAACTATGAGGTTCCTGCAGGATTTTTCACCTGAATTAATTCCTTCTGGTCAGAGTTCTGCGCCTTCTAGAGCCAAGCGACTGTCTTCTTTAGACATGGAGGTCATTAAGTCGAAGGAAAGTATCCTTCTGTATCCGTCTTAATCAGTCCAAGCGTCAGATGCGTTTGATTGTTGTGACGAGGCTATTGCTGACCTGGCTCAGGCTAGAAAAAATTCTTTCCTTTCGGAAAAGAAGCTTGACCTACCGTTTAGAGGCAATACCTTCTTAAATACGGTAGGCGAGAATAAGATTCCAAGAGCTCCTCTGCGATTGGATGACGGAGCTATGGACTTGGGTATGTCTCTTCGGTCATCGTGTAGCGTCAGTTCTTTTGTTATAGATACTTGCATTGAATCTAGCAGAAGTATTTTGGACGCTATGTCTTATGCAGATCATATTTGCAGGGCATTGGCCGGCAATCTGGTATCTGAGAGCTTACAGGAGTTGTTATCTCCTCTGAGAGTGCTCTCTCGCGCCATAATGTATACAACATCCCACTCTGCTCTTTCAGTAGCGAATTTAGAGTTGGTCAGGTGCGATGCTGCCCTTAAATCTACGTCATTTATTGACAACAGTGTTAAGAGCTCTCTAAGGGCCGCTCCCGTTTCGGGCTCTTCATTATTTAATGATAAGCTAAAAGCTGTCTTTGAAGATGCTTCTAAGAAAGCTACAAGTCAGCTTTTGTTGCGCTCAGCTTCGCAACCTCAGCCTTCCACAAGTGGTACTCCTCGGAGAGGTAAATATTTCTCCAAGAGAGGCTCAGCCCGTGCTGCATCTAAAGCTAATCGTGGGCGTGGTGGCTCGAAACAGGGGGGCGATTTCAAAAAGGGGATGGCGCAGTTGGATAATAACGAAACGCGTAACCCCACACCGACGTCACAGAGGGGTGCGAGAGCTTCACGAGGTTTCTCCTCGTATAAGCCTCGTAAGTCCTACAAATGAAGATTTCGACCTCTACTGTTCTCCGGTTGGCGGAAGGCTTTCAAAATTCGCAAGCAACTGGAACAAAATAACTCAGGATCTTTGGGTTCGAGACGTTGTGAAAAATGGTCTACGTCTTTCGTTCCGGAGAAAACCTCCATTAACGCGGATTCCGCGATTTGTGAGCCTTCCACAAAATATAACAAAGAGAGAGGCTTTGATTTCAGCAGTAGACTCTCTCCTACAAAAGGAGGCAGTAGAGGTCGTAGAGAATCCCAATTCAAAGGGATTCTACAGTCATCTTTTTCTTGTGCCGAAGCCAGACGGCTCGTACAGACCGGTCATCGATCTCAGTTGGATAAACAAGCTAATAATTGCTCCAAGATTCTATATGGAGACAATTCGATCGGTGAGAGGCAGCATCCGAGTGAACGATTACTCCGCAAGTATAGATTTGAAGGACGCGTATTTTCACATCATGATTCATCTGGCTTTTCGGAAATACCTCCGTTTTGCTGTTCAAGGAAAGGTATACCAGTTCAGAGCAATGTGTTTTGGCCTGAACCTTGCTCCGTGGGCGTTCACTCGGGTGATGAATGCAGTAATGAGCCATTTCAGAGCGCACTCGGCTTCGATGACGTCGGCATATCTGGACGACATACTTCAAAGGTACGAAAATTTTCATGCTCTCCAAAGCGATGTTCAGAGTCTGCTATCGCTGCTACGATGCCTAGGTTTTACAATCAATGTCGACAAGTCGGATTTAACGCCGACGAGGTCGTTTGTTCATCTGGGAATGAGTTTCGATACTCAAAACAATCGGGTCAGTTTGCTGGTAGCAAGAGCAAAATTAGTTTCGCTTTACGCAAAATACTGCATAAATGCACAAGTCATTACTGCAAGAGAGTTTATGCGTCTGTTAGGACTTTGCGGCGCCGCCGCGGAGTTAATTCCGCTAGATCGTTTACGCACTCGTCCACTTCAAATTTATCTAATTCAAAATTGGAGCGTAAAACGTCAGTTGTTGGACAGTCCGATTGTTTTAACACAGTCAGTAAAACATCATCTTCAAATTTGGGTGGATATCCAGTGGTTATCCCAGGGAATACCGCTTCAGATTCAGGAGCCGTCATTCATAATCATGACGGACGCCAGTCAAGAGGGTTGGGGTGCTTCTCTGATTCCGGGCGATCAAGTGTGTCATGGTTTATGGGAGAGTCAGTTTCTTGTGTCCCATATAAACTACAAAGAAATGAGGGCAATTTGGTTAGCTCTAAATCATTGGCTCAGTCTAGTAATACACTCACATGTTCAAATTCTGTCGGACAATTCAACAGTAGTAGCCTATATTCGGAATCAGGGAGGTACTCATTCCGTCCAGCTGATGAATCTTACCGAAAAGATTCTTCTTTTCTCTCAAGAGAATCAGATTCTGATATCGATTCGTCATATTCCAGGTCGTCTCAATGTAATAGCAGACTCTCTATCGAGAAAGGATCGCCTGCTACCTTCAGAATGGATGTTAAAAAAGTCTGTCTTCAATCAGATTTGCTTCCAGTGGGAACGTCCAATGATCGATCTTTTTGCCACGAGTCTGAACAATCAGTTACAGACGTTTGTGTCTCCATGCCCGGACCCTCAGGCTTATGCAGTAGACGCTCTGTCAATTTCTTGGAACGGGATCATAGGGTATGCTTACCCTCCAGCTCCCCTCATTCAACAGATCTTGCTAAAGATAAAACAGTCTTCTTGCAAGATTCTTCTGGTTGCAAGTCTGTCGGCTCACAGACCATGTGGATAAATCTTCTCCGGGAACTTCTTTGGGACGTTCCACGGAAGTTACCACCTCTCCGGGATCATCTGATGCAGGGGAAACTCCGTCGGCTTCATCACAATCCGGAAGGCCTCAACCTTCACGTTTTTCCGTTGTGCGGTCCTTCTTGCACGGAAAACAGTTTTCCAGACGAGCAGTGGATGCAATTTCTAACTGTAGGAGGACCTCCTCTTCATTAAATTATGAAGCGAAGTGGAAGGTTTTTGTTCGTTGGTGTGAATCACAATTGATTGATTTTTTCAACCCAACTATTCCTCAATTAGCTAACTTTTTTATTTATCTTTTTGATGAAGTTAAGCTACAGACAGTCACTATTAAGGGCTATAGGTCTATGCTTTCTGACACCTATGCACACCAAGGGAAATTAAACATTGGGTCAGATTTATCTTCAAATAAATTAATGAGGAACTTCTCTGTGAATAGACCTCGCACCTTGAGACTAGTCCCTAAGTGGAATTTAGCTTGGGTTCTTCTGAAACTTCAGGAAGCACCTTTTGAACCGTTAAATACTGTTGAGTTTAAATTTCTTACTTATAAAACAGTTTTTCTCTTAGCATTTGCGTCAGCTAGAAGAGTTAGTGAGCTTCATGCTTTGTCTGTTGAAGACTCTCATTATCGTAGTGTTGGTAATTCTATTACCCTCACTCCGAAAGTGGGATTCTTAGCTAAGAATCAGGTTCCGGACAAACGGCCTAGTCCTATTCTGATTAAAGCATTACCGTCTTCAGATGGTCAAAGACCTTTGTTGTGTCCAGTAAGAGCGCTTAGGATTTATAAGGAGCGTTCTAGTTTTATTAGAAGAGGTAGGAAGAGGTTATTTCTTTCTCTTCTTCCTAACAGAAATGATATTTCTGTTCATTCCATATCTAGATGGATTCAATTAGCTATTCGGTCAGCTTATAATGCTTTGTCTGTGAATCAGAGAATAGCTTATAAGATTTCAGCTCACGAAGTTAGAGCTTTAGCTTCTTCTTGGGCTTATGCTAGTAGTACTTCTTTGAAGGATTTGATGCAAGCAGCTTACTGGACACAACAGACGACTTTTACCAAATTTTATCTTCGAGATTTAGAATCAATTTCGGATGATCTCAGATCTTTAGGACCGTTATCGGTAGCTCAGAATGTCGTCCATTCTAATTAGGATTTTCATTCTGCTCTAGCACTGTCTCCAGTCTGCTACCCTCTTCGTTTTGAAGTGCAGTTACTTTCAAAACAAGGGGAGGGGGGGGGGGGGGGGGGGTGGTATTTCCAAATAGTCATCTGGCTTTATAGTGAAAAGTATGGACATACCTCCTTCAGTGATAGTATCCTGGGGTCGGTGCTATGGTAATTTTAATGTGTAGCTTGGTATGAAGCAATTTTCAATGTATTATATGCTTTTAATGTGTAGCTCGATGTGAAGCGTCATTGTATATGTCATGTTTCAAGACGAGCTTTACTATACAATACTCGGACACTTTTAATGATTTATAAAGAGTCTCATTTCTCTGGACTTCTTTATATTTTGGCTTCCTTTATCAAATTAGCATAATGGGTTATGCTAGGCCTTAAATAGAGTTACACCTATATTTCATTGTTTTTTCTGTAATAAGAGCAATGAATATCAAGTACTGGGCCCGCCTGCCTGTTTACTATTCTCAGCTAGTCTGGGCCATTGGTATAGTGGAAAAATATGAAAAATTTATACCAATTTTAATATTTTTAATACTTACCAATGGCCCAGACGGGGATGGCCCTCCCTGGAGTAGACACTCCTTCCACCCCGCTGAGTTATATATTACAGTTCTTAATAACATTTAACAGGCACAACAATAAAGAATGACATGATGGAGGTAGCCTATTGTTGTCCTTGACAACAAGTTGCGCATTGCGCAAAAGTATGGAGGACCATTCTGGTCTTCTCGTTTTTGCGTTTTTTTTGGCAAATTTTGGGGGGATTCAAAATTTGTGTTTGGCCCTGGAAATAAATTGGGTTGCACCAGCTAGTCTGGGCCATTGGTAAGTATTAAAAATATTAAAATTGGTATAAATTTTTTCATTTTTGGCTAATTAACATAACCCAGCACTACCTGGACTCATCTAGCACAGAATGATAAGATTTCTCTTCACACACTTGGAAAAATGAGTTTGAATGTAAGACTCAGTTACATTCCCAATTGCAAGGAAGTTGAGTCTTTCATGTCAATTTTTCTCACTCTGGGCCAAACAGGTCGCTCAGAGGCTCCTTCGGCCCAATACCTGGGCTGCCAAAAAGTTGCTGATCAATTTTTATTCAACAAATTGAGGCCTGCTGCACATTGCACTGTTAGATTATTACCATTGTGTGGATGTACAAAATATGTATCCGAGTTGAGCTCCGGGTTCTAAGGACAGATCACGACGAATCGAAGATGAGTCATCATCTACCCTTAGAACCCAGAGCGAGACTCGGATACATATTTTGTACATCCTCATAATGGTAATAATCATTTTATCTTACAATATATTGGGGATAAGTCAAGAATGTAGACGAACATATAATGAACTATTTATTCGTATGGAGGAACAAAAAGAAAAAAAAATTGAACTCATGCGAAAAGAACGTGCTTGTATCCAACCCCCTGATACAAACATCAGTATCAGGGGGGCGGATCCACAGCCATTGCGGAGTTAATACAGACAAAATACATGTTGATTGTAAGATAAAAGGAACTAATGGAAACACTTATACTTCCAAAAATCAAAACCTATTCTATTTTCAATTACAGTACGATCGTCGTAGAAAGGTCAAAATCCATGCATGGGCAATATTTCCACACGTGTGTTACCAGTGAATCTCCAGCATAAAACAATGGAATCACCCTCAAATTTTCAATGAAAGAAGCACTGGTTTTGTTGCACTACCAGAGTGCTAGAAGATAATAACACTGACAACAGCCAGGGTGGGGGTTACAGAAAGAGGAAGGTGGAGTGCCACTGAGCAATGGAGAGTAACTAACTAACTCTCCATCTTACAGGTAACTGTTGTCGTGGAAAGATCAAGATCCATGCATGGACAATTTTTCCACGCATACGTTAACAGTGAACAAGCCAGAAAATAAGTAGACTGACATCTGCAAAATGGGGTCCCCTGAGGGTGAATTTAGCAGGGTAGCATCACTAAATTTACCCTCTGTGAACCTCAATCTGAATAAGGGTCTCAAAACTAAACAGAAAGAGGTACCCAGTCGATAAATTGGCCCACTGTATGGGATAGCATCATCAAATTCACCCTCTGGAGACCTCATTCTGCAAATGTCAGACTGCTTATTTTCAGCCCTGACAGTGAATCTCTGACAAAAAACAACTGAATCGCCCTCAGATTTTCAATGAAAGAAGCACCGGGTGTGACCCGGTGCTTCTTTCATTGAATATTTGCTGAAAACTACTGATTGTTGATTGACAAAAGTGCCTGTGAGCAAAACTGCCCACACATGGATTTTGTCCATTCCATGGCAGCTGTACTGTAATAGTTTGTTTTATGTCATCATATAAATTTATTATTGATTTGTTCAACATTTTGCAGAGCTTCTTAAAGCAGTTGGGAGAAAGAGATTACAGGTCAGGAGAAAAAAAGCCAGACAACAGAATAGAAATGATACGGCCATTCATCCGTTGCTGCATTAGATGTTGTTGCCTCATGAGTGTACAAGATCCTCCAATGGCACTTCTGACGAATGTCAGGAAAGGAGATGCTGTTGATAGAATGAGGTTTGAAATTTATCAGACCTCAGGAAGTGAAGTTGATTTCATTGTATGGCCTGCAGTGTTGCGAGATGATAACGGGAGCCTGCTACAGAAGGGAATTGTGGAATGTGTTAGGGGGCAAGCCCCCCAAAGCGGTGCACGGTTTTCATTACCGCCAATGCAAGCAAGTACAAGGCTAGCACCTCCAAATTCTGCAGAGTTATCAGCACAAGCAACATCAGCACCATCACATGGTGCTTCACAGTCACCAAGAAATGTTACTCAAATTTATGTTGACAGGAAAACAGTGTGAAGTTCAGTGCTTCATATAAGATGAAATTCACATAAACACCTCACCTAACGAATCAGTCGCATCCACCCATGTAATTTACAAACTGAGCAGTCAAAAGAATTTGAATGAAACCGCATCATATTACCTCTCATTGGAAAGAACTCTTTCCTAATAGGGATCACCTGATATGGTTTTGTTGAAAATTTTTTAAGCATTTGTCAAAAAAAAATAAGTACATGTAAAATAACAAATTTTGATATCGTGTGTTGGGTAATGGGTTCTTTTTCATGGTAACAACTTACCAGCAGGGCTGTCATTGATGTTGTCATTCTAACCCTTTACCTAACATAAAAAGCAGACGACACTTGCAAAAAAAATTCTTGAATAACTAATTGTTTTCATTTTTTGTCTCAAAAACATAGGTTATGACCCCTCATTGGAACGAGCCGACGAGCTCGTTCCAATGAGGGGTCATAACCTATGTTTTTGAGACAAAAAATAATGAAAATTCATTGGCGATTTTTAAGAATAGCGCTGGCCGGTTCTGGCCGTTACGTTGGGTAAAGGGCTAAAGTCAGAGACTGCAAGGATGTGACTCTGAAAATGAAATCTGAAAAGTTAATAGGTGAGCGTATTTTCAATTATGTTTTTTTCCCGGGTCTGTGCAGTATACACACGAGTGTAAACTGATGTTTGGGGGGGGGGAGGGGATTTTACAACATTATATATGTTGATACAGTTAAAACTAGAAGTCCTGTGATGCCACATTGAATGGCATCCAAAGCATGACAGGTTCTCCTGGTTACTCATAGCAAACACAGGCAATGTTTCTGCCATGTAACTTGGAGGTCCATTGGCTGAAACACTGCTTGTGCACAGGCCATATGTACAGAATTTGATAGCCTTACTGTGGTCATAATGCGTAGATTAACGCACAGATTGATGTGCTGTTTGTGCACATTTCATGACAGGACTTCTAGTTTTAACTGTAGGTTATTATATTTAGTAACAGATTCTGGTTATTATATTTAGGCCTAAAAAAATAAAAAATCTGTTTCTCAGGCCCTCCCGCATGGTCCTTTTGGTTGCTGCATGCTCTCTTTTTATAACCAATTTAAACTTGAAAAAAATAAAAATTAAATGGTTTATGTCTGACATTTTACCCAAGTTAAAAAAATTGATGAATTTGTCCCTTGAGTGCTAGAAGGCTTTGCAATGCTTTAGCATTGCAAAGCCTTCTTGCACTCAAGGGATGAAATACACCACCACCCATGCTATTCTGTAGATTATGAGGCCTAAAACTTGAACCAAGAACATGAACTTTTGATGGCAAAGGAGTAATTACTGAAATAAAAAATTAAATAAAAAATTAAATAAAAAACCGCTCGCCTGCATGCAATTTCACAAATAATGGCCTGAGAAACAGAAGACCTACTTTGTATGGCCTTAGTAACAGATTTTTTTTGCTAGACAACCGCGAGACAACTTAAAATCATTTGAATGTGCACTAACATTATGAGACCAAGAATTATCATTTTAACAAACCATCTCCAAGCCATATTCATGCTGAGTTCGGTTTATTATTATTTATTTAATTGGTGTTTAAAGTCACTTTAAGGCATCTATGACTGCAACACGAGTATAAAGTCAAATTTAGCCAGGCAGTGACAGGCACAATTTATAGATTTCATTCCCCATGGGAATTCCTGGAAGTGAAACAGTGCTGGCTTACTGAGGGAAATAAGCTCTGTTTTACTGGTAAAAGAGGCCCTGGTAACTAACACCTCACTAACCAAAGTTCTATAAGATGGGCAACATGGGTATTATAAATTATCTCCGCCAACATGTATGGTATATGGAGAGGCATTTAAATGAGACATCCATGTATTAATTCTCCATATACCATACATGTTGGCAGAGATAACGTTTTTGTCTCATTTCAAACACAAGAGAAACATAGTGCAAATCAATCAGCTGGACCAAACTCATGAATAATTGTTTTTGTTTTTTTCAAGCACAGAAGACAGCAGATAGAGTTACGTCCATTGGGCCATTATTGAAAAACATATAGGAAGTGCTATCTTTCTTGACAGATTTGCTCTTATTTTTATTTTTTCTCAAGTTGTTTGATTTAATTATTGGACTATTCACTTTGCAGCAGCAAAATGTGATCGAATTGTCAGAAATCTGATATTTGTGACAATTTTTAGGTATTTTTTGTACGATTTTTATATCGACGCAAGCCAAAGCGAAAATACCCCAAATGTTTCACGTGCCCTTATACCCTGGATTTTTGCACGCTCTCATATACCTTGGATGTTGGGTGCGCTCTTTGCTACGGTTATTTTGTCTTAGGCATTTTGACCAATCAGAAGACAGCATTTATCAGAATATCAGGACAAAAAACGATTGACTGGACTTGACATTGTCTCCATGTTGTGATCACAGTTAGCCATTGTGCAGAAATGTATGATCAAAAACACCAATAAATAAATTAGTGTTTTCAGGTAGGGCCCTGCAAATCTTTTGAGAATCGATTCAATTTCGAGTCTGAAGTAGAATTCAGTTCAATGTGATATTGGCTACCCAATTCCTTTCTGCTTGAATCTTTTTTTATTGGAATACAGCTTGGCATCAGTCATTTTCATCGGCTCACAAAATGTATAGATCACATTGAAATCATACATTAATAATGTGGAAATATGAAAGACAGTCATGTTAACTCTCCCGGAATGCCCGGGAAAATCCCGAAATGTCAGTGTAGTTCCCGCCCTCCCGGACGGGAATCAGTTTTGGACCAAAAATCCCGGAAAACAACAGTTGAATATTTTTTCCCCGTTGTAACTTATGTAAAATGTTCGGAGTCAAATCACATGCATTTCAAACTCGGGTAAAAACTCTTGAAGAAGTAAAATATGGATTTAAGTTAAATTTTGTTAAGAAAAGGGTATTTTATGATATATATTTCAACTGTGTTCGTATTTATTTCTGTTTTGTTCTTTATAATCGGAGATTCGTGATCAGTATGTGAGTGTCGAAGTGAAAATAGGTGACTTACTTTCAAAAAAATGAAAACTCCACCTTCAATGCAGTTTTTGGGTAAATAAAATATATGAAATGGAATTAAATAATATATATTTATTTATCCATAGAATAGCTTTAATCCTCATCCCTTTTCCAAATCAAAACGTAAACAACACGATGACTTCAACTATTTAACACAGTTTAAAAATAGGTTAAAGTTGCTTAGGATGCCGAAAAATTATGGATTATGGACGATTCGGACCATGTACGATTCGGACAAGATTTTTTGAGGACAATTCGGACCAGATCTATGGACGATTCGGACCAGATTTCTGGACGATTTGGACCATGCTTATGGACGATTTGGACCATGTTCATGGACGATTCAGACCATGTTTATGGACGATTCGGACATAGTTCTTTGGCAGTTGGGATCAAGTTTTGGAGCATGTTTCTAAGCCATTTGAACCAAATTATGAGACGGTTGACTGATTCGGGGTGAGCAATAAAAAAAAAACAACTAATGCCAAAGAAGATTAAACATACTTTTATTCTAGTCAAAAGCAGGTAACTCTCATATTACAAAAACCGAAATGAAAAGATTATAATACATAGATATAAATGTTGCAGACATGTAACACAATTCATTTGAACAGGAAACATGTAAAAACTACATAAATATTGGTAAAAGGGGGATAGTACATGGATTTGGGGCGAAAATTGAAAGAGACCAGAGTCTCCACGCATTTGGCAGCCCTATATGCATCGAAGAACAAAATTTTCTGCACGTGTAAGGGACATTGTTAAACAATTTATGTCTGAATGCTGGGGTGAGAGGTTTGAGAAAGAATTACAATGTATAGGGTTGCACATTTATGTGATGTAAAATTAAATAAAAATAACTGAAAATGCAAGAAATAATGAGAAACTAAAACCTAGTACCATCAAACTGCACCAGCACAGGGTTAATAAATATCCAAATGCTCCAAAAGAGTATGGAAAAATATACCCAACAAAACACACCACGTTTGATATAGTGTATTTTCTTAGGCATCTTTTTAGAATACTTGGATATTTATTAACCCTGTTCTGGGACAGTTAGGTAGAAATTAGTTCATTTTAAGTTTCAATTCTTCATTATTTCTTACATAATATCTTGGCAACCTGCTCTTACCTCAATTAGCAGTACCTTAAAATCTGTGTGAATGATATAATTAATCTCATAAAATGATTATTGGATAAATAATACAAATACAGTTATTTTGTCATGACTGTGGGACTTGAAATTCTGTTCTTTTGTCCTGACTAATCGCACTCTATAAGTACAAACAGGATTATCTGTTGTGATAACCACAAACAATACATCAGTATTTCTCAGTGAAATTAATCCCAATCAACTTGATACAGCAGTATTTCTCAGTGAAATTAATCCCAATCAACTTGACTGACACACAAGAAATTAACAGTACTACTATACTCTCTCTCACTACCCCCCCCCAACCTCCTCCCCCCCCCCCCATAAATAATCAAACTCTTTCTCTCTCTCTCTCTCTCTCTCTCTCTCTCTCTCTCTCTCTCTCTCTCTCTCAGTGATAATTAAGAAACCATTTACCTTTTTATAATCCTTTTTGCTCTTCCCTGACATCACACAGAAGCATAGTGGCAGCTGTTTTTTGCTCTCTCCAGATTTAACAAAGGCGTGTATTGAAAGCAGCTGGGTGAATGGTGTCATGACAATTTTGAATGTACCATCTGCGTACCAAGTTTTTGCTTACCAAGTAACTCTAATTGTTTTTGAGTTGAGAAAATAATGTGTCGTCTTTAACGTACTTGTATGTCTTTTTGAAAAACATTGCTCACTGAAATTGGCATTAATATAGTCCATATCTTGATATGGCGGTGGGACTTGAACCATCCTAATTAAATTAGCCATGTCTGGCCGAGAGCCTTCTGGTAAATGATAGTTTTCCCTATTGTTAGTGGCTTCTATAACTAAAGTCTGTGCTGACCCAAACAAATGAGATTTCCCAGATTCCTTAACATCTGCCTTTATCTGAACTGCTGTTAATATCCCTGGAATTGACTGATGTGTGTGACTTTGAGTACCAGTGCTGAAGCTCTGACCCTTTTGTTTCACTATGGCAGGACAGCTTGATTGTTTGCCATGAACGCTACAACGCCACTCAACAGTTCCACTAACTAACGTTCTTTTGTGAACATACGTAAACCCATCTGTGGAGACTAGCTTCCGCTTTCCTCTTTCGCTACCATTATCGACAACGTGAAATGTTATGTTTGCTTCCTGTTCTATACTGTCCTCTCTCCGTATTGACTTGTCAGCTATAGATATTTCCATTTCTTTAATAAGTGACCTCTTGGGGTGTGGGACATCAAAAGTTGAGTCATCTGCGCCTGTGCTGCCTAGGACTGTTTGTGTGTTTGTGTTGTCCTGTG